>OY728130.1:1263701093-1264980260 GCA_963277665.1 Viscum album
TGAGAAATGAATTGGACTTAATAAGTGACGGTTGGAGCCTGCTATGGCTCCTTGATGCATAGGTAGGTCTCATGAGAAAATCTAGTGTCTTGGCACAAGGCCTAGACAAAATCTTATTTGTAGTCTTGGTCCAAGGCCTTGAATATGTGGTTATTATAGTCTGAAATTATGCATTCCATCATTATGAAAGTGGTTATTGATATTGCATGTGATTATTCGACTATTAGAATATCCTTGTGAATAAGTAAATGGAATTATTTCATTTTATTTTTTTCCATATTATGGTGAAGTTTAGGTTTAAAAGGCATTTGTTTTAATTATACATTGCCTTAAATGTTTCTGTTTATTTATGAAAGTTTCCACTATATTGTTATCCTTATTGGGTATCTGAGCTCACCCCATTATATGTTTTATTTTTCTCAGGATGTGAAGAAGTATTTTATGAATGACCTGCATATATAGTATAAGGTGATATGAGTGTGGAGACAATATATTGATGTAGTTTTCACTTTATGATGTAATGTATACTGTATGAATGTACCTAGTTATTCCAAGGATACTAATCTAATTGATCTTTTGAGACTTGATATTTTGTGATCATACCAATGTTATGTAATAATTCACTGACTTGGGGTAACTGGGGTCGACTCTAGGTAACTGGGGTCGGGGCATTACATTATAGGGACCAGATTTTGTCTAGTATACAAGTTTACAATCTCGACCAAATACTGGATGGGAAGATATCAGTCAAAAATTCCTTCATCAATTTAGCTCAATGCTACAAAAGATGACGATTTTTTTCTTACTAATTGTAAAAAAGGTATAATTAATTTTTTTCATATTTTATTGTGCGATACAAAGGATTAAGATATTCCTTAAGTATAGCACTCCGTCAAGATGAATTGAGGCCAGTTTTTGTGGAAAATATACGTGATGAGTTATGCACACCATTGATCACTATGAAATAAATAGGAGGGTTTCGAGGCCTTATGATAATAACACAAAAGATAGAAGATTCTTTTATAGAAACTAAGGATAAAACTCATGTAGTTCCATTAGCTCTGAGGAGGAGGATAAGAAATGCATAAGCTGCTACAGTTACACTCAACTAGGAACCTGTACCCACTTCTACTTCAAGACCATCATCATACTGAAGGGACCTACTTCCTGAGAATTAGCAGTAATGACCGCTTCATCAAGATGATCAATGTTATCAAAGCAAACTGTTTTAGGAATTAAAGAACCAACAATATTATTTTTGGAATGAACAAGTTCCTGGTTAATTCATCTCAATTATGGGAAAAAACTTGGTTCTGTTTCCAGGGTGAAGAAACCAAATAAAGAAGGAGATGAAGATCATTAAAATTATTGTCCCTTTCACAGAGTGTTAGGGAATCCCATCCAGGAATGTTTTTTCAAGGACCTCTTGAAAAAGATGGTATATTCTGGACAAGTGAAACAAAAACGTTTTTCAGCTCAAGTAGCTTGTGTTACCGCTATTGATCAAGAGGAATAAATTGAATGGAAGAAAATCAAAAGTAAAAATATGCATAAATATGATGATTATATTATTAAGAAAATGATCAACCATACTCATGCCATTTTACAAACACTATTGAAACAACAGATTGCGTCTTATGCCACTCCTGCCACACCAAAACCACCTTCATTAAAAGTTTGTTCCTCAATGAGGCTAGGTGTTCATAAGGATAAATGGAAGTCATATGAAAATGAGCTCACGTTAAGACCAAATTTTTCCTCCACCATGGAAGATTTCATGGTATCTATTTAAAAAGCATGGGCACCATCCCACCAAAGGGGAAAATCAGAATTAACATATCATGAAGAAAATATATTAGATGTTGAATTGATTTTCAGTTTTGTAAAAATTATCCATGTAATGGATCCTTATGGAAATGGTGATTTTGATTATAATGATCTGGAATTTTTTATACCTAATTGTGGAACCAAAAGATGAGGCTTGGGTCAAGGATATAGAGGAAGACATGGGAATTATAGAAACCACCATTTTAACTCTATGACTGATCGAAAAATATATGCAATAGAATCTCGTGGAAGTGCTCTTCTGTGGGCTCAACAAGAACAAGGACTTTCTTCCATACAATGGATGTTCGGTTTGGACACGATTATTTTGGAGGACCAACTAGAAGTCACACCAAATTACTCTCTACAAGTTAATAGAGCTTTTCAGTCTAATCTACCAAATCCAGGAGTATTTACAACATCTTCTTTGACACATCGTACATCTACATCAGAAGAATCAACATCCAAAACACCTACAAAACAGTATCTTCATGCTGGAAAACACAGACCATTAGACAAAAATTATGATTTCTTGAAACAGTTGGCCCTAGTACCGACCAATTTATCAATTATGGATTCTTTGAATCTGTCAAATGATCTTTGAGAAGAAATCATTAGTGTGTTTCCATGTTTTCAAGAGTTTGAAACCCTAGTGGCTGATGCTGAGGTTTCCCATATATTGAATGATCCTTATAAATGTCATGAAATAATATCTTTTAAAGATGAAGATGAATATGATTTGGTACGTGGAAATATTAGACCCTTGTATTTGTCAGGAAAATTCGATGATGTAGGAATCTGACAAGCCTTCATTGATAAAGGCTCTGGAGTCAACTTCATTCTTATTCATACACTTCATCGAGTGGGAATAACTATACCTAACTTATCTTCATCGAATTTAATGTTTCAAAGATATGAAAATAATGAACAAGAACCTGTAAATATTACAATCAGCGCTCATTTTGGAGATCTTGTGTCTAATTTAGATTTCATGGTTGTTCGTTAGGACATAGACTTTAATATTTTGCTTGGAAGGCCTTGGCTGCATCAACATGTAGTCATACCTTCATCATACCACCAATTTATTAAGTACTTTTTCAATGGTCAAATAGGGAAATTGTATAGTGTAAAGGCTCTGTTCAAAACATGTAAATCTCAATATATTGATGTAGATTTTTGTCACACAAAATTAATGATGTCCATCAAAAAATAAATTACTAGATTTAATGATCTGATTAGAAAGGAAGAGATCCTTCAAAATCCAATCATAAATTTGAGTACAGATTATGTGCTACCCATCAATCGTATTGAAGGGGTAAAACAAAATCCAAGAACTCATCCAATAACATCCATAATGTAATCTTTGGAAACTGAGCTTCACATAATTGGAGAGATTAGCGATTCACCAAGAAGTGATGGAAGCCTAAATGGAGATGTTTTCATTCAATCTGTTAAACTAAAAAAAGCTTCTACTTCATCAATCTGAGTAGAATAAATTGTACCAATACTAAAAGAAGAAAATGATGTTGATTTCCAATCCATAATCTCTTCTTTATTACTACGGGATGAGACTTTGTCATCGATATAGTCAGATGTGGTGTCCTTTTCTCCAGGATGTTCAAATACAAACTCCCCCTCTAACTCTGGTAGTTTTTCCTCATCATTTATTATAGAAGTGGAAACAGAAGAGGTAACATGTTATGAATAATAATATGATGTTCTTGGGGATACTCCTCCAGTATTTGAGGAAGGTGTCTTTACCACCATGTATGAGCTTAGATAAATAAATTTGGGTATAGACAAAGATCCACACCGCACTCCAATTAGTATGTACATGAACTATAAAGAGAAATATGTTTATACTTAATTTATAAATAAGAATCAAGATATATTTTCATGGAATTTTAGAGAAATGACAAGACATAATCCTAATGTAGCCACCCATCATTTGTGTTTGCAATATGAACATTGTGGATTCAAGAAAGATGTAAGAAGAACACCCCTAACTCAAGACTCATAAATTGATGCTGATTTTCATAATCTTATAAATGATAACATTGTTAGGTATGTTCAATATCCCAAATGGATTGAAAAAAATTCCCCAACGAAATAGAAGAATGAGAATATTATAGTTTTCATTGATTTCAATGATCTTAACTAGCATTTTCCAACAAATGATTTTCTAGTTCTGAATATAGAGAATTTAATTGATGAAATGGAAAGATATGAAGATATTTTGGGATCGGTAATATGGGTATAATCACATCTGTATGGCCCCAGCAGATGAAGAATCTATAGCCTTCAGATCCCCTCAAGGCATGTTTTTCTATCAGGTAATGAATTTTGTTTTAAAGAATGTAGTGGAAACATACCAACATGCCATGAACCATATCTTCAAACCCTTCTTAGGTAAATTTGTTAAATGTTATGTGGATGATTTGTTGTTCAGAAACAGACAATGTTGTAATCACATGGATGATTTGGAGACCATATTCCATAAACTTCGGCAACACAGTTTAAATATGAACCCCATGAAATTTGATTTCGGGGTAACCTAGGGAATGTTTCATGGCATCGTTGTATGATATCGTGGTATTTAAGTTGATCCTAAGAAAAAGAATCAATCATTGGTATGTATCCTATTCAAAATTTTAAATAACTAAGAGGATACAAAGGACAATAGGCTTATATTTGGCGCTTTATTACCAATTTTCAAGGCATGTGTTTACCCATCAACAGATTGATGATGTAGGGAGTCGCCAACCAATGGTATGATGACTGTCAAGAAGAATTTGATACCCTAAAGAAATATCTATTGAGTGCAAAAGTATTAATGCAGCCTATTGAATGAAGGCCTCTTATTCTTTATGTGACAACTTTAGAGAGATCACTGGGTGTCTTTCATGCTCAAACAAATGATGCTAGTAATGAAAACAAAATTTACTATCTTAGTCGAACTAAGATTGATACAGAAACTCAATATTAATGTATTGAAATCAGCTACCTAGCATTAATATTTGTAGTTCAGTAATTAAGGCACTACCTACAACATCATGAGGTCCAATTGGTATCTCGCAATAACCTCCTCAAATTTATCTTCATTCTTTCTATGCATACAGGGAATCTAGAATGGTGGGTAGTCATTTTGAAATAGTTTGATATATAGTTTGTTCCTTAAAATGAAATTAAACACCAATCTATAGCTGACTTCCTTACTGAGCATCCTTCTACAGGAGATACAACAATAAATACTTTACTTCTTAATGTAGAGGTCTTATTCATTTAGGATAATTCGCAAACATGGCATATGTACTTTGATGGTTCTTCCAAAAGTCCAACATGGATGATAATGGAAAACCCTAAACTCAACAATTTTGGGTTAGGTATTTTCCTTATCTCCCCAAAAAAGGTTGTATTTTTTATTCCCTTCTATTATTAAAAGGTGTAACCAACAATGAGGGGGAATATGAAGATTTCATTGCAGGTTTGGAATTGGAACTTCAAGTGAAAATGAATCACTTGAAGGTAAAAGGTTATTACGAATTGGTGATCCAGAATATCAATGGAGAATAATGTATCAGAAAAGAAGATTTAATCCTTATATGTGATTAAATCAAAGGGTTAATGGATGAATTTCCCTTAGACCCAACATTATCTTATGTCCTATGATTACAAAATTCTCAAGTAGATGAATTGGATAATGCATCTACAGCTATGGATGATCCAATATGGATGAGACAATCATTGTCATATCCCATCGCCGTGTGGTCCCAACTTTTGTTCAAACCATAATAGAAGAAATTAATTAAATTTTCCTTATTTATGTGCCATATGGTCATACCATGGGGTGGATAACATCCATCATGGAATATTTTCAAAATAGAGTACTTCCACTGAATATGGATAAAAAAGAACTGATCTAATGACAAGAATCCAATTTTACTCATTATGATAGCCCAAACCACCAAAATATCCTCTATATGTGAGGCCTTGATTAAGTCCACTTCAGATGTATTGAAGGAGAATAGAATACAGTTGTCTTGAATGAAGTACTTTTCGGAGCTTGTGGTTCCCACCAGTCTGGGCACAGACTCTCAGATCATATCTGAAGGCTTGGATACTTTTAGCCTTAAATGAAACAGTATTCCACAGATTTCACTATGAAATATCATCCCTTCCATGTGCATGCCAACATCATTCATCAACCCCTATAGTTTCTAAAAATAGATAAATACTTCATTCCATTTTCTACAAGGGTAATAGAAGTAGTAGGGCCATATCCTCCAGCTATAACTAATTAGATCAATTATATCCTTACTGCTACTGACTTCTTTTCTAAATGGGACAAGGCAACACCTCTCAAAGATTTCAGAGCCAAAATAATTGTTAGTTTTGTCAAAACTAACATCATCACCATATTTGGTCTCCCCCATACTATATTGATGGAAAATGGCAACAAATATTTTCTCAATTGAGGCAATGAAGTTATATCATAAGTATAATATAAAATCCAACTATTCATCTCACTATCATGTGGAGGCCAATGGAAAGATAGAGGCCTTCAACAAGACCCTATAAAATTTACTCTAGAATATGGGGGATAAAGATAAGAAATTGTGGCCTAATAGACTCTTGAATGCATTGTTTTCTTATCGACAACTACTTGTACTGCCACCCAAGAAACCCCTGATTCATTGGTATATGGAACCAAATTAGTTTTTCTAATTGAAATGAAATTTCATTCACTCAAAGTTTCAATATGTGATCAGTTGTATACAGATGAGAGGTCTCAGAAATGATCCAATAAGTTGGAATGATTTGACGATAAATGATTGCATAGATTGAATCATTTAGAAGCCTATCAGAATATAATAACGTGTGTTTTAACAAGAATGTTCACCTCTATTAATTTCTTTATGGAGAATTGGAATCAGTCCTTAGGACTCCAATAATACTAGGGAATAATCCTAAAAAGATTGAGAAAAAGTGGGAAGGATCTTATTCCATATATAAAGTCTATTCAAATATAGGTTATGGATTAATCTCAATGAATTGATAGCTTATTTCAACTCTAACCAATGTGATATTTATAAAGGAACATTTTGTGTAGTTGTACATTTCGTCCTCACTGCAAGACTTAAAACTGCACTGTACAATGTCCAACCAGTAAGACTAAAAAATACACAACCCTCATGTCCTCACGGCACGACTGAAAACTACCTTGTACAACATCTTTGTTACAAGACATTAAAGTGCATAAAAACCATTACAATCCATGATGAATGACATTAAAATGAGTAGAATATTTTTCCTTGTCACATGAGGTTAAACAACATGACATCATTTTTCCTCGTTTCATGACATTAAACTGTACGACTAATGTTTTCTCTATTTGATGTTAGAATCTTGCATATGTAAACTTCATTGAAATCATCAATACTCCTTAGTAGCACATGAGTCCCTAACTTTCCTATGTCTGAGTCAGATATTCATAGAGGCCTTATTTCACAAACTATGTATTGACTAATTCTCATTTTCTATGATATACGTAGAGATGCCTAAATCTCCAATTTTGGGCCCATTAGTAACCACAAATTCATATTATTATTTTTCCTCCAGTATATGAATCAGATCATTATAGAGTGTTTCCATAAGATATATGATTTAGTCCTTATACCATTTTATGTCTTATGATTTTCCGTTATCTAAGAACATGCCAAAATCCCCAATTATTTTGGTCAAACTTGATTGGTGGGAGGAATGATTGTTTAATTAACTACTTACGAATTTATAATCATCTATTTGAGATACTTATAGATACCTAGATCTCTAATCGTGGTCCAAAACTTGATAAAAACCCCTTTATTCCTTGTATTTGAATCATACCTGCATTGGTAATGTTGTAAGAACTATGTAGAAATTGATTCTTGCCTTCAGCAAGACACATAGTGACAACTGGGTATTATCACTAGAATAGTTACAATATTCCTTTCTTTTACATATCGTTTCATCTTCATCCTTATCGCATGACATTAAGTCTCCATGGATATTTAACACCCTCAATATTCACCTGTTCCACCTTTGTATTTTAGTATAACCCCTTAGTACTACTTGTTTCTCACACCAAGCATAGATTAATTGGGAATAGGAATAGGGTTAAAATGATTCATTACATAAATGAGGTGATTCAATTCCTTATGAGGCTGAAAATGTCCTCACTACATGACATAAAACTTCATAGTACTAATTTCCTCATTGAATTAATTAAAAATTCACAATTCCAATGTCTTCACTACATGAATTAAAACTACACAGTACCATTTTCCTCACAACATAACTTAAAACTGCACAATATGATATCGTAAAATCCACTTTCTAATAAATTTCATCCATTCCTCATAAACCAAATGTATTTTTAAAAATGGTTTTCCTATTCAGGACATATGTTGGTATAAAATAGCCCTTTCATTCTTAAAATTCGTTTTTTTGGAAGACCACCCACTTTGGTCTTGATTCACTTAAGTCTTATTTTCCTCTGTCTATTAGCAGCAAAGCGTTAAATTCAAAAAGATATCTATATTTTACTATATAGTACAAGCATTTATATTTCCTTGTAGTAGTTTCCTACATAATAGGGTTGTTAGACAAATGATGCCACTATTTGGCTATGTAGCATATGTCATAGTCTGCCCTGCATAATACAACCCCCATAAAGGTTTTTTTCAATGTAATTGAAAATTCGTTCTTTGAAGGGACTCCCCTTATGTTGAAACAAGTTTTAGATTAGGTGACCATAAAAATCATGACTCAAGATTCCCAATGGATATATTTAAAGAATATTAAATCAACTCTTAGCAATAGAGTCTTGTTTCAAATATAATTTCAATGTTTATGGTCAAAGATATTAGGTCATAAATTCTAGCCCTTTATACTAAAAAATGAAAGACTCTAAAATGCCATCAAATAAATGACATGTTGATCACAAGATTGATAACCCACAAAGGGAAATCTGAACAAAAGTCGATTCCCATATCAATAAACATAAATTTTTTGTATAAATTAGGTAATATTGGGAAAAAATAAGTCAAGAGATATAAAGTTTGTAGGGTTGTCCATATTACCGTAGAAAAAATCAAACTATACATACCATTCACAGTGGATTAAGTAAAAAAATGTATTTATAAAAAGTGAAAACATAAATGATGGAAGAAAAAATACTTTTTATTTTGAAAAAAATTTCACAGAGGAGCATCCAAAAATTGGAGTCTATCTTCTGTAAAAACCAGAAATTATAAATGGATTTCTATGTAATTACTCGTTTGTTTGACCACCTCTTGAGCCCCATTATCTTCACCTTGAATATCGTTTATTTGAATAGAATCACTCACTTCATCATGATGAAGTGATTTTATGGAATCTACAATTGATATTTCACCATATTTCTGGACTTCTCCTAGTGAGCTGTGAAGCTGGTCATGTTTCCCTGTAATGATATATAACTCTGGTTGAAGGAGAAACTACTGAAAAGTCTCTTCTTTAATTGTATGCTTTAGTCCCTTCATCATTTCATTTTGATTAGCCTCAGAATAAGACAACACTTCTTTATGACTCTTCAATATTGATTGAAAATTTATCTTTTATCAAGTCTTGTCGAATATTTTTCTCTTACTCTCTCCTCCAAATAATATTTTTCTTCATGGTATGAATTTCACGGTATTTGAAACAGCCAAATATAGGCGTGATAAATAGAGATCAATGCCTTGTAATTATTTAAGGGAGATCCCCAAGGGTTATCTAAGATATTATCTTCAAGATATTTATCCATGCCTTGCGGCGTGGCAGACGAAGAGACTTCTGTAGTTTTGGGTCTGATTTAGAATCACTATCATAAAGATGGATAAATTATGGGACTAATATACTTAAAGAAGTGACTTATTATGTTCCATCCTGAACAATGGATGCTCCACCTTCCAATGTTGTTTGGTATGATGCAGATGCTTCACCTATATTTTCATTCATTTATATTGATATAATTATATAGTAAATCAAGATGTTTGTTTATGGTTAGATTCAAAATATAAAAAAAGTGGAAGCAATCACAATATCAGTATCTTTTACCTATCAATAGGTCAGAATATTGAGAAGAATCCTCCCCAATATTCTTAGTTTCAACAGTTTTGTTCGATGTCTTTGGATGAGGAGTTCTATCTTTAATATTCTCAGGATCTTTAGAGTAAAACTTAAGAAGACATACTATCTCAAATTCCACCCAAGCCAATGTCTCTGCAATGGTGGGGTTGATGTTAATAACAATACTTTCTTCAAGTATTATTGTGGCAGTAGATTCATTAGATGGAACTGTATATTTCAACCAACCATGGATAGAAGGGTAATCGTGAAATGATTAACAAGATGAATAATGAGAACTCACATCTAATTGATTCTATACAGGGAACTCCAAAATCTTCTAAAGCATTTGATATATTAATATGTTATAATATTTCCTCAAAATACATGCCAAGGTTCATCATTTCATCTGGTGATATCTCGTATCCTGGGTTAGTCTCACCCGTGGGAGCACTTGGCGTGTTTGCTTCACAACCTTCCACCAGCAACCATTGACCCCGAATAGCTTCCTCAAAAATTGTTGTGGGGTCAACATCAGTTGCTTCCATATGTTCTAGTGCTTGTGATAAACCAAAAAGTATCTCATAATTGATGTTATTAGTTGTTACATTTGGTGCATTCTAATATATTATTGATTTACTGAATCCTCTTATCCCTTGATAGTAGGAACATGAGCAGTGCATGGAATAAAAGTTGGTTTTTTTTGCATTAATGTCTCCTCAAAAACCAATAGATTTGTTTGAATTTATGTCTATTCAGAAACACCATCTATAGTTCCGTGAACCTTATCAGTAGTTTCTTATAATGAAGAGACAGAAGAAGACCATGTAATCCTTTGAAGTTTAAACACTTTTTCATGTATAAGGACTAAAATTCATGAATATCGAGAAGACATGCCATTTCTAAAAAGAGCTTAATCATGGATCACTTTCTTCAGTGATTTTTCATATTTTCTTTCTTATGTGGACATGCATCATCATTTTGAAGGACAAGTATTAGAAATTCCAATACCCTCTCCATTTCCTCCTCTAGGGAATGTTGACATTGTGATATTTCTCTCGAATAATGGGGTTATATGGTACCTCTAGAGCAGTGCCTCTATGAATATACTATGATGAAGGAACATCAGTTGTATTTCATTTCCCCAATGGTATGTTAATATGATATTTCTCTTAAGTAGTAATGTTTTGACTAAATTTTATGTTTCAAAAATGTAAGAGAATGTGAGATAATGGAAACATATATCCTCAAGATCTAAAAAGTCACACCACTCTTCGTCTAATGAAGGATTAATACCTTTGGTGGTACCACGATCTATAATTTCATTTACCTTCTTTGTGGTAGCAATTGATTCATTAGTGGCATATATGAACATTTAATGTTGAAAAATGTAGTTCCTCACCTCATTGGGATTATTCTTAAAAATAATGTCAGAAGAATCCTATAAATCCCCAACTCATGGAATATGCATTCCTTCACACAGATCCATCCATATGGTCTTAGCATCACAACACAGACTCTTCCTTGTTTGAATATCCTCTGGCCTTATATATTCAAAATGTATGTTAGAGGGATGTGAAGAGGATCTTGCAACCTTGGATTTGAGTTGCTTCTCAATACCCATAGTCACAGATGATGGATTAGAAAATGGATGTTGCCACTCTTTAGAACAATAGAGACCAGATCGTCTCAATATGACTTCAGTAGGGATTGATAAAGTGTATTTCTTAATTCTGGTAGGAGGGTTATATCTGGCAGGAGCTCTCTTCATGGAATTTATAGTATCATCACCTCCACTCTCTAATTATTGTGAGTCGGCCACTAATGATGAAGAATTATCTTAAAAACGAAGGGGATTTTTCCTTATAATATTGTTCTCCCCCACCCAAGGGATGTAATGATTTAATACCTCTTTAGGGTAAGATGGAACCCTATTTTCGGCATACCAGATAGTCAATCTTCTCACTGCATCATCGAATGGTAAATAAAAAACTTCCCCAGTCTTCTCTGTAGATGTCAACAACCATAGTTGTCATGAGACGATTGTCTGTTGCTCTAATTTGACATGCACAAGAGGGGATATAATACTCTATTATAGACTTTTGAATTTATGTGAAAATTAATAAAGAGCATAGACCTCAAATATAATTTCTCTGTCAATTATGGTGGTCCACATTCCATCTCTTCAAGCTATAATATATGCCCTCAGTTCCATACTGGCCATCCCATCATCAATAAATTTCTCCATAGGAGGATTACCATATGGAAAAAATGGAACCCCTTATGCATGCTCAATGTAGCCTTGATTTCGTAAGCATTCAAATACAAGGGTGAAATACCAAAAAAGTCCTGAATAGATGGTTGAAAAGGACTTCCAAAAACCTATATTTCACTATTTATAGTATATGTTTTGAAGTGAGTAGAGATCCACCCCAAAAACACATTGAATCATCCTGATACTCTAAAGAGATACATCCCTTTGTAAATGTGCAGAACACTCTTATGAATCTTGGTCAAAACCGAAACGTCCAAACCTACCATACTTTTCTCTGCTAGCATAACACCAATAAAAAAGGATCCTAGTCTAATTCCTCCTATCATGTTTTGAATAAGTGAAGAATACACGCTCAGACACATTTCCAAAAATCCTTCAATACATGTATTTGATGGAATTTTTTGTTTGACTTCATATCCCCATTTATTAAATTATCCTATCTCCAATGTTGTCTAAAAAGTATTCGGGGAACCTTTTTTCTCTGGACTTGGGAAGCTAGTCAGACATGTGTATATGGGACCATTTTCCATCTTCATTATCAAAAATATATCTATCCATTCCTCTAGATGAATATTCTTCCTACTACGGGATTTCATGGTGGTTTTGTTCTGGAGTTTTTTAAGTATTTTCCTCAACTCACGAACCAAAGCCAGTGTCTTCTCTATGTAATTCCATTTCAAAGTGGGAGGAATAAATTCATCATACACGACTCTAAGGATTGTAGCTCTAGAAATAATTTTAACCTCAGAAAAGCTGATGTCAACCTTTTCATGTGTTAAATGGAAGGAATTAGACTTTGGGCTCCATCGTCTTAATAATTCTGGAACGAAATCATGATTCATGTACTCATAAGTTTTTCCAAACCAGACATCCTCATAAATACCAAAGCCATTCACGTCGTCTGTAAATTCTATACAGGTCATACGAACTTAGTATTCCCACATTCACACAGGTTTTAAACCTCCTCCTAGCTGGAAGTCCCATCCTTTCATCCAACACTTGGACTGATCTGTCTAAGAAATCCAAATTAGGGGTAAATAACAGCGTGGTTGCAGTTTAGATGTGTGTGCCTTCAAATCTTGAGCAGATGGGCTATGATGAATAATATGATATTTATTTAATGTCCATGCATTAGAAAATGAACCCCCAATAGAAAAATTGGATGATAAAAAGTTAGAATAATCTTGATACCAAGAATGTGGGACATAGTTCTTTGGATTTTGAATATTAACATCCTACTAATGGAAATAGCTATACAAATGTAGATAGGTGCTTCGGGGAAAGTTAAAATGATACTTCTTCAAAATTTTGAAATGTCTGGAAGGGTGGTTTTGCAAACTCCAAAGTATTCATAACCAATGAAATTCATAATATCATCAATCCTCTGGCTGGAAATCTCAGCAGTAGTTCCAATTCTTTTGGGAGCCATTTGAACCTACCAAAAGATAGAATTCATCTTTGAAAGTAAGTTCATTTTTGGTGTTTTGATAATAAATTGTTAAAGTCGATAATGCACGCATGTATAAAATTGGTGCACATGTATAATTCCGTGTGAAATTATGAAACCCCACTTATTGTGGGAAACTAAAAAACATACAGAACAAGAAGAATGAAATAGAATCATCTGAGTCAAAGAAGACTTGCATGCCGAGAGCTGAAATTTCGTAATTCATAAGGCTTTTTTTGTGGAAGTGAAGCTCTTATATATAGGAATCACATGTAACCCTGCATGCCTAATTCCTATGCCCTACTAACTTATACAACCACATTATCAACATGAATAAAACTTGCATGCCCCAGTACTGTTTTCATTATCCTTCATTACTTTACCCTAGTATAGGATCCTTTTTTTATTTCAGATCCAATTCGGAAGGGAGGCCTTTGTTGACACTCCATTCCATCAAAGAGTCTAAAAAATGATAATGGGAATCCACTTTGAATGAAAAGGGGAAAATATATAACGAAAATCAAGATTTTCGAAGGCATAGGTTTTGGGTCACCTTAGTTAGACCAAAAGAGCGTCAGCTCATAGCCTACTTGTGCACCCTAAAATGTCGCACAACCTACTTGAGTGACGAAATTAATTTTTCCAAAGGACTTATTTATTCTTATAAATAGACCTTGGGGGTCTTCATTTGGAGGGATATATTTCATTAAAGCCCAATTGCAGCTAAGGTCTCCCTAGTGATTTTCACAAGTCATCCTAAACATTCAAGGTAGTTCTACAACACCTTCAGAAAATGATTTAAATTAGGATAATTGGACATAATTCCTTTTAGTGTTTGAAAACCCTAAAACTTGCACATATAAAGCACCCAACCTCCATAAATTAGAAACACTTGCACACCACTTTTTTATATCAAAGGAAATTGAGCACCCCACTTCTGGTCTTACCTATGAATACTCTTAAAGGCATTATCCAAGTATTATCATACAGGTTTGTCATTACTTAAGTGAATATCAAGTCACTCTAGTCTAATTGTGTGCCCATAATTTCTCACCCTTATCTACTTGAGCGCCACTTTTTGATTCAATTACTCTCTAAAGTTAACAAGACATCAAGCCTTCACCAAACCCATTCATGGAAAGTATTATTCTTTATTTTCTCCCTTGTATGAAATGGATTCTATTGAGACCTCCACCAAAACCTTCAAACTTATCTAACCATTTGGAAAGTCACATCAGCATGTATTTTATTTTGGTTTTTATTTCCAAAGTCATAGGTTTCCCACATTTGATTTATAATGGAGTTAGGATACATGGAATGTCTGTGGGTTTCAATATCCATAGTCACATGGACCTTTCTCTTGGGAACAGTGATGGGATGTTCTCAGTTTGGAAGAGGTTTTGGGTCCTGTCATGTCTCTTAATAATGAGATGACTGGAAACCTCATGATTTTTGGTAGGGAAGGTATGATTCACACATAAATTATCCTTTTTAACAAAGTAGAAGTCTCCCTCCCAAAACAGGATCATTTTAAGAGAATCCACATTGGCATAAGCCCCTAGATTTTTTTACTGGAGGTAGCATCATTGCACATCCTTTCTTCTTCGGTGCCCAAGATTAGAGTGGATATGGGCACAAAGACATTTGTTACCCATTCCCTCAACTGTTGGCCTTTGTCACCAAGTGTGGCCCTCCTAGAGTAAGCCACTAACCGTCATCCCTTCCACCTTACATTGGACCATTGTACAACGTAAACAAAATATATTTAATACTTTTTGCCTCTACCTCTTCCATGGTTGCATCTCCCCCATCATCTCTCGTTTATATAGGTTCACCCACATCCATCAACGAAAGAGGAAATGTGTGTCTTTTTTGTTGAATATTTTACACTCTCTTGTTTCTCAAACATAGCATGAGTCACATGAGATTAGAGATTTTTCATGGTCATAAATTTTTTACAATTGAATGAACTAAGAGAACTTTGATTCCCACCATAATTGGGATACGTAGGAAGACTTATCACGGCCTGAGCTCACTAGATGGCCTCTTCAAGACTCCAACCCTAATTCACCTAATTTGGGAATCCTCTTTAGAAATTGTATACTAATTAAATCATCAAATAACCAAGGCATCCTTTATAGGAATTAATCCCTAACTCATTTCTCACGAAATAATATACTATCTTAAGAGACTAATTGAACTATGTGGGCTTTGATCACCATCTATATGGGATATGTTGAAAGACTCCATGAGGTTTAAACCCAATATATTAAATCAAAACTGTTATTCTTGGGCCATATTCTTAATTTTTTCTGATAATACCTGGAATCCCATATCCTTTTGAAGTTCCTTGGGTTGCTTCAATATAAGTCACACACTTTGTTTTGACTATGAACCTTCCTCTTAGATGTCCATACCACAAGAAATTATACTATATGGATAGGTCCTTATCACATGACCTTAAAACGTATGAAGTGTCCTATCCATTGGCAACAAACTACGAGGGTTCTGATTTTCATTACAAGGATACGTAGGTAGACCACTTTATGGGCACAATCCCAGGATAAAACCATTTCTTTGTCTCCCTAGATGAAAATAAATTCAACAGTGACCCACTGAGTGGCTTAAAAACCAGTATCCTTATAATGATGATTACAAGAATCACTATGTAGTATATTAGAGGATACCATTGATGGAGATCATTGAATACATAAAGATATCTCCATTAATGAAAATCCTAGAATACATACGGATGATTTTAAACTTTTAAAATGCTAAATAAGCGATTAAAAATTCAAATGGATACATATGATATACTTGGGGAATTAATAAGGATTCATGAAAATATCTCAAATTATTAGGCGAGTCCTCGAGTAGATAATAATTCCCCCTAAAAGAGTGTGATGAGTCCAACCTCCCATCCTCTAGACCAATGCATGTTTCTATGTATCTTGAAGTTCAAACATAACGAATTCCTACCTTTGGAAAGCATGTACCCTTTAGATAAATAACATTTGGATGTTTCTAGTTCCATAAATTAATCCAATGGAAACCTCCTGGAAGAAGTAATTCAAAAAACTAGAATACATTTTTCAAGGAACTACGAAACAAATGTCCATATTTTAAAGATGATAAAATGCCTTTGGATTATATTTCTGAATATTGAAGCATAAATATAATTACTCAGACTATATGTCTCTTGGAACTGAATACACTTGATTCTTAAAGTCATGAATAATTTATGATGATTAGAAAACATGATGAACGATGTATATTTTTAGAAGATATTCTATGCATGAAGAGTTTGGGAACCCTAAAAGATACACCACCATGTATTGAATGAAATATCAGGGTGAAGTGATATAACACAGAATCATCTGAACATGTATGTTATAGAAAACATAGAAGGTATGCATTGAATTTTTCTCAGACCAATGGATCTGTTAAGCAGATATTGAATTTTTTAGTGTTTCTTATGTCCCAAAAATGATTTTTCCTTATTAATTTTACAGTATATTGTTTCAATTTGTGAAAGGGGATAACCCATTGAGAAAAGACATGAATTTTATTCATTAAATTTTTTTGATATTTTAATCTAACCATCCTTATGTCTCAATCATTTGCAGTTTATGTTTCTTACAATTTAGATTACAGAGGGATGGAAGATAAGTTAATATAGCGTCGACACAATGTATTTTTGTTTTAGTGATATGAATCATTGGAAAAAGGGAGAGATAGTCTATCTGTATGGGGGGGGGGGGTAAAATTTATGTGGATATAAAACCCAATGATAGAATATAATGTTGTAAATAGAGGTTTAGAAACTTTAAGGTCATAGTTATTGTACCAAAACACTAGCTGACCTATGTAAAAGGGAAATATTGAAGACACAAAATGACTGTGATCCTATTGAAAATATAATCAATCTGGGAGAGGGTTTCACATCGTTCAGGGACATAATACGTGGACCTTTAATGTTGACTTTGATATGAAAGCTCAGATAGAGATCAAGTAATAAGTGCAGAACCCCATTTGAAATAACAAATGAAAATTAATCTAATAATACCCAAAGGGCATTGAATAA
Source organism: Viscum album (assembly GCA_963277665.1). NCBI lineage: Eukaryota > Viridiplantae > Streptophyta > Magnoliopsida > Santalales > Viscaceae > Viscum > Viscum album. The sequence goes on from OY728130.1 coordinate 1,263,718,851, forward strand.
TTATTTGATTATATTGGAAAACTATTCCATGGATTAATGATGAATTATATTAAAATAATAATACCCACTGTATTGTTGTCTATAGAATATGAGATTAGAGGATATTATCCTCTGAATGAAAGAAAACACTTGGTTGGATGTATTGAATATGGTGGAACAAAAATAATTTCCAATAATAGGTGTCCCTTAGAGCCTATTACACTTGTTACTAGTATCCATGAATTTTTTATTATTATTAATGACATTAAATGTATAATGTGTGGTTTGCGGGAGGGTTATATTAAAAAAGTGATAGGGACATCATGATCTTGAGATAACCACAGTAGATCTATAATGAGACGATAAATTGGATTTGAGATGGATGTGGATTAAAAGTTGGGTTTAAACTATATTTTTAGACATCATGGTGTATATAAAACTAATAGGACTCAATACACATGTATTTCTTATGAGTTCTTTTCACAAATATGGATCATGTGTAAGGAAATATTATGTGGCTTCTTTTTATGTTGAGAATTTATATTAAAATATATGTGAATTAATATGATCTTAATAATGTTGAGTATAGCTAATAATATTTACAAATATTTCTCAAACAAGAATTTTTGGTGTCACTATCTCTCATACATTGATAAGAATCAAGCCACTCATATTTTATAAAATATATACTCTACATAGATCAATATCATAAGTTGAGGATGTGAAATTTAACAAATAATAACTATATATATAAAAACATATATCATGTATCCCTAAATGGATTTATCTATCATATAGAGAAGTTTGGTCATATAGTACACAACATTTTTTGTCATTTCAGTTCATTCCAGATGATCCACATATCGGGTTGATTAACTATATGAGATAACCTACACATATTTCAAAATAATGAGAAAAAAATGATGTTAGTGAATTATGTTTTAGGAACCATAATGAATTAAGGGGTTTGAATATGATATGTGGTTGGGCCTAATATTAGTATTCTTGGAATCACTATATATCATGAATAATTGTTAATCAAGACACCAATTCTTTTAATAATGATATGTTATCTGAATGTACAATATACTATGTAATACCCAACATGAATGAGACACCATACACTGGGGGTGAATGTCAGTGGAATATGTGATTGGTTATAAGATTAATGGTATGTGTGTCACTATATATATTTTGCTGATAGTAATAATGCTTCATGCTATTTTTATAAGGGGGAAATTAATTTCATGGTTGAGGTAAACAAAAACATTATGGATAGATAATGTAGAAAAACAAATTAAACCCTAAAATAAAGAAACGGTAGCACTATAAAGATCAATATATTATATAGGGGTGTGGAATTTTATGATTTGGGGTCACTTTATGTAAACCAATTTGAGTAGTCTATGGTTAGGAAGGATGGAACACTCAACGTAGTTTAATTCCATTTGGGATATAATTTATGTCATTATGTTTAATATTATGTGGAATGGGGTATTTCCAAGGATATATAGTCATATAGAGTGTACTATTTGTTATGAAGATTAATGAATTACTTAAGAAATTGTTGTTCCTAGTGTAAAATTAGGAATTTCCCATTTTATGAAACCATATATATGTGGTGGGTGTAATGTAATATCAATTTATTGTAATCCATGAGTGATCTCAATTAGAGTAGACGTTATGCATTTCATAAGGTATTTTCTATTTTTGATCAAATTTTGGTGATTTCATCCCATGTATAATGGGAATTCCTTAATACAAATATAACTCCCAGGGATGAATAAATTGTGGTTAAAAATCTTTTTAATACAAAAATGATTAAATTTTAATAAATTATAGCTTTTTTATAATTTTTTTTCATTGATTCTCTCTAATTAATCTAAAAAAATATGAGACTGGTCATTTTAGAAAACTAATTGTAGTTGGAAATTTTTTTCAAGAAAAATAGGACCACTATTGGTAGGATGACTTTTATATAATTTATAATAAAATATGGGGTCACCTTTGTAGGAGAACCGATCATGGTGTGATAATCCAAAAAATAATATATACTCTTTTCCAATAAATATTTATTGTCCTGGTATACTATATTCTAAATGATATTAGAAAGAGTTCCATTGATTTCTAATATATATCTGTTAACAAATTGATGATATATGGATGAATTTTTGGACCTTATATTACACTCATTATTCCACAAAATTAGTTTAGATGTATAGAAAATAGGTTCATTTTTTTCTCAGTATTGTGTGATGGATGATTAATTAGGTCATTATGTTGGTATTAATGATGTTGATCATAGCCACTGTTATGACTTATTTTATATATATCCCCATCCAAATTTGGAAAATTATATGTTAGAGGTAAGGATAAAATTGAATGGACTAGTAGTTGGATAGGGATATGGACCCAATATATCTATTCCTCGTATGAAAATAGAAAAGGTTATTTGGAGTTATGATGTAGTTATAAAGGATAATGAATGGAGTTGTTACGTATACTAAAATCCTCGAATATCCTTGTACGTTCTATATAGTATTGAACCATTTATGAACATAAGATTCTAAGTCTCTTGATGTGATGCTAAAGCTTGGATCCTAACTTGGGTGAATTATAGGTGCTCTCATGGACATCCAACATAATAGTATGGATATCTCCCATATAAATTCATTTGATAGGGAATACATGAAATAAAATCTTATAGAGAAATTTCTATTAATTTGAGATATAAAAATATATAATTTTCCCCTCTTCCAGATCAGTTCATCATGGGACATTTTGAATGTAGAACACTACATTTGAGGATGTTTATTATGAGGAATTCCATCCAAAATTGGTTTTTATTAGTTATGATGATAGTTCAACTTGGTTAGGAGTTTTGTTTAATTTATTGGATTCTTACATGTTATTATTGATGAATTTAGAGAACAGTCTATGATGTGAGATATGATTTAACATCTTATCATGATCTAAATCAATGTAGGAATATAGTCTCATTATATATATAAACTTCTTTGGAATTCATTTTGTGCAGGACATGAGACATCAGAGGATTAAAGGTGTCTTCTTCCATTAAAGATTATACATAATATAGAAAGGGAATCTATTCAACCTATTTGATTGTTTATTTTACAACAATCTTCTTGATTACCATCTCTGAAATACCTTTGATATTTAATATATCTAGTATAATTTAAATGTAATAAACCATGACTAAAATGAAGTCTTGAAATTTTTCCTTTCATTTAGTGAATTGTATTAATATAGGTAATGAATATAGGAATACCTATTTCATTGGTGGGATGAATTCCATCCCTAGTTTCACTAGTTTTTTTTGGGTTTTACAATCTTTCTCCTATTGAGCTTATTTAAGAAAAAGAAATGTATATCTCCCATGATTAATACATTTCATGGATGGAGAAAATTCCTTAATTAGGGAGATAAGTTTCCAAAACTGAATTTTATAGGATATGGTGCACTATGATAAAATGTTAGATTTATTAACAATTGATCACCTTTTGATACATGAAATAGATATCAAACTACTAAAATATGACCACTGATCATTCTAATGTACTATTTAACATTGTTAGACTAGGGGTGTGTTTGATCATATAATTATAAGATATCATATGACCCTTATTCAGCTATAAATAGTGCCTCGTATTTTTTCACAGTGAATATCAATGAATTGATTTTTTTCTCAATATAAATGTATTGAGTTTCCACAACAAAAATTATTCTATGTAGATAGTAGAAAATTTTCTATTTTGCAACATCATTTGTTTGAGAGAGAATGGAACTAAGTGGTTTCTCTATTGTTTCCAAAAATTGGTAGAGTGGATTCCCTTCCATATGTGGAATAAGACCTAATTAATGCAGAATATACTATTTAATACCATCAAATACATTATATAAATCTTCATCCCATTGATAGGTAGCCCATTTTTCATAAGCCTCTTGAAGGTAAAATATTTTTTTGGAAGATTATATAGAATTCATTGTGATATATGAAATACACCCTGAAGTCATCTTAAATCATTGAGGATTTGAGGACAAGGAATATCAAGTATTTCATTGGAATTTTTAGTGTGGAAATGGATTCCATGATATAATAACTAAAATGAAAATAATTCCACCAATATTTTCTCAATGGCACACTTCATGGGATCCATCTTCCAATTCTATCACAACAGTTTGCTGCAAACTTCTTTATGATATATATGATAATCATAATTTTTTAGTGAATTGACTACAAAATTATTCACAAATCACTCCATGGTATTCATCAAAAAAGAATTTATTATATGGTTCATGACATATTGAAATTTGGTAGATAGGTTATTCATGAAGAAGGAATTTAAATGGTAGTAATATACACCTTTTTGTTCCAGGAAGGCGATTTCATCCTCATATTCAGGTTCCATTACGAATGAGATTTATCCTAAATTTCCATCAATAAATTGGATATCCTAAGAGAGAAAATTCATGTTTGGTATTTGTTCTATGATCCAAACTGGGAAATTATCTATTGGGTAGTGCTGATTGATATCCTTAATGTTGATACAGTCTCTGATATTTATATTATTTTTCTTAACTCAATCCATGATAGAAATCAAATTCATCTGTTGAACCACTTCAATATAGTTTTATTTTTATAGCTTTTCATCCCTATATTATACCATATAAATATTTTTTTGGTTTCAATTCCCTCACTATATATTTATAACCATAGGGGTCTACTGATGACCCAAATGATTGGTAGCTACAAAAAAATATATCCATGAAATTTTTCTATAATTCCTTCTGAATACATCTCACTTTTTTTATGAGATATATATACTTTACCTTATCATCATGGATCTTGGAGGAACTAATCAATATAGAACACATATCCTCATCCATGCCTATATTAATAATTTTCAGTTTATCTACGGTGGTTGACATACCTTCTTCGAATTTAAGAGGGGCATATTTTAGAACCAAATCATCTTCTTCTTATGATTTTATATTATAGGATGTGGATGATAAATAGAAATTTTGAGATCTAAAATAATATATGGAGATTTAATTATATCTCAAAGATGATGCAAGGTTATTATAATTTATCTTATCAAAATGCTATACTTTTTTAGAAGAGATGTGCTCGTATGGAACAACAAATATAATTAGATTGGATATGAATGTTCTAAAACATATTTATTTTCATCTTCTCCAATGATTCATATTTTTTATTAGATATTCATGCCTATGTTTCCCAAATATTAGTATTTCTCGATTTTTCATAATTATGCATAGATAAAAGGTTGATACATAAGAACAAAACTATGATATTATTCTTTATTGGTGGTGACTAACCAATAAATATATCTTATTGAAAAATATATGAAAGAAAAGTGGACCGATGTTTCATATTATTATACAATAGATCCTATATTTTCCAATTTATTCCCAAATTAGAATTTATTTCTTCCATTTTATTGATGGATTACACACAATAATTGAATAATTTTCTCCATGCACTGATATGAGCGACTTATAGTCTATTAAAGGGTGAAATATCAATGGAATTGTTTACAATAATTTTCTTCCATTCCCTTTAACAGAAAAAGTTTTTTATGAATTGAATTTCAAAAGACTCAAAAGAGGAATTATCACTGTACAATAACCAAATTTTTTATTACTATAGTAATTTTAGAATTGGTTTTATAAGGATAGAATCACTACATATATGTGGAACCATGAACACCCCTCTAAGATGTTGAAATATATGTCTTGATTAAAAACCATGATCTCAGATTCATTGGGACCTCAACATGATCGTTCATATGGTTATTTTTACCTTTTATATATCCCTGAAATTTAAGGTTGGAGGGAAACAAGTTATCTTGGATGTAATCTAAACACCTTAGGGATCATATCGTGGTTTTATTTAACATAGTAAAAATATCAATTAGGTTCTTATAGACGTTGATGTCATAAAGACTACTATATATATATATGGGTCTAATGTACCAATGTATAGTAACATCCATGTATTTTTCACTAAAGTAAATGGTTTTGTGTAATTTGGTAGATCCATTCATTGTGTTATAATACTCATTTATAGTGATCTCATCCTTTAACTCTTAAGGAATTTAATGTGAGTCAATGCGGGATTTATGGAGTTATTTAGACAAATAAAAGGAATATATGATTGATTATCTGGAAGTGATTATTAATATATTATTTAAAATTTAATATTTCTACAGTAGGGTCTAATTATTCTTTTAATGAGCTTATTCTTTCTCTTAGGTTATTTTGGTTGAAGTTGAATGTGTTGAAAAATTCTTTCCCTAATAAAATGTGGGATATATTTCAGATTTTTATGTTTGTTTGAGGTGGTATTCATACATTCTAGTGTAGAATAAATAATTTCAAAACTATGAAAAAATACTCTAGTATTATGAGATAAAAATGTCCCCATTATGACACATTTTCTAAAAAAAATTATTTGGGTATTGTCAGAGACCATGATTATTTGTGTTGACTGCCTATGTAGATATTGTGGAAACAACGCATGAATGTTGGGGTGAACCATAACATCATATCCTCTGAAATAAGCATCTATTTAAAAAACATATATAATTATATATGGTGATATTAGTTTCATATTCATCTTCTTCATTGAATAAGTGGAATTTAATGTGGATGAATTTGATATAGATATACATTGACTCCTCATTTAATGAAAATCTCATTTGGTGGGGTGGTTCTTTATACTTGTTGGGTGTGATAGTGATCACACTCTAAATAATGATAGAATGATTTCATGTATACTTTTGAATACATTAGACACCAATAAGGGATCTTCCCCTTATTACATCTACTTTGGATAATAGTTTCATCAAATTTGGGAATTTTTTGACAATAAAGATGTTTTCTTTGACATTAGTTGGGGAATTGGGGTCAAAATTGGTTAGTTTAGTGAAACCATGTATGAATTATTTCATAGTCATCAAATTATCCAACATAGATTCATGCATGTCTATGGATTTCATCAACTCTCCTGCCACTTCTGGTGGGGTAGTAGTGACACATACCACTAATGATGGGGATTTTCCAACATTAGATCCACAAAATAAACTATCTTTTGCAGTATATACATGAAAATCATGTAGTTTTGGACACTGTTTCGTTGTATCCAATACAAGGAGAAATAATAAGGATGGTAATTTAGGTTGAACTCCTTGGTTTTGTTGGCATCTGGAATCTTGACGAGGATACTCTCTAAAGAAGTAATGAAATATCACTGAACATTCTCTCTTCATAAAAAATAATCATTATTATTATAATCATGAAATGATGGGTGTGTTTACTCCTTCCAATACTAACATGAATTTTAAAAAAATGATATCATTTATATATGTAATCATTGTGCTATTGTACTATATTTTTAGGATGGAGATTGCATTGGATTTCTCTTTACTATGATAAAAGCAGTTTCTTCTCAACCTACCCTCCTTCCTTTTGCTGACGACATTGGCCAATATATTTCTTTGGACTACTATATTGCATCTAGTAATGTCCCATTACAGAAAACTCTAAAAGTATATCAGGACATTTTAATTGTATTTATGTTATATTGAACTAAACATGGAGGTTATCTATGAAATTATATAACTACTTTTATTGAATAAGTTGTATATTTAGTGAATCAGACATGTATTTCCACATAGAGATGAAGTATGAGACGCCCTTTTTACGGATTCATATAGTTTTATAGATCAATAATCAACATATTATTTAGTGTGGAGGCAAACTAATAAAGGAACTCCTATCTTAGATATTCCCAATTGTATATAGACCAAACTAGTAATATTATCTACGAAAACTGTAATTCCTTCGGATGTACGCATAAAACTCCAATGTTTTCATGCTTTTTACTTATTAGGTTTTCCAATCATGATGACACATAGATTCATAGTGTATAATAGATTATTCATTATATCAACTATTTTGTTGAATATTGGGATGAATGGATACAATATATTTGTTGATGGAGGGTTCATGTATTTTGATTCATGATAATTCTCTATTTATAGATTTATCAAAGAGAGACACCTTTCCGTGGATTCAATTAGATAGGTAAGGGACTACGTGGAGTGAAAATGTTCTGAAGGAACTATTTCCAATGTATACTCCAGAGTATAGGTAGTGGGAGGATCCATAAATGCTAATATTTTCTACATATTTTATTTATATCTCTCTTGATTAAGACCAGGGTATATCAATTTAGTTTATAGTTTTTTACAAACTAATGTAGGTAATTATTGATATTCCCTGATTACTAGAGTCAAGTAAAACAATTCCATGGTCCCTCAACATATTATATGGGTAAAATCTTTTCTCATTATCTTAGTATCTCGTTAACATTACATTTACATTAGAGAAGAGATATTTCATGTTTCATTTGATAATTTAAATAGTAACATTACCTATAAGTAAATCAGCATTGATTCTGTTTACCCTCTCTAACTTGATTTCATATTGAGTGATCCGTTATTTAGTAGATAGATGTTCAGTTTCTTCAGTTGTTGGGCTGGTTAAACCCATTAATTTCGCTTTAACATTGGTATCGAAACACTATTTTAGATATAATATAATATTTTTAGGATTCCCAATTTCATGAGTTTGTACCTAATATCGGATACACACACCTTATTCATAGATTATAGTGTAAACTACATTTTTTAATAGATAATTTATCATTGTATTTTTATTCATTTTTGTCAAGTTATTATTTATCTGCATGGCTGGATTTGATTTTATTTTCCAAAATTTAGTTCTCATTGGGAATTATTTCATTATAATAACCGTAGAATTAATTTTCATCCTACAGATATCGATAGTGGGAAAAATCATAGCCCTCCATAATTTTCACCTCATTGGTGAATTGTTTTGGATTATGAATCTAATTATAATTATCATTATATCTTTAATGATCCTCAATAATTGTTTTTAAGATGATTATACATAGGTTAAAATCATCAAATTTTACTATGTGTGCTTCTAGTTTGGGACAAAGATCAAAAAGTGGTTGAAATTGTGATGATGTTTTATGTGAGGCATCACTTAGTTTAGAAAACATTTATTTTACTTGAGAAGAGGTGGATAGTTAATTATACCTCCACCCACATAGTATAGGGTAGGTGTTACATTATTACAATCACATATTCGATGGAATGGTCAGGGTTTGAATACATATCATGTTTTGGAACCCTTTAGAATCATATGATAGTATGTTGTTTAGAGGATGTGTAAACGATGACAGTAACCTTGTACTACCCTTTTGACTTGGATAAAACCTCCCCAGTCAGTGTTGAGGTTATTGATCTCAGAATCTATGATTTCATATGTCCCTCTCTGTAAGAGGGAAAACATAGAACATATCTAACATAGGATGTACCTTAACATAGGTAAAATTAATCATGTCATGGAAGTCAATTATAGTGAGCACCATGGGGAGTAACTCCATTATTGATGATCCTAAAATCAACATAATAAAGAGGTGATCCACTTGAACTATTTAATATGTCTCATGAAAGATCCCTATGATACATATATTGGTGATGGAATATATAATAATAATATTTTCTCCAAAGAGGGGACCTCTATGGTCAATTGTTATTAGTGAGTTTGAAATGGGTGCACCTCAATGATATTTGATTTTAATGTTGTAGAAAGGACCTTCACAACCTAAACCATAGTGGTGGACATACATGGTTCATCTCCATATTTTTAAAATGAGGACATTCAGGGAATATTATCTACTAAGGACCTATAGATTTACTGATCATTACATCACAATGAGGATCTTCATGACCGTAGTTTCATTCTACTATTAATATGGGGTCTTAGGATTACTTTTTATCAACTGTGATGTGTAGAGGTGCCTAAATAATATTCACAGGATCCAAAATATGAGAATGATATGAAATTGGAGCTAACTTATGATGATTTATTAATATGGAATCTATTTATTTGTTGATTATGGTTTTGAAATTGATCATAAATGTTGTATCAAATTGTAGGAAATAAACTTCATAAGGGGATAACCTCCAAGAATAATTCCTAGTTTCCACTAAAACATGTCGATGAAATTTCTGAATAGAATCAATAATATGTGCATACCATTTCACAAGAGTATAATAAACCAATAGATGCATGGATTGGGATGGAGATTTAATTCCATGGATGATTTTCTTGAATAATATAATGTCAAAAATCACAAATGTTATGGGGGCCAAGGATAGAGTCCTACCCTTGAGCCTCTATATAGATATTTCTAAGAATATACCATGTAATGGGAGAGATATTGGAAAATTACTTGATCATTCATTATGACAGAAAGAAATTATTAATTATAGTGGGTAGGGATATAGTCCATCTCCATGGAGGCCCCCAATACAGGCTTATGGGATTCTCAGGTTTGGGTAAGAATAAAGGCCTACATTATGGGAATTATAGAAATATGCTGATGAGCTTCATCAATGTTGATAGAAATATTATTATTGGTTATGTTTTCATCTAGGATATAATGACGAGGTTTATAATATTTAGTGGGAACATGATTCTCCTCTCTTGTTGCCTCTAGAATATGCTAGAAATAATTTTCAGTTTAAACAGTGATGTGAGACTGTCCTATGGTTTCTATGATGAAATGTTAGTGGAATTATTCCTTTTGAATAAATATATATTCATATTCTTTTTTCCTTCATCACTTATTCCATCTTCAAATTGGTTACTTGGTTCAAAAATTAAATATTTGTATTTTAAATTACACCTCCTCAATATATATGTGAGATTTTATGGATTCAACACATTTTTGAAGATGAAGGCTTGTAGGATACATACTGGGTAGCTCCTGAGACACAACAGGGATGTTTTCGAAATCCTCCACTACCTTTTCATGATAATTGTGGTATTAGTTTCCATATTCTATAGAAAATAGACCAATTTAAGATGATTGGGTAGTATGGGTCATGTTATTCTCAATGGATCATGATAGATTGGTGGATGAGGTGGTTTTTTCTCCCATAGGATTTCATGTAATGATTTTAGTATCGAGATAGAGTTATTGTAGGGATACTCTAAAACTATGGTTTTCACCTTTTATTTTGGGAATAACATAATGGATGATAATTTCTTCCTATTATATGTGGCTATGTCATTTTTGTAACCATTTAATATATCTAACTAGGATATCATACATTGTCATATGAAACATGTGATTCTACCATTTATATAAGTGATTTATGTTATAGTTTATAAAATCATTGTAGATATTTTTTAAAAAATAAATCTATTCAATTAAATATATTTTTTAATAGTATATTATAGATCTATCACTTTCATGGGTCAAAAATCATGTGGGGTTATCCTTTTTATTTTCGATATTCCTTCATTCATTCTTGTTTTGGGTAAATGTTGAAATGATTTCCAAGTAAATGTGGTCTCAATAACATTACAAGTGAATCTTCCATTTTCACATTGGTCAAGAGGATGTGATGTTGGTCTCACCTCACACTTTTTACAAAAATTTATTTTCCACCATAGGATTCTCTTATAAGTGTAAGACATGTTCTGGAATCCTTCCAATACATAGTTTCACTATTACTTACCACCATGAATGAAATTAATCAAATACAAATATTGATGTCAAAATATATATTTATTCTATGTTATCATATTTCATTTACCTATTGATTATGCTATGGTTTAAATATTCATGGTTGGGTGATATGGGATTTATAACCTTCCCAAGAAGTGGTAGTTGTTTTGGTGGTTGGATGAGTCCTATGAAAAGTTCTTCTTATATATACCTATAAATGGAATCAAAACCCATGTAGTTGTGTTCTGATTTATTACACATCTTGTTCCTTTTTTGTTAATGCGTTAATGACCATGGTGTTTCCTTTTAATTCCATATATCCATGAACAATGGGGTATTTGGATTTAATCTAAATAAGGAACCTTAACTTTACAAGATAATAAGAATGAATGTCCATTTAATTCCATTTTTTAAATTTTAGTTTTTTTTGTCTAGGTCATCCCATGAAGATTAATGTCATCAAGTATGGATTTTTTTGTCATAAAAGGGGTGAAAATAAAAATCGAGAGGGGATTATACATAGGAGTCTTATTATTTTATATCCTATCCATTGGTAATGAGAAATTAAAATGTATTAGTAATATATTTGGGTATATATCCCATTAATTTATAGTTACTCATATGGAATATTACTTTATAAAAATAAATGACATTCAAATTATTTATAATTTTATTGAATTATGACTCAAGTGGAATCTATCCCTTTATTGAATGTGTTGGGACATACGCATGGTTATCCTAGAGGTGAAAGTATCCACATCCTTCTCATTATCAAAAATACTAGGATGGTTGATTGAAATCATAATGAATATAGACCAATGATAATGGATATGGGGTTTTCACCAAGTGAGAGGATCATTTACTACTCTATGGGGATTAATGATATGTATTGGGGTTACACATATTCTGTCATAAGGTGAAAAAACTAGTGGTGACTTAGGTAAAGGATAGAATAGTTTTAGATTACACATAGTATGAAGAATTTAATATATATATATATGGTTCCTTAATTGAAAATAATAATTCTATTTTCTACTAAATTTGATAAATTAACAGATATGGTTCTATAATGATGAAAATTATAATCATGGGGTGGTTTCTACAGAATCCCTATGATAGTAACCCTCACTATTAATGTAATACCTGATTATTATTACTCTATGTATACAATTAATCTTGGAGGAATCCAAAGAGTGTATCATTATCAAGGGAATACATAATCAGTGGTGTTAAATTTAGTGTAAAAGCATAGACATTAAACGTAGGAGGTTATAGAGAAGGATTTGAAAGAAATGTTGTTTGGTGTATGTCTTGGGTGAGAGTAGTTCCTTTGAAAGAGACCTAAGTAATTATGGTGACCAAGTGTAGACCTGGTATAATGGTCACACAAGTTTGTTTCTGGGAATGTATTTTTCCCTAGTGAATGGCCTTGTTGAGGTTTCTCACTAGTTGGAGTAGAGAAAATGATCCCCTAGTATGGAATTTGAGAGAATTGTCACTATATTTATATGTTTGGGAGAAGGCTCACACTAGTATGTATATAAGGGGGTAGTTTCAATCTAGTGTGGGGGTATGTTTATGTGTTTCCTAGTAATGGTCTTGTTATAAGTTTATACTTTATTTATAGTATGGATTTTTTAACTAGTTTTGGTTATCCTTGTATAATCAAGGTCTATGCCACACTAGTATATCATCTAATATGGGGTAAATCAACACAATTTTAGTGTAACAGAGGATATTTTGTCTCTCATTAAGGTTAAAATGTGTTAAGACATTAGTTAAATCAATTTCCCAAAATTATAGTTATTTAATTAGGTTTATTTGACACAGTATGTGAACTAATGTGGAAAAGAAGACTGGGAAATATAGAGGGGATTCTTTGATCATATAAGGGTCTTTATTTCTTCATCCTCTATCAAAATATAATCCCATAGGGTCTATTAATTAGAAAGTATGGAATATAGGGCACACAAATCTTGATTATAGATGGATTTTTGATAAATGAATAGGTTAAGAATTCTAGGTTTTTAGGTTCACTCATATAATTGAGTTGTGTGAAGGGGTTAGGTGTACTATGTTTCTGGTATAAGTGGAACAAATCAAGAAACAAGGAAATGAAGAGAGGCCTTGGTGAACAAGCCTGGGTGAACAATCTGACATGGACTCTATAAAATAACTCCCAACCAAGAATTTATTAGACCATAATGAGGTTTATATCATTCATAAAAATCAGTTCCAATACATATTACATCCATGAAAATTTTCAAATTGTATTAAAGGTATAATTGAATTCATTTTAAAGAAGACCATTAATGATGAATACTTTGTGAATATAATCGATTGATGGGAATTTTTTATGAGAAAGATTCTAAAATATATTATTTTATGTAAATATTGACATCTCTATAAGGTAGATCAAGATAAGGTATGACAACAACTTCCATATTCTTGTTTTTTTACAAAATATTTATTATTAAGGGCAGGGGAGTTATTTGAAATGGAATGTAATTAAAAAGGGTGAAGACATTCATTATTTTTAATGTTTTTATGATTTTTAGAGTTATGTTTAGAATATTTTGAACTAGAAAGTATTCTTAAAAATTCCCTAGAAAGTGATTTTTTTGTTGTATCATGTTTTAAATAGTTTTATAGACAAACTTGATGCCTTCCTTAGTAAGTCCTATTTTCTAAATAATTTTTTCTCACATAGATTTATATTTTTTAATGTGTGGATAATTTCATAGTGAAATGTGATTACAGCCTTATCTCAGGTGGATCAGGTTTTACGGAGGTAGAGAACATATAATTTGATGCCACGGTTGAATCATTAGCTGAGTGAGATATTCTATTTCCATTTAAACATTATATTTATAATCAAGAAGTTTTATAATAGTATTGAATTATAATTTGTAATGTGTATTATTAAAAAATACAAACAAAGATAATGAAGTCCCTAAATTTAATTTGATTAAGGTATTATATTTTTTGACTATAAATTAAATATAATAATGAGAATAGAAGTCAATATGTTCTATTTTTGGGTGATTATGAAGAGACCAATAAATTAAGAGGTTAAAGGATTGAAATATGGATTTGAGTTCCTATTATTATTATATGTGTTTCATTCTATTATAAAAGTTAATAAAGTACTATTTATTTTTTTTGGAAACAATAATGATGATTAATAAATTTCATTTTAAAATTACTAGTGTCTATTTTTATTTTTAATTTTTTGGAAAAACATATGATGATGATGGTAGTGATAAACTATAATATATTTATTCCAAATCAATAATGGTTGAATAATTAATTATCGAAAATATTTTCCATATGATGATATGAAGATAGTTCTTAGATAAATTTAATGAATAGGGATTAGTGTTTAAATGATAATCAATCCTTTGAGTATCAACCGTTAATGATACTATAGTAAATAGAGAACATTTATGAATGGATGGATTAGAGAAATTTTAGTTTGAGGATGGTATTTTTTAAGATAGTAAAGATTTATCAAAAGTCTCAATGACCGTACACATATACCACAAGATTATATGAAAATTGTGATGAAGAATTTTTTGAATGTTTGATATATTATTAAAATCATTTGTGTATTTTTGAGAGGATTTGGAAGGAATGAATAATCCTTTATAATTATTATCGATTTTTTGATCACATTTTATGGATTATTGATTTCATATTTAATACATTTTAGTTTATATCAGAATATAATATTTTTCAAACTATTGGATTCCATTGTGACATGTAGAATCCTTATAATGATTAACGATAATCACTATGAGTTAAGGATAAATAAGTTGAAAAGTTTATGGATGTTACGCTATGATACATAACATATTTCGTATAATACATATGGTATCATGCTTATATGAGATAGGTCGGTGTTCATGTGGAAGAGACTTTCGGAATCTTATTCTAAAATGTGGTAAAGGTAATAATATTACATTGATAGGTAATATATTTCATATCATAAAAAAGTTATTAACCAGCGGTCCAACTAAAATTTGAAAAAGTAAAAATAACCATGTAGTGATGTGTAAGATATTCATATCATATGTAATATAACGTTAATGGATCGAAATATATTATAGTGTGACAAATTTAAAAAAAATCAAATGTAATGATACATAATATAATATTTCTCAAATGAAATATTTTCAAAGGAATGCATAATATATTTTTTACAACATATAAGATTCATTTGGACATGAAAAATGATATTATTATGTATGTGTGATATATTTTAAGATCATTAGAGTGATTTTTAAGATGTTATATTTCTTATGTAATTTTTACCAATTTGGGAAATTAAGAGATTTATTTATTTTAAATGTTAAATGATGTTGACATATTCATCATTGATGTAAATATAATGATTTATCAATGATTTTATCCATGATTAAAGGAAGAATGAGTAAGATTAATTGAGAGGATCATGGGGATATACATCTTATAATTCAAACATGAATACCTGAAATCCTGAATTAAGATCAATGAAAAAATATTATTTCCCACTATAAATATAGTTCTCTAGTATTTGACAGATATTAGTTGAGATATTTTTTCTGAATGAAAAATAATATGGTAATATCATGGGGATAATTCCCTGAACATCCATTTAGATTCAATTATTGAAATGATTATGATGCAAAATAAAATGAAATTTATTTATTCAAATACTAAAATTTTATTCTTTGGATAATTTGATTTTTTTATAGTAAAAAAAATATGGTTAAAGTAATAGAGAGAGATAAGGAGAAGAAATTGACAGTAGTATATTCCTCATAATCTTATGTATTGAAGAATAAGAAGAATAAGAATAAGATAAAAAGATAGTGGTTGATAAGTTGTTACTATTGAATGCGTTATTATCGTTGTTGGTGGATGAGAATAAATAATTAGGGGAATCATGTGTAATGACCTATTGAATGATATCTCCATATCATATAAATAATATAAGAAGAGGAAGAAGAAATATGTATTTTATAGATAAAATAATAAGAAGAATTATTGTTGTTTATAACTCGTATTTGATAGTCATTGTGATTGAGGAGATGATACAATTGAAAATTTCATATGGCTCAAAAAAGATTGTGTTGTGTGTATAAATATAACAATTTAAATTGTATATAAGGTATAGGGGTTAGGATTCACGAATATAATAATGTGAATGTGGCTATTATAGATTAAATTTTGGTTGTTGGAGACTATGATTGAGGAAGAAGATGTTACCATATGATTTATATATACATAGAAGAAGATTGAATATCTTATTTAGGAGTATTTTATAAGAGAAACGTTGTAAATAGGTTATATCTAGTATAAATAACTAGTCATGATAAATTAAAGGATTTTGAGGGATATAATAGGGGTTTAGGATAATAACATCCCCACTAGTGTTCCCTCAATGATATTATAATGGATATATATATCCCAAACGTAAACCAAACATAGAAATAATTAAATAAACACATTTATATCAAACAACAAAAAATAATTCATTTTATTTTTATTTTTATTTAATTATTTTCATGTGGTGTTGTGTTTTATTTAAATTGATTTTCAGATTCATTAAACATAACTGATTTAAATATTTGAATGTAAATTGGTTAAATTAAAAAGTGAGAAAAATTCAGTAAAAGGGTCACAGTTTTTCACCTCCCTCTAATAAAGACTTCATGATCATACTGGTGTGCGTTAGGTTTCATAAAAAAGTGAATTATTTCAGATGTTGTATCTAGTTTATATAGGTGTAGAGATACATGTTTTGGGTGATGATTATACCAGATCCCTTTGCATCTTGACTGACATTGATTCTTTTCTAAAGGAAATTATTTCATTATATTTATGAATTCTTGAATTAATAATTATATTCAAAAGTAAAAATAACAATGAGTCCACTATTTTTTTGATTTAATGAGTATTATTTATGACTAATGGAGATACTCTAAAATGTTTTACATTTTATCTAGAATGATTTTTTGGGATGTGTATTTACATGTTATTAATTAAGATGCGATACAATGTGACATTGATGTTATATTTTCAATTTTGCGAATGTATCCAAATGTAGTTTTGGATATTATTTGCAAAGTTATTATATAGGATTAAATATTATGTTAAATATAATACATTCTATGAGTTATTTTTTAAAGTACAATATTTAAGGATATATTCCATAAATCTCATATAAATTTGATGTGTTATGGACTTTATCATAAGGAATAATGTAGTTATGTTGTATGGTATTATATACATACATATATATATAAACAAAATTTATATTAAGGTTTTGTAATATTATAGGATATGTTATAATGTTATCATATAAACTATATGGACATTGAAGTGAAATATTAATGGAAAATGTTTGATCATTATTCCCCTTTAATTTTCATTAAAATGTTTCATAAATTAAAATTCATGGGATAATATTAATGGATACGGGCAACAAGAATTTATTTACTTACATTAATAATGTGTAATTAAGGTTTTAATGAATGGTGACATTATAGTATCCCAAGGACCTTTATAAATAGGTATTCAAAAAAGATATAATATTCCATTTGAACATTGGAGGATCATACCCATTTCATGGGTTACTAAAGAGAGCCTTTTTATTCATGGATGATGGAATCATTTTGCTACCTCTAAGATATCATTAACAATATTAGAGATTAGACACAATTGGAGGGGGTTCTCAATGATGAAAAGTACAAATTGGGTCCTTCATTTTAGAATTTACATGAATATAAGTTCCATGTATGGTGGACCTATTAATAATTTATTATTAATTACACTTCATATATTAAGAGTTAATATATTTTTATAAACCCAATAATCAAAACATTATTCTACACGAGATTAAAATTCACGTTCAGTTGAATCTTTGCATTTCAATTGAGATGATGGATACATGGGTGTTTGTAACTATTTGTAGAAGGTTTTTAGTTAATATTTGATGTTTAAATATATTCATGGATATAATATATATTTTAGTGTCTAGGTGTATGAAAACCCATTCCATGTATAATTCCATCAAGGTAAATATCTTTATATTCAATGAAATTATTATTTTTTTGGGGTTATCGTCATTAGAGTATTTTAAAAATACATATACACAATATAGAGTTATTAATATGAAAATATTTGTTTTTTTATTGTATTTTATAAACAAAAAAAATTAGATGGTCATTATTTCATAGTCCTATGTATTTTATACATTATAATAGATGAAACAACCAAGACTAATATTTAGGATAAGGGAAACGTGGAGTCATCCTTACTTCTTAAGTAGGAATAAAAATGGGAAAGGCACCATGGAATGGTTATCCATAGTTGTCTATGGTTGAGGATGAATATCAAATCAGTTTTCAATATTTTAGGATCATTATTCAATACTGACCCTATACTACCCCGTGGTCAACAAAAAATATATATATTCAAGTGTTTTTCAAGAGGTAGTTATGTTGATGACTGAGGGGATGATCCAACATGATTCCCAATGACCATAATTGAAATCAAGGGTGAATAATGGGATATATTAATCCAATGGATCATAAATAAGAATATAATATTGTATGTAGTTCTTTTTTTATTGAATTTATAATTAAAACTAATATTCATGTAATGATTTTGTGATATTTCAATGATGATGAGTGTGTTTGTTTGTGTTATTTGACATAAAAATATATAATAGTGTAACATTTCAATTAGAGGTTGTGAGGTGTCTTTTTATTAATTAATATTAATGATATAGTCACTTGGTTGAAATGATGAAGGGGATGAATGTATTTATGAGAGGAAGAGGTTCACAATATTTGTTAGCACTGTAGAACTAGCATGGAAAGAGAAGACGATTACCATTCATGTGAAACAAATTTTTTTAAGTATGTATGACATTGAAACACTTGTAAAGTATATAAATACAATGGATTAATATGAATTGAGTGAAGGGAGACATTTATTATTATAGTTTATAATGTTATTTTAAGAATTATGAGTTTTTAAGAAGTCATTTACAGAAAATGGAGTTGTTTTGGTGAAGAAATATAATATCACTATAACTATTTCTATCACACTATAATTTATTTTCTGATATATTAATATTAATCTCAAATAATACTATATTAGGATATTCTAGGGAAATATTTTCATTATAGAAGCGACTATGATGAAATAAGATATACATTTGATTAAATAAATGCAATGTTTGAAAAAATCAGGATATGCAAAGATGTTGTTACATGAAATAAAATATATCATCCAAGATATCATTGATTAGGAATAAAAAATACATATAAGAGTATACCTCATCAAATATGATTCAGGGAAAAAATAATTGGGATTACTTAAACGTAGCTTCTAGAGTTCCATATCATAGTGGGTAATAATTTAATTCAATGGATGACATGAAAGATAAAATATATGATGAATAAAGGATTGAATGAAGAATTCATTATGGATTGAATCGGAGAGGAAAATTTTAGTAGGACTCTACAATGATTTGTTTTGGGAGGTTTATTTTATTTTCAGTAGATCAGTTTGTAACATGTTAGAATTTAAGAAGAAAAATTCCATGATAAAATGGTTTCTCCACAGGGAAATTAATTTGAAAAGAATCATATAATTTTTCATAAGATGGGGTTTGAGGTCCTTGTTCATGGAGAATTATATCACACTAAAAAAAATTTGAGATTCAAAGATGTGTGAAGAATCATACCATGGTATTCAGGGAAATTTTAAATGAAATTATTCTAGATTTTAGAGATCACGATATTAACTTAAGATCACACATATGTGAAAGATACAACAAAATAATTTGGTGAGAATAAAACAGAATCATAGTAGAGTAAATGGTAGCACTTTGTGGTTATATAAATTGTAGAATGTCTCATGGATTTGGTTTTAATTTAAAAAGTAAGTGATCTAGATTAGAATTATGAAAATTAAATTAACTTAACATGATTTAATTGACCACATTTTATCATGTGGGACACATGGAATTGTCATAAAGGATTATTGGGATAGAATTTATTCCGGCCATTGGATTTGGGGATGGATTATTGGAATAAATGAAAAAAATTACTCATAATTGTCCTATAATTATATAATAATATTGAATATCTAGTTTTTAAAAAAATGATATATTGAAGGATATGTCTTGTTTCAGTAGAGATATATGAAAGGAGTGAAAAAATGAGTCTTACTTTTCATATTTGGTTTATTAAAGAATAAAGGCTTTCTAAATAAATGATGATTTTAATTTCCATGTCTAAACATTGAATAATTAATGGAATGAGAATTATTATCTTCCTTTATTACTATATATTAAAAGAAATAAGTGTTTTTGTTCTTTTCATGTATAGAATATGAAGATATATGTCACTGATAATGCATTAGATCTCATCTAGATTTGAATAATTTTAGGGAAAATGAAGTGGAGTTTAACAAATCAAATTTTCTAAACAAGAAAATACAAGGTACCATGTTATCACACAGTTATATAGAGTAGCCCCACTTGTCTATAAACTCGTTGAGACACCATAAATTATATAAACTGACCATGTCTTTAGTGTATAAGGAATAATAATATTTGAGTGACCATTGCATAATTAGTGAACAAATAATAGTCCATGCAATTGTAGTGTTCAATGTGGTGGAATATCCATATCCTAAAACATGTATCCACAAAAATAGTGTAGTTGTGGATTGTAGTACATAATAACAACATCAATGTCACTCGTTGTGCATATATAGTTATGGTTCATCAAGTAAAACCCTCATTTCCTATGTTTTCCTTGAATTTATAAGTATCTGTTGATGATTTAGTGGTAATTCCATCATGAAATTAAAATATTTAATGATGTTCTTTTCAATGGGGAAACAAAATCTGATGACATGGATTACAAAATCAAGTGAAAATGTCTAATTGGGAAATACCATGATTTCACCTACCTTAGGGTTATAATAATCAACATGGTCCTAAAAAGAAAATAATAATAAGACACCTAATAAATAGAATATGTGTAGATGATATTTATCAAATCATATCATTATGTTAAAATTATTGTATGTGAATATTGAGGATACTCGTGGAGTAGATGAATATTCACTAGAGCAGAAATCGTTTTTTACGTCACCATTTTTTACGTCGGTTATATATAACCGACGTAACAATGCGGCGAGTAGATTTTTCACGTCGGTTATTTTAATAACCGACGTTACAAATCGCGCCTGTTGGGTTTTTATGTCGGTTATTTGATAACCGACGTAACAAATCAATGCGCGCGGGTTTTTTACGTCGGTTATTTTGTAACCGACGTAAAAAAAACCGCGGTTTTTACATCGGTTATCAAATAATCGACTTAAAAAACCAAAGCGCGGTGTTTTTTACGTCGGTTATAACATAACCGACGTAAAAAAGCTTAAAAATAGTTTATAACGTCGGTTATATAATAACCGACGTTATATAGAATTTAAAAAAATTAAAGCCCGCGTTCTATCATTTACGATTTTTTCGATTGACAGTCGCCGGCTCGTCTCTCTCTCGCGCGGTAAACTCTAATCGGCTCGTCGATCGCCTGCATTACACTCATTTTGGCTTCATTGTTTATCTTCTTCACTGCTATCGGATCTATCATCTCAACTCGCGACATTCAAGTAAGCCTTCCACGAATTTATTTCGTTCGTTTTCGTTTTGATTCTTGATGTGCTTTTCGTTCGTTTTTGAATCTCGTGGAATTTTTTTATTGCAAATGGTTATTATGTTCATTCAACTCGCAACATTCAACTCGAAAATGATTATTAAAACATTGTGGATTAGCTTCAGCAAAATCTGTAAAATAATGGGTGGTACTGTAACGTTCCATTCTTCCAGCAACATTATTATTTTCATTCCCTAAGTTATAAAAATAAGTATTATGTAGGATGATTCAAAAATTTAATCTGTGAGATGAGTTGATTTATGTGTGAAACCCAGGCCAAACGCATATGTATTTTTTTATTGGCATTACATATATATAGTTCGACATATACTTTTTTTTACATTACTATGATATTAACATTACTTTTTCTAAAGAAATATTAATGTCCTTAGATTATATATCGGATCAAAAGGATATAATAATTCTAATATATAATAAGAATGATCAGATAATATGACAATATTATTAAACATAAAACAAATGGTCTATATTCATATTTTTAGCATGACACTTACGATGTATAGCTATTTGGTGTTGGGTACATATGAAAACTACTACTAATTTCAAGATTTGTTTTATATTTTAAATTTTTTTACATTCAAATTATGATTTTTTTCATATAAACACGTTTTGACTTATCTTAAAAATATATATTTTTTGTTGATATTTGTTATAGGTAATAATGAGTCGAAGTTGGATTACGGCACATCGAATGAGCAATGAATTTGAGGAAGGTGTTGATGCCTTTTTGGAATTTTCAAAACGAAATGTTCCAAGTAGTGACATTTTTTTCTGTCCATGCCTGAAATGTTTGAATATGAAGAAGTTGAAAAGTAGAGAGATAAAAGATCATATGATATGTAATGGTTTTAATCCAAGTTACAGCCCTTGGATTTGGCATGGTGAAACTGGACGGAATGTCACTGATGATGATGATTCCCAAGATGGTAACTCCGATGGAATTGAAGAAATGATTTGCGATATTGTAGCAGAACAAATTGAGATAGAACCGACAGTTGCACATCTATATGGTGATGCTGAAAAACCATTATATCCCAGTTGTACAGATTTTACGGTTCTGTCGGCGGTGTTAAGATTGATTAACCTAAAGGCGAAGCATGGATGGAGTGACAGAAGTTTTACAGAGCTGCTACAATTGATGAAAGACATTCTTCCAAAAGATAACGATCTTCCAGATTCACATTAAAAAGCCAAGAAAATATTATGCCCGATGGGATTGGGATACAAGAAAATACATGCCTGTCCGAATGACTGCATTATATATAGGAAGGAATATGAATTTATGTCAGAGTGTCCAAAATGTGGGACATCACGGTATAAGGTGAAAGAAAAATCACTGGGTGATGTAGATATTACAAAGCTCCCTTCAAAGTTATTTTGGTATCTTCCTATAATTAATCGTTTCAAACGTTTATTTGCTAATTCACATGATAAAAAAAGGTTAAGATGGCATGCTGAAGAGCAGGTATGTGATGGAAAAATACGTCATCCAGATGATTGTCCACAATGGATGAAAATTGATGCGCAGTATTCTACATTTGGAAATGAAATAAGAAATCTCAGACTAGGGTTGTGCACAGATGGAATGAATCCATACGGAACACTCAGTAGCACACATAGTTCATGGCCTGTTTTATTGGTAATTTACAACCTCTCTCCTGAAGTTTGTATGAAGCGCAAATATGTCATTTTGAGTACAATGATCTCTGGTCCAAAGCAACCCGGTAATGATATTGATGTTTACTTGTCACCGTTGATTGATGATTTGAAACTGTTATGGGATGATGGTATTAGGGTGTATGATTCTTATAAAATGGAATATTTTCAACTGCATGCAGTGCTTCTGTTCACTATAAATGACTTCCCAACGTATGGAAATTTGTCTGGATACAGTGTTAAAGGGCATAAAGCATGTCCAATTTGCGAACAATAGACGTCCTATTGTCAATTGCATCATGGGAGGAAAACAGTGTACATGGGTCATCGAAAGTTTTTGCCTATGGAACACCCTTATAGAAGACTAAAAAAGGCATTTAATGGATCACAAAATTTGATACTGCTCCATAACCTTTATCCCATGATCATTATTTTAAGAGGGTGAAAAACCTTGACGTGGCATTGGGAAAGACACAGAAATCTGGTAATGATAGACATATTTGGATGAAAAGGTCAATATTTTTTGAGCTACCATATTGGAGGTATCATGAAGTTAAACATAATATTGATGTCATGCACGTGGAGAAGAATATCTGTGATTCTTTGATTGGAACATTGTTAGATATTAAAGGAAAGACTAAAGATGGGTTGAATTCAAGATTAGACTTACTATCAATGGGAATACGTTTGGAGTTAGCTCCCACTCTTAAAGGAAGACGAACATTTCTTCCCCCGGCTTGTCATACATTATCGAAGAGGGAGAAAATTAGCTTCTTTCAATGTCTTCATGATACCAAAGTGCCTCAAGGTTATTCTTCTAATGTAAAAAATTTTGTCTCAATGAAGGACTTGAAGTTGATAGGTATGAAATCACATGATTGTAACGTCATGATGCAACAAATTCTACCAGTTGCATTGCGTGGAATATTGCCCATTCGTGTCAGAAAGACTATAATGAAGTTGTGTTATTTTTTCAATTCAATTTGTAACAAGGCGATTGATGTGAATGCTTTGAACATTTTGGAAAAGGATGCAATTTTAATACTTTTTCAATTGGAAATGTATTTTCCTCCAACTTTTTTTGATATAATGGTGCATTTAATGATTCATCCGGTTCGAGAAATAAAGCTTTGTGGACCTGTATATCTTTGTTGGATGTATCCTTTTGAAAGGTATATGGAAATATTAAAGGGGTATGTTAAAAATCTATATCGACCTGAAGCCTCCATTATTGAAAAGTATATTTATGAGGAGGTAGCAGAGTTTTGTACGAGCTACTTGGCTGCGGCGCAACACATAGGTTTGCCTCCATCTCGCCATGAACGAGTTAATAATGAGGGAAAGGGGATTCGTGGCTTGAAAGTCAAATCATTGTCAGCTGAACAGATGAAGAAGTTAGAATCATAAATCTTGAAGAACATAACTGATGCTCAACCATATATCACATTGCACATTAATGAGTTGAAACAATGTCATCCAAAGAAGAAAGAAATGTGGATTTTGAATGAGCACAACAAAACTTTTTTGTCATGGTTTAAAAAGACTTTTCTTGGTAGATCAGATGTAACAGAGACATTAAAATGGATAGTGGGTGGTCCATGTTTAAATGTGATAACGTGGTCTGGTTATGACATTAATGGTTATACATTTCATACAAAAGCTCAGGACAACAGAAATGCGGTTCAGAATAGTGGTGTATTGGTGTTTGCAGATGCAATGTATTTTTCGAGTGCTAAGGACAAAAACCCAATTTCTGCATCAAATGCATATTATGGAGTGATTGAAGACATATGGGAGGTTGATTACTTTAAAATTAAAGTTCCCGTTTTTAACTGTAAATGGTTTAACGGTAACAACAGTGTCAGACACGATGAATTTGGAATGACACTTGTTAATCTGAATAGATTGGAAGACACAACGGATTCTTTTATAATGGCAACACATGCAAAACAAATTTTTTATGTAGTAGATCAATCAGATATGCAGTGGGCTGTTGTTTTACAAGGAAAAAAACAATATGTTGGTGAGGATGAACTTGATAAATATGCTGATTTATGTGAGATCCCTACTTCAATGGAAATATTAACAGAACATAATGACGATCATGTTGAAGACATAGTTTGTGACATAAGGAACGATCACGACGAAGGAATTTGGGAAAACAATCCATCTGTACATTCCCAAAATTACAGGTAACATATGTTTATTTCTTTTTTACATTTATTTTTTCCATAAATGTTAGATATTGTAAGTTTTTTATTTATTAAAACATGTTTTAAAATAAAATAAGTATATGTTATTGTTTTCAAGTGTTTTGATGCTAGGAAAAAGGTTTCCCAGGAGTTGGCCCAAGAAGGATGATATTGACTCTCTGAGTCTACCGGCCAACCGGTGGAATCCCACCGGCCCACCGGTGGTCTCTGGCAGAAGCATTGCTTTCTCCCAGAGCCACCGGTCAGCCAGTGTTAGCGCACCGGCCAGCCGGTATGGGCACCGGCCAACCGGTTCTTGCCCACCGACCAGCCGGAGGGCAAGGCAGTAGACTTGCCCACTGCCTGGTGACACCGGCCAACCGGTGGATGACCACCGGCCAGCCGGTGGTCTCTGGCAGAAGCATTGCTTTCTGCTGGAGCCACCGGTCAGCCGGTGTCAGCGCACCGGCCAGCCGGTATGGGCACCGGCCAACCGGTTCTTGCCCACCGGCCAGCCGGAGGACCCAGGCCGTAGGCTTGCCCACTGCCTGGTGACACCGGCCAACCGGTGGATGACCACCGGTCAGCCGGTGGAACCCAGACAGAAGGAAATGCTCTACGACCCAACAGTTTATAACCATTACATGATTTTTAAAATGCTTATTTTTGTTCAATGACATTTACTTTACCATGTTTACAATGTTTACCAGGTTTACCATTTTTTCCATTTTTTACCATCTTGACCATTTTGACCATCTTGACCATCTTTGCCATCTTTACCATTGTTTAACATGCTTACCAAATTACCAATGTTTACTATTATGTAACCCAGTACACTTTTCTATTTTCTTGATTACAGTAGTATTAAAATATGTGAATTTGTATATTTGTGAACTGACGTTTGTTTTTTTTGATTTGAAGGATAATGACAGATCATTCCGATGATCAACCACATGATTCTGGGGAGGAGCATATTGCTGGTCATACCTCTGGGGATGAACATTCACATGCTCCTATTACGACAAAGAGTTCAAAGGTTGGTAAACGTGGTTGCACATGTTTACCAAAATTATCACTTGCCCGTACGCAGGATCAGAGGATAGTAGTTGAGTTTGATGATGATGATATTCCCAGAGGTCCGAATGCCAAAGATTTTAAGAGTTTTGTTGCAACTCAGGCTAAGACCAAAGTACGCATTCTGTATGATGATTGGAGAGGTGTGGATAAAGCGGTTATCTCTCAGTTGTGGGAGAGGATTTTGGTAAGATCTTTTGTCATTGTTTGACCATTCTTTTAATGTTTCTGGTATATATAATATGTTTAACCTCTTCTTTATCAGATGAAATTTGATATTCCTGACACTGGAGGAGTCAGGAAGAAATCCTTATCGTTGGCTGCCAAGAGATGGAGGGATTTCAAATCAACCCACACATCTGATTTCATTTATGGTCATAGGAGTCATGACAATCCATGTCATATATATCCTTTTATAGATGAAGACACATGGAGACAGTTTTTTGAAAGTAGAAAAAATAGTCATTTCTGGTAAGGTCAATGTAAACTTTTATATACTTTCTTATATAAATGATTTTATTAATGTTTTGTTAATGATTTCTTATTCTTAAATTATAGAAAACAAGGAAAGCTCATCAGGATATCCAATCTAAAAATGTATACCCTCATAGTTTATCTCGGGGAGGGTATACATTATTGGAAGAAAAAATGATAGCGGAAAAATTTCAACAACTAAGAGCTAAGTCTTCGAGCTCTGGAGAGGTGGCCCCTCCATCCCCTCCATCTAGACATGAAAAATGGAAGAGAGCTCGGAAGGGAAAAAAGGGCAATATCTTTCGGAAGAATCGAGAATCGTAGCTGAGAGGATTGTAAGATATCTATTTAATTTATTTAAGTTAACTTTTTTCTTCATATAAGTTTCAATCATTACAGAAATGTTCAATTAATTAATACAGGACTCTCTTGAGGAGAAATGTTCAGAGGGGACATTTACAGCTACTGGCAGGGAAGATATTTTTTTTGCAGCATTGGGAAGGCCCGAACATCCTGGTCATGTAAGAGGATATCCGGCAGGTGTATCGGTAAGAAAAGTGTTTCCACGTTCTTCAACTTCTAACATTGAGGGGGTTTATAAAAAAAATAGAATCCTTGGAGGCTGAAGTTCAAAATATTAATGCGACGATGGAAGACAAGATTAGAGATTCGGTGCAATCTATGTTTGCAGAAATGCAAAGACAATTTCAGACTGCAGCTCCCACTCCTCCACCTCCCCCTGCAGACCCCATTATTTATCCTCCACCTCCGCCAGTAGCTCCCACTCCCCCACCTCAGCCTGCGGACCCCATTTTTTATCCTACTCCTCCGCCGCAGCTTCCTACATATTGCGAGTTGTATGTTGATGATTCTCAACATCATATAGTAGCATACGGGTGGGTATATTGTATAGGAGATACAATTCATCATCAACAATTAGAGGTAGAGAATCAGAGGGTCACTGTACAGGATATTATAGATAGATCAGCTAGGGTACCAATACCAACAGATGAGGTGGCGACAGTTGGACGGAGTATCGTCCATTTTTTAGTTTGGCCATACAGACTTCTTCGACTCATTACCATAGAGGTATGAATGTTATATCGTTTATTTTATTTTTTTATTAAAGTTGTTTTATCATTTGAAAACTACTATAATTCTCAATTTTTTTTCACAGGAATACTTCAAAGGTAAAGAAATACTGTATAAACAACAAAAAAGACAACAGGCTATGACATCAGATACAGATTTCAGTGGTATTGACAGATTGTCAAGATATTCACATTTGTTGTTTGGTTTTTATGAATTTCCAATGGAATCTCATGTTTGTGGACGTGAAATAACTGTGGGGATTACAAAATCTGATATCATGCAGCTTGTTACTGGAGATAAGTTGGGCATCAACGTGGTGAAATTTTTTTCCATGTAAGTCTCAACACCTTTTCCCTGCGTTATATTTATTAAAAATGTATACTTATATATGTTTTGTATTAGGTATCTTTATAAAATTTGTGAGAGGAATGAACTGACAGAAGTATATGGATTCATGGACCCGCAATTGATTTCCCCTGAAGCATGTGCATTGACTGAGGAACAAAGAATGGTTTATACTGCTGAAAGATTTGAAAAGAATATAATCCAACAATGTTAAATGATTCCTTTTTGTGTGAGGTATGAAACACATTTCTCTCGAATAGTTAATTATCTTTTAACATAAAAAACCACTAACATTAAATTTCCTTTTATCAGTAATCATTGGATGTTAGGGATTTTTTTCCCAAGGGAGAAAGCTCTTTATTGGATATGCTCTGTTCATGGTGATGTGTGGGAAAGAATAAAGAATATATTAGAAAAGTAAGTTTCAATTTCTCAATAGTTTTATATATTATAATAAATTTTAAATTTACCCCATTCGTATTATTTTTCTAACAGTGCATGGGCCTACTTTCGAAAAAACACAAAGAAATGAAATGCAAAGATCAAATATGTAAAGGCGAAGGTAAATTTCCATTTATAATTTGTACTTTTTGATTTATTACATAAAAATAATATATTGAATTTACACTCATTCAAAAAAGAATTGTCATGAACAACAAGGCCTCATCGAATGCAGATATTATATGTTAAGATTTATGTATGAAATAATAAAAACTGGACAGTTGTGAATTTTGACCTGGTACGATTTCCTCTTAAACTTTTCCATCATATTTCAATTTGATTTATTCATTATACCCGTAAACTATCTTCTTTTTCATTTGTAGCTTTTTGATGACCCTCAACCCTATACTGCTGAAGATATCAACCACGTACAAGTGGAGTGGTCAAATTATTTTACAGGTTTGATTGAATTTTAGTTGGTTGTAATGTAAAATGTAATTTTGAATATTGTCGTTTTAATTGTCTATTTGGTAGTTGTTTAGGTTTGATTTAGTTTTTTTTTTGAAGTTGACAGTGTAAGTTTTGAATGTTATATAAGTGAATGTTTAATTTTTCTCTACTTCTTGTTTTGGTCTACTTTTGATGGTTCTTCTGGTATGGATTTGGGTCTGTGGGGGAGGGGTGGCAGGGATGTCCAGGGGTGTGGGAAGCCGGTCCAGGGGTGTGGGAGTGCTGTCCAGGGGTGGGGGGTTGTCCAGGGGTGTTGTGGGGGCTGTCAAGTGGGGTGAGGGGGTGAGGAGGTGCTGTTCAGGTGGGTGGGGGTTGTCGAGGGGTGTTTGGGGGTGTCCGGGGGTCGGGGGGCAGTCCATGAGTGTGGTGGGGGCTCCAATGGGGTGGGGGAGGGTTGTCCAAGGGGTATACATGAGGGTGGGAGCTCCAATGGGGTGGGGGAGGGCTGTCCTGGGGGTATACATGAGGGTGAGGGCTCCAACGGGGTGGGGGAGGGCTGTCCAGGGGGTATACATGAGGGTGCGGGCTCCAACGGGGTGGGGGAGGGCTGTCCATGGGGTATACATGAGGGTGAGGGCTCCAACGGGGTGGGGGAGGGCTGTCCATGGGGTATAAATGATGGTGGATTCTGTCTAGTGGGTAAGTTTTATATGTTATCTATTTACATGCTTATTTTTGATGTACTTCTGTTTTTGTGGTATGATTTCTTGATTTATTTTCTGGTTGATTCTGGTGGAGAGAAGATCACTGCATTCTGTTTAAAAAAAAATTGGGTTTATCACGTCGGTTATTTAATAACCGACGTGATAAAATGCCTGGAAAATAGTTTATCACGTCGGTTATTTCATAACCGACATTATAAAAGGCCTGTAAACTAGTTTATCACATCGGTTATTTAATAACCGACGTGATAAAAGGCCTGGAGAATGGTTTATCACGTCGGTTATTTAATAACCGACGTGATAAAGGGCCTAGAGAATGGTTTATCACGCCGGTTATTGAATAACGGACGTGCTAAACGGACTGCACAAGGGTTTATCACATCGGTTATTGACTAACCGACGTGATAAACCCCCCTCCCCCAGTTTTTCACGTCGGTTTTATATGAACTGACGTGATAAACCACGCTCAGCCCGGTTTATCACGTCGGTTCTTATAGAACAGACGTGATAAACCACCCTAACCCCAGTTTATAACGTCGGTTCTTCGATAACTGACGTGATAAACATCGCGATTTTATGTTTTTTGACGTCGGTTTTTAAATAACCGACGTCAGAAACCTTATTTATAACGTCCCACGTATTAACGTCGGCTAGAAACAGACGTAAAAAATTAAAAATAACCGACGTCAAAAACGTTTTCTGCACTAGTGATTGGTAGATATATAAAGTGATGATCAATGAATAATATTATTTATTAATGTTAAAAGGTTATTAATTTTATTAATACTTTTTACTGAACAATTAAAAAATATTTGTTTTTTGAAAGTTGTTTTTTTTATTTCATGATAATAAATTAAGTGTTTTGAAGAAGTAAAGACACTGAAAAATATGTGTATAATAGATTAGAATTTCATTTGGCGGTTAAATACTCACATTATTATGTTTTCTGAAGATCAATATTTTGATTATTGGGAGAATGTTACTTTATTTGGGTGATATTGTTTTGTAAAGAGAGTTCATGGATAAACCCTTTCCTTTGAATCCATGATTATTAGTGGATTTTGTGTGGTTGATTTTTTTACATCCTACCAAATTTGTATCCCTTTGTATTCAATGGTTAAACTATTAAATTCATCATTACCACCATGAATGTTTTTTTAATAGATGACTTATAAATTAAGTTATTAAAATCATATAAATTTAGTTACATTATTTTTGGAATGATATAATTAAAAACAATTTGATGTCATTATCATGCGACGAAGTTTCTTCAAAGAAGGAATCAAAAGAAGTTTCTTCAATAATTAACCCCATCAATGTGAGTCTACAATTATCATAAAACCTATTATCCTTCATGTAACCAAATTACTATTATATCATACCATTTTATATGGACTATCTACAATGTCAAGAATCCTTCATTTATTTCTAAGAGATCATCATCATGCACACTATCGAATAAAATGTTTCATCTGGTTAGGTGTATTCATTATATTAAAGTATAATATATGTTTATAAAGGTTTCATGTATATTTGTAGTGTTTATTTTTTCATTTACATTGAATAAAGTTATGTGGGTTTATTAAATATGTTTTTATCAAAATACAATTAAAAAATTTATGTGATAAAGGGCCATGTTTGAAGGCATGTAAAAAAAATTTCATTTTAAATTTAAATATTATGTACCACACCATGTGTTCTATACTTATCCATTTAAGTATTTATTATGTTATTAATTAATGGGAATGGATTTTTATTTTTTACTTTTTATTTGAAAATATTCAATGGGAAATTCAATATAACATTTCAAAATGAAATAAATATAAATTTATATAATATGTTTTCTATATCCATATTAATTTTGGATTTAAATTTATATTTTTATTTTGAGATAACTATACATATTACACAATTTCTACGGCTTGGTTTTTTGGATCCTTTCACTGGAACAATTTGGTTCATGGGATTTATGAAATGTTATTAATAATCTAGTCAGATATGCAGATTTCCATGTATCTCATTTTCTATATATTAAGGATAGTGAAATGCGGTTTTTAGGGGGACATATTAATTCATTGAAAATTGAAATTTTTTGATACAGTGATCATTTGATCTATGTGTGGTGAATATATTGTCATTATATCCATTTATATAGTGATGTCACCTATTTTGGGCCTTTAATTTCATCTGATTCCTATCCTATTAAGTTGTTTCAATCTAATCTGTTGAAATAAATACATTGAATAATTTATATCACTAGTAATGTAAACAAAATTATGGATTTTATTTAATTTAATCACCAAACAAGCCATGTGGTGGATTAATAATGGTTTTATTGATATTATTGAATCTAATTTGATTTGTTTTTTTGGATAGTGGTATGTTTTTTTATATGAAGATTATTTGGGAATAATAATGGAGATTTATGGGCCAAAGAAATAATCAATGGAAACTAATATATATATATAGTTGTATTATAAAAATATTTTGATCTCGATCTTCTAGATATCATGTGTTCTAGGGGAATGTATAATAAGGATAAAGGAAAAAAGGTGGGGTGTTAAATCTAAAGGCTGATAAAGTATAATGAAATATAAATGAACAAGAAAGATATTTGACTATTAATTTATACACTATATTTTTTTGGAGATTTATGTTTACAAAAGGAGGTGAAGCTATATTGATATTTTTACAATATTGTTTCTGTTTAATTCTTTTATTTATTCTTTATACCCTTCTATATAAATATTAGTTTTTGGTATTATCTATAACAAAAATTAATATTTTTTTTCATTTGATCTATAAAACTTATTTCATGGTTTCTATAATATAATTTTAGGAGTTCACACACTTCATATATATTGGATCTACTTAGATACAAATTTTTTAACACATTTTTTGTGTCTTGTGTGTGTGTGATTTCTTGATTTTTTTGTTTTCTATGTTTATAATAATTTTTCTTCATCATCACATATAATATTGGAATTTATTTCATCAGAACTAGATAAGTAATTTAAATTATGATTTGGGATGTTTTTTTAATTTTTTATCAATTCATAGAAAATTAATAATTTTTATTAGTGATAAATTATTACATGATTCTAAAGAAAAGAATGTTTTTTGAGAAATTGATAGGACATAATCATTATAATGTTTATAGAATTAATTTTTGATTAATTGTTTTCCCAGGTAGATTTGAATATTCCCTATGTGGGAATAAATATAAAGTGTAAGTCCCTAAGGCCACCCCCAATGTATATGTGTCCTTATAGGTGTTGAATAAGTTCTATACTGAAATAAATCACTATCTGAGAAATTTATTCTTTTATAAGGTACCTAGTGAATCTAGGGATTCTATAATTTAGAATCTATTAGAGTTTTTTATATATGAAAGAATCACTTCTGAGTGTTTCATATAAAATGAAAATTTTATATAATTTTAAAATTTATATTG
This sequence comes from Viscum album, assembly GCA_963277665.1. Classification (NCBI taxonomy): domain Eukaryota; kingdom Viridiplantae; phylum Streptophyta; class Magnoliopsida; order Santalales; family Viscaceae; genus Viscum; species Viscum album. Next base: position 1,263,753,131 of record OY728130.1, read on the forward strand.
GGATTATGATATTCAATCACTTTTAATTTTTAAATAGAAGAATCATCGATCATGAAAATATAAATTTAAAATAATAAGATGTTCATTGGGATATTAATTTTCACTCAAAACTATATCAATATTTTATGGATATCAAGGAACACTTGATGGAAGTAAAGGAAACACTATCTCATAAGGAATATCAAGAATACATAAAATCTAGGAACATTCACATGATGTGAAGGAAAACTATAGGGTGGGGGTTAATTATAATATGAATGCCTAAAATTTGATATAGTTCAAAAAAATTACAGATCATTTATAAACTAATAATAAAACCCATTAAATGTTATCCTAGTTAAAATGGGGTAATTACAAGAGAAATTAACCCATTAAAAACAATTTCAATTGCAAAAATAGAAAGATATAGATAGTGTATCACTAACTATCGAAAAATGGTGTTATAATGCTCAATTCTTTAATATAGTAAACTCTAAAATGGGTAGTGAAAGGTAAATTAATTCATGTTTCTCATTTCATATGTATCTCATAATACATTAGTTAATAAACATAGTTTAAATGGGAGATAAAAGTGTAATAATGGGAAAAGATCCTATAGGATCAGATGTGTGGGGGAAATCAAGATCCAAATCCATTGGTGTTAAATAAAAATAATAAGGATAAAATATAATAATTTTTATATATTGTAATAAAATGAATTTATATATAATTGAGATGGATAATTACATGTTTAATTTATAGGCATGGTTGATTATAATTATAAAGGTCCCAGTCACTAGAACAAGATGTTGTTTTGATAATGGATTGGGTATCCTAAATAGATGTAGTAACACAAGATAGTGTTTTGCAATCGATGCAGTTTGAGAAAAATTGAAATCACCTATGATTTAGATTATTAAGACATTATAATGGTTTTAATTGTGTTAGAAATAATATGGGATAATAAAAGATTCTACAAAAACATATAATCTCTTATATGAAGACTAAAATTCAAGAAAATTAAAAAAACATTAGTTTAAAGGCTCAAATATGTATTCAAATTATAGTATAGAATATATCCACTATTTTTTTGTTGTCCAGTTAGAGTTTCATCTCATAAAGGAGGAATTTTTTTCCTCCCTTGTATTAGTATATTCTAGGAGTTTTTCAGTTTACATTTTGAATAAATAATATTAAAAAAATTAATTTTTAAAAATATAAATTAATTTATAGAAAAAGATGAGATGTAAATTAAGAATACTCTGAATATAAAATTTTAAATTGTATTTCTTGAATTTAATTTATAAAATTATGTAATATTAATGTTGTATAATGGAATAAGACTACTAGAGAGATCCACCCGTGACACAGAATAAACGAAATTTTTAAATAATCTATCTATCAACAGGTGATGAGTATATTTCCTTTTTTTGGTTACACCAAATATTATTTGGGTAGAGGTTGATATATTTGTTATCCACATTATTAGAAGGTTCCCTTCATGTAAAATAAATTTTAAAACCTGTGATGAAAATTTTTCTTTAATGGGACAAATTATTACTATAGTATAATATTTTGGTGTATTTAATATTCACATGTTAAATATGATAAGCATGATCTTAGGGTTATTATATTAATTATAAATAGTTATTATCTGGTAATAAAGGGAACTAGTTATGTGCTGACTAACCATAGCTCTCTATGTTTATAATATATAGATGTGTTATATTTTATGAGTTTATTTTCTCTATAAAAAATATTTATACTTCAAAATATAATGATTTGAGGAATTATGATATATTTAGTTTAATTTCAATCCTCAAGAATTATTTTTTTTTTAAAAATGATGGAATCAAGGAAGAAGAACTATCCCCACAACATGTTCCGTGTCAAGGTGGTTCAACTACTAACTAAACAATGATAGATATATTAGGGTAGTTTGGACAGTTATATGAAATGATAATGTTGATTTAATTTGATTTTTTTGTTATCTAATTTTTGAGAACTATGTTTCTAAGACAATGACCTATAAGGAATCTATAAAAAATATGGTTTCTAAAAAAATGGAAAATATATATGAATGGGAAGATAAAATCCGAAAAAAACATTACATGGTACATTCATTAAAAGTCTACTATTTTTAAGAGAATATGATTAATATAGATTTATAAAATAAAATTATAGTTTTTGTGTAAAGGTAGGTCATGTTTAAATATAGATTAGTATTAATGGGTGTACTCAAATAGAGAGACTTCATTATTATAAAATATATTATTTAGTGGTAGAACATTACCACATAATATTAAAATGGTATTATAATTATTCTCATAAACATTATTTGGATATCAGAGATTTCAAGACAACATTATCTAATGCTAAAAAGAAGCCTCCTCAAGTAAATCATAATCCAACAGATTATGGAAATTTTATTTACTTATAATTTTCATGTGTGGCCTAGAATAATTATCTGGATAGTATTATTAAAAATTATACATCTATACACTAAAAATTATTTCAATTAAATATTCTTTGATTGGTATGATTATTTAAAATAACATGGTGCACAAAATATATTTCTGGAAATGTTTGACACCAATTAAAATCGTTTTTTCTATGTAATGGATTTGATTCTAAAAATATAGTGTTAGATTCATTTTTTAATTGAAATTTTGTGTAGGACTTTTTTATTTTATAGTGACAATATCAATAGTTTCGTGGGATTGTGGTATTCTATATGAATGTATTGTATCTGTTAGATTGAATGGAGATTACATAGAAAGTACATGATGACTTGTGTGATACATTAATTTTGATTATGATTATATTTAAAAAGTGGTTTATGAAATCCAAAAAAGAAGATAAATTAGATAAGTATGTACCAAGAAAATTTCATAAGATATTCCAATACTATTAATAAAATGATTTATTCATAATATAATGATTATATACATGTTTGAGTGCATGCATGATATTTTCAAAGGAATATATAGTTAAAGAAAAAGACCCAAAAATCAATGTTTATTAAACATAGTGATTATATGATACTTAATGAAAATAGTGGAAATCAATGTTTCTAAAAAAATTGAAAAGGTAAAATAATGATTAAATAGTTCGATGAATAAGTTATAATGTAAAGTTTTGAAGCTATCTCATTGAAATATGTAAATGTAATTTTTTTTGTGAAAGATTAAAAGAGTCATGAAAGACATAGTTATGAAAATATAACAATATTTTTCAAAAAAAATAAATACATATGGTATTTTTTTAATATAATGATGCTTCACACAATAGGAGGAATCAACATCTTGATATTTATAGAATCTGAGTAGTTGTGTGAATTGGAATTAGAGAACACTGCAGTTGCAAAAGGCATCTATAATGCCTAAAACATTATATTTACCCCTTATATTTGATGATTTAGAATAAAATAATATCAGATATATCAGAATAAAAGAAATATCATTGTGGATGTATTTCTATGTGAAGAAATAACATAATCATAATATATGAGAAGAAATCAATATTTTTAGTCTTACTAAGGGTGTTTTTTGAAATCATGGCGAGTTTAGTGAAAATTGTAAGTTTAAAAAATGCATCCACACAGACATCATTTGTTTAAAGAAAAGAAGTAGTTTCTATGTAACCAATTGAAATTTATAAAAAGATTAAATGTTTCATTAAAGTTAAATAATTCATTATAATAAGAGTTCCATGAGTAAGAGTTGAATGAAAATATGAAAAATAGAATGACATTGATTTTTGGGAATTCACATCATGAGAATTATATAAAAATTGAATGGAATTCAGTGTAGAAAATTATAAATTAATATATTATTCCTTAAAAACTAGTTCATAAGGGAAATTTAAGCTACTTCAACGGTGATGTTCTTAGTAAATTTGGAATGAGAATCATGAATATCATTGAGAACATTTTAGAATAACCGTAAAGATATTGTGAATTGTGAATTTTCTTATGTGCCAATGATATTACCTTCATAAATCAGAGAGTAAAGGGAGAGGATAGAAACAATTTACCCTTGGTTGGTAGTCAAATGACCTAAATCTTGTATGGGGAGTGACATCGGACATAGGAATAACCTCAACTAAATACACCACATAAAAAATTATTAGTAGATTTCTATACTTTGTCAGATTCTTGTTGAATACTCTAGGGACTATTCCAAAACAGGTGAAGCACATGTAATTACTATGTATTATTGATTTGATTTATATACATTATATTGGTTGATAATCATTGTATGTGTATTGAGTGATCATCTAACTTATGTAAATAAGTATAAGATGCTGCACGGATCAATTTTATCATTATTAAAAAGGTGAACAAAAGAGTGGCCACTATAACAAAAGAATTATAAATTTGTTATGATAGAAATATTTTTGGGTTAAGTGGGGATTAAAGAATGGGTTTCATAAATTATTCAACCCCCTTTTAGGGAATATCGATCAAAATTATATTATGGGACTCATAATTGGTTTCTATATGAGTTTTATTTTTTTGTAATTTTTTCTTAATAGATCTGATCTATTTTTTTTAATTCTATTATTAATTAAAATAGACATATTATAATTAGGATTCACGAATTTAATGCAATTTCAAATAACGTAATAGTTATTTAGAAGAGATTCATCAAACATAAGGATCCAAAAATCTCACCGAAATAAGGTATTAATGAATTTTATTAAGTATATAAATGTTCAATAAATGATGTATTTGTACTATCCAAGGATACTAATATTACAAGATATATTGGATACAACATCAAAAATATTCCTGAATAATATTTTTTCAAAAAAAATTAAATATTTTTATATTTTTTCTTATATAAAACATTATGTTTCTCATGCGTTACACATAACACTAAGTTTAAATGAAATGTGACATACTATTAAAATATTATTATTTAAAATTATTTTTATCTCCTGGACACATTAATAGAGGTTATTAATAGGATTAATGAAATTATGGAAAAATATGATTTCTATATTAATATAAAATGAATTATTTGGTGACTAATTAATTAAAAATATAAATAAAAACTATTTAAAAATAACTGTAATATTCTAAAAAAACTACTTTTATGTGAAAAAATAAATTTTTTCTTCAATAAATTAATAAAAAAACTTTTTTAAAATATTTTATTTAAATTTATGTACTATATATTAAATAAAGTATGTAAAATTCTTCTTATGTTTTTTGCTAATAATAGATAAGAAAAAAAAATTTTACGCATAAAAATTTTATTATTTTTTAAATATATTATGTTGTATTTGAAATTTTTTTTTATAAAATTGATTTTTTGATATTTTCGAAAGGTAATAAAAAAATAAAATTTAATTTTTGAAATCATAATTTTGTAATTATAGTAAGGTTAGTTTTTCAGAATGTTTTGAATATAATAATATTTTGATGAATAGTGAATTTTTTTAATTTTTTTGAAGGATATCTCTACATTATAATTATTTATAAACATAGATTTTATTTAAAATAGATTTTAATTTAAAAATGTATTTTAATTTAAATATAGTAAAATTATATATCTATTTATCAAATTATGGTCATTGTAATCATTTGAACATTTTTTCCTAGAAACAAACTACTTTTTCATCACATCAAAATGATTAATTTTAGGTGGTCATTTTTCTATTTTTGTGAATTTAATTTTGAAAAATAGATTAATTATTTTTAATTTTAATAATTTATATTATATAATTAGTTCATATTAATTTTTTTCATAAATTAATTGGGAAAAAAATTAAAATTAATAACTATGTTTAAGGTAAAAATGGGTATGAAGGAGGTAAAACTAAAAAGATAAAGGTTAAAATGACCAAAAAACATGTCTATAATATATTTTATGGACATATAATTACCATATAATGTATTATAATCAATAATAATAAATTTTAGATCTATTTGGAAAGTAAATAACGTGATAACATATTTTTATTTTCAAAAAAACACAAGGGTGTTAGTGTCCTCACATACAAAATGAAACCCTCTCCACTCTTCTTTTCACACCTTCAATCCATTTTGGATAAAAAAATAAAATAACATCCAAAATTCCTTCCTTGAATCCTTGAAGACCCATTTCAGTCATAAATTCATCCTAGTATATATTTGGTTGCAAACCAAAGTAGGTTACACAATTAAGTGGCAAAGTTTTTCAACGGGCATTTTTTATTTCTTCCTCGACAGCCTAAAATTATTATTTAACCAGGAGGATACAATAAAATATTTTTATTACAAATAATTAGATATTTTTAAGTTAATTTTATTACTTATAACAATCCCAACATCGATAAAATTGGTTAGGAAATTATGATTCATGTGTACGACGGATAACTACCACATGAAACGATGTCATTCGTTTTTCCATTACCACCTACATAAATTAGTTATGATGATAGGTATAATGTATATATATGAAATCTAAAACATAAATATACATATTGACTCATTATATAATTTGAAAATATTTAATTTCTATTTCATTGGTTTCGCAACAAAATAGCTCGTGTGTACAGAGGACTAACGTCTCGCAAAGCGATGGGATTCATTTTTGAAGAACTCTTTACATGGAAGATAAATAGAATAATTTTAATGAATATATGTGATATAAATGAAATAAGTAGGATGCTAATAAAATATTTATTATTATTAAAATATCATATATCATTTTCTTTCTTACATTTTCACTCACTAAAAGATGATAACCTCATTCATGTCCAAGTAGAATACTACCTTCACGAAGTGATGTGACTCTATCTTTTATTCACCAAACCTAATTGTTGATATTAATAAATATATTTAAGTGAATTAAATTTTATTTATGTAATTATTACAAGTTATTTAATATAAAATATTACTTAACTCTTTCCCTAATGATCATTGAAAAATGGAAACGTTACTCATGCATATATACGACTTATCATCTCTAGGATAATATCATAATTAATTTCTCAAAAAAATCATTCTTGATTGTTCATAAAAGTAAAAAAGATTTATAAATATTATAATTATTTAATTATTATTATTTTAAATCAATATATGATTAAAAAAATAAAAAATCATAACATGTATAAAAAACAATGTGATTATTACCCAATATCTGATTTTAACACAGAATTTTTAATAAATGCGTAATAAATTGTCATATATAAATAATAAAAAGAATAATATATTTAATTATTGTTATATAGTAGATTTATAATAATATTATATTTATTATACATGAGGATCAAACATGTATGAAGAATTTTGAGGCTTAATGTAAGGGATATCTATTATCTTTTTTAGTTCTGGGAGACATGCAAATTAACAACTCATTTTTTTACGGTTAATATATTAAACAATTTTCATGTAATATCCTGAATATTATAATTTTAATTATCTTAAGTGTTTCATTTTATATTATTATTTTTTAGTTATTATGATTCAAATGATTACTAACTTCGTACGGGATTTCCATCTCACTTTTTTTACTTCCGTGTGGTACATTCCATATTAACCACCTATTTATGTTAGGTGGTGTGTATAAATACAATGATATTATTTTTTTATTGTTATAATAAAAATTATTTTGATTTTAATATCCATTTTAAGAACCCTCTTTCTAGAGGTTTACATTTAAAAATTTATCAAAGCAGTAATAGATTTTTATCACAATTTTCATTCATTGTGATATATATTATGTTTTGAACATATCTTCATTATGAGGTGTGAATATAGACACTTTCGCATGAAATATCATGATTTTGTTTATTATCATAATTTTATAAGTTTAATTTTAATTTATTATTTCATGTGGATTATGATTCATAGTTTCCAAATTTGTAAGGTTATTATGTTACAATATCACCACTTATCAGGATTTCTCATGCTTATGCTCCCAATGAAAAAATATTTTGATCTACTTCTAAAGAAAAAAATTTAGTTTTGTAGAATATGATTATTTCTATACTATACATGTTTTTATTCATTTTACCCTTATTATACACTCAAGGGTTCAGAATAATGTTTTAATAAAAATTATCTTTAATTCTCTCTTCGGTTGAAAATCAATTTTATTTTGTAACCACATTTTTTAAAAATAATCTTTTTTCTAAAAAAAATATTGAAATGATTTATTAAGATAATTTTTATGCCTTTTTCACTTTTTAAATTTTTTTAAATGATTCTCTATTTTGATTTCAAAACATTTCACATTTTTCTTTTATCTAAAATGTGAATGGAATCACTATTTTAACATGAAAAAATTAATGGAATTTTTGAATTTCATGATAATAGTTTTCAGTGATGATTTATATATATGTTTTTGTTCATATTTTCATTTAAAACTAACTTCATGTTTTATGAATTTTTTATTTTAAGAAGAGAGTTTCAATGGAATTTGTTTTCCTTATGAAACGATCAATGTTATATTTAAAAATCATTTTCTATGCAAGATGATATCATTTGATGTAACTAATTATTTACTAGGAATATAAACCAGTGAATAAACAATTATTATTTACATGAATGGTTTATTATGACAAATTTTTTTTGAAACCTCTTTCTCTTACACTAGTTATATCATGATAAAATTATTGTGTAACCCACATAATTTTCCACAGGATATGGTATGAATAAATGATGAAATAATTATGAAAGCTCTCTATTTTACATAGGTTATAATATGATAAAATTCTTATGAAACTCATTTAATTTCATTGGTTTTGACATGATTATTATTTATGATCTTATGGAAAACATAAGTATGATTTTTATTATGTGATATGTGGGACTAACATCTATAACCATTTCATCGGGAATTGATTAATGTCGTATGAGCTCAATGGGTATATAAGAGCTTTTCCAAATCATGAGAAGGGTATATGGGATTTTATCCTATGCCGAAATTAGAGTATATGATAGGCTATCAAAAGACCAATGTAGGTACATGGGTGGTTATCCCAAGCCTAAAAAGTTATTCATATATTTATAGGTAGGATTTACCTAAGATTTTCTATGATTATGATTATGCCACAATTATTAATCTTATTACTATTGTATTCCTTAATGGATAATTATATTTTATTTCATTATAATTCTTGTATTATTATCTTCTAGTAATTATTTCGTGACTCAGGATTATGATATTTGATATGTAGGGTGTAACACCTTAAATTCTAAAATAAGGACATCTTATTCAATATCATTTGCAACACACAATAACAAGCATTAAAGAAAATGATACACCTAGAGACATTATGATATATTAATTTAAAAAAATTAAATATTATTAATATATTTATTTATTTAAAGAGATAATATTATCTTTCATTACACACAAAACAAAGTTTAACCTTTGTTACATGCAACACTAAGATTATACAAATTGTGACATATTATTATAATATTTTTATTTAATGTGATAGATATCACATAGATGTTATAGTTGTGAATATGGATAAGATTAATTAATTTATGAAAATATTTTTTTTCTTTCATAGGTACATTATTTATTTATTAAATTTATATAAAACATCAATATAATATACATTAGAACATGATCTTTCATTCTGAAAAACCCTTAAGATAACATGGTAATTAACACCTAAAATAATTAAAATAATGAAGTATTAGTAATGTAATGGTGATAAAAAAATATAAAAGTATCGTATTTGATATTATAAATATTAATATGGTTATTTTATAATTTTTTTAACATTTTTAGAACCATTATATCATAGGTTATACTATATTAAAAAAAATTAAGTGTGAGGTAAGTGATTTCTTAACTCAGTTTACATTCATTAGGTAAAACTTCTACATCATCGATTAAATCATGTATGATTATGTGTATAATGAATTTTGATTAGATTATGTTTTATTTACAAAATTTTATTTCGATGTGCATTTAAAAAACAAAATAAATTCATTTATTAATTATTATATCAATGTTTTGTTCATTTTGGAGCTATATTTCACAATTTCATTCAAATAGAGATTGTGTATTCTTGAATTTCAATTTATCAAAATTATTTAACCATTTCCTTATAAAACCATTTATTTTTCTTATCATTTGGTTATTCATGATATTTTCAAGTAATAATGCCATTTTTGGACTCATTATTACTTAAATGAATTGATAAAATGTTTTATGAAAATCCATCTATATTTCTCTCCTCTATCATAAATCTATTTTCTTCTAAATGGATTTATTCTAAATATGTTTTTAACTATTGAAATTGATTTATTAAAGAAGTATTTAAATGTTTTTACACTTTAAATTTTTTTCTATTTAATATTATCTCTTACTCATAACTATTCAAATTTTCTTTTACAAAAAAAGTGAAAGGATTATTCTCGTCATTTTCTGAAAGGTGAATTTCCTAATTTTTTTATTGTGAATATGGACTGTTTATTTATCTCACATGGAATGTCCAAAATTTCCCTCCCCCGTCACCATTATTTCTTTTATGTTTATTTTTAAAATTTAAAGCCATATTTTTAATGAATATAAATTTTAAGAGTCATTTTCGAAGAAATTGATATTTAAAATGATTTATGATTAATAAAATGAAATTTTCACAATGAAAACATTATTTTACTCTATAATGTTTTAAAATAGATTTTACTAAATTTAAATTTAAAAATAATGAAAAAACCATTTTGTATTTCCCTAATGATTATATATTTTATTGGTACAATCTTTAATGTTCACTTGGATTTTTTGGTATCATTTTAACCAAGGAACGTATTAACACTAACTATCCTAATTGATTATATTTCTCTTGAATTATTAACATTCTCATGGAAATAAAATTTCTCTTAAATATAAATATTATTTATCATGGAACATTATTATTCCGTTAACTATATCTAATAACTACATACAATGTTTTACATTGAGATACATTCCATTAAATTGAGATATATTGACAAATCCATATCTTTTACTCCATACAGATATTATTTTTATAAGAGACATTGATTCATGTAGGAAATATATTATTATATTTATGAGGACTTCTTTTGGTGTGAAGTGAGTAGTTGGACATAAATTTTATATAGCCACATGATATATTAACATGTCTTATTAGTCCAAGATGTTGGCTACATTAAATGGATTTCTACTTATTATTTCATATTGTATTGTGAAAGGTATTGATTGTATAGATATGATGTTCCTTATAAATGACATCTAATAATTATGAATTTACTTCATTAAAAATGTAGTTATAATTTTCCTTGATATTTTCCTAATGATATTATCTTTGGATGGATTTAATTATATGATTATTTATTAAATGGAGTGTTTTTTTATTTTTTTATATAGTAGTGTTTATTATTCCTTGTATATTTATGTAGTCAAGTTATTTATATTGCATGTATTTTAGTAATTTTCCTTTATATATAGATTAATAATTATTTATTCTTTAATGATTCAACTGTACTTAACCCTTACTAAGCCTTTGAGATTACCCTTATTTTTTTTATTTTTTCTCAGGTATTCATGATGTGTAATACGAATGATATGAAATGATATGCGAGGGAGAAAAATGTTATTCTGAAAAAAATTATGTTTTAATTTTATTATTCAAAATGTAATGAATGACTCTAGTGTATATCTAGTTTACCAATACTATTAAACTATTTTCTACTTAGAGACGTGATTCCATGTACCATAAGCCAATGTACATACTACAGGTTTGGCCACTATCTACTCTTGGATTTATCAGTTATAGTTAATAGTGTTGATAAAGGCCCCCATTATCAGGACTATGAAAAAATCAGATAATGTCACCCATTGCTAGTGATTTTAAAAAAAAATTTAAAAAGACCCCTATTATCAGTGTTAATAAAAATGAACAATAAAGGGAGACTTTATTAGTAATTGTAAAAGTGGAATGATAAAGGGTATATTTCAAAAAAAATGACATTTCATTAAATAATATATATTAATATATCAAAATATTAATGTTGATATAAATATAAAATATATTTTTAAAAATTAATTTATATAAGTCTAAATATGTATTTACAAACAATATATTATAGATTTATTGAAAATGTGTATTAAAATAACTAAAAAATAATTTTAATTAACAAGTTTCTAATTGTTAAAGAGTAATTGACATTTAATAATATTCAGAAGACAAAAAATTTGAATGAATTAATGAACAGTCTACCATAATTTGGAAACCCAACTTGAACATTAAATGACCATAACATTTGATCAGGGTGTGTTCATTTTATAACACAAGTCAAATAAAAGTGTGTGATGTGCTATATGTACTAATGATTGGTGAAACCCTAATCATGTTGTTTGTGTCAAAAAAATTTCCATATGTCCTCCAAAAATGATTTTTTAGTCGAGAAATCCTAATTTTTTTACATTCGATAGATTTCAGCCTTGTTTAAGGGTGTATTATTGTCTTTTTTATTAGAGGGTGAATTATTTTCTAGGGATTATATTCATATTGATATTATTTTTTTCATTTTATTTTTAATTTTTCGTAATTTAATTTTATTTATAATTAAATATAAGAATATATTTTTAAATTTAATTATAATAAACCACTCTTATAAAGAAATATATCAATATATTAATGATGATATTTTTTTTAAACATATAAATTAAATATATTTTATTATTTTTATTTAAATTTTTTAAAAAATATAAGTTATTTACCTTATAAGAATTTTTTAATATGTCTGTATTAATAAATGGAAATATATTTATATTATATTCTAGTATATATAATTAAACGTTAGTATATAATATATTTAAATAAATATAATTATATATATATCACACACATAATCATTTATTTAACAAATGTATTTAAATATAACTAAATAAAAAATGAATAAAAAATATGCATATAAATATATATATAGATAAATAAAAATATCGAAAAAGACTTAATAAATCAAGATTGTTTAGTGGTAAATGCCTTCAAAACCTAAATGCATGTTCCAAAGTTTGAATCTATTTCCACATAAGAGGGCTATAATTTTGTATAGTTCTATTAAGGACGGGGAATGAAGGAATGAAAAGCATTCATAAATGTGGGGGAATCAAGGAGAAATGGGTGGCATGGAGGGTACCGTATAAAAATTAATCCCCCCCTTTAACAGCACTTTTTGTAAACAGTGATAAAAGGGGATTTTATCTGCTACTTTTTTGCCCTGATAATAGAACCCTTTAACAGCACTAAAAAAAACTATTAATACCCCTTATCAATTATCACTATAAAATGGAAAAAGAACCCCATTATTGTGTTTTTTTAGTTCTGTAAATGGTGAATTTATCAGTGATTTTATTGAGAAATGATAATGGTTGACTTTTAAAAACACTTTGGTAGTCTTTTTTTTTGAAATCACTGTTAAATCCCAAAACAAGAACTATTAAATAAACATAGTCATGGTAATAAATTCGTCATTGGTGTGAGGTTTCTTGTGTCGTGATCCCTATAATGGGTTTTAGAGTAATTTTAATATAAAACATGGGAAATAGAAACAAAAGAGCCCCATTACACATTTCAAAATTCAAAAACATCTGAAAACCCGATGAGATCAATATTTTAACCACAAAAATCTTCATCAATGAGTACCACTGTTTCCATCGCCGTTCAACATCATTACGAGTACCACTTTTTCATCCATTACCACATTTTCATCACCATCCTACCACCGCACCAGACATTTTAGACCATTTGAGACCACTGGTTTCGCTGAAAAACATCGCACCACGGCGTCGTACCCCATCGAGCTAGAAACAACCAGATCACCAAAGCCAAAAATCAAGAAAGAACACTAAATGGAAAAACATAATCCATATACATGTAACCATCGAGAACAAAATAAAAATACCATCTCATCAAAAATGAGGAAGAAAACCAAAAAACATAAACCGATGTTGACAATCCGTGTCTGGAACAGCGGTGGCCACCGAACAACACCTCTCAAAACCTAGATGTTACCACCACTCCAACTATGAACAGGAGAGGAGAAATAGAACATTTGGTTAGAGCAGTTGTTCCGTGGCTGAGAGTTCCAAATGGCGACAACGACGATGAGGGAAAAACCCAGATCAAACAAAACAAGAGAAATCGACCTAGAAACACCTTGAGATCCATCGATCTCCAAACCACACACCAAAACCACATAGAACCACCACTCCATAACCAACTTGGAGAGGTGTAGAGGAACATGAGATCAGATCTATGAAAAGGGTGTTTGAAGGATTCCTCAGAAACCCCATGAAATCTTTGTAGAAGAATCATCGTCGTGAAGAAAGGAATCTGTGTGCATTCATCAAAGCTAATGTGAGACCCAAGGGGATGAAACCAAGTAAATCTACATCATCTGGAGAGATAACGAGTGCCAATGGAGGAGAATCCCTCGAAGAGGGTGAGGGAGACGCGAAAGCGCCATATATTAGGAAAAATATAGGGATAACCATTTCCAAAGGAGGAACCCTAGAAGAGGGACATGGAGACGTGATGGAAGATATAGAACCATCGCCGATGGAGAAGAAACCCTAGGAGAGGGAAAAGGAGACGTGAGAGCGTCGAAGACTTGGGGAGAACAGAGAAATCTGATAAACCGTGGGAAATAGATTTAGGATAACATTGATTAAAGATTTTAACACAATGATATATATTAGAAATTTTAATATTAGAATATCATTATGCTTTGTATGGTATATATTATGTGTTTTTTCCTAAAAATACATCCATTTTTTATATTAAAAGTGGATATAGTTCTATAATAGAGGTATATAGGGGTCATAACTCCAAAAGGGGTGCATTTGGATGGACCCGATAATAACCTAATGCATGACAATGTGCCTTACTATACAACTAGTTTGACACTCCCAACAGATATTCTTAAGATAATTCCCATTTTCATTATAATAAATTATGATGGATTTGAGAATAACGATATCACTAGAGTAATAATGTTTATGATCATGATATTACATAGGTATAAATTATTAATTTATGTTAAATATTTCATTGGATTTTTGATTTTACAATATATTTCATAATTATATGATATAATCAATTGTATTTCATCATTTAAAAATGGTACCTAGTAAGAGGAATGGGAACCACATCAGTACACATAATCCAAAGAGTAAGAATGATTATTTCATTGATTATATTAATCCAATATTCGGAAGGGGACTAGTCTCCCAAACATTATAATCTTAAAAATATGTTGTATAATGTTATATAAGGACATAGACTATATTATCTATGTATTATGGATTTTAATGGAAGAAAGATAAAAAGAGGACAATGTATAAAAATATGAAGGGAAATAAGTATTTTTCATCATGTTACAATTTTCAAAAAAAAAACCCATGTGATTTTCTAAAATGAAATAGATTTTTCCACAAGTGTAAAAATAAATCCAATAATTTTTTTGATTAAAAGGGAAAGAAAAAAAATAATAATGTACAGTGCTTAAACTGTATGTATATGAGATACTAAACCAATCAATATCTCAATATTCAAAGTAATACACCTCAATAGAAGATAATGGATCTTGGATGATATTATTCTATAAGAAAAGATGAAGAGTAATTTTTACTTTTATTGGGTTTGGAATCAATAATTAGGTCATTTTATTATTTTATCAATAATATCCTCATTATAAGAAATATTAAATATATAATGATTTCACTAAAATACATTTTCACTAAGGATTTGAATGTGTATTTTGAAATGTACCAATGACGAAGAGAAATGATTCAGTGGAAATTTGAACTTATTGGAAAAAATATGATTTAGGACCCTGAATATGTTCATGATTTATATATAATTATGTTGTGATAAATACCTAATTAATGTGGATAAAGTAAATTGGATTTTACAGACTACTTTAGAACTGATTGATGATTTTCTACAAAAATGGATTATTCTTGTTGTAGTTTACAACCTTCTTTTATTTAATGAATAAAATCAAATATATATATTTTACATAAGTAGTAAGGAATAATTCACTTTTTCAATAAGAATTTATGGTAATTCATTTTATTTCTATGATTCAGAAGAATACAAGGGGTATATATTGACATGTTTAGTATGTGATGATTAAGACCTACTTCATGTTGTTTTAGGGGTTAATGATATGTAAATTTTCTAAATTGAAATTCCACTATTATAAAGTTATGGATATTAATCTTTTGGATGTTCCATAAGGGTAACCATTTGCGAAATGGTATAAGTTGAACATTGGACATGGTTTTAATTATTGATCTATTATTTCATCATATGAAAATTTATTCATATTAAATAACTTATTTAAAATATATTGGTTTTAGAAAATATTTGTACATAGACAGAAACACTAGTCACTCATTTATAGAATATAATGTCCGTCGATATTGTATTTTAGTGCTTCAGGAATAAAAAATCATTTTTGGATAATCATTTTTTGAAGTAATGGTGGAATTAGAAATCGATTGAAGAAAAAAATGGTGAAAATGTTCTTAGGAAATAAAAATGTATAAATAAATATATTTTGATATTTCATTATAATGTAAAATATTTCATAAAATTTAGAATAATTATTTTAAAAATATATACTTCTTTATTACCTACATATTTTTTGATAAATTAGATGGTATTTTAAATCATAATAGATTTATGGTTTTGAGGCCCCAAACTGTCCATTGATCATTCACATGATGTTGATCAATGAAGTCAATAATTGTGTATTAATAATTATGATTTTATTATATATCCATATTTTTATTTCACACCTATGTTCAATGACTTAGAAACCCTGTTATTTATTATTCCATATGACCTTAAAACATCTATTCTATCTTATTAAAGATATTTGTTATGAACCCTTTTAAAAAGTTCTTTTTAGATAATCTTATTTCAAAATATCAAACCCTATATTACTTCGATCAATATAAAATTGTGAAAATAAAATTAATTTAATGTGTGGATAATTTAATTCCCAAAATATCTAAAATAATGATATTATATTCGATAGCATATGAAACACTCAACAAAATGAATAAAATAATTTAACACCCTGAGAGTTTACAATATATTAATTTTTAAATATAATAAATCTCTTAAATATCTTTCATTATATTAATTACATAGTTTATCTTTCATTACTTGAAATAATGAATTTAGATTTCATTATTTGATACACCATATTTAAATGAATCATTAATTATTTTTATATTATAATTATTCAATGTGATAGTTATCACCAATACATTAGAATGGATTATATGAATATGATTAACTACATTATGAAAATATATATTTGACACATTTTAATTTTTATTTATTTATTATAAATAAAATTTTAATCATTTAAAATAAAAATAATTTTTTTTGAATTCTATATTTTTATAAAAGAGAAATTAGTCGTGGTTTTCTAACGGAATTTGAATTTAAATTTTTTCCAATTTGTTAATT
Organism: Viscum album; assembly: GCA_963277665.1. Classification (NCBI taxonomy): domain Eukaryota; kingdom Viridiplantae; phylum Streptophyta; class Magnoliopsida; order Santalales; family Viscaceae; genus Viscum; species Viscum album. The sequence continues at coordinate 1,263,770,576 of OY728130.1, forward strand.
TTTTTGAAATAAAATTGATTAATTTTTGAAATAGGTATACCAAAATAACATTAAGTTTAAAAATTTTATTTTTATGAGATGTTTCAATTTTATCTATAATTGAAAATACAGGATTTTACTGAATCCCACTATTTTATTTAAATTTTTTATAATTTAAATTATATATATAATTGATTTTTATGTAAAGATATTTCAAAAAAAATTAAATTAAACCCATTTTTTTGATTTTATTTATTTTTATTAATTATCATAATAAAACATTATATACCATTGAACATTTTCCCACTAAAAATGGGATTTCTCATCAAGTATGCTAGATTAATTTTAAATTTAAATTTTTTAATTCTATGAATTAAATTTTGAAAAGTGGATTCAATATTTAAAATCAAAATAATTTATTATTTATTATTTGTTCAAATTAATTTTATACCATAATGAATAGTGAAATAGTAAAAAACTGGTAACTATGGTTAAGATGAAAATGGAATTACATGGGGACAAACTAAGAAGATATGGGTTACGAATAACCTAAAATATATCCAACACACATTTTATTGACATATTTTAACTTTATATCTTATAGGTTTATGAATGGAACAATTTATTATCTTCTATAATTATAAAAATATTTGTATGACTGAATAATTGAACAAAATTAAAAGTATCCTACTCACCTCATCTATAAAAGGACTCCCCCTCTCATCGCTTATTTGAACATTCCCAACCTTTTTTCGTAATATCCTTAAATGAATCACAAATTAAATTCCCTACCCTAATTTTTGAAGCATTATTTTTTGGAAAATCATAACTTTTGAAGGCATTAGATTAAATCTAGTGATAATACCCAAAAATAGGTAATGTTCTTCAACGAGGGCCTTTATTTTATTTAATTATTTCCCTCTTCAAAATCATATTAAACCTCAATTACATAACAAAATAAGTATATCATAAATTCATAGATGTTTTTATAATAATTTCATGACCTAAAATTATCCCCACTTCTATCAAATGGGATATGAAATCATTATTTCTGTGTTTGGAAGACTATAACCTCGCGAACTAATGTCATTTATTCTTCCATTACCACCTTTCATGGAGTGGTATGATAATATATATAAATTATATATATGTGATTTATAATATATTTATACATTCGATTCATTATACCATATATATAATTTTACATTCCATTATTCATGACATATGAAAATGTTTCTCATGTTTACTATAAACTAAATCCTCAAGAAGTGATGTGATTTGACATTCGCTAATGCTTCGCATTAATGTTGTTAAGAAAAAAAGTTTATTATTATGTCATATAAATGATAAAATTATTATATTAATAAAATATTTATAATTACGTAAAGCTAATATATCATTTACTTCCTTACCTTTTCATATACATATTGATGATGACATCATTTGTGAACATGCAGACTACCACCTTCACGAAGTGATGTGACTCTATTATCATCCCAAAACCACATGGATGATATATATATATATATATATAAATAAGTATATAATATGATCTTAATGATATATATGATCACTCTTGAATGAAAAAATATTACTTACCTATTTCCCATAATGATCATTGAAAAAAAAAGAAATATTATTCATGCTCAAGTATGACCTACCATATCTATGGACACAACAAGATTCATTTTTCATAATCATCAATAATGATTGGATTTAAAAGTACAATTATTGTAAACATATTATTTTAATGACATTATTATTATCCTTGTGATAAAACATAATATGTTTGAGTAATGCATCTTTCAAGATGAAACACACATGATAAAACAAGATAATTAACACCCAAAATAAAAAAAATAACGAAAGATTGTTAACATATGGTTGAATAGATGTTATATAAGGATCCTATGTGGTATTATAAATATTAATTTGATTATTTTATAAGTAAATATTTTTTAAAAACTAGTATATTTGATGTTAAATAATCTTCTATTTGATGGAAATGTGAGGAAAGCTATTTTTTATCTCAATTTTTGTTCATTGGGTTAAACTTACACTTCATTGATAATGTTATTCTAATATTATATATATAGTGATTTATTAAAATATTATATTATATTTTCACTTTATTTATGTTGATTAATATTTCAAAAACATAATATATTAATTTATTAATTCTCACTTCAATGTTAGGATCACTATGGAGGTTTATTTCACAATCTCATTCTAATCGATATTGTTTATTCTGGAATTTTAGTTGAGGGAAATTATTTGACCATTTATTAAAAACACATTTCATTATACTATAATATGTTTCTTAGGATATTTTCACGAAATAGTCCATTTTGCACTATTTTTTACATAAATTATTTAATAAAATAGTTTTAAAAATATGACTTTATTTCTCTCTTAGGTCATAAATTTGTTTTCTTAAAAAACTACATTTCTTAAAAATATTTTTGAAAATATTTTTAACTATTTAAAAATATTTTTAAATAGAATTTTTACCAATATTAAATATTTAATTTTTTTTCAATTGAATATTAGGTCATTTTCAAAACCTTACCCATTTTCATTATATAAAACATTTATTAGGAATATTCTTATTGTATTCCCAGTAACACACTATCCTAACATTCTTATAATAAAAAAATAATGTTATGTTTAACTAATAACACGTGTAGAGGAATATAAGCTCCCATGAACATTATTTATTTTAATCATACATTGTATTTTTTTAGTATCCTTAAATATAATTTTTTGTAGTGTTTTTCAATGAAAACAATTTTCATTTTTTTTATAAATGAACGTGGTTTTCAAAATGAAAAGTATATTATCCTAAACAATTATTCTAAGGAATTTTTTTGTATTTTTTTCATTAATTAAAAAATAACATTATTCTTACTATAATGGATATATATAGTATTGATACCATCTTAATTATCCGTCTTTATTATTTATAATCATTTTTTCTAAGGAATGTTTTGACATTCACTTTCATGATTCCTTAATACTCCCCAAAAATATTCACTTTCCTGTGGACATCACGTTGACCTAAAATATAAATATTAGTAATCATGATTATGTTTTTTCTTATAACATATATATTTTATACGTAATATATTTTACATTGACGTTTATTTCATTAACTATGAATATATTGACAAATACATATCTTTTACTCAATACAGATATTTTTATGAGTATTTATTCATGAATAAGATATATTAATTTTAATATGAAGAATGCTTCTAAATGTATGTCATGAGTGGGTATCATATTATATATATCCCCTATATATATCAAAAGGTCTTAAAAAACAAATCAGTTATCCAAATTAAATGTGGTTATATATGTAGTTTTAAATCAACTTTTTTAAGGTCTTTATGGTAGAGGTAGCATATACCCCAGATATAACATGTGATAATTAATTATTTCCCTCATTAATTATTCAGTTTTTATTATACATGTTATTTTAATAATGATATTATATCTAGACGCATTTAATTCCCTATTTATTGATTAAATGTTATGTTATTTGTGTATTTTTATCATGAAATATTGATTATTCCAAATGAATTCATGAATAAAGTTCATTTAAATGGATTTTTTTCAGTCATTTAACTTTAAATAATGATTATTATTTATTGATTAATTATATATTCTTCTATACATTACCCTTAATGAGCATTTTAGATTTCCCTTAATTTGTTTACTTTCTCAGGAATCCAATAAGATTGCAACGTATTACATGAATGGATATTATAAGGGGAATAATTTTATACTTGAAAGAAATTATTTGTAATATTTTCATTCAAATGTAATGACTGACTCATATATGTATCTTGTTTACAAAAACTACTAAAATATTTTTTTCTTTAGGATTTCATCCCTTGTATCTCATGAAAATGTAATAAATTATTCACAATATCCATTATATAGGGGGTCTATGTTTTTATATAGGGAATAGATTTTTAGATAGTCTTATATTATCATACACTTATGTTCAATTTATATTTGTTTATACCACTTTATTACCCTTACTAAATATTTGAACTAACACATTCTTATGTTTCCTATCCCTATGTTATGTAGAAAGTTTTTCTGTATGGTATGTTGGTGAACAGAACAAAATAAGTAGATATTTATTGGAGATGTTGATGATAATTTAATAAATTAGAAGAATATTTACCAAATATATAAAAAATAAACTATTAAGGCCCTAAAGAATGATCTTGTTTATGGTATTTAATATTCTTATAAAATTGTGTAATATATTTTCATAAAAATCATGGGTCATTATAGTTGTTTTCAAACGAAATTATTTTTTATCATTTGGAAATTAGGATGAGAAAACATTAGTGAGATCCGTAGTGATATTTCTAAGAATAATTCTAGGAATTTCTGTAACAATAACTTTAAGGATGAGACATTATTTTTTTCAAATGGATAGGAATTTTGTTAATGGATGAAGCTATTGGTTTCCAGGAAACTGTATCCCTTTTTGGATACAACAATTTTATTAAGTCATAGAGATACCTAGGGTTAATAACTCTGAAATGCAATATTTGGGATGGACTTGATCATCACCTAGTGTATAACAACATGATTTGTCGCACATCTAGTTTGACATTCATGGGGGATGTGCTTTTGAAATTGAAAAACTCTTTATGAACCATAATGAATGATTTAAATAGGTTATGACTATAAAAGACCAAGTATAACCCTAATATGTCATATTTTAAAATAAATGTGTCTTGATTTAAAAAACCTATAAGGGATTATCTTGACCACCATTTCTCAAGCAATTTTTTTGGTTTTTTTCAATGTCATGAACCTCAAGGAACTAGATTAAATATCATATATTGTAAAATTTACTAATGAGAAGGAAAACGTGATGAATAATAGAGTGGGGGATATTGTGATTATTCTTAATCAGTTATCACATGAACATGATTAACAATGTTCATCTTAACTTACTCTAAGGATCACCAAAGAATATAAGGGCATATTTTTATGAGATTTTGAGTAGTGGAGAACATATAGGAAAAGATATTTAATTTCTTATTTATCTATAATTATGGAGGAATTGCCCTATTGAATTTCTTTAATGGATGAAAAGATTTTATATAAATTAAACAAATAATGAAAGTAATTTCAATGGAAAAAATTGAAAAATTCTGTTAACCCAATGGATGAGAATAATGGTCTCCCTAAGGTATCATTGAATATTGAATGTTTTAAATGTTTAAATGATGGAAATTATGAAAATTATTTCCCTAATAGTAATTCTCATGAAGATAATCAGCAAGGTGGTTTGAATAATGATTTTTCTGTGGATGCTGAAGAGACTACGAATGACATATAAAGGAAATATAAATTAATAAATAATATGATGAAAACTATTTAATAGGTTTATGATTGAAATATTTATATATTGGAATAAAAAATTATGATATATAAATTATCAAATATATAAAAAAAAATTAGTATATTTTTTATTTAAGGACTTTCAAGAATACGTTGTATGATGAAGATGACCAAAAAATTTTGTTTTAATAAAATTGTGATATTTCGTAGAATAACTATGATTAAGGGAAATACAACCCTTAATATGTTTTTAGTGTTGTGATAATGATGTTATCATAAAGGTATGATTGAATTTGATTACAAAAATTGGATAGTACAGATTGGCTTGGAAATGATGAAGGATTTGTTGACAATGTGGTTTTTTCTATCATTGATGGACTTTACAACATTTATGTTTTTAAGGAATATATTCAATAATCTATGTTTTCTGTACTGAATAAGGAAATATTTACCTTTTAAATAATCTATTTAATAGTCATATTATTATTTTTATATATAGATGATAAGAGTAAATCCAATTTTATGATTAAATACTATATCTATCTAAATATGTTGTTTGCCGCCTTTTGTGTATGTATTTTAAATTTTTCTGACACATTTAGAAAAATAATTCGAAAAAAAGTTAATTTGTGAAATTTTAAAGTCAAAATTATATTTGGGATAATTTTTAAATTTTCTCTAAAATATTACTTTATTTTTGAATAGTGAAAAATTCATGCCTTTAATTGAAAACTACCTCTTCCTTTTAATTATTTATAAATTCAAATAAACTTATAAATTTATCTAAATTTTAAAATAAAAAATTTTATATATACATATATATTAATAAAATTTAGTTTATTGGAAGAAAATTTATGTTGAATTTTGTTATAAGAACTTTGTTAACTATTGAACATTTTCTTTTTAAAAAACCATCTTTCTCATCAGACTAGTAAGATTCATTTTAAATAAAAAATTAAAAAAATCTTAGAATAATTTATTGAATAATGGATTCAATATATTGAATCAGGATAATTTATATTTTATAATAATTTCAACACTATTTATTAGCAAAATGAATAATGAAAATAGTAAAAATTAATTACCACAGTTAAGGTAAAAATGTGTTTTACACTAGTTAAACTAAAAAGAAAAGGGTTAGAATGACCTAATGCCAGTATAAAATATATCTTATGGATATATTTCAACTATATAATTATTAATTCTAGTTAAAACTCAATATTTTCAGTGTTTTGGCATGTGAATAATGTGGGTACACCATTTTCATTTAAAAAATTTAAAAGCATGCCACTCACCTCACTTATTAAGGGCTACCCCTTATCCTCTCTTCATCACAATATTAAACTATTTTGTTTTTAATAATATCATCCCAAATAACTTCCCAATTTCCCTTTCATAATACTATAAATCTTATTTTGGATAGAAATCCAACCTAGGAGGCTTTTAGTGCAGACCTATTAAGGATACTAAGATAAGAGGCAATGTTTTTCAAATAGTGCTTTTGTTTTATTTCTTTATCCACCATGTTAAATTATTATTTAACATATTGATATTATAAAAATATATTTTATATAATGAGACGTTTTTATGTTAATGGAATAACCAAAAACCATGCATACATCCAAAAAATGGGTTACGAAATCATCATTCGTGTGTATAGCGGATTACCGCCTCCAAACCGATGTAATTTATTTTTCCATTACCACCTCACACAGTTGTGTATGATGATGGAAATAATATAAATGATATTTATAACAAAATTATACCTCTATATTCATTATATCATATATCTTACATTATTAGCATCGATTCCATATGGTGTATGATAATGTATCTCCCGAGTTCAGATGACCGACGCCTCACAAAGTGATGGGATTTGTTTTTTCATAAACCTTTACATTGAAGGTAATTAAGGAACATTTAACAAATATATCTGATATAAGTGAAATAATTATGATATTAATTTCCTAGGTACTATTCTTAAAAAATAATATATTGTTTCCTTTCTTAAATTTTCACTGACTAATAGACAATAATTTTGTTCATGTACGTTTAGGCTACCAACTTCATGAAGTGATGTTACTATCTATTTTCATCGCCATTAAAAATGTATGATATTTATGTGTATATTTAATGGAATAATATTTTTTAAATAATATTATTTTTATTCTCTAGATATAAAATAATACATACCTTCTTTTTATAATGATTGTTTAAAAATGGAAATGTTAATCATTTGTACATACGACCTACCATCTCAATAATAATAAAATTACTCATTTATCAAAACCATCATTAATGAATTATCTTAAATTGATATTTTATTTACAAATATGGAAATTATGTTATGATTATAATTACAAATAAAATTATAATTACTTAATATAAAAATCAAAACATATAGGAAGAACAAATTGGTTATTCCATGAAACATGATTTTAAAAAGGAATTATAAATAAATGGGTAATAAATGAAAATAAGAATGTAAAATATAATATGATATATATTATTATTGTTATATAAATAATTTATAAAAAAATAAATTTATTGTATGGGGTTTGTGAACATGTATGAAGGAAGTCGAGACTTAAGGTAAGTGATTTCTATTCCCTCTTTTTATTTCTGGGCGACATATAAAACATCACAATTAATTTATTTTGTATGGTGAATATACTTTTTCTTTAACATATTATATCATCGATATCCTAATTCCAATTATTTTAAATGTTTAATTTTATTTTATTTTTTATTGGTGATTTATTCAAAATAATTATTAAATGGTAATGAATTTATGTCTCACATTTTAATTCTGTTAGACACAATACATTTTCAACACCTATCTATTTTATTTAGTTTGTATAATTCCCATTAATATAGTTTATTATTATTCTACTAAAATTTACTGTGATTTAAATATCTAACTGAGTACCTCTCATTCAATATATTTACTATTAAAATGTTACCCAACTAGTAATGGATTTTGGTAACAATTTTTCTTCTTTGAGACATATGTAATGTTTTTCACTTAAATTCTTTATAAAGTGTATATACAGACCATTTGACATGAAATTTCTGGAATTTATTTATCTTTATGATATTCAATGTTTTATTTATTATTATTCTTTCATGGGTGTTATTCTTCAAATATACTAAAAGGGTATGGTTTTTATGTTATGATATCATCATTTATCGGAATTACTCATAATTATACTTCAAATGAAAAAATATATTATTAGATAACTATTAATAAATTTATTTATTTTATTAACATATGATTATATATGTATTTTACATATTTTTTCTTCATATCTCACTCATTATATATTCATTTTTTTAAAATAATTTTCTTTTACAAAAAAGAGTATTTATTTCACTTTTTGGTAGAAAAAATCAATTTTCTTATAAAACCATGTATTCTAAAAATAATTTCAATTTTTTTAAAATAATATTAAATTGACTTATTAAATAAAAGTTTAACATTTTTTTTAAATACGATTTTAAAGGATTCTTCATGATATTTTCTAAATAGTGCTCATTTTGCATTTACTGAAAATTTGAAAGGAATCGTTGTATTAAAATGTATGAAATGAACATATTTTTTTACCCTCATGATCATTTTTTACATTAAATATTAATTTTTATGTTTTCAAGTATATTTTCAAAGAAATAAATTTTTTAATTGTAATATGAATTTATTATTTTAAAAGGTTATTTAAAAATAATTTTTATTTTCCTCAAGAAATAAACCTTGTTTACTCATTAAATAATTCTCAATATAAGATGATAACCATTAATGTAACTTATGATTTTACGGGTATATGATCCAAGGATTTCATTCCTATTCATTCTCTTAATGTTATAATGTGACGAGATCTTTATAAATCCCATTTAATTTCCATGGTTTATTCAATGATAATATTCTTGTGAAGCCCACTTTTTCCATTGGTTATGCTACGATGAAATGATTAAGAAAATTATCTATTTTCTATAGGTTATGATATGATGAAAATGTAGTAAAACCGTTTTTATTTTATTGGGTTATTATATGATTAATATTTTATGATCTTGTGGAACACATTCTCATTATTATTATTATGTGACATGTGGGACGTATTTCTCCCTCCCATGAATGGGATAATTATTATGGTCATTTGAGCTCAAAGGGAAGGTGGGAGGTTATGCTCAGTCCAAAAGATGGTAAAAGGGAGGTAATCTAGATCCTAATGTAGGTACTTGGGTCGTTATCCCATGCCTAACATGTTATGAATTTCTTGGTAAATATCCTTAATATAATATATTCTATGATTATTTATATACCACAATTCCATGTATTATGACAATGTTATACTCTCTTAGATCATGTTCATTAATTTCATTATGATTCTTGTATTTTGAATTACCATTATTTATTTCATGACTCAATATTATTATCTTTGATATTCAGGTTATGATTTTTATATTTTATTCTCATCTTCTCATACCATTATGTTCATTTTATGCTTACATTCCTTCATTGTTTACCCTTATAAATCACATGAGCATTCTATTTATTATGATTCATTTCCCTAGGTTATGAATAATGGTTTTAAGTATGGTATTTTTTTAAGAAAATTAAAGGAGAAGGTATTTATTTGAAATGTTAATGATATTTCTCCAAATTAGTAGATTGTGTAGCTTTTCATAGAAGACAATAAACTATTATGGTCATTAGGCATATGTTTGTGTATCGTATTGAATATTAAAATATAATGATATAATATATCTAAATTAAAATCCTGAGTATTTATATTTTAACTAATTACAATCATGATATATAAATATATCCAATGGGTGATGTTTTTCATTTATCAAATGATCTTAATGAAAGGAATAAAGAAGAAAAAAAATTGAGAAAAAAAGAACAAGTCTTATAGAATCCATGTTGATTTGATAAATATTGAGGTAAGAAAATAAAACCCCTCCATTAAGGAAATATTTACATGGATATATATATAATTGATAAGAGTGATTCTCCGGTCGTGGAATTAAGGGATTTGTATTTAAAAATACAGGAGTGTGAAGATAGTTCCCAAGAGAAGGTCATTTAATCGAAATAATTTCCCAATATCAAGGGTAAGAAGGAATAATTTGTAATACACATGGATGAGTTTCTTGATGATAACTAAAGTATTAGAAAATTTATGATGGTTGATAAATATAAAATTTTGATAATGGGTGAAAAATAATTATTAAAAGTTACTTAACTGAAGAACACTCTCATGAAATGGAAAAGAAAATCAAAATAAATATTGAGCTAAAATATAGAATTATCCATCCAAAAAGGAATGTGGAATAGAATATAAAATTTGGAATGAATGAAATATCAATACCAAAAGAGATTAATTCTAAACTAACTAATTATTACGGGAAATTTAATGATCTCTAAGGAATGGTTGAAATTATCTAAAGGGAAGTTGAGGATACCTACAATGGTATCATAAATATATTATTTCACCAAATGTTGAAATTTTATTATAGTAAATCTGTGTAAGAATATATCAAATTCTAAAAAAGATGACTCTCATAGGAAGGTATCCATAAAGTGATAATATTATGGAATCATGGTATATACCGCAATTAGTTTTCTTGAATCCCACTAGCTTAAAGGAAAAAAGAAACTCTACTATAAAAACATCTTAGTTGGACGATGATTATATAAGGATTATTTTCAATGGGATATTATTTATCTTTTTTTAAATAAAAATTATAAGGCTATAAATTACAGTAAGAGATTAATTGAGGGTGTTATTAGTAATTACACCAAACAATTGACAAACAGGAAGAGAGGTTTCTCTTGAAAAAATATTTTACGCTAGAGAAAATATTTACAACAAAAAAAGGAATAAAGAATCTAGTTAGAAAAATACCCTCATAGAAAAAAAATAAACAAGATCTAGTTAGAAAATAAGGAATCTATTGTATTTTTCTTAGAGTTGAATGATCCTATAATTAAAGGTATTGTACGGAATAAAATATAGGAGGATGGTCTACTATCTATTAGAGAGAGTATACATGTATCATGCCAATGTTATTTTGACAAATTTACCATAAGCAGAGATATAAAGATAACTATAAGAAGTTACCTTGAAAGGAGAAAATATTGATGTGAATAGTTCAAATATATAATTGAACATGTTTTTAATTTTTTAAACAATATTATGATTTATAAAAAGTAAAGAACACTAAAGATGATTTTGTTAATGAAATATCAAGAAAAATTCAAGATTTGAGATGTATGGTCTATCATTTGGGGTTAAATAGAGATTAAATAATCATTGAGAAGAAGGGTTCAATTAGTCATGTATCATGTGATCATTTTCTTCGAAATTAGTTAATGTTGAATCATTTTTTATTTGTTCCATGAGGAAAATGAAATTCCCTATTTAGAAATGTAGAAGTATAAATAAAAACTACGATATGATATTTTTATAAGTACAATAAATCAATGGAGAGCATATTTAAGGGGACTAATGAAGCATTCCCAGAAGAATGGTCATTTAAGAGTAGTGTTTTATGTAGTGATGAAATTATTTTCGATGAATTCAAATGGGGGAAAATAAATGTGTGATAGCAATGGGTTATTCCACTAAGACTATCATCATTCCTAAAAATGAGGAAGATAAACACCCATTATCCTTACATGTTTAATTAATATTAAATTTTTTTGAATTATTTTAAATTTTTCGGTAAATACAATACATGGTAAATTTTCATCATTAGATTCTAAGTGTTGTGGAGATATCAAATAGAGTTCTGATTGATAATTAAAGTGTAAAATAATTAAAAAAGAACTTATAATTATTATAATCGAGATCTAAATATTTATATAATAATCTAATTCAGTAGGTATCAAGAGAAACTTTTTTATTTATGGGATTATATTTTGAAGATACAAAAATTAAAAATAAATAATAAAATGATCTTTGATGTTCTATTTGTTTCGGTTTAACATGTTCTATGATCTAAAAAATATTTGGATATCAGAAGCTTCTTTTTATAACTCTCAAGTTGAAAATAATTATTTATTATCTGATGAAGTAGTGAAAGTTAATGGGACTTTTATGATAAAGATATTATTGATGGTATCCCTAGTAAAAAAGTGGTAACAAATAATAGAGGGAAGAAATATGAAACCTAGTATAGTTCATGAGTGGTCTCGAAATCATAAAATACAATTCATACATTTAACAGTTCACATGGATAATGGTTTCTTAAAATTTGTTCGATAATTCAAAAGAAAATTATCAGTAATGATTCAATGACTGGTATCATCTATCATGTTTTTATTTTTCATTTTTGAGGCCAGTTTCAATCATTAGTATTAGTTGGTTTATATAGATAAAGAGTAATTTTATAATTTTCTTTGATTTTAGATAAATTTTCAAGGTTTTATGAGATGTATGAATGTTAGTGAGTGTAGTGGACAAAAAATATATTATTAACATTATATATTGTTTCTTATATCAAGTCTCAACTCAGTATGATTAAATTTTTTGTTGATAGATCTTGTCTAAATTGTAATTTCAACCACTAAAAATATCCTTGGGAATGTAACTACAAATGAAAGATGTATTTAGGAATGATAGATTGTTGAAAAATGAATTAATATATGATGAAATAATTTCATAAGACAATATAGTTTGAGGGAATAAACATTTTAGTTTTGTATGAGTTTCATATCATATTGGGGATATAATCTATTTTTATTGTGTGGGGACTATGTTGATAAATGGGGAAAAGAGAAATTTTATTAATTCCATACAGAAGTAATTACCATTATTCAAGAACAATACCCCTATGTAAATCATAACTAATGGTGATTAATTTCAATGATATAATCAATTATATTTTTTGAATTAATGTATGGAAGATTATATTTTCTAAATTGAGGACGATTAGGGGATAAAAATTATATTGCTGAAAGTGATCCCTTTTTCCCAATGAAAAAGTTTTCTTAATATTCTATATTTGGTATATATATAGTACATGGTATATTTTAGATTTTATTTAAAGGGTTGGAATACATGATCATGAATTAATTTGTAATTATTCCTAGTTTATAATGTGTCATAAATACATTTACAACTTCTTCTTAATGTATAATTCATAATAAATTAGTATGAGTTGGAATGAAAGGGTGAAAATTTGAAGATATAGATGTATTTTGATCACTTAAGACATATCATGAGAGGTTTACATTGGGGTTCATGATAAAAGCATATACCTAGTCTAGTTTAATAATTATCATCTATACAAAGGAAATGGATTCAACATAGTGTTTCTAACAAATATAAAGAGCGGTTTTTCAAATACTATTGATAATTGGTGTAAACATATTCTACATTTGTTCACAGCTGGGGATGGTTGGATTCATTGTCTCTGTTGACATGGTTTCAATGGTAATTTTAATTCTGTAGTTCTAATATCAACAGTTGTGTGAGGTAGTAATATTAAAAATAAATGGAATTTAGTGAAAAAATTGCATGTATATTCCCTTGAGAGTTTACAAAGACTTTCTGCAAGCTAGGAATTTCGATTATGTTTACACTGAGTGATGGGTTCAAGTTATCCCATAAAGTGGAGAACACAGATAGGGATACATCATGAAAACGTTCATGAAGAATTTATAGGAACATTAAGACCTTTATATATTCATGAAATAGTAAATATATATATGTAGGAATAAATGTTGAAAATTTTAATAGGAAATAGTAATAAATTGAAGCTAAAAAACATAAGTTTCCTATACATGGTGATTACATCTCACATCATGAGAATATGGAAATTCTAGATATATATTCATGAATGTTATGAATAAAATTTCTCAAAAGTGAAACAATTTCATGAATGGATGAAAAAAATCATTAATTTGTGTGAAAGTGATGTTATGAGGGAATCTCATTGAAATATGAAAAAGGAACATGTTGTTTAAAGATATATAGTAGTGAGAAAATCAGAGTCATGTGAACAAAGAAATGATTCTTGTAAAAAAGTAAATAAATATGGTATTTTCATAGTGATAGGGAGTTTCTCTATAAATGTTATGTCAATATATTTATGTTTGTAGAATCCATAATGCTATGAAAAAAGGACATGGTTAACAAAATAATTTTGTAATGAGACAACAATACCTAAAAATAGGTGTTACCCCACTCATTTTGAAATAATGACATAATGAAGGATACAAGGGTATGAAATAGCGAAAGGGTTTCCTAAGGGAATTTACTCATGAAAAGTAGTAATAGAAACAAATGTTATATAAATAAAAAGATATGTCAATTCGATCAATGATGTTTTATTTTTACATGAACATTCTATAAAATCTATAATTTGTGTGAAATAATTCAATCATATAATAATTTGACAATGAACAGAACTTGTTTTTGTATGAAAAAGTGAGTTTCATTAAATGGATTGAAATTTTATAAATGTAAATGTTGTGTGGAATGAGGTGTTGTGTAAAAGATCAAGAATTTTTTGAAAAAATGAATAAATTATTGAAATTGAGTATTGGGAATCTGTGAAAGGTTATTATTATAGATTGTTAATAGCACTCATTGTAGGAAATTCCAAAGTAATGTGTTATTCTAAAAAAACGATTTTATGAAAGAATTTGAATATTCAAAAATGGGGATATTCATAGTCAATTTGTTAAAGTGATATATAAAGATAATAATAACTAAATGCGAAATAATAATAAATATAATGAGTTCATTCAATATATCATGTGTAAAATATCATTACCTCTTTATGTATTGAGTAAAAAGAAAGTAAAAATGGATTAAACCATGTGTTGATGTGACTCAACCATAAATATTTTATGTTGAATGCACCAAGGAATAGGGGTGAAATATATTAAATCAATCATATAAATATTATTACTGAATTATATAAGATTATCACACTATCCGTGCATTCCCCTTGGACTACGGATGTGAGGGTAAAACATGTAAAATTATTAAAACTTGTGGTAATGATTTACATACATTTTTTTAGATGAAAATTCATTAATCATATATAAATTAGTCCAAGATAAGTGCACCAAAAAATTGGACCATCATTTTATTATTTAAAAAAATATTAATCCCACTAACATGAATGGCCATTATTGGTTAAGAAATGAGATTTAATGATGATGTGATGAAATGAAAACTTTTTTTATACCTTAATACATGACCACACTCATGTAATATCTCATTAATGTCCCTTATGGGGATGACATGTAATGACCCATATATTTTTATAAATTATTAAAATATTCAATTTCTTGTTTAAATATATGTATTTATTATAGGAATTTTTTTAGAGGACGTTATAAATAGAGAAGTTTGGAAAAGGAAATTAATTTTCCTAGCGAGTGAATTATAGTTCCCCAAAAAACAGTAGTGGGAGAATATCAAAACCATGATTTGAAAACTATAAATATTTCCAAGTTATTTACATAAGATAGAGTTATGTTATTGTTGTAATATAATTCTCATAGATTTATTTAGTTTTTTATGAAGGCATAAAGATTCTAGTGTCACCCCTAAAGCATAAAAAACCAGTTCAACCGATAATGTCTCCCATATTGGCCTTCCAAAAGGCCCAAAGAATATTCTCAATTACCACATGCTGGGGATATGAATTTTTTTATCATACCACTAAATGAAGGAATAATATCACCCTCAATGATCATATTATAATATATAAATAACTTGTGTAGCATAATTGATATACAAATATACATCATATACCAAAATCATAAAAACTATGATGTTATCCAAAAAACATGATAATTGGGTCTAGATAAATATTGGAAGACTAAAAAATTGAGTTTGAATAAACCCATTGTTCTACCTCTTCATGAAAATATGTTACCACCATCTAAACCAATTAGAATTTCAACACAAATGGGGATTTTTGTCCTCTATAAGATGATCTCCCTTTTACCTATATCCTACAAAACCATCGATATAAAAAAACAATATATAAAATATGGTTTTATAATTATGATCAGTAGTATACCTTTAAGGATATATACAGTTTCTACCCACATGAATAAATTAGTTCTTGTATAATTAAGGTTTCTAAAACATATTAAGAATAAATTAGTTTTACATATAAAACATCCAACAATTTTTTAAATCATTTTATATTCAAAAAGGAAAGGCAATATGACATAACATATACCCATGAGGCAGAATTTGATGATATAAACATTCTATAACAATAATAAAAAATTCTGGTTAGAAAATATACACTTATATATATATGAATATAATATATCATGAAGGAACCAAAGGGATAATCACGACATTAGGGTGTCCAGAACTAAGATAGACCTACACTAGCAAGCATAATTGGACACTAAATCTATGAACATTGGTTTATAATAAGTGATAACCTCAAGAACCTAACATGGTAATAACTAAATCTAATAGGTCTTACATATGTCTATTTATTCCCAATACACATAGTCATTTCCAATATGATAATATATTTTCCTCACATTAATGAAACCATGATTTCATTTCATAAATCATTTTCCATGGAAAATATATATCATTTCATTCCCAATTTTTCTTAAACTATTCCTTATAGTGATGTCTCACCATTACCTGACTTGAGAACCCATTTCCTTTTAAAATCATATTTTAGGAAATTTATCAAATAAATCATGTCTGGTAAAATAGTTTCCCTAAAAACCCCTTTTTAGAAAACATATCCACAACACTCAATTACAAATTTAACTCACATGGATTTTAAATAATCAATTTCATCAATTAAGACTAAAGGAAGAAATAAAATCAAAAGGAATGCTGAGGGAGAAAATATTTTATAGATAATATTACATAAAATGAGTTTAATCATAGACACCTTCAATTTAGGTGACTATAGACAAAGAGATATTTTCCTTTTAAGATTATATCTACGAACAATGTTGTCAATTCTTCATTTATTAACTTATATTAGACAATAATGGACCCATTGGGTCCCAATAAGTCAAAAAATAAGATATCAAAGATATATCTTGGGGGAAATTTATAAATTGGTAAATTGAGAGAAATATTAAATGTACCATTATAAGATCCCCCAAAATACTCAATGATCACTATAGAATCCAAGGGAGAATACAACAAAGAATCATGGATGTAATGTTTCAAGATAATGAGGAATTATGTGGTGACTAATATTAAAAAAATAGCATCCACGTAAATTTTTTGTAATCAAATCTGAGTGTGTTGTATAGTTTGACCACACAGTTAGAATAATTGTATGCTAACTATGTGGCAGCCACTAAACCTTAAAAACCAGGTTTCTCATATTTCTAGAAATAGAAACACTATTAAGAAAACTGTGCTCTGGCTATGTGATAACCTCTAGAACAAAACCCATCCTCTCTCATTTTTTTATTACCAAACTATATTTTTAGAAAAAATGAGACTCAAACCCTAAATATTTTCACTAGAAATCAGTGATCCATATCACAAGGTTACAATATGGTTAGATTTAACCACATACCTAAACTATGTGCCTTTATTGTTTTACCTAAAAAACTCAACAATAAACCATGGTGTCCAGAAATACTATAGAAACACATAATAGATAATTGAATATTTAAAATATAATACATATAATTTAAAGGTTACCTAAATTTTACTCACAATGAAATCATTATATCCTAAAAAATCATAAAATCAGAAACCTAAAAATAATTAAGGTTAGTCCTTCATAATCAAGAACATTCACTCTAGTGTCTCTTGGTTTACCCTACCAAACTTTGGTCTTACTCAAACAAATTGAATCACCATTCCACATGGAAAATTATCTTTTTGGTCCACTATCGTAACAGGAATTTTAACCACTATGGTATTGAGTTTAGTCTCAATATACTCATACTCAATAATATGGGATATATCCAAAAGATGCATCATTAATTGAGAAACTTGTAATACATCATGTATATAATTCAAATTAATAGTTAATAACAATTAATAAGACACTTTTTCAAGTCCCTATATGATCTCAAACAAGCTCACATAATGATGTGATAAATTACCATGATTTCTAAAATTTCAATTTCCAAACTGAGTTGAAACAATGATGGAATCCCGATCAACTACCTCAAAATCCAATGAATGATTATGTTGGACAGTATATGATTTTAATAAATATGAAACATCAATAACTTTTACCTAATCAATAGCACCATATATGAGATATCCAAAATGATACTCAGTCCAAACAAAGACCATTCTCCAATATATTCTTGAAAATGATTCAACCTATAAGGAATCCCATAGAACACATTAAATAGATCCATCATGAAAAATTATGAAAATATATTTTAATAGGAAAAATACTCTAATTTAATATGTTTTACAAAATATCATGTGAGGTCAAGAATGAATTTCAAAAATATTTATTCATGAATCCAGATAGATCAAATAAACTAGCCACCCATCTGGGGATGATAATCATGGTGAACATTAACCAAGAACCTGTTACAAACAATAATACACTCCAAAATAGATTTTTAAAGTGGGGTTCCAAATCTCAAATCATATTTTATGGAAAAATGTTGAGCACAAAAATATCAATAACATGTAAGTTCTTTTGATTCTCAACCATATTTAACTCTAACATGATTTGTAAATGAGATGATTTAATGATTTGATCCCTAATTTCCCATATCTTATCATTAAAACTAATATTATGAGGTGGAACACCCCAAATTAAAATTATGTCTCATCCCATTTCAACATTATAATTGGAAAAATTATATAAAACCACATGTCATGTGATGTTCCTTTTTATTTTTTTTTACATTTAAGGAATAGATTTTTAGAATCTGTAACATATAACCTTATTCATGGACAATATTAATTATATATCAAGTCATGATACATCCTATTATCTACATGGTATAAGAAAAAATTGGATCAGTGTCCATAATCTATCAATTCAGGTACCAATTTCATCATGAAAATCATACGTCCATGGAAACAGAACACTCCAATAGGAGATCGAGACCACACACCTGAGGATTCCCCACCATTAGAATTTTTTCTAAATTGATGTCACTTTGGTGACTCCATTAGTCTAATTATAATATGATCATACATATGTGATCCTAATAAATTACAAACTGGGAATAGTTATCCATCTGTTATCCTTTAATCCAACTATGTATCAGCAAAAAGTTCCAACAATCACCAATCATAAATGATTTCTTAAATTATTGAGTCCTAAACATTATCCTAAAAATATATTTGACCATGTTTCCTTATCCTAGGGTGTACGAAATATAAAACTGAAATTTATAATTGTAATACACCAAACAACTATTGTTCTAGTTTATATAAAAAACCTAAATCAGGAAAAAACTAAAATAGAGATAAATTCAATCTCACATTCAACTCAATAAAAGACTATTTGAATTGTTTTCTCCAAAAACCTACACACCTTTATGGGTGAACTATATCATAGGAGGTGTAATCTAAGATAAGTACAAAACAAATAAACTATAATAACTATATTATTCTAAGAAACTCTATATCTCATATGCTTTTTTGATTTATTCGAAACACATAACTACCCAAATATTTTCAAGATCCACAGAGGAATATTTCTTATAGATTAAATTCCCTATGAAGTTCACTTCTTGAATCATGTATAAATATTTTGATAGATTCATATATAGTTGAAATTTGTTCATGAACTAGGTATTTTATGCAAATTCATTGTATGATCCTACTCATATTTGGAATAAACAAGGATATCGTCCACAAAAAAACTATGAAATAATCAAAAACAAATGTAACATTCAATTAATCAAATTCATAAAAATTACAGGAGTGTTAGTAAGGCCAAATAGCATGAATAAATACTCATAATTCCCATACATACTCCTGAAATCCAAATAAGAATATTTTTCTATCAAACCATCTCCTGATTTACCCTAATATCATATTGATATTTGAAACACATAAGCCTCCCTTGAAAGAGTTAAAAAATTTCATCAATCCTATACATGGGCTAATTGTCTTAACAATCACCTATTTGGGTTTTCACTAAACAAAACAATGCCAGGGACTCTAATTAACCCTCTTTTCAATTACCACACAAAATACCCCAAGTGAAATTCTAGGATTAATAAATCCTATAGCTTCATGATCCCCAAGATAGGCCTTTAATTTTGTTAATTTTTATGGTTCTATATGGTAAAAATAAATTATATTGGCCTCCTCCAAATATGTAAGTCTATAAAAAACTCAATTTTTATTTGAGGTTGAATCCCAATGAAATAATTTATAAAAACATTAGGATACTCAATCAAAAAAATAAGAAAAGGGCCACTAATTCACATTTCAACATAATCAAAAAACGTTTATGACAAGTATCTGTATATCAAGTCATTAATGTGGGAAATTGGACTTAACTCCCTCAATATGGGAACCCACACACCTTTAATGACATTATTGACTACATAATAATACTAAATAAATAATCAATGATTATAGAAATTGATAGGGTCTTTTAAAATAATCATCCAATCCAAGCTATTGATAAGTTCAAATACGTCAATATTAGGAACTATGAAATCAAATATTGTGTCATGGTCATATATCATTACCTAACACTTGTGATATCTAAAACCATTCTAAAAATTCATTACCAAATGAGTGGAAATATTCCCTATAAAAATAAAAACCTCTGAAAACAATCCAAACAATTTTATAAGATTGAATTATTTAAAGTAATTAATTGCAGTAGTATAAAATAAATCCATAACCATTGAATATGTAATAAACACCATACATCTCAGGGTAACCAACCCAACATGAGAATACTATGGTACCCACTCCACTATATCTAGATTTCAAGTTTCATAATACCCTTTTCATTTAACCTAATCGTCTTTATTAGCATGGGGTCGATATCCTACTCCCCATGTTGCGTCATATCTAAACAATGATCCTTGGTTAATGGTGGGTCCAGCTTAACTACCCTTGGATTCTATCTGAAAGAAATTATAAATATGGCTAGATTACACATATGTGTTATATATCTTGAGAGATTCCTTATAATCATGTATGAGGTATCCTTTTATCCCAGCCTAGTAATAGACCACCTGGATCTTATTCTAATTTTTATCAGCCAAATTCGGGTCAAACAGTAATGTCACACAACTTAGTCAAGTATAAGGTCCGAAGCACAATCACAACTTCCATATATTGTTGATAAGAACCAGGGGTATTTTAGAATGAAATTTGGGAACTATTTCACCCTAAAAAACATAATAGTTTGATACACAATAATGATTGTAGTATTTAATGATAACATAACCTGTTGATATCCATTAAATATAGAAAATATAGGTTAAAAATAATGTCACCCTAATTAGAGTAGTAAAAGGATAGAAGTGAATTCCAAATCACGATAGACTAGAGACAATAACCATGGTATCAAACAATTAAACAAGGGATTTATTTAACCATTAATAGAAATATGAGAAGATAGTAGTAAATATTGTATCAGAGTATATATCAAATGATACATCATATTCCAAACTAGAATAAAATCAAAAAGATTCATCCATCAAACTGAATTGGAAGGTGTATATAAGAAATTTAAGACCAAAATAATATAGTTCTAAGAAACCCATGAGAAAATATCATTATCACCATATGTCACCACCATCTTAACCCATCAGGAAATAAATGGGAACAAGGAGAGTCATTATCTACCTGACGATCTTCCATTTATCTATATATTTTAAAAGCATAGTTGCACACGGATAAAGGGAATAATAATGTGTGAGTATGATACAGAAAATACTCGATAAAATGTACATCCACATGAATCTATTAGTTATTTTATAAAATATATTTCTAAAATATTTATATTATTATCATTTTCCTACGATGAACTTCATTTTTTATTTTCAAAAACAGTACATATTCATATACACAAAGCAATATGATATAACTTGTAACGATAAGGCATAATAATATTAAATAAATAAGTTTTTGGAATCAATATTCATATCAATTTTAAAAATAATCATATATATATATATATATATTTATACAGAATGTGTCCTCAAATCCCCAAATTTTCAATCCAAAAAAGATTGTATATAAAGACGACAAAATATTAATCTTAATAAATGAACTTTACATCTTTGAACCTCACTTACATAGAATGTAAACCCTCAGATTCCTCTCATAGTGATAGGTTACTCCACTCGGGCTCCTATATGTCTACATTTTTCCACAATATAATATTTTACCAACATTCTATTATTTCATCATTACATTCAAATTACTAATTCCACATTTCATAAAACATTTTCCAAGGGAAACATGTTTCATTTCATGCCAAAAATATTTGTGAAAAGTATTCAATAGTGATATTGTACCACTTTCATTTTTGAATACCCAATTATTTTTAAAAATATTCCTTGGGTAAATTTATCAAAAATAAATTATATAGCTCAAAAAGGATTCCATCATCGCCCCCTAGAAAATGTGTACATATAACTATACGTTCAATTCCACTCACATCGATTTAAAATAATCTATTTAATAAACTAAAACAAAATGAAACCATATAAACATAAGGAATTCCAAGGAATAAAACATTTCATAGAGACACCAATCTAAATAATAGAAAAAATGTCAACGCCATTCATTCCAATGATGTTAAAAAATAAGATACACTCCTTTCAAGTCTGATCTATAATGGAAAACATCAACTCTATTCCAACCAAAATTAAATATAACAATCATATCCCAATTGGTTTTCAAAAAATAAAGTGAAATATATATTGAGGAACGATGTAGGTAAAATACATGAAATTGAGATAAAATTGGAATGTACCATGATGAGATCCCCCAAAACGGTGATGGGTCTCCATAGAACGAAAGGGGGAAGCCTCTAGAGCATCATTAATTTTTTGGTTCTCTATAATGATGAATTTAGAGGTTATTAGTATTTAGTTGATCAAGGAATTATGTAAAATTTCACATTGTAGAGGTTTGGATCTAGCTATATGGTTAAGTCACATGGTTAGAAAAACCATGCCCAAATTTTCTGATAGGCACTATACCTTGAAAAAACAATACAATTTTATAGTAATAAAAGCAGGATTAAAAAAATAATGATCAATCTGTGTGACATCCTCTACAATTGAACCTATCATCTCACACATTTTTCAAGGAAACCCATGAGGTTAAAAAAACCAGCCTCAAACTATGAAGACTACAAAAATAAAGTATATAACCATATAAAATGGTTACCTAATAATTATAACTAACAATGCACGTAAACTAGGTTTTAAGGATATTTTCACTAAATCATTTAATTTTCAACCATTGAATCATAAAATCCTATAGAAGTCATGAATAGATAAAATATGATCAGAAAAATTAAAACAATATCCCGTATAGAATCACAACCCCAAACCCTAAATTTTATAAAAGGAATATTTTTAGATTTTTCATATATAAATTTAAAAATTTTGGTTCTTGGTTATTTCATCCAAAACCTAAGAAAAAATATCCATTATTTTATTCTTATCTCTCATTCTCATTTATATTGATCAAAGCCTCTATTATATGGATGAAATAATAATTCTTCTATAAAAATGATATGTTGGATTCTTATAAATGTTATAATGATTAGTATATATTTGAATCTATCAAAATTTAGTCATAATATATCTAAAATATTATTTTACTTAGTTTTAGGAAAAATTTTCTTACTTTAAAAATTTACGTTGTTTTAACTAGTCATTTATTGGTATTAAATTCAATTCAAAATCAATTAGGTGGCCTAAAAATATCCAGTAATTTATTATGTCAATATTGTGTGCATGTATGTGTAGAAAATAGTAGTAAAATACCTGTGACCAAACAGTTTTCATGAAAATTTTGATCTTAATATATGACCTAAATTATATTTTTAGGATTGGGATTAATTCATTTCTATGGGTGAGAGGAACATTCAGAATATTAGTGAAACAGTACCATTAAAAGAATAGGTTAAGGTAAAATATAAATAATTATTTAGCTAATATTTTATGGAAAGAAAAATAATTTCATAATATAATAATTTTAAATATATCAATCATCCATGGGTCTTGGATAAATTATCAAGAGGCATGGTGTAAAATCAAGAAATTTGTATCTTATATTAAATTATTTTTATATAGACAACATATAGACATATCAATTGTTATAATCATGGGAAACAGGTTTGTAGCATTTCGTAGTTGGAAGATGAGTGTTGTATTGAAATATATGTGGATGAATTGAAATCTACACTAAATGGTTTAGTCTTATGTGTACAAGAGGGTAAAACATTTTTTTTGGAAAAAAGGGTTAGTTTTTACTGATTAGGGTTCAATGGTTATGTATTCACTAGGGTTTCAATGTTATATTTACACAATGGGTTCAGTTTTATATAGACCATGGGGTTTATTCTTATATAGAAACGTAGAAGGTCAGTGTTATATAGGCCAGTTGGGTTTTTAGTTTTGTGTTATAAGGAGATTGATTCAATTTAGTGGTAATTGTAAATGACTCATAGCATAATCTATTGAGTTATAGAATGGATAAAAAAGATAGTAATTTCTAAAGTTGTATATCATCATTTTATGGTAATCCAATTTTGTCCTGACTTTTTTTATTTAAATAGAGTGTGGATTTTAACATAGTACTCTATTCTTGAACATTATAGTGTTGTATATATCATAAATTTACTACTGATATAATACTATATTTTTTTACTCATACCCTACACATATACATCATGTGTGTATATTTCTTTCATAACTCATGATATAAGTATGGGAAAGGGTATTGTGACCATTATTTCATTAATTGATGTTTTCCAGGAAAAAGTTTTTGAAAAATTTGGAGATTATTTAAATGAGGATATAGTTTTTTGAGAGATAAATTGAAGTGGGTGTGATGTTTGATATTGTTATTTTCTTTATATTCATACACATCGAAACATTTTTCCTCGCATTTTAATAATAATATGCAAATTCAAAATAAGGTAAACTCAAAATATTACAATATTTTAAATAACATTGTTATGTTTGGATGTTATAATATTATGGTCAGTGTTATATAGTTTTTTTGTTGGGTTTTTAGTATTTAATAGTAAGTTATGTCATTAGGTAAGTGATCACATCATAATTTGTCAACATAAGATTAATAATATGATTATTCTGATCTAATAATATCGTAATGACTTTGGATACAACTGTATTTGGTTCTGGGAATTTAATGAATATTTAGCAGGTCTATTATGACATGAATATCACTCCATAACCAAGAGCCAATGATATTTCATGTCCAATAAATTTTGTGAGTGAATATGGTTTCACTATGAGGGAAGCAAATTTCACTATAAAGAAAATGTTCATGAAACATTGTCTTTTTTCATGATAAAATTTTTCATAGTTAAATAATTAGTTAGAATGGATAAGAGGATGTTGTACTATGAACAATGATTTTTCTCATTTATTCATGATTTCATACCAAAGTTTTGAATGTCTTGAAAAATTGGTGATCAACAGTTTTTGTGGGATTTTCAATTCGATAATGCAATAGAGTCAGTCACAATGAATTTTTCTTAGATTATTTGTGTATTTATTAGTTAATCACTATGGTGACTACATGGTCGCACCACATTATACATGAGTACATCCTGATTAACATGGCCATGACATAATATACATGGTCAAACCATTATGATTTATAAAAATCTAGTCTTTTATCATTTGGAATATGTGTATTATTGGATGATAAATAGGGAAATAAAACATAATAATTAAAGTCCCTATAATATATCGTAGGTGATTAGAAGGCCTTGAGTTTTTAATAAATTGATTAGAAATATCAGAAGATGATAATGGAAGTTCAAATTTTGTTTTCAATTTGGAAATTAAAAAATAATATGAATGTGGATGTTTATATTTTGAAATGTTGATTATTTAAGTAGTGATAAGGGAATGTAAGAGGGTTTCAAGAATATTAGAGTTGTAAAAAAAGAATATGAATAAGAAAAAACCTAATAAATATAATAATACCATAGAATACTAATAGAAATAATATAATAAAGTATAAATACATGGATGTGATGTTTGATGATACTCTTTAAAAGCATGAAGGCTTATTTTTAGTATTCAATGATGTTCTGAATCTATTCTTATTTATAAACAATTATATCCCTCTTAAATCAGAATATATTTTTAATAAATCACTAACATTTTCTGTTATTCAAGAATATGATCAATGTATGTTTCATAATTAGTTAATCTTGTGAAGAAGTGAAGAAAAATTGGTACTCATTTACACTAAAGTAAAGTATATTATTGGTGTTCAGATATTCTTATTGTTCTTCTTTTTAAGATTATATGTTTCATTATGTGGGAGAAAATTACACTAATCAGCATATATATATTATGTTGCATAATTTTAAAGATGAACACTACTCATTTAAATCATGTCAATTAGTGGATCATATGATATCTGCTCTTCAAGTACATTACAATGATGTTTCCATTTTATTAGTGGAAAACCATGGAAATTACTTCCGTACAATGTATTAGTGATTAATTAAGTGGTAGGAAATTAATTATATAACACAAGTCAATAACTCTTATATTTGATGAATTTTTTTACTTATGAAGCATAAAATTTAAAGATTTAAATATCCAACCACCCTCATAGAGAATTGGTAATGATCAAAGTACCTATTGGTGTCTATGAACCAAAAAATGGTTTTATGATGATAAATGATGTTTGTTTTATTGAAAATAGATATTTTAGTTGTAACGATTTAAGTGGAATAATACCTTGAGTGTTTTATTTATTTTTAAAAACCATTTTTATTTGAATAGAATTTAGGATATTATATTGTAGTTTCATTTGATATATGCCTAATATAATACTTTATATCATAGTTATGTTTACCTTTAATGATATGTGAATATAAAATATAAATTTAACTTATTAATATTTTTTTAATTACATTTTGTTTATTGTAAATGATATAAGATATGATATCATTGGTAAATCCTTCCAAAATTATGTATAGTTAAACCATTGGTGATAGTCCATAATCACTATTGATACATGAGTGAAATTGTGGTTGTGTATCACTCTAGTATAGACCATTCTATTAATGATTTGTGAGGGAATCAAAAATTGATGTCTAATAATTTTTTTGTTGATAATTTTTTATTATATATATTTTTATATTATAAATAGACATATTCGTATCTGGAAATTTCATTTTTAGTTATGCATTTATAGTATATTTATATTGGATTTCTTAAAAACTAGAATTTTATATAAAATTAATTTAAGGATTTTTTACTGATTATGTATTTTTAGGATATTTATTTAAATAATGATAATTATAAGTTTTAACATTTAAATGAAGAATGACTGTGTGAGTTCAATAATTTTACATAACATGAAAGAACCATTATATATATATAATTTTATTTTAAAATTGATAATATTTTATAATTGAAATGATTCATGATAATTATATAGTCACTGTTAAATAATTTAGTGTGTTTCTACATAAATTATTAGTGGTGACTTAATTATCTTTTATATAAGATAACTTTTATAAATTTAAATCTTTGTGGATTGTTCCTTATTTTGAAAGGACAAGGAGAAACATAGGGATGAAAAATATTAACATTTACAAGAACATAAAATCACTACTTAAATGAGATTTTTTTTAAGATACATGTACATCATATTTTTTTATTAGGTATTGATTGGAATGGTGATACCCAAGTATACTAGATATATAATTTGGTATGATGATTTGATTTTTTTAATATAGAAAGTGTATGTCACTATCTATTTTATGTTAAAGTTCCCATGAAAAAATAAGTCTAA
Source organism: Viscum album (assembly GCA_963277665.1). NCBI lineage: Eukaryota > Viridiplantae > Streptophyta > Magnoliopsida > Santalales > Viscaceae > Viscum > Viscum album. Next base: position 1,263,798,886 of record OY728130.1, read on the forward strand.
GGTGAATTAGGGTGATAAAAATTCATTATACAATATATTTGGTTGTCATGTAAATAAGAAAACCCAAACTAGTCAAATTGAAGCAACCATCCACAACATCCAAATAGGGATGGAATGTGAAATCACACGTAAATTTTTTTAATCTGATCACTCATAAGGGATACATACAAGGATCATTATCATAGATAGGATGAAGTACCTATAAATCACTAACTTACTATTATGAAATAACATGATTTCGATATAAACTCAATTCTAAATCTTCGGTCACTACCTCTTCTTACTCATCCACTCAATGTTTTAAGATATGGTGGCAAAAAATATGTCTTGAAAGTCATTTTCAATAAAATTCTCAAAGGAAAACAAATAGACCATGATAAATTGGGATTTTATAAGTGGATAAAACTATACGAATTAATCTGTATCTTTAAAAATATTTCATTTCACTAAATATATAGTATCTTCTTCAGAACATTTGACATCCAATTTTATTTTTCATTTTGAATAAGATCTAATACATGTTTTTCAATTTCCACTTTTCAATATCCTTTAAAATTTCCTAAAAAATTTAATTTATATAACACATGTCATAGACTTATTGGTATTCAAAAATTTATACCATTTTCAGGTCAATATAGCAATTTATGATCACAACATTACATATTTATGAATATAACTAAATTTAAAAAATCCGACAAATATCTCTAAACCATAATGTGGAATAAAAAACTGTGAAGTGGTTTTATGGTCAATGTATTAACCCAAAAAACCATGACCCCCGTATCTTTATCCTCTTAAAAATGTTCAAATTTTGATAATTTTTATATCATATATAATCCATATTATGATGTGGTTTATATTATAAATTTTTTAACAGTTTCCATTATTAATGAAATTGGTAGTATACTTATCACTGCAATCACAATACATATTTTCTAGAAAAATGGTATGATTAAATGGACATATTATATATACTTCCCAACTTAGCTGGAGATTATGTCGACTAAAACACTAAACCATGACATTCATTACAACTTGGGGTATTAATCACTATTTATTTTTAATCATTTTTAAGAACCATGGTTAATGGAATGGATGAGGGTAGATCAACTTATATTGTCTAATTACCTTACCAAACCAAATTCACAAAAATCCATTAGTACCTTGATGAAATTTTTTAAATTATTAACAAATATAAAGTATTTCCTATTAATGGAATCCATCATCTTTTAATTCATTCAATTAATAAATTTTAGAACCAGGACCTACTCTATGACCTCTATTATAGAATATTATTATTTTCCTTCATAAAAGAATTCTCTAAACATAACTATAGAACATATAAAAAAATTATATATTTTATCGATATAATATTCCTCAAATACACACATCTATTTAACTTAAATAACTAATTTAGATCATACATTGTTATTCACCTATTTTGATCAACAAATGTTATAATATTATCTATCATGGGTTTTTTTATAATCCAAATCCAATTAAAAGATTACTCTATTTTGAAAATATAAAATTGAAAATAACTACAATATCTAGAAAATATTATTTGTAGTATAGAGTCTTATATATCAATTTATGTTTATGTGAACATTGATCAATGTGGAAAAAATAGTTCTAAGAATATTTAAAGGCTTATATTGAAACTAGAACACTTTAGAACCGTTTTTATTACTTACATATACATTTCTTCATCATATATTTACTTATTGATTCTAATCCACATGGATTTAATATATCTATACATTTCATGCCATGTACTCTACCTTGAAATTAGAGTATACTAATATTTATCTTTTTGAACACTACTACCTCCCCAAATTAAAAATAAACCCAAAGGGAATGAAAAATATTATATATGGAACATCATAATGATAATTAAAAAATGTGGGGAGAAAGGTTTTTTCAAACCACCTTTAGATTTAAGAGGCATTTAAGAACCAATATTTAACCGATTATTCTCAATTTTTAATTTGGATAATGATTTTGAGATAATTATTTCCACTTGTTTATTTTTTTCATTATTCTATAATATATTCAATATGTGGTCTATAATTTATATTATAAAATGATAATTTATTTAAATATTTTTTATTTATTAATTATGTAATGATTTTTGATAACCTAATGTTTACTGAATTTATCTTAAAATATCACCATGTAAACATTCATTTATCTATCAAAATATAGTTTTATACACTTCCAAAATTAATGGGGGTTTCATTGGGTAGCCCTATTGTAAATTAAATGGTACGTAAACAGGTTCTTGGGCGTCCCAACCTGAAAAAATACAAATCATCCCCATACTAAATAAAAAAATAAAAATCCAAAATACAACAAATTTGATAATGTAGATTGAGGAAAGTAGAAAACAGGTTGTATGAGGTGATAGTATTCAATCCTTTAAAACCACATCACAAACTACAGAACCCATGAATATAACATTGAGGATATTAGAGTATCAAATGCCACCACCATTAACACTCCCAATACCTATGAGACTGTAACCCACCACACAATAATCCATTTTCAATATTCATTATGGGTTAATGAACCAAAAAAATTACCAAAAATCTGTTAGTAAAGAAAATATATGAAAAAAAATTTATAATTATAAAAAAATCGTTAAATTTGTACCTAAATGACCATAAACACATAAAATATAAATGAGTCAAACCCTGATTACCACACCATAAACACCTATACATAGCATCCCTCCTCATAAGTCTTAGACAATATAAAAGATAAAATAAAATAAAAATAAAATTTCCTTATTCAATTATATCACAAAGATAACATAATTTTTATGGGAATGATAGAACCAAACAACAATATAGGGGATGAAAAATAATACTATAGGGAATCTGATTCAACTAGAATGTAAAATTAGGGACTATGAAGGAACATAGGGGAAACCAATTTTATAGATGAATACACAATGTTATAGGAAACATAGATTTCATATGACTAAATCCAATCCATGAATGAATAAAATTATATCCATAAAGGCCAACTAAAAATAAGTGACCAAAAATGGATCCTCATCCATTATCTATTTTTAGGGACATTCTCGATGAAGCACATGGAGCCACCAGTTAAGGTATATGGGTAAATGCTTCACTAGGAAAGAACTCATCTAAAGAGATCTGGTGGAACAATCATGTATGAAACGAGAGACAATTAAAACATCCAACTCCTTTGATGTATTTGTAGTTAATTAATCCTGAAATAGTGATGAAATAAATGATTGGACCATGCCATAGATACATATCCAATAAAAATATATCATAAGTCATAACTAATGGATGAAAATGAATAAATTGTGGAAAACTGATGGATGAATCTATAAGGGATTATCCAATGTAGAAGAAAATAATTGTCAAATAAAATAGGAGATTTGAAGAGTGATAATGGGTAATAAAGGGACGATAAGAGGAAGTCTATAACTCATATGAATATCCATAACTATAGATAAATATCATTGGAAGAAACACTAGGTAGATCATATATATATATATATAAGGGAGATATAATGGGAGAGAGAGTCTATATTCACCCATGGGAGACTTCACTTCACTACAATAATATTTCAAGTATTTATTCATCTAATTATATTGGTTTGGTGCCTTTTCTTCAAAAATGTACTCTTTTTTAACTGTTTTTAGTGAATTAATTTCTAGTTTATAACTATTAAAACTTACACACATAATTATAAAAAAAATTATTCTATACATGTTTATTTATTTCGATTATAAATTTATATTAATCAATATAAAAATACACCAAAAATACTTTATATTTTTCTACACCATATAACAAACTATATTCAAGGGAACATTACACACAGTTAGTAATTTTTTCATTACTATATGGTACTCCACTTTGAGACAGCAATGAAACCTATATTTCAAGAATATTTCAAAAAAAAATACAACATAATCATCATTAAATATTCTTATAATTATATGGAATAAATTTGGATCAATTTATTTCCCATATTTATAATTCTCAATTTTAGTTCCAATAGTTATTTTTTGAAACAGGTTTGCAATCATGCATATTATAATTTTTCAACGACTTCTTATAATAAATCACTTGACCAAAAAAAGTGTACCTAAATTGATTATTTTATTATAGCACAAGAAAATATATAAGTAATAAAACAATTTTCTATTAAAATATTGATCTCAGAATGTTTACAAAATCCTATCAAATAATTTATTATTTATACTAAATTTGATTTTATCAAATATAGTAAGGTATCATAAATTATCCTTCCTTTAGTAATTTCATGTAAAGGGTGTCATGAAATCATCATTACGGTATACTAGATAATTCAAGTATGAATCCAAAATTTCATACAATGATTACAATAATTTTTTAATTCATATAAAAGATTATCTAAATGAAATAACTTATCTACATCCTCACCAAGTTAAAATGCCATTAGTTTCTCATTGTAATCCTCTTCTTTCAGCACTGTAATCAAAAATTAAATCTTTATATTCATTTGATATATAATGAATCATATATGAATTTTCACTACAAAAAAAATTATAATTGATTCATTTATCACTTATGGTGAAAACATATATTTTAATCTGATCATAAAAAATTCATAAAAACCATTTAATGTACTGGATTAATTTCAGATGCTCATCACATTTTATTTTGAACAACTATTGTGATTTAGTGTCATTGTTATCACTTAGACTCATTACAAAAGTTCATGATTTATTTTTTCCGATTTGATCAACTTATATATTCATATCCTTTATCCCTGATTCATCCTCTATAGCTTTTTATAATATGTTAGTTCAACCTATAAAAATAAAATATTTTTCTTGTTATTAGTCATTTATTGAGTTTATTTAGTGAATTATTATCAATTATGTAGTTAGATTATTCAAAATCATGTAACTTTTTTATCATTTCAGTTTTTGATATAATTTATTCAACTTTCAATTTCTCTTTAGATTCTATTTTGGAGTCTTATTTGTCTATTTTTATTTCTGGTTCTCTATGATTCATGTCATGATCCTCTTCTAAATACAAAAATTTATTCATGGTTTGAAATCCAATTTTTTTTCAATATTTATCCTTAGTATAATTCATATTTTTTCTCCCCAGAAATTTATTGATGCTATTATTAAAATATTTATAGTCATTACTCTAGGTTTAATGATCAATAAATAGATATCCATCCACTACATCATTATATTATCCACTTTTATATCCTTTATGCTATAAAAATGACTTAAATTAGAAAACACTAAATAATTTTTGAGCTTCATTTATTCCATTACATATAGAATATGATGTCATATTCTCTCCAATACATAAAAATCCATATTTTGAATGTACTATGATATGGTGATAACCTCATTCCAATTATTCCACATGATTCCATTCTCAATTAGTAGTTTTTTTTCAAATTTCTCAACATGTGATTTCAATATTCAATAAATCTATTTTATTATGGAATCCTTACCAATGAAACTACATGTTTAGTTCTATGATTCACAAGGTATTTCACAACTTTGAATGAATTTTACATTATATCATTATATGATCATAATATTTTAATAATACGTTGAGTTTTATTTTTTAATATCCTTTGATATCTTCTAAAAAAATATTATTTCTTCATTTGTTACATTCATGAATATTATACATGACATACTATTCTAATCATCCAAATACATGATAATGTACCTTTTAATTATAATTCCTACATGTTTCATGGGACACCAAATTTCAATAACAAACATATAAATAAAATATAAATCTATTTTCCTCATCATATTGTAGGGATTCCACATCATCATTTATCTCATATATACATCATGTACATTTAGCACATATATTTTAAAATTATGAAGATAAATCAAGAAGTTTATATTTGAAATATTTTATATACTATTTTTATGTATACTACCAAGTCATATTTGTTACATGGTATTTTACTCATCCATTATTTTTAAACATGATCATTCTTCAATTATTGTCTTATAGAGACTATAGTTATTCATCCACACTTTCATCAACACACGTTCTTAATTACCATTGACTAATCATCAATTACAATAGAATTTTGCTTTATATCTCAATTCATAATGTTTTATCATACTCAATAGATTGTGTCAAAAACCAACAATAAATACTACTTAGATATTCACTAATTCATATAAAGATAGCCTCATCTTTCAACTTATTTTTCTCTTTTAATATATAATATTTAAAATGTAAATTGAGTTATTCAAAGGATTCATTATGTTATTCGAAAAGAATAAATTTGTAGAATATTGAATAAACACCAACTACTGAGTATCCATGTGTAATTTTTAAGTGAATTTAATTTAAATTTTAAATTAAATATACTTATTATTCTTATATTTTTCCCTACATCAAATTTTATCTTGATTTGAGAAATAATTGGTTCTCACCTCACTTCTTTTAGTATGAAAATAATGAAAGACTCATATCCATATAGATTACAAAATTTATTATCCAAATGAATTATGTTCTCATCTATACTTTCTATTCTCAGTGATCTTATATTTAATTTTCTCCCATTTTCCATTAATAATTTTAATTATTTATAAATTTATAGTAGTGAAAACAATACCCTGATAATAAATTCTTTTTATTTAGTAAAATTTATAACCATCCTCTTTTCCATGATCAAAACTTACTTCCTCCATATTTCGGTATTTTACATATAATAATATATTTTTTTATGCCCTAGTAACCATATAATTTAGACTTTTCTAGTGATAATATTTTATCATGTTCAGTCCATATATTATTACCATCTGGGTATTTTTCATTTTTTTAAAGATATTGAAATGATTAGGTCATATAATTTCCTCAAATAACATTCTTTTCATTAAACATTGATTTTTTGTTTCAAATCGTGGATGATTCACCCCCATATGAAATTCTAATTTTTACCTAAATATATTTTCCACTAATAGGTAAACAAATATTAAACAAATTATTTTAAAATATTTAACTCTTTCAATGAATTTGACACCTAAAAAATTCCCATATTTTAGATTTTTTTTAATCTATAAATTCTAATTTGGAATCTAAATTATTTTTTAAATAACCACTTCGTCATCATGTTATTTTATCTTCATAGCATTCTATACAATGTAATAATTTTGGATACTTATTTCCATATATTTTTCTTTAATTTTTATCTAAATGTCAAATACGTATCTTGGTTTTTTATGTGAAGGATTTTAATTTTACACTTGTTTCTATAACCAAGTTAATTTTTATTTTATTTGATCAAAATATTATGAATATTCCTTCAACTGTGACAAAATTTTAATATTTTTCTTCCTTTTAATATCTAGAACCTCTTGATCTAATTCCTATTTAACATTAGGATCAACAACTCTTCAAAATAATTATATTCTTTACCTTCAGAGTGATTCATTTCTACTACATAAAAAATGTAGTCATATGAATCTAATTTGAATTCAATTATTAATTTTTCATGAAAAATATCATTCTTATCATCCTTATTAATTTTGTGTCTCTTCTATTGAATCCTATTTTCAGATTGATTTCTTGTTTTGACATGTTTTCATGGGGAAACATTATATTTCTATTTTTTAGTAGTTTAACTCACCACCGTCACTATTCCTAGAAATCTATCTATTATGGTACGATAACACACAAGAATCATTAAATGTAATTTTGCATTTAAATCTACAAATTTCATTAATTTTAAAAAATAGTAAATAGTGAGAAAAATTCAACACTCGTTCTTCACCACCTTCACGCTGATTAATATTAAAATTTTCTAGTACGATTAATGGAATATATTTGAATGAATAACATTTTATTCTATCTTGTTCCATAAGTATCTAATCAAACAACATGGTAATTTACAAATTATTGAGATAAATATATACATGATTCTATTCAATGAGTTTCATTTGAATTTCATAAAGGTCATATTCATCTCAATATCTTCCTTATTATTTATTTATCAATGATTTAATCACCGATCCCACAAATAGATCTAAAAACTATAATTGTTTATTTTAGGAAATGAAATATGGTATTATTATTATACATCTATAGATCATCAAATTTATTATGAAGGAAATTAAGAATTTCCTCCATGAAATTTCATAAACTTTCAAAAATATTGTGCAATTTTTTTCATTCTTCATTCATTTATGTGTTTCTCATCAATTTCCTGAATATATTTTTGGTTAGATCGATTGATAAGTAATTTTGTGACTTTTCATCAAATATGTGAAAATTTATATGAATTGTTTTCAATGATATCTCTATATCATAACTAATATAGATTAAATATATATTTATAGAAAAAACATATATCCCAACAGACCTAATATATAATATCATGATCTTTTTCTATATTTTCGACATGAATAACTCAAAAAATGGAATCCCTTTTCTGTTAAATACTATGATAGTTTTAATAAAATTTTAAATATAGTTTAATTTATTGATGAACTTTTCCTAATCAAACCAATTTTTAAAATCATAATGCCACAAATCACTTGAAAAGGGGGATGAATTGGGTGAGAATATTTATCCATTATAAAGATAGTTATCTAATTTTTGAAAGAACACACAGACATTCCAAATTTAACAAACCATGAACCACTCTAAAAAAGAAAATAAAATTGTGGGACCAGATTGATATTTACTTGTTTGAAAAAAAGTTCTATGTCCATGGAGCATACGAGTGGTATGTACCGATGACTAAAAAATCATTAAAACACTATTATGTGATTGAAATATATTGAAATTACTCTTTAATGAATTCATAGATCAGTATCTAGTCATTCCCCTTCACATATTACTTGAATATAATGTTTAAAATAATATGACTCATAGGTCATTTACAATAAAAAGTTCAAATAATAATCAATACACCAAGACAACATGGGTGTTTGTCTTGATATATAACATCCAGATTTAGTTTAGATATTCAAATATATTCCCATTTATTATTTTTAATAGTACCTTTTCTAAAAATATAAATATACAATTCATCTTATACTTTTTATAGTCTCTATTAAAAACATATCATTTTATCTAAATTAAAATTTTCATAGATATTTTATGAAAATATTGTACATTATTTCCAATATCTGCTAACCATGGGATTATTTAAAAATAAAGACCAATGTCGAGTAAAATCCCCCAGTAAAGACCAAAAATTTATATATTTGAAAATATAAAAATTTTGTAATATCTTATAGAGATAACCAAAACTAAAAAAATCCCCACATAACCATGATGTGATTATAAGGTCAAATATTTTTCCATTAAAATCATGGCCCACCATAACACAATACCCTTAAAAATATACGAAATACCATTATTTTAAAATCATATCTGACATGCACCATGTTGTTTACCACCTCTTATGAATTCATTATTTTTATTATAAATTTTGTAGTAACTAACTTCGGTAAAATATTTATCATCATACACATCAACTTGATCACATTGACATTTTTCCTAAATATGAATTTATTATATGGGAAAAATATCCTCACACCCCTTTTATCTAATGATTGTGTGTCACAGAAGATTTAACCTTGATACACACTATGTAATGTAATACATAGATCTTATTATTTTTTAATCTGATATAAAAACATCATTTCTGGATAAAATCATGTTTTGAACTCTCTATGGTTTCCAGTTCTCTTATTAAAGCAACATCTCTATAAATTCATTTTATTATGATGGTATATTTTCTTTCAAGATGTTTATTATTAGAACATACCAATGTTTAATTCCCAGGGAATCTAGAATATTTTTTTTCATCGTTTAACAGTTTAACAAAACCATTACCGATACCACGACAATTATTATGGAATTTTAGGTCTTTATTTATTAAAAATATACTACATTACCAAATCTAGATCCAAAAATATTCTAGATTTTAAAAAATTGATATTACATTAATTAGTTTTAATTTAAAATAGAAACAAAAACTCTCGACCACACTTAAGAATTCTGTTTTTTTTTCGTGGTGGGTTTCGAAAGAGTGTTTTTATTTTTTTTAATGTAATTTTTATTAAATTTATTCAATATTAATGATTGGAATTTTAATATAATCAAAAACTCAAGGTTTAACTTAATAAAATTGTATGGTATTTGAAAATCATATTTTATTGAGGTATTTAAATATCATAAAATTTATGATAAAATCAAAAAAACTATTTTTGGGTTTTTTAACTGATAGAGAGGAGGTCACCTAGAATAAACAAAAACATTTCATATAATTTTTGACATAAAATAACACTTTATAAGAGATATAAAACAATGTATGGATAGTTAAAATAGAATTTAGGTGAAAAAAGCCAAAAAATCATCCAAAGGGTATTTTTCGTGAAGTTGAAAACCATTTAAATGTGTGGCACCGTGAAAAGGGATTTGAGCCTCTATAAAAGTTTAGACAGTAAATTATGTGAATCGTATATTCATTCATAGAACTCTGTGTCCTATTTAAACATCCATGAAATGTATTTTTGAGGGATTATATTTTTTAAAAAATAATTATAAACCTTAAAAACTTATAAATACCTCTCTCCATCAAAATTTGAAGGGGATATAACCATTAGAATTCCAACATAGGCTCCGAATTCAAAAAACCATGATGATCACAATCAAAATACAAGATGGATTCCCATATTGAGCCATATATCCTAAAACATCCTCCCATGGGATCTTCAGAACCGCAATCCATTTTGGAGATTCTTTTTAGGAAGGTCCAAATCCTTCACATTTGATTAAATACCATTCCAGATATCAGGGTTTCATGAGATAATTTTCCTTTTCATAATAATTCACATAGTAACCATGAATTTACTTTGATGTAGGGCCACTATATTTTATAATAGATAATTCTTTAAAAGTCCACTAACCATATTAAAATCCTCAGTCTTCGAAAACACCAAACCATCTAAGAACCCATCCATTAAACCTCTTTTTGTTTACTCCTTTCAAAAAACACACATTTACAAAATTAGAGTGATCAGTGGCCATATACCCATCCATAACTAGTTAATCCAAACCTCAATCCTTCATATGACTGGTATCATCAATCTCATATCCACCCCATTTTCATCAAGAATTACCTATATGATCACCATGATTTTTTCTCTTAATCATTTCCAACCTTATTACTATTTACCCTTAGCATTCCAACCCCAATGTTGGGATCTCTGTTTTCCACTTCACAATGGTATTTTTTATGCCATGCACCAAAAATAGGTGGATGATTCATATTAATGTTTTCCCTGAAGATAATATCATCATGGAAAATTGATTTCCTTTTCATATGATAAGGCATTATTATAAATATATCTCTCCTACCTAGAAATAGTATCATGGGTTATATGTCTCACTAACCACTATGTTTTTATATGTAAATATAATAAAGTAATATCTCAGTTATACAAATTAAAAATAAATGAAATGTTCCTCAAGACGTGATGTAATACTATATCCCCAACCAATAAAGATAACATAAGATTCTCCTATATTACTGTCATGGGAAGACTGATCTCATCTTACCCTATGTGATAATCATAGGATTCCCCGTATATGATCATCATAGGATAAAACTCCTTTATCACCATGGTATGATCCTCATTCTTTACAAATAAAACATGTATATTCCTCACATCAATCTTACCCTACATGGGATGATCCTCCTACTTCAGTGGCCTACATGTACAATCCCAACACATTCCCATGTTTCTTCCTATTTAATGATTAAATTGTCCTAAATACCTGAAATTAATCTACATGGACTAGTCACATCACATAACCTTAAACTGTGGCACCAAAATACATGGGATTTGAAAACAATCTATTAATTGAGAACATATGATGCCTCCATTGGATAAAAATTTTACATCCAGACAAACATGGGATAACACCATGAATTTTAATCATGAGTTCCGATAATTCACTGAAACTCGACATGTATTACCCTCACAGGATGGATGATCCAATGTTTGATCTATATTCTCAAGGGAATATATTGAAATTCACCAACCTATCCCATGATGAAATTAAAACTATGACCAAAATATCCCCCATAAGACATTAAGCATGTGTCTAAATTATCCACATAATACATTAAACATTTTTCAAATCTATCCACATAATATTTTAATACTAATACCCACCTAAAATGTAACATCCCAAGTATGTAATTAATAATAGATATCTTTATCTATGTCTATCAATGAATTAGATAGTGTTTTAGAGGATTAAAATGAAAATAAATCCAATCTTAAGCATGGAATACATTAATATTTTTAAAAGATTGTTTTACTGCCTTTTGATGGAAAGCCATTTTTCAATCCATATTTTGAAAATTTTATAAGCTATGTTTTTTAAAATAAACTTATTATTTATTATTGGGATATCAAAATGTACTTTGTGTGAATTTTTTGTATTTTTCAGACAATGATCATTTTATATGAATAGTGAAATATACTGCATTTTACATCAAAACTGATTTTTAATATAATTTATTTATATGATTAGATTATCTTCTGATTTGTTTTTGAAGTGAAATTAGAAGATATATTTACCATTTTATCCAATGGTGGTCATTGGAATCAATTTCACTTTGAAATTGGACTTAAACTGGTGTCAATCTTTTGATACTTATTGTTTCATAAAAACACGCTATTTGTCATGACAGCGGGAATTAATTATTAAATAAAATAATGTGACTTATATGTTTTGAATTTTGTAAAATATACTTCATTTTTGAAATCAGAATATCAAATATAGATTAGGGTGAATGTTTTGTATTTTTCTGAAAAACTTCAATTTTTGATTAATAGTGAAACCACTAAGTGGTACTTATAAAAACTGCTTTTTTGTTTAATTGAAATTTTACCACTTTTTTGTTTTGAATTTCAAAAATCTGACAAACATGGTTGTCATTAAGAAGTAAAATATGGTTCAATGAGATTAAAATATTTTTTTTGGTGAATAGTAACTCTTAAGTTTTTAATCGCGATTAGAGGTAATTAGTGTAGTTTAAGTTAAGAATAATATTTTAATAAAATGAAATATCCTAGAAACATGTCCTACCCTTATTGGAAGTTTCATGGCTGAAGAATAAAATCCATGGGTCAACTTGGGGACACCATGGAGCCACTTTGGTTGGAAAATGACATAAATTACTTTTTATTTAATGATAAAGTAAAAATGATCCAAGCATGATATGTTTTACTAAAACAATTTTTACATGTGGAAAAAAAGATCATATTTTTTATTATAAATAGTCATTAGAAAGATAAATATATTTCCTACATCATAGTAGTTTTTTTATAATTTTATACTTTAAATAAATTAAATTATTTATGACATCATGATGATGCAGCGATGACCTCATTATTTAATGATTTAAATAAAATGGAATTATAATGTAAAATCTAAGCCCTACACATGGAAAAAACCTATTGTATGGGTGGATTTAGAACCCTTATCACATTAGATTCGAAAGAAATCAATGTGGGATCTCTTAAATCTGAATACCATTTTAAAATAAAGGGACTTTTCTTTACCTTCCAAGAGTGCCCCTCCTCTCCTCTTATAAAAGGCCCCCACCTCTACCTCCTTACCCACACTCCCAAAGACTTTTTCTCGGCCAAAACCTGACCATTTAGGCTCTCCACATCCCTATATTACTCCTTGAAGCCTCACTTTGGGCAGATGTCTTCCCAAGGAAGCCTTTGAGCTCAAATCTAAGAGAGTTACCCGATTTTAAGGAAATGTCTTCTTTTGAGTCCTTTTGTTTGATTTTGCTTGTCCAACCCCCTAAACGCTTTTTATTATTTTATTTTGTAACAACTAATGTGTCCTAAATATACTAGGATGTTGTTAAAAGAAGGATTCTAGCTACACTTACACACACCTACATCTAATGGTTAAAGGACATACTGTTTCCGTGGATGGTAAATTTATGCCTCCGGAAACGATGATTGTTCAACATTATTTTAACACCTTCAAAGGTGTCCATTAAGATGTCACTATACTTATATATGATATATAATATGTTTATATTCTCTTTAATCTTCTGTATTTTTCATTTTGGGCATACCTTTATGGTTTCCATTATGGGTAAACGCGATATCTTCATTTAAGAAGTGCGGACTACCGCCCCCTCAAAGTGATTTGATTCGTTAAATACCATATGTGCAACATATAAAGGATGGAACTATGATATTATATATGATATTATACTGGAATGATAATATACCTTTATATCATTATGATTCCATTCTATAAAATACGAAATAGAAATCAAAGTAGCGTTTATGCGTACGTAAGGCTTACCGTCTCCATGAACGGTGCATTTCATTTCATACCTCTAAAAGATTATGTAATATTATAAATGAATGTATATTCTGGATATATATGATATATACATAATGATTATAATTCTGGATATAATGGATACATGAACAACATGCAATTATAAAGGGTTTATTTTTGACTCAAGTACCAATGATCGTTAAAACGACTGTTATTAACGTAAATAATTACATAGTATTCATGACATGGAAATTAGTGATATAAAAGGAATAATGAACTTGAAAAAGGTTCTTAAACAAGTAGAAATTAACTCAAGTTTATTATTTAGGAGATTAAAGAATGACCGAGTCAAGTCAGACCCGAGGTATGGGACTTCGTCTCAATCTCCTTTAATTGAGGCATATTTGTTTTATACACAACATTCTTTATACAGTGTATAAACCCCATTTAATTTTACATTTATTAAAAAGGAATGTTTTTTATATGAAGCATTTACGAAATGACAAAATGGAATGTTTTTGTCGTACGTATGCAGCGACAACGACTTCTCCACCGCCATGGCAATTATTTGAGTTTAGGCTTCCTCTACAAGCCATGCCTTTTTTTTAAAGAAAAATAAATTCCATGTTTTACATTTCTTTTATTTTGTTATTTAAAATGGTTTTCATAATGTTTTTATATCAATGTTTTTTATTGATATCTTGTGATTGAAAGGTGGAAATGTTATGTTTCCTTTATGCTGGTTTTATGTGATACGATTATGTTGAGGTTCTTGGGAATTATTATGAAGACGGGTGGTTCCGTGATAAACTAAGGGCGGGTGAGCCCGATATAGCTCTCCAATGCATTGGGTAATGAAAATGATTGTAAAGTTAAGGTTTATCTGAAGAGATTTAGGGAATATATTGTGATGTGTATTCCAAACGTAACCAAGAGGGTTACTCCCTATGTAAGAATGTTATGAATGCCACAAGTTACCTTTATGTCTTATGATTTCTACAATTTATTCATGATTTGAGGAGGTATGTTAAAGGGTTTATGTTTTATGGGTAAAGTATGATTTCATTATTATGTATATATTTACCCATGTTTCCATTCCATATTTTTATATCCCTTACTGAGCTTTTTATGATCATCCCATGTTTTTTGAAATGTTTTTCATAGGTCAAGGGAAAGGTACATAATATGATGATAGTGTCAAGGAAGTGTCAAGAAAGAATCCATGTTTTATTTTAAATATTTTCCCATTGATGGGAAAGAAGAATACTATATTTATGTAACCACTTTGTTTATATGTGGAATGTAATGCATGTTTTATGATCTAATTCTCTAGAAGTCTAAACCCGAAAAGATCCTCAATGTGTAATCTTGTAATAACTCAAGATTAAGTAAGGTTTAAGGTTGAGGCCTTATAGTTGGTATCAGAGGTCGGTTTAGATAACTTTAGGAGTTAGAATTCTATTAAATTATTATTCAAAAATATTTTTTTTATTTTCAAATTGAATTGATATAGTATTTGAAGATTACCATGTTGCCTCATCTAAGACATGTTTGTTCAGAATGCTTTTCTGCAGAGGAAATAGAGAAGTAGTGCTAGGAAGGCATACAGAAGGAAATAACCTTCCGAATCAGCATCCTGAGATGGTTGGAATTGGAACTGAACAATTTGTTGCAGTAATGGCACAGTTGACTCAAGCGATAAATGGTGGTGGTATCCATGCACGAGATCGGCCAGATCAACCGCAGAGGAACATGTCAGGGGTGGAACATTTCATGAGGCAACATCCCCCATCATTCAGAGGATCATCTGACCCTGTGTTAGCTTAAGGTTGGATTAAATCACTGGAGAAGATTTTTGATGTCATGGGGTGTTCAGACAATCAAAAGGTTAGTCTTGCTATTTACTGTTTGGAGGGTGGGGTAGATCAGTGGTTGTCTATGGTTAAAAATATCAAGGACACCGATGAGATTGATGCTCTCGAATGGGATGAATTCAAAGGTATGTTTCTTTAGAAGTATTTTCCTAAGGCTGCTTGACTTAGGATGGAAAATAAATTCTTGTAATTGAGGCAAGAGAAAGACTCAGTGGCTTCCTATGAAGAAAGGTTCACTCGATTGGTAAGGTATGCTCCAAATTTTATCTAACACCTTGATAGTAAAATCAATCGTTTTTGTTCAGGATTAAAGCCAAAATATCGAAGGGAATTAGCTTCTCATGAGTTTAAAAGTTATGAAAAGCATGTTTGATGTGATGAGAAGGTGGAAATGGAGTTTGACGATGATCAAGTGTTCTATAACAACCAATAGAAGAAGAGACCGAGGTGGCAGGAGAAAGGTAAGAATTCTTCAAAAAAGTCTGATGGTAAGAAAACTAAGTTTCTAGTTTGTGATAAATGTGGAAAAAGTCATGCTGGGGAATGTCTTCTAAATTCTGGAAAGTGCTACCAATGTGGTAAGATGGGACATAAGGCTCGTGATTGTACTGGAAATGATCAGGGTGATGGTAAGACAAAATTTGATTTACAGTAAGTGAAATGTTATAAGTGAAATGATATGGGTCACTATGCAAACGAGTGTCCGACAAAGATCTTTGGTGATGGAAGCAATTAGACTACAAGCAGAAAGGGGTGGTGAAATTCTTTGCAACTACTTTAGCAGATGTCGGGCCATCAAATGAAGTTGTATCTGGTACTTTGTTTGTTTTTTCAGATTATTCCAGTGTGTTGTTTGATTCGGGGTCTACACATTCTTTCATCTCTAAAACCGTTTCTAGTAAAATGGGAACACCATCTCAAGAAATGACTCCTAAACATTTGGTTTTAACACATGGGGGAAATTTTGAGGCAAAAAGAATTTATAAGAATCTTCTTATCCTTATATGTGGAAAGAACCTACTTGAGAACCTTATTGTTCTACCTCTAGTAGAGTTTGATGTTATCCTTGGTATGGATTGGATCTCTATTTACCATGCAAAGATTGACTGTAGATCTAAAGAAGTTTCTTTTCAAAAAGACTTTCAGTTTGTGTACAAGAATGAACCCTTACTATTGATAACTTATCAAGAGGACAAGAAACTTGTAAAAGATGGAAATGAATGTTACCTTGCACAATCATTGAAAATAAAGGAACTGTTCAGATTAATGATGTGCTAGTGGTAAATGAGTATCCTGATGTCTTTCCTGATGAGTTGCCTGGAATAATACCAGATCGGGAAGTTGAGTTACTGTTGACTGATTTCCTGATGCTAAGCCGATTTCAAAACCCCCTTATCGAATGGCTCAAATTGAACATTTAGAGATGAAGGAGAATTTG
Source organism: Viscum album (assembly GCA_963277665.1). Classification (NCBI taxonomy): domain Eukaryota; kingdom Viridiplantae; phylum Streptophyta; class Magnoliopsida; order Santalales; family Viscaceae; genus Viscum; species Viscum album. Next base: position 1,263,816,568 of record OY728130.1, read on the forward strand.
CAAGATTTATTAGAGAATGGCTTCATTCGAACTAGAAGATCACCATGGGGTGCTCCTGTTTTATTTTTTAAAAAGAAAGATGGTTCAATGAGACTTTTCATTGATTATAGAGCCTTAAATAACATCACTCTTAGGAGCAAATATCATTTGCCTCATATCAATGATTTGTTTGATCAGCTCCAGGGAGCTCAGTATTTTTCCATGATTGACGTGAGATCGGGGTACCATCAGTTGAAGGTAAAGGAAGAAGATGTTCCGAAGACAGCGTTCCGTACAAGATATGGCCATTATGAATTTGTAGTAATGCCTTTTGGGAAAACCGATGCACCTACTGTATTCATTGAATTAATGAATATAATTTTCCATGAGTTCTTGGATAAGTTTTTGGTGGTTTTCATTGATGATATTTTGGTGTTTTCTAAAAGTAAAGAGGAGCATGAACGACATTTAAGGGTTATCTTGCAAACCATAAATGAAAAGAAACTATATGGAAAATTCAGCAAGTGTGATTTTTGGTTGTAAATTTTTTTTCCTTGGTCACATTGTTTCTAAAGATGGGATAACTATTGATCCTGCAAAAACAAAAGTTGTTGAATAATATCCAAGACCCACCAATGTAACTGAGATTCGTAGCTTCCTTGGTTTGGCAGGCTATTACCAAAGGTTTGTTATAAATTTTTCACGGTTATCTAGTCCAATGACTAAGCTAACTCGGAAGGGTGTTAAGTTTATCTGGACAAAATAATGTGATGATTGTTTTCAGGAATTGAAAAGAAGATTGGTGAATGCTTCAGATTTGGCACAACCTTACAGGAATGGTGAGTTTGTTATATATATTGATGCTTCATTGAAAGGACATGGTTGCATCCTAATGCAGAATGATCAGGTAATTGCTTATGCTTCACAACAGTTGAAAACTCATGAGGTAAATTACCCTACACATGATGTGGAATTAGCTGCTGTTGTTTTTTCTTTAAAAATTTCGAGGCATCATTTGTATGGAGTAAAGTGTGAAATATATACTGATCACAAAAGTTTAAAGTATATATTCACTCAGAAAGAGTTAAACATGAGATAGAGGAGATTTCTAGAATTAATCAAGGATTATGATTGTACAATTCATTACCATCAGGGAAAAGAAAATAAAGTGGATGATGCTTTGAGTCGAAAAGGTAATGCTTCATTAGCAATGTTGCATTTGGAATGTGATCCTTTGGTTAAGGATTTGATGAACTTTGGCATAGAAGTTTTTGGTGCAGGAAGTTCTTCTATGATGTTTCAGGTATCAGTGAGATCATCTCTATCAGATAGAATCAAGCAAGCAGAGAAGCAAGACAGTGAGTTGCAGAATAAGGTATATCTGGTTCAGAAAGGAATGTTTCCTGAATTCAACATTGATAATGATTGAATTTTGAGATTTGGGAAGAGATTGTGTGTGACTTGTGATTCACAGTTGAAGAGTGAGTTGTTATGTGAAGCTCATAGTTCTTCGTTTTCAGTTCATCCTGGAAATACTAAGATGTACAGATATCTGCGGGAGTATTACTGGTGGGATGGAATGAAAAGAGATATTGATGATTTTACTATGAAGTGTTTGACATGTCAACATGTTAAAGTAGAGCAGTAGTTACCGAAATGGATGCTTCAGCCTTTACCAGTGCCAGAGTGGAAATGGGAGAATATATCCACGGACTTTGTTGTGGGATTACAGAAGACATCTCGAGGTAATAATGCAATCTGGGTTATTGTTGATCGCTTGACTAAATCTGCACATTTCCTTTATATACGAGATACTTTTTCCCTAGATCAACTTTCCCGTTTGTATCTTAAAGGGATAGTCAGGTAACATGGAGTTCCCCTCTCCATTGTATCTGATCGTGACCCCAGGTTCACTACTAACTTTTAGAAAGGCCTTCATATGTCGTTGGGTACTGAATTAAATTTTAGTACAGCTTTTCATCCTCAATCAGATGGGAAGTCAGAACAAACAATTTAGACATTGGAGGTTATGCTACATTCATGCTCTATGGATTATCAGGGAAGTTGGGACCAACATCTTTCTTTGGTTGAATTTTCATATAATAACAGTTTTCATTCCAGTATATAGACAGCACCATTTCAGACATTATATGGGAAGCGGCGTCGAACTCCAGCTTTCTGGGATGAAGAGGGTGAAAGGAAGTTGATGGGACCAGAATTGGTAGAAGAGATGGCAGAAAAATTTCAGCTGATTCAGAAGCACATGAGAATAGCTCAGAGCAGGCAGAAGAGTTATGCGGATAACCGGAGGCAGGATCTATCTTTTGAGGTAGGTGATCATGTTTTTCTCAAGGTTTCTCCTTGGAAAAGTGTAATGAGATTTGGTAAGAAAGGATAGCTGAGTCCAAGGTTTATTAGACCATATGAAATTCTGGAGAGAGTTGGATCAGTTGCATACTGGGTGGCTTTACCTCCGAGTTTATCTCAGGTACCCAATGTTTTTCATGTTTCGATGTTGAGAAAGTATATGCCAGATCCCTCTCATGTTTTGAGTCTAGAGGTAGTTCAGCTGGAAGAGAACCTATCTTATGAGGAACAACCGGTCTAGATTCTTGACCACAGGGAGATGGTGTTACGAAATAATGTGATAAATCATGTAAAGGTTTTGTGGAAAAACCACATGATGGAAAAGGCAACATGGGAATCTGAAAATGCAATGAGGGATAAGTACCCCAATTTATTCGATAAGTAAATAAATTGTGGGGACGCAATTTTCTAAAGGGGGGAAGGATGTAACACCCCAAGTAAGTAATTAATAATAGATATTTTTATCAATGTCTATCAATGAATTAGATAGTGTTTTAGAGGCTTAAAATGATAATAAATCCAATCTTAAGCATGGAATACACTAATATTTTTAAAAGATTGTTTTACTGCCTTTTGATGGAAAACCATTTTTAAACCAATATTTTGACAATTTTATAAGCTATGTTTTTCAAAATAAACTTATTCTTTATTATTGGGATATCAAAATTTACATTGTGTGAATTTTTGGTAATTTTCAGTCAATGTTCATTTTTTTTATGAATAGTGAAAAATACTGCGTTTTACATCAAAACTGATTTTTAATCTAATTTATTTATATGATTAGATTATCTTTTGAATTGGTTTTGAAGTGAAATTAGAATATATTTTTACCATTTAATCCAATGGTGGTCATTGGAATCAATTTCACGTTGAAATTGGACTTAAACTGGTGTCAATCTTTTGATACTTATTGTTTCATAAAAACACGCTATTTGTCATGACAGCGGGAATTAATTATTAAATTAATTAATGTGACTTATATGTTTTGAAATTTGTAAACTAGACTTCATTTTTGAATTCTGAATATCAAATATAGATTAGGGTGAATTTTTGGTATTTTTCAGAAAAACTTCAATTTTTGATGAATAGTGAAACCACTAAGTGGTACTTATAAAAACTGATTTTTCGTTTAAATGAAATTTTCCCACTTCTGTGTTTTGAATTTCAAAAATACGACATAAATGGTTGTAATTAATAAGTAAAATGTGGTTCTATGAGATTAAAATAATTTTTTTGGTGAATAGTAACTCTTAAAGTTTTAATCACGATTAGAGGTAATTAGTGTAGTTTAAGGTAAAAATAATGTTTTAATAAAATGAAATGACCTAGACACATTCCCTACCCTTATTTTATTTGTCATGGAAGACCAAGAAAATCCATGGGTCAACTTGGGGACCGCATGGAGCCACTTTGGTTGGAAAATGACATAAATTACTTTTTATTTAATGATAAAGTAAAAATGACACAAACTTGATATGTTTTACTAAAACAATTTTTACAAGGGGTTATAAAGATCAGATTTTTTATTATAAATAGTAATTGTAATGCTAAAAAGACTTCCTACATCATGGTATTTTTTTTATAATTTTTAGACTTTAATGAAATTAAATTATTTATGACATCATGATGATGCAGCGATGACCTCATTATTTAGCGATTTAAATAAAATGGAATGATAATGTAAACTCTATGACCTACACATGGACAAAACCTATTGGATGGGTGGATGTCGAACCCTTATCACCTTATCATGGAAACAAATCAATGTGGGACATCTTAACTTCGAATACCATTTTAAAATAAATTGACTTTTCTTTACCTTCCAACAGTGCCCCTCCTCTCTTCTTATAAATGGCCCCCACCTCTACCTCCTTACCCACACTCCCAAAGCCTTTGGATCGGCCAAACCCTGCCCATTTTGTCTCTACACATCCCTCTATTACTCCTTGAAGCCTCACTTTGGGAAGAAGTCTTCCCAAGGAAGCCTTTGAGCTCAAATTTAAGAGAGTTACCCGATTTTAAGGTAATGTCTTCTTTTGAGTCCTTTTGTTTGATTTTGCTTCTCTAACCCACTAAACTCTTTTTATTCATTTCTTCTGTAACATCTCCAGTATCCTAAATATACTAGGAATTTTTTATAAGAAGGATTTGAGCTACAGTTACACACACCTACATCTAATGGTTAAAGGACATACTGTTTCCGTGGATGGTGAATTTATGCCTCCCGAAACGATGATTGTTCAACATTCTTTTAACACCTTCAAATGTGGCCATTAAGATGTAACTATATTTATATATTATATATAATATGTTTATGTTTTCCTTAAGCTTTTGTATTTTTAATTTTGGGCATACCTTTATGGTTTCCATTATGGGTAAACGCGATATCTTCATTTAAGGAAGTGCGGACTACCGCCCACTCAAAGTGATTTGATTCGTTAAATACCATATGTGGGACGTATAAAGGATGGAACTATGATATTATATATGATATTATACTGGAATTATAATATACCTTTATATAATTATGATTCCATTCTATAAAATACGAAATAGAAATGAAAGTAGCGTTCATGCGTACGTACGGCTTACCGTCTCCATGAACGATGCATTTCATTTCTTACCGCTAAATGTTTATGTAATATTATAAATGAATGTATATACTGAATATATATGATATATACATAATGATTATAATTCTGGATATAATGTATACATGAACAACATGAAATTATAAAGGGTTTATTTTTTACTCAAGTACCAATGATCGTTAAAACGATCGTTATTAACTTAAATAATTACATAGTGTTCATGACATAGCAATAAGTGATATAAAAGGAATAATGAACTTGAAAAAGGTTCTCAAACAAGTAGAAATTAACTCATGTTTATTATTCAGGAGATTAAAGAATGACCGAGTCAAGTCGGACCCGAGGTATGGGACTTCGTCTCAATCTCCTTTCATTGAGGCATATTTTGTTTTATACACAACCTTCTTTATACGGTGTATAAACCCCATTGACTTTTACATTTATTCAAAAGGAATCATTTTTATACGAAGAATTTACTAAATGACAAAATAGAATGTTTTTGTCGTACGTATGCGGCGACAACGACTTCTCCGCCATCGTGACCATTATTTGAGTTTCGGCCTCCTCTACAATCCATACCTTTTATTTAAATAAAAATAAATACCATTTTTTACTTTTCTTTTAATTTGGTATTGAAAATGGTTTTCATAATGTTTCTATATCAATGTGTTGTATTGATATCTTGTGATTGAAAGGTGGAAATGTTATGTTTCCTCTATGCATGTTTTATGTGATACGATTATGTTGAGGTTCTTGGGCATTATTATGAAGACGGGTGGTGCTATGATAAACTAAGGGCGGGTGAGTCCAATATAGCTCTCCAATGCATTGGGTAACGCGAAGGAGTGTAACATTAAGGTTTCTACGAAGAGATTTAGGGAATATACTATGATGGGTATTCCAAACGTAACCAAGAGGGTTACTCCCTACGTAAGAATGTTATGAATGCCACAAGTTACCTCTATGTCTTATGATTTCAATGATTTATTCATGATTTGATGAGGTATGTTAAAGTGATTATGTTTTATGGGTAAAGTATGATTTCATTCTTATGTATATATGTACCCATGTTTCCTTTCCATATTTTTATATCCCTTACTGAGCTTTTTATGCTAATCCCATGTTTTTGAAATGTTTTTCACAGGTCAACGGAAAGGTACATGATATGATGAAAGTGTCACGGAAGTGTCAATAAAGAATCCATGTTTTATTTTAAATATGTTCCCATTGATGGGAAAGAAGAATACTATCTTTATGTAACCACTTTGTTTATATGTGGAATGTAATGAAAGTTTTATGATCTAATTCTCTAAAACTCTAAACCCGAAAAGATCCTCAATGTGTAATCTTGTAATAACTCTAGATTAATTAAGGTTTAAGGATGGGGCCTTATATAAAACCTCTATCCCATTCAATAATCATGCAATGTTTTGGGTAAAAATTTTCAAATGACATAGTCCCCAAGTGTCAACTAACCTGTGGCCAACACTAGATTCCTCAGGATCTGTGCCTAAGATTTTTCATATGAGAGCTACCTCCAACCTCAAAAGTGGTAGACTTTAGCGATTCCCAACATTATAAACATCAAAAAGATATTGAACATGAAAAAAATTACCAAATACATTGACTAAAAGATCAATACCAGGCAAGAGAGGAGAAACATAATTAACTAGATTCCACCTCGAAATGCTACTAAGAATGAGATTCTTGATCATCTCATAAATCATTGAGGGAGGCTCGAAATAGGTAATGAGATATTGGGTGAAAAATATGAAAGGAGGAACTAACATCCCATCATCATAATTCAATAAAATATTAAATAATCTATAACTATGGTAATGAATTCCACAATCCATTACAAAGAGGTAATGCATGGATAATTAAAAGAATGTCATTACAATAATGCACACCCTAGTTGAATGCCTCAAAAATTAGTCTCATAAAATATTCAAATACATTATATACTCACGTGTATTAGAGAGAATGGAAAACAATATGTGAATGGATATATTAAAATGATCAATATAATCCCAAAACTGATTATTACACCTAAAAATATATAAATAAAATTTGTAGAATTTATGTTTGAGGGGATATATCGATGTTTTTGTGATTTATTAATACAAACAAAAAAATAGGATATGGTATCATGTAATGGATTCTATGATCTATTTAATGATTTTTTATATCAAAATATTTTGAATATGAATAAATAAAAATAATTTAATGAGTAATAGCATTAGATATGTCAATGAAAGATTATTTAATGAGATTTTAACATCTATTAGGTTCTGAGATGACTCTAGTTGGACATGAGTCCATTATATCATGGTTGTTTTAAATTGGGTTACAAATTTTTATTTACTATCAAAGTGGGTTAATATACCATCCAAACAATAAAAATGTTATGATAAAGGAAATGATGGTTTATATATACATGAGTGGAGGACAGCGTGATAGTTTTATCTATTCATTGTTTGGTTAATGTAAGGGGTAATTAGGTCATCATAATGTAGGTTTGAGGATGCAAATTAAAGTAGAAAATAATGATGTGTTTAGAGAATATAATTATCATTTATAATTATCAATGAAAGATCTCAAATGTGTCATTATAATGAAATGATCTGAAATATGATAATGAACAATTCAGGTAATCATAGTGAGTGAAATATTTGTGCGAAGATAGGGAATGTACAAAATTTATATTTAGATAATCTAGGGGAGGATATTTTACTATAATTGTAAGACCCATATATTTTTTGAATTATTTCTTTTGAAATAATTTTATTTCTTTCATAGAATGCGTTATACACAATAATGAGTTTAAATAAGCCTTGTAATATTATTAAAAAATTATTTTCCATTATTTCCTAGCCATTTTATTTTTTCCTATGAATATTGGTAACATGCTTATGAAAAAAATATAAATTCTCAACTCAAAATAAATGCCTTGAAAATTTCATAGAAAATAATAACAATTTGTTTAATAGAGGCCTTTTATTCTTCACAAATATGATTTCTCCAAAAATGTTTATTCTTACAAGAAAATATTATAACTAATTTATAAACTTTTTAGAAAATTTATATGAAATTTTAATTTAATTTTTAAATTAATCCTGTTAAAATTATCTTATGAATAAATTTCGAGAATTTTTTAAAATGAATGATTTTTTAATGAATAGTGAAAAAATAATGATTTTATGGAAAACTATATTTGTCATTTAATTTATTTAAACAGAAAAATTATATTTTGCTTATTATAAAAATTTTATTAAATAACTAGTATTTAAAAATTTTAAATTATACTTTTTAAATTGATTTTATAATTTAATTTTGTATAAAAGAATTTTATGTTTAAAACGTAGAATTTTTTGAAAAAAACTGTTTTACATGGAATTTTTCTACTTTAATTTTAATATAAATTCTTAAATTTCAATGAATTTAATTTCCCAAACATTATTACATATTTTTAATTTGGAGTCCATAATTATGTAAATAGATCCCATTTGTCTTTGGCAACAGAAATTATAAACATAGTAATTGTTGTTACCATGGTAAAGGGTAAATCGGGTAATTTATTGTCAAAATAAAATGATAATAACTATTAAATGGCCAAAAACATACCTAAATTTTATTTTTAAAGTTATATATAAACCATAATAATACAAGGGTCTTATTTATGACATTTTGGAGCCACTTGAACATGATTATTACAATTATAATATTTTATTTAATGGAATAGAAAATTTTTCACACTCATATTTTCAATAAGTATAATATTTTCTTCTGGATATATAGAGGTAATATTAAAATATAAATATTATTTTGAAATTATAAAATATTTTTCATTATAATGTATTTTTTAAAATATTAATTATTTAAATAATTATATTTAATACTTACAAAACACTGATGTAGTACTTAATTAATTATTTGGAACATCAAATAATAGATAATAAAAATACTAAAAGAATTATAATTTTGGATATATAAGGTTATAAATGATTTATATAGATCATAATTACATTTAAAGACACAATACAAATTTTTTTCTAATTTTTCATGCTTTATTATTGTTTTTGATGTAAAATTATTGAATATTATCAAAATTTACAAATAATGATATTTGTTGGGTTAATATTTTATTAAGTTATTTAAAAAACATAAATATATTAAATGAGAAGAATTGGATAATATAGTATCAAAAATTTCATTCCATGTCCATTTATAGTTCATTTGGATTCATTTGAGTCTAGAATGGTCTTAATATATTGTAATAATTGGGAATCTCCAAAATTACCCCTCACCTCAATTATTAAAAGACACCTCCTCCCTCAATTCATTTCACTACATTGACCCTTAGAACTCAAAAAATATACCCAATTATCTTATAAACATCCATACACACATTCTATATGTCATTATCTTCCCAAAAGACCATCACTAGGGTTCTTTTGAGGAGATTTAATGGAGTTGTTTTGAAGAAAAGGTAATCAATCTTTCTAATCACTTTATTTTTATAATATTATTTAGCTCATATAAATCATGATAAATATCATGAATGTGAAAATTTGGATTCCTAAATATTATTAAATTTAATAATTATTATTCAGAAACTATTATACACCCAATTTACAAACAATAATGTAGTGAAAGTGTCGCTTATACGTAAATGTGGCTTACTGTTTCTAGGTAGCGATACAATTCATTTATAAATGCCATATTTTATGGATGGGTAATATGATGGGTTTTTTTATATATATTATATTTAGGAAATAATTGAAATTATTTAAATAAAATATCATTTCTTCCTTCTTATCACCTAATATTTTTGGAAACGAAAACATCACTCGTGTGTGCTTATGAACTACCATCACCCTAAGGTAATGTGATTTATTTTTCATTTATATTTCAGATAGATGATAATAAGGATGGGTTTTATGAATATAAATTACATATATTATATAATAATTATTCATGATTTTTTTATTATTATTTATCATTCTTTTATTCAATCGGTCTAGAAATGGAAACAATATTCTTCCATACTTACGGCCTACAGTATCCATGAACTGTGTAATTAATTTTTCAATCTCTACATTTTTATGAATGAATATTATATATAATTAAAATATGTTATTTTAATACCATGATTAAAATTATATAAATTATTTTAACTTTATCAAATCATATGAAACGATATAGTTGAACTAAAATATTCTTGGATAATGACATAATTATCACCCAGAAGAGTTATTTTAGTAACAAATTATTAACAAATGGGGGATAAGATGTTATAAATAAATAATGAAATTAATGATATATATATGGTAATGTAATAAATTTATAATAAATCCATATTCGTTGTACATGATTTTTGAATAATAATAATAATAGGAGAGAATTGATTTAATGTATTTTTTTCACAATTTTATTTTTTTGGGACACAACCCATATGAATTACTTATTTAATATGGGTTTTCTATATACCTAAAATTAATTCCTTTAATGACTAGTATTAATAATTTTATGTTAATTTAAAAATTCCATCTATCAATATTTATTTCATTCAACTTACTATTAAAATATTCCCAAAGATGTAATGGATTATTGGGCAATCTCATCATTATTCGGGATTGATTACGTTTATCTCTCCAATGAAGAATATTTTTCTTCCATATAGATATTTTATGAAAATTTGTTTAAAAAGTGTTTTAAATATTCTCACAGAGTTATTTAAACTCGTTTTTAACAATTTTTTTATTTTTAAAAAACATATTTAAAACAGACCTTATTTCATTTTCTAAAGTATATTCATAGATTTTTTTATAAAAGTAAAATGAATGATTGTTTTAACTTATATAGAATGAATATATTTTTCCTCCATCAGGATATATTATTGATTTCATGCTTATATAAAAAGTTCAAAATGATATTTTAAATTAAAAATATATTATTTGTAATTTTTTGCCTCTCTTATAAAATGATTTCATAATAGAAATGCTATTTTCAAAAATTATTATTCCATGTGATCCCTGAAAATAATTTTACATTTAAGATAACATTATTTTATGATATATACTTTTTACAAGTAATTTGGTTTAATAATATCATATTTATAATTTAACATAAAGGATTATGTCTAATATGAAATGATTTTTAAGAATACCATTTACTTTTATTGAGTTTTGAAATGATAAAATATTTATGAAACCTATTTCTTTTTATGGGTTCTGATATGTCGAATGACTCATTTTCTCATGAAATACATATGTATGGTTTTCATTATGTGATTGTTTTCACCTATATCTAACTTTAATTCTTTGGGTAATTATTTATATCTCATCATATAGATATGACTATAATAGGTAGTGAACCTAGTTTAGTAATTGACTTGTTCTACTATGATGGTTTTTGGTGTGAACCTCGACTTCTATAATGTTTTGGCGAGTGAACCCAATCCAGTATAAGGAAATGAATTCCCCTGGTGATGGTGGTGTGTTCCTCAAATTTGGAGTATCTACCCATATATTTTTTATTCTTATGTGTACACAAAGATTCCATGTATTATGTTTTTTTCATGGCTTATGTTTTTTATGAGTCAAGTCTTATGAACTTCCATGATTTATTTCAAGACTCACGATTATCATATTTCAGAAATTGGGTATAGTTTTAAATTGTTATATTCATATCCTTAAAACCTTATTCTCATGTTATTCCTGGGAAATATGTACCCTTATTGAGAATATGAGCTCACAATTTTCTTATGATTATTTTCCCTATGACATGAAGAAAGCTATTAAGTATGGTATGAAAAATATGATAGTTTTGAAGAAATAATTAAGAGATGAGGAACATATTTAATAAACCAGTTTTTTATGTTTCCAATTTTCCAAATCCACCATAAATTAATGATTCCCAGTTGTTTCTTTGTGTAATTTAATGATATTCTTCAAAAATATGTAATATGTATGTATGAAATTCATGGGTCATTATCATTGGTATCAGAGAAAATGGATTAGTTATCCTTTAGAAACTAGGATTATAAAAACTTAATGAGATACCAATGCATATTTATAAGGATATTAATGGGGATATTTCTGAGTATGAGTTAAAGTATAAGAAAATTTCATGGAAATATAGTAAATGATAGAGATAATGGTTTCCAAAAAATTGCATCCATGTCTTGATAATACAAAACGATGTGGCTATAGTACATAGGTACCTAGGGATAATAACTATGGAAAGGTCTAATTTATAAAGATATTATCATCACCTGAACCTGACAATGACACTTATTAAAAACATAATTTGATACTCCCGGAAGATATGTTTTGGAAATTCACTAGCTCTTTATTAAACATTATAAAGGATTTAAATTAATGATAACTATTAATGTAATAGTATATATCAATGGATTCCAAGACTAAAAATTATTTATCATGATTTTAAAATCCTACAATTTATTTGTTTTGACCATTTGGGCTTCCACCATTATTAGTGTTTCTCGCACTAAGATTTTGGCTTTAGTTAGTGGTTGGAACCCAAATAAATCACATTAAATATGAATATGATGGAAAATGAAATGATGCTCATCTATAACAATCCATTGATATTGGAAAATGAAGGAAAATTTCATTTCTATTCTCACACTACATTCTCAGGATAAGAATCTTAATATTCTTCTAAATGAGTATATCAAAAAAATCAATTTTTTATTCATTCAATGAGGCAATGTGTATCAACATTTAGTGGGTATTATTACTCACTAGGGGATGAAAAATAAACCAAAACATTGAAGAAATAATTTTTATTCTTCAATTATAGGTATATGAAATAGTTTTATGAATTTTATATCATCTCTAAGGTGAATCGAATCGATGGTGGAATCTTATAAAGAATATGAGGCAACGTGGGGATATTGATTCAAAGGATTTAGATGAGTTCAAGGGATTTTTTTTCAACATAAACATTCCTCTCATTATTCTTACATGATATAGAATGAGTTCTATTAGATAAAGAATAGTGGATGATAAATACTTTAGTATATATAAAGAAAATTTTATATTAATTTCAAGGTACGCTTCTGATTTTATCATCCAAACAGAATGTATTGTTGATCAATTCTTTATTGTCTTAAAACCAATTATTTTAATGGATTTATCCATAAAAAAACGTCAAGATATATGAATAAATTTTGGGATTTTATCTCATGGTGGAAATGGATATTGGACTTATTCATCAATCTAATGGTATTACAAGAAATGAAAATTTGAATTCAAAGGAAAGTATAAAAACCATTGAGAGAGGACGATGATCTTTATTTTTTCTTAATGTGTGGAAATAATCATGGAAAATGGATTATGGGGACTTTTAAATTTTTCATGTGTTGAAAAAAAGTTTCTCAGGAAATTTATTTCCAAAATGATTGGGATTATTTATCTAATGGTGCGTATAGGGTAAAATATTCACAAAATACCCAACCCATACTCAAATGATTCAAATTCATAGATTTTGGGAATTATGTTAATCAATTAACAATTAAAATGAAAAATATGGATGATAATACAATGTAACTTCTGTAGTCAATGTAAAATGGAAAAGGCGAATCATGGTAATTTGGTAACGTTTAACCTTCCCTGCTTAGATGGGAATTTTATGTCTGATTTTTTATGATTTATCCATATCAAAATATTATTGTATATCTTTTAGTAAAATTTCATGTGATTATATCCCTTTACATGAATTATCAAAAAAATAAATCACATTTTATATTTAATATTTACTATATTTAACACAAGATTCCAATAGAAATGTTTTGAAAATTATTTAACGAATTATAGGTGAATTATATTATTGATTCATATATGTCTCTAATAAATATTATCTTAAGGGTAAGGATACCATCATGGAATTGTGAGTTTAAGGTTGATTATAAGTTTAGAGTCTTTTCAAACCATTTCAAGGTTTTATGTAATGTTATTTTATCAAGATGAAAGATTTTTAAGGGAAATTTATGGGAATGAAAACTTTTGATTTGTAAGTAGTAAAAATTAATTGAGGAGTAATTCCTTTAACCTTTTTGATCATATTATTAATGGTATTTGTATCCTTTAGGGTAAATCGTACCATTTATATTTAAATAATTATGAGTTATGAAGTCAGAAAAGTTATTTTCTATCATAAGAGATTTATATTTGGTTCTTCTTTCTGGAAAATAAATTAAAGAATTAGCAAGGTCTCAGGGAATACCATAATCAGTTTTATTTTATCAGAATCGAGATTTTTTACTTGATGATTTTGAAAAGTCTTCAGAAATATATGGATATAGAGTTATGTTTTAACACTTCTTATCATCCCCGGATACGTGTCTTGTATTAATGGAACATTAAAACTCTAGACGACACATTTAATGAATTTCTTAAGGATATCAAAGGATTATAGGATAAATAACTTTCTCATGTTTAATTTTCCTACAAAAATATTTTTCACTCAAGCATTTATATGGATCCTTATGAAACCCTTTATGCAATGAAGTGAAGAACTCCAACATATATCCAATTATTGAATTTTGAGGAATAAGATCATTATATGGGGTATAATGTAACATCATAATATTTAATTATATATTTCTCTTTAAATATTTGGATTTCTCATCTATATTATGTGACACTAAATAATGAGTTTAAACGAAATCTGAAATATTTTTAAAATAGTAAGGGTCTATTATTGATTATCTATTGGATTTGAATTTTTGAAGATGATTAAATAATTTATGAAATAAATATAACTGTCCAAATAAAAAAATGTATTTAAAAAATACAAGAAAATAATCACACAATATTTGTTAAAGTCATTTTACTCTTCAAAAATAGTTTTATCTTAAAATAGTTTTTCTTATGAGTAAATATTATTATTAATTTCAAAAAAAAATAGAAAATTAATTTTTGAATTATTAATTTCAAAATTATATTAATATAGTTTTTTTTTAATTTTATTTGTAAAGATTTATTTTTCAATGAATAGTGAAAACAAATGTTTTATTGAAAAGTGTATTTTTCTTTAAATTTTTTTATGAAGTAAAATTATATATGTGTTAGTATTAAAATTTTATTAGTTAATTTTTTATTTAAACCAATTAAATTATTTTTTTATAAATGGATTTTATACATGAATTTAGTATCAAAACACTTTATATTTCTAATATATTTTTTTAAACGGATTTTCATTGTGATTATCTTGTTTAAATTTAATTTAAATAATAAACCATCTATAATTTTAATTTTGAAAAATTTATTCCATATTTGGAATCATAAGGTCAAATTTAGTGAATATTTACCTTTTATTTTTCTCCATATATAAATAGTAAAAAAATTACCATGGTAAAGGGTATATAACGAAATTAATGTTTATAAATAAAATGATAAAAACTGTTAAAAAACCAAATAAATTATCTACATCTTATTTGATAGACATATATTGACTATAATCAAATTAGGGTTTAATTTATTCCATTTTGGGGACACTATGATTGGATTATGGCCATTTTTAGATTTTATTTAATGAAATTTCAAACATGTCACACTCATATTATAGAGACCAATGCTTAACATACCTGGATATTACATCATTTAAGATGAATATTCAGTACATTACAAAAATACAAGATCGCGGATCGTAATAGTTTAGTGTCATAGGAAACATGGAAAAAGAATATTCTATCCCGGTAAAAACTTTTCCCCATCTCCCATAAATATATACACCATTATAACTTCTACTTAAATAATTTCTTATAACCCTTGTTTTTTGACTTTCTCCATACTCTTACAAGCTTCATCCTAATCGGACAACTCCTTTTAGTTTGTTCCAAAAGGATCCCTTGGAATCATTTCAGTCCAAATGAAGGATTCATGGTCAAAGGGAGGATTTTTTTGTGGCTACTTGGTATGTTCATATATGAACATAAATGGTTTGATATTTGTGATGAATGGGTAGATGTGGTGGCCTCATATAGGGAAGGAAAAGGGTTCTCATTGAATATTTAGAAACAAATTGAGTGTGCACATGTTCTTACCAAAAAAAATATTAAAAATAACCAAAACCAATAATGTAAGTTATATGGACGAACTATGGATATTCAATGGGGTTTATTCATGTTTTTAGGTCATTTTTGCCCATAATTATATGGTTTAGTCCCTAATTGAGATTATTTTGGCTTTCACTACTGTGATTAATTTTAATCAATTTTACTAATCCATTTGGTAAAAAATTAACATTGTATTATTAGAATATAAATTTTAGACTAAGTAAAATGTTGTATGTTGTTTTTTTAATTCCATTCAAAAAAGCGGAATAATTATGATTAGTCATAATCCTGTAGATAGGATGAAATAACTTGGTTTTAATGTAGGAAAAGTTCAATAGTCTATTATGTTTTTATATTAAGTTTCAAATTGAAATTTATTATAATGAATTAAATTGTATTAATATAAGTAATATTCATCTAATTTGACCATATAAAATATTTATATTAATTTATATTAATAAATAATTAATTAGACAAAAGGGATCTTATATATAAAAGCATTGTTCTTCACTATTCATCAAAAAAGGACGGTTCTCAAAAAAAATCCAAAAAATTCACCGTTGGTTAATTCAGCTATTCTGAATTAAAAAATTAATTTTATTTCATAAATTTAAATTTATAAATGTTTCTAAAATTTCATTCATTATTAGAATTATATCAATCGATAAAATGATGTTTTTAAACATAAACAGGACTTTACTAAAAAATCATATCTTTTATTATCAACATGTTTTCTTTATATGAAAAAATTGTGAAAAATATTTGAAAATTAGTTATTAATATTCATATTACTTTTATTAACCTCTATTTTATAATTATTTTCTATAAATAATTAAAACAGTAATAAGTGATATTTCATAGAAACTCTGTGTTGTGTGTATCGTACTCCACTAATTGTTTTGTGCATCTATGCCAGGTCGGTGTCATTTTGAATGTATTCTGAGTTAGTTCCATGTGATAGGAATATTTTACTTAGTTCACTAGAAGATATAAATTAAAATGTTAATTTAATTTAAAAAAATAGGTCCATAAAACTCTGGTTGTTACATTGTACCCTCCTTAAAATGAATTTCTCCCTCAAAATTAATCAGGGTTATCAATGGTTTAGTACATGAATGTTTCATTAATAGAAACCCACATCATAAAAATTTATACAAAAACATTCCTTTAAAGGGATATTTTAAAACATAACATTTAGACAGATTAACATATAACTATATTTCCACACATAGGGGAACATTGGTTGGGAGTCAATATTGTACAATGATGAAAGGAGTAAATATTTATTAGGAGTGATCAAGGTAATAAATCATAAACCAGTGAATGAAAAAAGGAAATTTGGGGGCCTAAAATTAATAAATATTTGAGGATTCAAGAATATATTGGTTCAATAGAATTTATGTTATTAGGAAAACATTTTTTATACCACTTTCTGAATGTTTAGTAATTTATGATAACTTTGTATAAAAAAATTCTCATTCTTGGGTTGTCTTTTGAATAATTTATAATACATCCATCACCTCAGAGAATGAATGTATTTAAATTAACATTGATGAATAAATCCATGAAATATGGATTCAACAAATTTTAGGGTACATAAAATAATAAAAATTCTAACTATTTATATCATAGAAATACAACACGCATTAATATATAAAAAGTAACAATTATTGTTCATCATAGACATATATTCTTTAAAAATACATATACATTAACCCAAACATCATGTAGGCAAGTGGTGGGTGTAAAATTTGTATCTTCCTTTAGTCATGGGTTCTAGACATATGGCCTCGAAGGACATTATTGTTCGTCACCCAACATACTTGATGTCCTTTTCAAAAAAATATAAAAGATAGACAACCTTGAAATATTTTTAATTACTAGTTGGCCTTTTAACCCAGGATTTCAACACAAAATCATTGAGAAAATACTTCCTTTGAATCTAAAATTCAGATGTTCATTTATGGATTACCATATAAACCTTGTCAAAGGTGAAAATCCAAAAACTTTGAAAGAGAGTCGCAAAATCATCTTTACATCTATTCCCTTGTATATCAAAAATTTGTGATTGGATGTCACATTCCAAACATGTTAATATCCTCATCAGATATTATCATGAAACATGGACATAACCTATATTACCATAAATCCTTTTGTAAAACATGTGTTCTTCCTTATTCCAATTATTACTGGATACATCCATTAAATCCAAGATGTTGTAAACATCATCCTTGATGATATAGAACATTTTTTCAATAATAAAATCCAGGGTAATATTTATCATCCAATTTACTTGTTCATATATATTATATCTTTATCAAAACATCATTATCATGGTGTTATGAAATAATTAATTATTACCTTCTTTTAACAAAAATATCTCTTTTCAATGAAATCATTTTTCTCTTCCATCATGACTGTTCATGAAATTCTTGTAAATCCTTAACAAATCATAATTATAAAAATCCATAAATAATTCAACATTCTTGATTCTGTAATCCAAATATATAAATACTTCAATCCATAAACATTAATGTTTGTAATGGAAGAGGTATTCACTTGGTTTAGAAGTAAATCCTTAGCTCATGTTATTTTGATGGGTAATGCCCATGTTCTCCACAAATTTGTCATTAAAATCTTTGATAAATCTATATTCTATGACCCTTTTCCCGTAGAAATAAAATAATCCCCACCATTTGAGGTATTACACTAGGTTATTCATACTTCACTATTGAAATGTAAGAATCTTAATACTTCTTTATTCTATGCTCTTTACCAGGATGGAACATATTTTTCTTATTCAACCTAATAGAAAAATACCCAAAGCTAACATTTTTAATCATATACTATGATAGCTGACTCAGCATAATCAAAATATATTTTCACCACATATCAATCCATTTTACTTCTCATAATAAAATCTTCTATCAATTTTATCATTAATTTAGTTCCTTTAGGTTCTTCTTATTCACTAAAACCAGAAGAATAATTTGAGCAATACTTACCATAGAATAACACCATAGAATCAAGAAAACAATTACATATAAGATGTATAAATCTTGAAAACATCCATAATATATGACAGCTTAGGTTTATCCTAGGTTATTAATAGCTGACATATATGAAAATCCATCATGATAGTTCATAAAGAGATTTTTAATTCCAAAATCATATCCCCCAGGAGTGTGAAAATATGTTTGCAGCACAACCCGTTGTCTAGTACTCGATTACCTGAGTCAATCCCAAAACACCATGTCAGATTAGTTACCATAGATATATCTTTCCCTGATCCACATCCACTTGTAGTATCCAGATTTGGATTTATTTCTAGATAACGAATCACTCTATCCTTTAACAAAAATCTATTCCATTTTCTTAAACATTAACTCATCCTTATACGTATCTTTAGAGACATCCCTAGACAAACCATTTAAAATAAACCTAGGAATATCACTATCTTTTTTAATTCCTAGTTTCCAATGGATTAATAATACTTTAATTTGATACCAGATATAGTTACCTAGGAATAACACATGTAGATATTAATTCATTGTAGTTGAAAATTAAGTACCTTAAAAAATTCAGGCCATAGGACTGTAATAGTTTAGTGTCATTGGAAATATGGAAAAAATCATCTATCCTAGTGAATGTTCTTTAAAATCGTCAATAATGATCTACAACATTATCACTTATACATAAAAAAATTATTTATAAATCTTCTGTCTTGACTCTCTTCATACTCATAGAAGCGTCCTCTTTATTGGGTAAATCCATCTGGTTTGTTCCAAAAGTATTCATTGAGAAGACTTTTGGACTAACAATGGACTTATGTTTTAATGGGGGATTTTTGGGTTGATATATGGGTAGATATTGGGCAAACATAAATTTTTTTTAGATGTGTAAGGAATGGGTAGATGTGGTGTCCATTTATTGGGAAGGAAAAGAACTCACGAGGAATTTTTAGAAACAAATTATGTGTGAAAATGTTATTACCTAAAAATATTCACACCAAACTCAAGACAGGATGGTTTATAGAAAAAACATTGATTGAAAATGGGGTATGGACAAGTTTTTAGGGAATTTGGCCCTTAATTTTAGGGTATAGTCCCTAATTACGATTAATTTGGCCTTAACTACTCTGATTAATTCTAATCACTTCTACTAATCATTTTGGTAAAAAATTAACATTAACTTACTAGAATATTAATATTAGACAAAATAAAATGTTTTCTACCGTATTTTTGAAATTCCAATCACAGAAGTGAAAAAATTAGGATTAGTGCTAATCTTAAAGATAGTATGAAATAACCAGGTTTTAACGTAGAAAAAGTTCAAAGGTTTTTTTAAGATTGTATATTCAATTTCAGAGTGAAATTTAGTCTAATGGAGTAATTGTATTAATATATATATTATTAATCTAATGTGACCTTAAAACATATTTATAATGTCATTTACAATTTATTAATGATTATAAAAAATTCATTTATTTACTAAAAAGCACTATTTGTCACTCTTTATCAAAAAATGTTACTCAAAAAAATCCCAAAAATTCACCATAGGCTAATTTTGAAGGTTTTAATTTATAAATAATGATTATTTTATAAAATTCATTTTCAAAATCTTTCTTAAATTACTTTCATTATGAGAATCAATTGATTCGATAAATTGATGGATTTAAAGAAAAAAAGACATTAACAAAAAATCCAATCTTTTTTTATCAATATTTTTTATTTATATAAAAAATTATAAAAATTATTTTAAAATTATTAATTACTATTAATATTACTAAGTCTAACCACCAGGTTATCATTATATTATTTAAATAATTAATTCTATAAAAGGAGATTGCAGAATCTCAGTATTGCATGTATCGTATTCCAACTTAGTGTTTCATGCATCGAACACCAAGTCATTGTTACGTGGAACATATAATGATTTAGATCTGTGTGAAATGAATATTTTACCTAGTTCATTGCATGATATAAATGAAAATATAAATTAATTCAAAAAAAGTCGATAAAAAATCAGGGTTTTACACTTAATTTGAATAACTAGAATATTTTTTATGTGGATTTTTGAAAGATACGATAGAATATAAATATTATTTTAAATATTTTAAATATTTATATTCATCATGGAAATAAATTTTTAATTTCATGAAATTAAATAATTACCCAAAAAACATACACAACACATATAATTTAATTAATCAATTATTAATAAAAATAAATAAATAATAATAAAAATATTAAATGTATTGTAATTTGAGATATTTAAGCTGATCGAAAATTCTATTATATCTACTAATCCTAGATTTCCAGATTTCATGCGTTATTTCCTCATTCCACCACATCATTTTTCCCAAATGTTCCCTTCCTCCGCAAGGCACGTCATCCATTGTGGTTTTACAATTTATCTCTGTGTTGCTCTCACACTCCCACTGAGGGTATTGCACATTGTGACCTAGACCCCCCTGAAACCTCTGTCACTGTAGTCCTCCCTCTTCCTGTCAACCCATGCTCCATTTTCCACTATCCATATCTGGTCATCAACACCTCCTCCCTCTGATTCCATTCATGGTACCCTTCATGACCACATTATAGTTTTTTTGGCTTCTACCACTATTTTCCCATCGTTTCCTTTCCACATCCAATGATTCTTTAATCCAATGTTTTGGTCAAAGCTCCCAAAATGCCTATACCTTCCATCATTCATTCCCTTATTCCACTACCCAAACCACCAATGTAAATGGCTCTCGGTTTTCCTCCACTCCTCCACCATTTCTAGAAAATATATGACTTCATACTACTCAGTTTGCTCGTCGATTGATATTGTATTTCACATACAATGTGTTTTCAGTGATTCTTCCATCAAAGGTATTAGGTAACCCTACCTCCATCAACACTCTACGACGCCCCCTTAAACCCTCAACTCATCCTCCAATTTTCACCCAGTATTATTTATTTCTTTTAATCTATTGTCTTCATTATTTTCATATCACTTTCTTTATCTACATGACTGTTTCTTAGTATTTTTCAATTATTTTGGATGATGTTAACATTAAATTTTGAAATTTTGAATGTTAACCCATAGGTCTGAGAATCTAAAGAGTATATAGAGAGGACCAACCATATGAAACATACATTTATTATTGCGACATTAGGGGACTTTATAGGTGGTGTTTCACGCACTGTAACTTCACCCCTTGATGAGATCAAGATAAGATTCAAGATCAGACTATAATTACATGATTTAAATTTTCAGTAAAACTGCATTATTAACTATAAATTATAATATATTAAAACAAAACACTTTGAAAATGATACTAACAATGTACTGGTATTAGTTTATTTTTTTGGTAAAAAATTTAAATGACACAAATAGTAGGGTTTTCCCAATGGATTGGGGAATTTTCTGACCTTTTTGATGTGTACTAAGATCCCCTATGATGGGATGTTCATTTATTAATTTATCTACTTCATGAGTTAGAATTTTTCTTGTATGTAACACGGAACATGCCCCAGTTGATTTAATGAGATGACTAATATACTTTTTTGATTATGAACCACTTTATTTCATTTTTTTTTGACTTTTGAGAAAAGGAAAATGTGAATGAATGATCAAAAGATATTTTAAAGGTAATCAAAGGATCGTGTAAATTATTTTTTTCATATATTATAAGTAAACAAGTACTCCAATGCCACCAACTCCATAATATGTACTGAGTTTCGAACTCAAGCTCGAGCTTGGGTTTGTTAAATCATCTATGTAGATTTCATCCACCCAGGTATACATTTGTACTACTGACTATAACTTTTTATTGAATAATTATAATTTTTATTTTCAAATTCTAAGTGTATTGTATTCTCTATTCCCTACATTATTATTTTCAGTTATAATAATATTTTATCTTTATAAATAATATAGATTTCAATTATTTTTATAATTCATTTTTATAATTATTATAATCAATTATAACCGATAAACATTTAAATATAAATTATTATTTTATCTTCTCTAGTTCATTATCTTTGTGAATTATGTTTATTAAAAATAATTTATCATTAGGTTTACAGATCATCATTAGTTTGTTAACATTCAATTACGTTTTCTCAAAATTCTATATTTATTGAAAAAATTTGATCATGTTTTACATGAATTTTCCATAATTTTATAACACTAATTTTCTTTTATAGTATATGGAAGGTAAATAACCCTTATGCTTCATCATTGGTTGGTTTCTATTGTGTCTTTCTTGATAAAATAAACCATGTGTTTTAATGAATAAATTCAATTCACTTCCAACATTAGATCCTATAATTTATTATGAAACATTATGTTTTTATAGTTTATTCCACAACTTTATCTTCGTTCCCATTTTTTCATTTCCTTCATTCTATACTTTTTAAATAAAATTATGACTACATCAGGTACTATTATTATAATAGCTGGAAATATCAATTATAAAAATAGATCTACCATTTCAATGAAATAATTCTATTGCGATTATTTCATATGAGAATCAGAATAATGAATCATTACAACAATGTTAAAGAACTAATGTTGGATTCATTAAATCAATCATGTATAATTCATCCACTCTACTATATATAAGTACTACTTATTGACTATTATTTTTAATTCAAGTTACGATTGAAAAATATAAATTTTTTATCATTTCCATTTGTTTGGGTAATTTTTTCTTATTTTTTATATCAATTAAATCATATTATGAATGCATCATCACTAGAAATAATTCACTCTCCTAGTTGTACAAAGACATGAAGCATCGCCAAACACTAGCTACTAATACATTGCTAGGTTACCTCCATAGCTCATTGGCCCTCTATCGTGCCCATCCATGCTTGACCATGCATCAAGCTCATTATGTGGTGTTCTCGAGCTTGTCCATAACCTGATGTGCTTACCAAGGCATGCTTCTCTCCTAGGACGCACATCATTACATAGGATGAACCAGTATCCATCCACACATTCTTGACAAGTCATATATTCCCCAAGGTTATCTCCTAAGTTATTTTATCCACCATGGTTACCATTGTTCCCATATATCTTTTTGATTCTCTGGAACAAGAATATCTGACCACTTACACTACTGTCCATTAGCCTTTATAAACTTCAAAACCATGTGACATCTCTCATTCAAGTATTCTAGATGACCTAGAAAACACATATGGTAATTAAACATGTGATGAAATTATCGAATCTCTGATTACTAATAGTTTAAATTTTGAGAACAAAACATTATTATCTTATGTAAGATTTTATTTTTTGTTCATGCATGTGGTATTTTTCGTGGATACATGTGTGTTTTCATGAAAATAAATGCATATATATTTATTATCAATTTTTTATTCTCTATCATATTAATTTTGATTTCTTTTGGAAAAACATTCTTTACTACTTGCATGAAAAATATAGGCTTACAATGAAAAATAAATATGCAGCCAAAGTACACTTCAGGAACCCTTATGCTTAAACGTAACAACTTTTCAAGTTCATTTATTTTTTGTTACCATACTAATACATTTATATTGAGAGGAATCTTTTCCAATTCTTTATTATTATTTTTTCCCATAATCATATTCTATATGAATATTTTCATACATTTATCTAGATTAAAATCAGTTATATGCCATATTTCATTATTACTACTTGATTGTAGTTCATGATTAACGAGTTCATTCATTATGCTTATTTGGATAGTAGTATACCAATAATTATTGGCTTTAAAATTTGTATTTTATCAATTCTTATATTTATTTTTCTTCTTTTGTGTTTTATCTTATTAAACATTTGGGTTCTCGTTGATTATTGTATAATAAATGTCACTTAAGTAGCCATTCTGATGCTAAGGGGGTGCATACCAGGAAGAGTAGGTGAGAGGTATTAATGGACATCATATTGAATTCACTCAATTTGATGTTCTAGAGAAACTACAATCATCACTCAATAGAAATAGGATTTGGTGGTACTAACTCTGAAGACCATGCCCGTTAATGGACAGGGGATGACCCGATGAAACTAGCTAGATTTGGTTAGCTTAACTACATCACATGTTCATGGTTTAGACCAAAAAATCATTATCTCTAATCCTATATTTTATTTCTTTTAGTTATATTAATATTTAATAACATTTTTTGTGTTCTAGGCTGGAAATAATGTTTGACATCACCTCACACACCTGTTGAATATCGAATCATAATGTTGTTGGATGTATAAAAACCATCAAGGTTCATGTTTCTAATTTTTTTCAATGTTTTTTAGGTTTTCCATTACCCTATATAAACTAAATGTGATACATTGACCATTTAACATCCAAGTTTCTATAAAATATATTTAATGTGCAGGATTTAGGTCATTGTTACCCAAGATGTGATTCACTGGACTCTGTAATAGACATTTGTGAGACTGTCAAGGTAAATATCTCTATTGTTGGTGTACTCCACTACTGATTTTGTTCCATTTTAGAAAACTAATAAAAAATACTCTTATTGCACCTGACGTTTATAATAAGTGGTTCCATACAATTGTTTTCTGAATTTCAAATTCATGAAGTGTGTTTTTTACAATTTATTTAAATGGTTTTCTTCTGGAAAAGGTTCAAATGATAATGGGAGATGGGTCATGGTGTATGGATGGTCAGGACTCTGTATCTTGAAGCAGCGATCACCAATACGTAGTATAGAAGCCTACTGAAACCACATCTACCACAACAACTATAGGTTGATGATGATTTTTACTTTTAGTAACCCAATGAT
Source organism: Viscum album (assembly GCA_963277665.1). Classification (NCBI taxonomy): domain Eukaryota; kingdom Viridiplantae; phylum Streptophyta; class Magnoliopsida; order Santalales; family Viscaceae; genus Viscum; species Viscum album. Next base: position 1,263,842,370 of record OY728130.1, read on the forward strand.
AATAATTTCAACAATAATGTAGACACTCCACTCTATTCAATAAAATTAGATTATATAATGATAGTAATAGTCATAATAATGATAAATTTCTTGAATTTTAAATATTACAGTACTGTTTTTTAAAATCATTATCATCACTTATAAATATCATGTTCAATATATGAAAAATTAAAAGAGGTGGTTGTAGCTTCTAATTGGGTTGTGTTTGGGATTTTTATAACAGTTTATTCAACACTATTCATTCATGAATTGGTACATCCATCTATGCTTTATATTCAATATTTAACTTTCTTTTCATTATGATGAATATTATTTTGTAGGAGATGAAGTCTCTATCACCGGGATATCTTAAAACTATTCCGTTCATGACACACTCATAGGCTATTACAAAAATATTTAACACCACCACATAGGTAATTCCACACATTGATAATTTCATTTTGATTAGGTGTGAGTTTTTATTGTTAAAGTTAATATTCGTAAAATAATAGATGATTTCTATTTTTTGCTTGTCTTTTAAATTGAAAATATCTTTCTATTTTTTATCAATAGTTGCAATGTTACAGAAATTTTTATTAATGATGTTCTTATTTATAGATAATAGAAAATTTTTTATGTTTCATTTTGTTTAGCTGATATAGGAAAAAATGTATTCCATTTTAATTTTTTAGTTTCAAAATAAAATATCAATTGTAACTATATAATAGTAGTTCTGGTTTGGAAATATGTTAATTACATGGGAAATTCATGGTCATGTGAGAAAGGATGTGATAGAATCCAATAATAAAACTCCATAAAATCACTCTTTTGTTTCACCAGATTGATCTCAATGGAATAATACTCAAATAAAATTTTGGATATTTTTCATTTGTTCATTGTAATTCAATATGTTTTGGACTTAATTTTGGATTGCTGTTATAGGTTAGAAGTTTGAAATACTAGGAAAGGACCTATCTCTAAAAATACTATAGATATTCCTCAAACATCTACAGAGATCCAAATCCCTCTTTTTCTAGAGACTATATCAGAGGTAGTATGTCCTAATTTTGAAAATTCCCTCTCATTGAAAAACGTTTTGATTATCTCAAACTCCACCGATAGTGGCTGCTAGAATTATCTGTTTGTGGATTATAAATTTATTGAGGAATTGGAGTTGTGTTATGTTTGGTGTTATATATGGTGATGTTTCAGCTAATTTGATTCAATGGGTTAAGGGATTTGATGTTGTGAATCCAGATTTTGGTTCCAAATTATGATATCGCAATGGTGTTTCCAAATGGTTATTTCAAAGGGTGTATCTTTATGTATTGTTTCACATTTTATATTTCATATGTTCAGTAACTAGGGGGGGTTGTCATTTACATTCCTGTATTCATTTGATCTTCTGTGTAGTTATTTAAAGGATATGTCTTTCCAATTTTTTCACTCTATGATTATCATGATTCCAATGTAGATAGTATTGTGATGTTTTTTGTAATATATTTTTATGGTTTTCCTTTAAATTGAAAATATTAGTTTATTTTTTATAAAGATATAATTGAAAATCACTAGATCACTTTAAATTTTCTATTCTTCTATATCCAGGTGTTTATTTACCAATGTTAAAAAATGTGCATAGGGTATTATCCGAAAGCTCCCCGAATTTTAGAGATGATGTAAAACATCATTTATTTTCACTATAGATGATATTTTATCATAGAAGGGTTTCCCAAATGGTATTAGAGTTGGAAGAGGGATAGGGTATGAATTCTTATACATTTTATGAAATTGAAGTCTTGTTTTAATTTAATAGAAAAATAAATTCTTATATTTTATAAGTTGAATTCTAATTTTCAATACCTTTTTTTATTTGAAAACATTTTTTAGGGAAACACTTCATTTTCTATTATTCATAAGATCTTGAGTTGAACAGCAAGGCCTGAAAAAGTATGTTCCCATATCTTATACATAATAAATCTATATGATATAAATTGTTTATAATGAAGGATAAAATAGAATATAATGATTTCATTGCTTCCTCAATGGAACTATAATTCACCTTTTTTATTAGACATGTTAAGGACACCAGTTCCAAGATCTGCTTCAATACTACTGGGTTATTTTTACTATGTTTCCTAAGAACCCAAGTAGTATTTCTTCTCATAGCTGAATTTAGGTTACTAAGTGCCTGAACAAGTGCCCAAAGTCCTCCAAGATTACTGAGTTAATTAGCATAGTCTATAGGTTCATTGACTATATGTAGTTATTATAGTATTTATTCCCTTCACTCATAACTATGGGATTTTTATACACTTATTCATTAATATAATTGTTTTAGTTACATGTGATCAATTAAGTTTATTTAATATTCATTAATAATAATCTTACTAGTTTTTCAGTTATTTATTCCATGAAGTTTTATTATCTTATTGTACAGGTTAAATGATTTTTTGGAAAGGTATTATTGGAAGTTTCTATTTTTCATATTCATGATTTTAATGATTAACGGTTAGATACCATATGTACTATGAAACTAGTATTTAATTTAACATTTTTCATTTTAAATCCCCATTACTATATAAATATTCCTGATCTATATATAATATTTGTGTTATAACTATTCTTTATACTATTTAGATGCACACCACATATGATGTATATGGATATATCATATCAAGAACATCCATTATCAATAACCATTATATAGAATATTTGTATTTTTTTTATCTTCTGGGTCTTTTGTAAATAACTCTATGAATGAGATTGATATTTATGATGGATTTGGCTTATGCTTATGAGAATTATTTCATTTACCAAGGAAAATTCTATTGTTTATATTCATGTTTCATGTTTGTGGAAAAAATGGACTCTTATGCAAATCCCTAGAGATCTCATGTTCATCATCCATTGAATTTTCAATCTATATAATTTGATGACTAATTCATTACACGCAGAATATCTTTTTATAATTTCATATAGGGGTAATAAATATTTTGGACCTATTGTTTCTGGGTTACCTATCATCACATGTGTATCATCATTTCCCACATGTTTAATATCCTGGACAAGACATTTATTTCTAGCTACCTAGATTTCAATGATCATTAAATTAAAAACCAGATGAATGTTCATTGATCATGGATTTGTTTGAATGTGCATTATTTTTGTTATTTGAATTTCAATGGTCATATATCTCTTTTAAAACTATTTAATATTTTACTACTCATACTTTCCCAGGTAACCTGATTATATTTCAGTCTATTAATCATTTAATTTCCAAAAATTATAATTTGAATCTTCAAATATTTGTTTATAACTCAATTGGTTGTATTAAACATACATATTTTTCATTTTCCACTGACAATCCATTTCTATACAATTTCAAATTTGCAATTCCCTCCTCTCCTCCAAGAGCGTATTTTACTCTCTTTATCACCACTTCTTTATGACATGTAATCTCCTAGAAATGTTCGTGACATGGCAACATTCCCATCTCATTTTGTATCTGATATTGGTGTTACCAGAGTGATAATAATAGATGAGGAGGTAAATGAGTTCCAGAGAAAACACCAGGTAGATGACTATGGGTCTCAAATTTATGTGACTTGTATAAACATAACATTATACACGATTTATAAGGACCATGAGCTTGGATAGATTCATATGGAAAATATAATGGAAATAAGTTAGTTAATTTAGAACACTTGGAAGAAAACAGTATAAGTTATAAAGTGGATGTCCCTAAGAAAATGGAAGAGTACAGAAGAAGAAGATTATGATGGGGAAAGAATTCAAATATTGAATTAGACCTATATATAAGTCATTGTTCTACATAGTATCAGCTACCTTTTAAAGAAGATCCATTCAAAATGACTTGGGTATTGTTATTTTAAGGTTTTGATTTTTTTGTTTTTTTATTTAGTTGTTTTTTGAGTTAATAAGGAGTTAATATTGATACATCCCATTCATTTTCCACTATGTAAATGAAACAGGTTAAAATCATTATATGTGCATGTGTTTTTATAGTAGATTTCTGTCAAACAATTTAATTATCGCACCTAATTATCTCTTGATTTATTTATGCAGTAAGTCTAGATAAATTTATTGGAACTCCTTTAAAATCACTAACACCTGTATAATTGAATCGATTTAATGTATATATATATATGCACATCTATAGTTGAATATAATAATTTCGTCTAAATGTATCACATCCTATAGTGATTTGTATATCTTGACATTGTCATTAATTTGATCTCAACTGATGGATCCATGAGTATTGTAATTAATCTATGGGATGGAAATGTACTTTGTAGCAGTGAGATGAACTAGAGGGGCTCTATTTGTTTATTTAGGAACAACATAACTTCTTGAGGTCCTGTTTTTCAGATGATAGGAGAGAAAACAATGTGAGTTCTCTTTACAATGCGGTGGAAATGCGGAATATACTCTAATTTCTAGTACAAAATCGTCCACCAGGGCCTCTCACTACATCTAATAGTGATTAGTTTTATTTATTTTAGAAGACTCAAAAGAGAGTTTTTATCCAATTAGATATTGAATCATTATGATAATAAATAATTTCATATTTACATATTATTATCCAACTATTTTCCTCAAATGGTTTGTATATTGTACTCATGAATTTTATAAATTCCAGAAATTACACTATGAAATGATGTTCAGGGATGACTTATACAACTGTATGGATATTTTTTCAGTTGTATGATTACATTTTAGTAAATGAATTTTTATCAATGACATACTGACACTTTCATATTAATTACATTATACATAAGACTTCACTTTAGAGTAAACTATATTAGTGTTTCAATATTTTTTAATTTACATATTTTTATAGTATACAACAATATTTGTTATGAAAAAATATTATGATAACTAAATTTATGTATAGAAAAGAATTTTTATTCACATTATATGATATAGTATATATACAATCACATTGTTTAATTAATTCACGATGACATATATATGTAAACACATTATGTAATCTATAGTCATGAATGTGTATATATTCGTTGAAACTACATTCAAATCACATACAAGAAATCAGGAATTATTACCATTGCATTCATAATATTATTTATTGTCATACTTGTATTTACAATATATAGGATATTGTTTTTGAAATTTCATCAGAAAAAGAATCCTTAATGAACTTATATGATTAACTAGTTTAAATAAATTTACTTTCTTCTCTATTACTAGTTTTCACATATATAGAAACATTCATATGAATTATTATTTTTCACTTATTAAAAAAATAAGGGTCACATGACTACTGTATGTCATCCTGAAATCAATTTTCTTTCATTATGCATTACTGATATGAACATAGATAGAATATAAGTACATTCTTAAATGCATTTATTTTACATAAATTCATATATGAATAAATAAAAATAAATTATATGTAAATGTGTAATGAAATGATCATGTCGTGAAAATGCACATGTTGGGTTATATATATTGATATGCAACCTAAAACTATTTTCATTCAGGGAAGAAACAACCGTATTCAATTTTTCATTGACTATTTTTTTTATTAAATTTAATGTTGTCATCTATTATGATGAGGATGTTGACTTTATGTCTACTTCTATTTATTTTATTCAATTTCATCTTATGTTTCATCTTGGTCTCTCATATCTACATCCCACATTCTATATTGTTTTATATATATGATGAATAGTTTCACCTTGATTTATCTTTTCCCAAATAGCCCGCTCATTAAATTTATTATTATTTCATTTATTTTTACATTTCTCATTATTATTATTACATCCACCATCCTATCATTGATTTATAATTCACTTTCTGTTTCATTTCCCACATTATAGTTATTGTGATTGTAATTGAAAAAAAATTCAAATATTTTTCATCCAAATTAAAAAATTCATATATTATTACTCTAACCTTTTTCTTTGTCAACTATTTTAATTGTGTCTTCATATTCTATGAGCTTCTATTCCCTTATCAAACCACATTCCATTATAATTAAAATTTATTCAACATTACTATTTTTCTCAATTTTTATAAATAATAATCTCTTATTAAATTAAGAGCTAGTAATAAAAATGATATGCAATAGCATGGTTGGGTACTAGTTATATATATTTCCATGAAATTTTTAGCATATTATAAAATAGATTGTAATAAATTTAGTTGTTTTCAAGAACTTTTTATGTCAAAGTATTGAATTGTACCAAAATTGACATAAATAATATTTTATGGGATAATTTTTTTATTAAATTATTTAAAAATAAAAAAATAACTAAATAAGAGAGTATGGGGAAAAATATTATGTAAAATTACCCCTGGGGAAATTTATATTCCCTTTTTATGCATTTAAATCTAGAATAGTACTAATGTATTTTGAGCTTTTTAGAAATTTCATAATTCCCCTCAACTAAACTATAAAATAAATCCTCCTCCATAAATTTATTCCACTAATTAGATCCCTATATCTAGACCCCCATCATAAAAATTCTCTTCTCCACTTGTATATCCATATTCTAGAGGTGATGTTCTACCAAAAATACTAACCCTATATCCACTAATATGTTCTCTAATGGATTTATTTTGATGAATGGGTAATTTCTGTAACCAATCACTTTGTTTTTAAAATACTATTTACATCATCTAAATCTATTATATAAATAATAATAATAATAACATAGGTATAATCAATATTATTAATTTTTATTATTAATATTAAAACACCATTAAACACCATCCTACCCATCGAATAGTAATTTAAAGTATCACTCATGTATACGTGCGACTTCCAGTCTCCATGTATCGATACAATTTATTTTTCATCAACATATTTGATGGATGGTTATAATGATTGAATTTAATATTATCTATGATATTTATGATATAATTATAATTTTCTGATATAATGTCACATCTACTATTTATTATCAAATCTTTTCAGAAACGATGAAGTTGCTATTGCATAAGTGTGGAAACTTATCTCAATTATGTGATTTGATATGATTCATGTTTCATGTATAGTTTAAATATAGGATTATATGGATGTATATTAAGAATATAAAAAATATATATAACATAATAATAATTTTTTAAATTAGTATCATAATTTACCTTTATTTCTTTCTATAAGTTGAAAAATGGAATTGATGTTCTTGGGAACCTATGACCTACTGTTTCCATGAAAGGTGTAAATAATTTTTCAATATATAATTTTCATAAATTATTATAAATATGTATATAATAAATATTTTATATTTTTATAACATGATTAAAATTCTGAAAATAATTGCTATATGATCAAAGTATATGGACCTAGAAGACAGAACCGAAATATTCTTGTAAAACAAAGAACTTGCCACCCAAAATAATTGTTTTAAAAACAATTTATTAATAAAAGGGTTAAAGGAAATTTTAATTAATTCATACATGGTATCATATATAAATTTCCATTGAATAAATTTTTAATATATCCATATTTATTATATAAGATGTTTCAATCTGAAAATGGAGAGACTTGAGGTAGTGATTGGTGTATCACTTCTATTTTTATTGGACACAATGATTATAAAATACATGTTTATTTTGGGTGATGTATATAATTCTCATGAATGAATTTTATGATTTATATTATTAATGTTATATTAATTTAAATATTCCATATTTTTTATTTCATTCATTTTGATTACGATTGAAATATTCCTAAAATGGTAAGGGTTTAGTTAATAATCTTATCATTATTTAAGATTGCTTATGTTAAAGTCTTCATTATAGAATATTTCAATTAAAATCCATGTTTTAAAAAACATTAAAAATGGTTTTTATTATTCTCCTTAAAAAATTTAAAATCATTTTCACCCATATATTACTCTTTACAAATCATTTTGAAACGAAGATTTTTTTCATAATATGATTCTTTGAGATGTTTATGACAAAAATACAGAAGGAATATTTTTTATGGTATGTTGAATGTGTTTATTTTCCTACCACAGTGACCCCTTAATACTATGAGTGTTACTTTAAATTATTTAAATGATATTTTCAAATAAATTTACTTTATTTATATTGGTCTATATTTTGAAAAAAAATATTTCAGGATAGAAAATTTATATTCCATAGTAATTATTCCATGTGATATTTAAAAATTATTTTCCATTTAAGATAATATTATTTGATGTTACTTGTTCTTTACTAGTGATATTATTCAAGGATAACATCCTTAAAATTTATCTATATGGTTTCTTTTTATGATGGTTTGATTTTTATGAATAATTTTTATTCTATGAGTTATGCTATGATGAAATGTTTATGAAATATATATCTTTTTATGGTTTATGATATGATTAATGATTTATGTTCTTAAAGAAAAAATATGTATGGTTTTCATTATATGATGGATGGGACCTATATTTCCATCCAATGCATTGGGTAATGATTAATATCTCATGAGATAGAAATGACTAGAATGGTGAGTGAACTCAATTTAGTAAAGAACATTGTTTTCTATGATGGCCTCATGAGGGAACCTTTCACTAAAATCATGGTTTTTTGAGTGAACGCATTCAACTAGAAGTAAAGGGTTGTAATTGAGGATGATGGTGTGTCTCTCCTAGGAGGTGTGGTCACCCATTTATTTTCTATTTTTATTTGTATGTCCTAATTCCATGTCTTATGGTATGGTCTAATGGCTCATGTTCTTTTATGATTATGGTCTTATAAACATAAAAGATTTATTCCATGAATCAATATTATGATATTTTATTTACTAGGTATAATTTTCAAATACTAAGTACAAGTACATATACACTTCTTCTCATGTTATTTTTATTAAATATTTATCAATACTGAATATATAATATCACCCTTTTCTTATGATTCTATTCCCAAGGACATGAAGATAGTTATTAAGTATGATATTTTAAATATGGTTCTAGTATTGAATAAAAAAGTGGGAGGCAATGTAGATATTTTATGAAATAAATTTTTATGATTCCAAAGGCACCATAACCTAATGAACCTCAAGCGTATGTCAGTATATTGTAATAAATATCAATATAAAAATGTAATATTTATGTATGAAAGTATTGGGACGTTTTATGGATTAAAACTACTTTAGGGTTATTTAGAACTCCTAGGAGTATCTATAATTATTTTTAGTCATTTAATTGTATATCTAAATGTTAATGGGGGAAAAATAATAGTTTCAAGTGAAATTTTATCTGATATTTGTTTCTTATGAGTATTTAGGACCTAAGGATATGTTTACATCAAATACATAATGTAATATACATGATTTTAGACATTGAGGAAGGAAAATAGATCATCCAAGGAATATTTTGGATAATTTTATATTACGAAATGTGTTTTTGATATAGGTATATCACTAAAATTTATTTATAATCACATATAAAGTTATATGAGACTCAATATGAAGAGCGTATTAGGGGTTTTATCAATAGATTTTTCATTTGGAATAAGAGTGAAATAGATCATTATCTGTCCAAAATATTAAATTTTATGTAGTTCTTATAGAAATATATGAGATGTTATGATCATATGATTAAAAAAATATAGTGTTATCAATGGTTTGAATTGATTAAATTATTTTTAATCACATGTGGTTTTTTACTAGTGATGTATTTCATTTAATTATATGACAGATTATGGGTACGATTTAATCATAAAATATTACTTGTTAGATGATTTATTGGGATGTAATCCTAGTAAGTTAAGACCCATCGCTACCCAAGTGGATGGTGTTACAATGGGATTACCCAATATGGTAAAAAAAATGTATCCTTCTTCCATTTGTTGATATGTTTTTAGATATATTTCTATAATTTTATTGGGAATATATATTTAAAGAGAGATATATATTTTAATTGAATTAATACCAGGTGAGAATCCCATATTGATTCACCTATTTTATCTGAATATTTTATAGATACTGAGTTTTGAGGAACAAATGATGGACTTCATGATAAAGGATTTCATTTGATAGATTATAATCCCATAAAGAGACCAAATTTTATTCATTAAAACATGGAATGTAATTTTATAGCTATGTGTGGATTATAAAAATTGTAATTAGTTTAAAATTAAGAATGTGTAACAAATACTATAAAATACATATCTACTTTGATTCAATTATTGGTTATTTGTTTTTTTATAATATTGAGTTAACATCTATTTATCGTCATCTGAGGGTGGGATATATATATATTTTTATGATGGTGCTTAGAAATATATATGGGATTTTTGAGTTCGCACTTTTATTCAAATTGAAAAAATAGATCATAAATATTTTTTATCTTTATAAACTATATATTCCACTCATATCCATATTAATTTATTATAATGTTCGTATATTATGTTTTTATATTTAATAAATGTAATCAGGAATATAACAGGCACTTTATATATTTTTTGATATACTATTGGAAAATCTAGTATATGAAATGATTTCAAAATGTTATTTTTAGATTAGGGAGTTGAATATTTTTGGAAACATTGTATGTGAGGTAGGTATCTTAGTGGATCCTAACATATAACAAATAATGATTCCTTGTTATATTCTTATGAATTTGTACGAGTTCACAAGTTTTTCTCATCTAGAATGTTATTAAAGGATATTTAGTTGATATTTATCTTAGATAGTAGTATCTGTAACACCCCAGGTAAATAAAGAATATGAAATTTTCATGTTTATCCATATTTGTGAATAAAATATTAATATGACTTTAAAGGGGACGCTATGCTTGATGGTGTACCCAACACGCAATAATGAGTTTCTTGGGAATATTACGTTGCACTCTAATAATAAAATAATATTATTCTAAACGGTATTTAACATGTAGTCGTTGTATTGGAGAGAATGGATAGAAATAACTAAAATATTATTATATATGTTTTTAAATATTATTACATTTTTCCATTAAACGATAAAGGCATAAAATATGGAAAGAATTCAATTTTAGGCGTGTATTCCCTAGTTTTCACTAAAGGTTCACTTATCGCCATTTGATGGAGAACCGTCATTAAATATAGTTTTCTTCACTCTTATACATTATATTTGACAAAATAAAACTCTTCTTAAGAATCAGGACATCAAAATTTACTTTGTGTAAATTTTTGGTATCTTTCCGATGAAGTTCATTTTTTTAAATGAATAGTGTAAAATGTTGTATTTTAATTCAAAACCTCTTTTTAATCTAATTTATTTATATGATTAGATTATCTTTTGAATTGGTTTTAAAGTGAAATTAGAATATTTTTTTACCATTAAATCCAATAGTGGTTATTGGAATTAATTTTACTTTGAAATCAGACTTAAACCAGTGTCAATCGTTTGATACTTATTTTTTGATAAAAACACGCTATTTGATCTGACAGCGTGAATTAATTATTAAATTAATTAATGTGACTTATATGTTTTTGAATTTTTTAAAATAGACTTCATTTTTGAATTCGGAATATCAAATATAGCTTAGGGTGAATTTTTGGGATTTTTCTGAACAACTTCAATTTTTGATGAATAGTGAAACCACTAAGTGGTATTATAAAAACTGATTTTTTCCGTTTAAATGAAATTTTGCCATATTTGTGTTTTGAATTTCAAAAATCCGACATACATGGTTGTCATTAAGAAGTAAAATGTGGTTTAATGGGATAAAAATAATTTTTCGGTGAATAGTAACTTATTAATTTTTTAATCGCGATTAGAGGTAATTAGTGTAGTTTGAGGTAAAAATAATGTTTTAATAATATGAAATGAACTTGACACATGTCCTAACCTCATTGGATGTATCATGGCCGACCAAGACAACCCATAGGTCAACTTAAATGAACTTGACACATGTCCTAACCTCATTGGATGTGTCATGGCCGACCAAGACAACCCATGGGTCAACTTGGGGACCCCATGAAGCCACTTTGGTTGGAAAATGACATTAATATCTTTTTATTTAATGTTAAAGTTAAAATGACACACACATGAGATGTTTTACAAAAAAAATTTTTACATGGGGTTATACAAGTCAGCTTTTTGACTATAAATAGTCATTGGAAAGCTAAGAAGATTTCCTACATCATAGTATTTTTTTATAATTTTTAGACATTAAATAAATTAAATTATTTATGACATCATGATGATGCAGCGATGACCTCATTATTTAACGATTTAAATAAAATGGAAAGATAATGTAATATCTAAGACCTACACATGTCCAAAACCTATTGGATGAGTGGATTTAGAACCCTTATCATCTTATCCTCAAAACACATCAATGTGGGACCTCTTAAATCTGAATACCATTTTAAAATAAAGTGACTTTTCTTTACCTTCCAAGAGTGCCCCTCCACTCCTCTTATAAGAGGCCCCCACCTCTACCTCCTTACCCACACTCCCAAGGCCTTTGGCTCAGCAAACCTCCGCCCATTTTGTCTCTCCACTTCCCTCTCTTACTCCTTGAAGCCTCACTTTGGGCAGAAGTCTTCCCAAGGAAGCCTTTGAGCTCAAACCAAGGGGAGTTGCCCGATTTTAAGGTAATGTCTTCACTTGAGTCATTTTGATTTATTTTTCTTCTCCAACCCCCTAAACTCTTTTTATTCATTTCTTTTGTAAGAAATACAGTATCATAAATATACTAGGATGTTGTTATAAGAAGGATTCGAGCTACACTTTCACACACCTACATCTAATGGTTAAAGAACATACTGTTTCGTGGATGGCGAATTTCTGCCTCCCAAAATGATGATTGTTCAACATTCTTCTAACACATTAAACGGTGGCCATTAAGATGACACTACATTTATATATGATATCTAATATGTTTATTTCTTACTTAAGCTTCTGTATTTTTTATTTATGGCATACCTTTATGGTTTCCATTATGGGTAAACGCGATATCTTCATTTAAGGAAGTGCGAACTACCGCCCCCTCAAAGTGATTTGATTCGTTAATACCATATGTGATACATATAAAGGATATTTTTAATGATATTATATATGATACCATACTGGAATTAAAATACTATTATGTATCATTATGTTTTAATTCCATTAAATATGAAATAGAAATGGAATTAGCGTTCATGCGTACGTACGGCTTACCGTCTCCATGAACGGTACATTTCATTTATTATCTCAAAATGTTATGTAATATTATAAGTACATATATATAATGGATATATATGTAATATATTACATCTAAATTATGGATATAAATCTAGAATTATAACATATATATATATCTATCTCATTTTGTTTTAATTCCATTAATATGACAAAAAATGAAAGTAGTGTTCATGCGTACGTACGGCCTACCGTCTCATTGAACGGTGCTTTTCGTTTTTATCTCCAAATGATATGGAATAGTATGAAATGAATATTTACTGGATATATATGATATTTTAATCATTAATAATATTAGGAAATTAGTTACTTATAAATACCTAGGAAATCTTTTTTCAAACAAGTTCATTTTGACTCATGTACTAAAACATCGGCAAAAATGTCTGATATGAACTAACATTATTAAACAATTATTATAACATTATAATATGTGATATGAACTGAATAATAATCTCTAAAGGTGGTACTTAGGCAATAATTAATTAACCAAAGTTTATTATTCAGTAATATAAATAAACGAACAAGACAAGATGGACTTGAGGTAAGGGATCCTACTCCTCTATTTCTTTTTAATTACACTCTTTTATGCCATTCCTTTTAAGATCATCTTTATTATGATTGGGATGTTCTTTTATATTACTCCTACTCTAATTTTTATGTTCATATTATGAGAGACCCTATTCTCTCTCTTCAATCCATTTTGGATGTTTTGAGTGGCGTCGTTAGGCTGCCGAATTTTCATAAGAGATCCAACCTCTCTCTTTCTTTTTATGTACTCTCCTTTAGGTCACTTCTTTAAAGCTCATCTTTGTTATGTTGGGGGATGTTCTTTTGTATTACCCTTTCTGTAAACTTTATTTTGATATGATTAGAGACCCTATTTCCTCTCATCAATCCATTTTGGAAGTTTTATGTGGCGCCGTTAGGCTACCGAGTTTTCGTAAGGGATTTTTCATCTCACTTTTATTCCTGTGATATTTTTGCTACATTTGCCACAATTTCGTTTGAGTGGTTTATGTACTGCCCATTATTATACACATTGTGTAGTATAATTTAATTTATGGGTATTCACATCTTCATTGTATGACCCTTCTTCCATGGGGTGTACGTTTCGAAAGTTACCCATGTCGGTAAGGGAACCTTTCACCCTCCTCTTTTTAAAAGACTTCTTCTTTTGGGTCTTTTAATTTACATATTTTTATGTTGGGATATGTTCTCATATATCCTTATTGATGTAAATTTTATGTCCAAGTGATGAGATACCCTTTTTACCTCTCATCAACTCTTTTTCTGAATTTTGAAGTGACACCGTTAGGCTGTCTAATTATTGCAAGGGAAATTCATAACCCAATTTCGATTCATTGGGATAAACTTGTACACCTTGAATATGTCGTTCTATGATTATGTGTGAATTTCCTCTGATTGTTTTACACTTAATACCCACTTTTATTTCTTGTATTCGTTTTTCACACATAGTTATGTAACTGATTTATCCTTAATCCAAGGATACCGTCTTTGTATGGGACTTCGTCTCAATCTCCTTTCATTGAGGCATATTTTGTTTTATACACAACCTTCTTTTATACGATGTATAAACCACTTTTACTTTTATGTTAATTCAAAAGGAATCTTTTTTATACGAAGCGTTTACTAAATGACAAAAGGGAATGTTTTTGTCGTACGTATGTGTCGACAACGACTTCTCCACCGCCGTGACCATTATTTGAGTTTCGGCTTCCTCTACAAGCCATACCTTTTTTTAAAAAGAAAAATAAATACCATGTTTTACTTTTCTTTTATTTTGGTATCAAAAATGGTTTTCATAATTTTTTTATATCAATTTTTTGTATTGATATCTTGTGATTAAAAGGCGGGAATGTTATGTTTTCTTTTATGCATGTTTTATGTGATATGATTATGTTGAGGTTCTTGGGCATTATTATGAAAAAGGGTGGTTCCGTGATAATCTAAGGGCGGGTGAGCCCGATATAGCTCTCCAATGCATTGGGTAATGCGAAGGAGTGAAACGTTAAGGTTTCTCCGAAGAGATTTAAGGAATATATTGTGATGGGTATTCCAAACGAAACCAAGGGGGTTACTCCCTACGTAAGAATGTTATGAATTCCTCAAGATATCATTATGTCTTATGTTTTCTATGATTTATTAATGGTTTGATGAGGTATGCTAAAGTGCCTATGTTTTATGGGTAAAGTATGATTTCATTCTTATGTATATATGAACTCATGTTTCCTTTCCATATTTTTATAACCCTTAATGAGCTTTTTATGCTCATCCAATGTTTTTGAAATGTTTTTCACAGGTCAAGGGAAAGATACATGATGTGATGATAGTGTCAAGGATGTGTCAAGAAAGAATCCATGTTTTATTTTCAATATGTTTCCATTGATGGGAAGAGTGAATACTGTCTTTTATGTAACCACTTTGTTTAAATGTGGAATGTAATGCATGTTTCATGATCTAATTCTCAAAAACTCTAAACCTGAAAAGATCCTCAATGTGTAATCTTGTAATAACTCAAGATTAAGTAAGGTTTAAGGCTAGATCCTTATAGTTGGTATCAAAGGTCAGTTTAGATAACTTTAAAGGTTAGGGTATTCTTTATGCATAAGTGACATTACCATAATGGTTAGGATTTCAGAAAGAGTCCTAGTTTTAGAAAAAGTGAATGAGTAAGTGTATCTTAGTGTTTACCTTCCTCATTAGTACATGATGGTTTTATTGATATACTCACACTGACATTTCTATTTTTAGTGAATGGATGGATCTAGCAGGCACCAAAGAGACAATAGGTTTGAAGGAAATGGTGGTGGTTCTAGGATTAAGATACTAGATAAAATGGGGGATTCAATGAGGAAACTCGTGGTTGTTCTAAACCAACTATCAAGGAGTCATGATCAACCACTTGAACCTTGGTATGATCTTTAATGAATCATGTACGAGATGACCAATCGATGTGGATGTTCAAGTAATAATTATAAAGGTAACCATTCGAGTTTATATGATCCTTACTTTTGAGGTAATTATGGGTTATTATATGATATGCTGGAAAATGAAAGGCATGAGATAAACTTGAGGTTGAAATATGTTATGATCATTTTTGATGATTTTATCTCTTTTTTGGGAATTATTTAAGAATTATATAGTTTTGGAAAAAGGTCAACATGCAGACCGTGTGACAACCCGTCAAGTCGGACAAAGCTACGGGAATCAAACTCAGAACCAAAGTGTGACTGGTATTTATCGCCTACCACTGGACTACGTGAAGTCCCTGGTTAGTTTTACTGATTCTTTTTAGTTAGATGATTTTATGAATTAATAGTAAGTTGATTTTGGGTTATTTATGCAAATGATTAACCTATCATGGAGGATATGTGATTAGGTTAATTACTTTTCAATACGAGACTTTAGGAGCAACAGATGTTGTTTGGAGATAAATTTTATGATTTAACTTGGAAGACTATGTGACTAAATCCTTCAACTATTTGGGTTTCAATATTATATTGGTTTACTTTGAAGAATTTTATGGAAAAATTGTTTATCAGATGGTCATCGTTGAACTTTGGGTTTTGTTGGACAAATTTTGAGATTAAGAATAGATTTTCTTTTTATAAAGGGTTATCCTTTTTTGGATTATCTGACCTTGTACTAAACATTCTAGTTTTGGATTTGGTTAAATCCTAATGAAATGGGATGTATATAGTTCTCTTTTGTGGATTAGGTGATTCTCTAGAAGTTGATTATATTACTCTTAATGTGAACAAGTCTTCCTAAATACTCACCTTTTGGAGAAAATATGAGTTTGTGTAAGGAATCTAATAAAAGTTGAAAGTCAACATGAATAGTGATTACGTTTAATTATGAATAAATTCTTCAATAAAAAGTATCTTAAAACAAAAATGTTGTCTATTAACTTTTCCTACTGGGGAATCGAATACCGTTTAACCCATCAAACGTTTGTGATTTTCTCATGGTTAACTTTCTCCTAAACATGTTTTTTATCACTCTCCATCAGAACATGACCCTTTTTTTTCCTCCATATCCATATTTTCATACATGGAATCCTAGTATGGGTTAACTCGGGTGACCTTTGTACGTATCCTTCTTTATTTTAAAGTAATTGTTTTACCGACTCTTCTTCCGATGTGGGACTTTCAAGGATGTTTCCAAGCTCAATTTTAAAATTGCGAGGATGCAATTCCTAAAAGGAGGGAAGGATGTAACACCCCAGGTAAATAAAGAATATGACATTTTCATATTTATCCATATTTGTGAATAAAATATTAATATTACTTTAAAGGGGACGTTATGATCGATGGCGTACCCAACACGCAACGATGGGTTTCTTGGAAATCTTACGTTGCACTCTAATAATAAAATAATATTATTTTAAATGGTATTTAACATGTAGCCATTGTATTGGCAAGAATGGATAGAAATAACTAAAATATGATTATATATGTTTTCAAATATTTTTACATTTATCCAATAAAAGATAATGGCATAAAATATGGAAAGAATTCAATTTTAGGCGTATATGCCCTAGTTTTCACTAAAGGTTCATTTATCACCTTTTGATGGCTAACCGTCATTAAATATAGTTTTCTTCACTATTATACATTATATTTGACCAAATAAAACTCTTATTAAGAATTAGGACATCAAAATTTACTTTGTGTAAATTTTTGGTATCTTTCCGATGAAGTTCATTTTTTTAAAATGAATAGTGTAAAATGTTGTATTTAAATTCAAACCCTCTTTTTAATCTAATTTATTTATATGATTAGATTATATTTTCAATTGGGTTTAAAGTGAAATTAGAATATATATTTACCATTAAATCCAATAGTGGTCATTGGAATTACCTTCACATTGAAATTAGACTTAAACCAGTTTCAATCTTTTGATACTTATTGTTTCATAAAAACACACTATTTGATATCACAGTGGGAATTAATTATTAAATTAATTATTGTGACTTATATGTTTTGAATTTTGTAAAATAGGCTTCATTTTTGAATTTGGAATATCAAATATATCTTAGGGTGAATTTTTGGTATTTTTCTGAAAAACATCAATTTTTGATGAATAGTGAAACCACTAAGTGGTACTTATAAAAACTGATTTTTACGTTTAAATGAAATTTTGCCATATTTGTTTTTTGAATTTCAAAAATCCGACATACATGGTTGTCATTAAGATGTAAAATGTGGTTCGATGGGATAAAAATAATTTTTTGGTGAATAGTGACTTATTAAGTTTTTAATCGCGATTAGAGGTAATTAGTGTAGTTTAAGGTAAAAATAATGTTTTAATAATATGAAATTAACTTGAAACATGTCCTAACCTCATTGGATGTGTCATGGCCGACCAAGACAACCCATGGGTAAACTTAAATGAACTTTACACATGTCCTAACCTCATTGGATGTGTCATGGCTGACCAAGACAACCCATGGGTCAACTTGGGGACCCCATGAAGCCACTTTGGTTGGAAAATGACATTAATATCTTTTTATTTAATGTTAAAGTAAAAATGACACACACATGAGATGTTTTACTAAAAAAAAGTTTACATGGGGTTATACAAGTCAGCCTTTTGACTATAAATAGTCATTGTAAAAATAAAAAAGATTTCCTACATCATAGTGTTTTTTTTATAATTTTTTATACATTAAATAAATTAAATTATTTATGACATCATGATGATGCAGCGATGACCTCATTATTTAACGATTTAAATAAAATGGAAATATAATGTAATATCTAAGACCTACACATGTCCAAAACCTATTGGATGAGTGTATTTAGAACCCTTATCATCTTATCCTCAAAACACATCAATGTGGGACCTCTTAAATCCAAATACCATTTTAAAATAAAGTGACTTTTCCTTACCTTCCAAGAGTGCCCATCCTTTCCTCTTATAAGAGGCCCCCACCTCTACCTCCTTACCCACACCCCCAAAGCCTTTGGCTCGGCCAACCTCTGCCCATTTTGTCTCTCCACTTCCCTCTCTTACTCCTTGAAGCCTCACTTTGGGCAGAAGTCTTCCCAAAGAAGCCTTTGAGCTCAAGCCAAGGGGAGTTACCCGCTTTTAAGGTAATGTCTTCACTTGAGTCCTTTTGTTTTATTTTGCTTCTCCAACCCCCTAAACTCTTTTTATTCATTTATTTTGTAATAAATCCAGTATCATCAATATACTAGGATGTTGTTATAAGAAGGATTAGAGCTACACTTTCACACACCTACATCTGATGGTTAAAGAAGATACTGTTTCCGTGGATGGAGAATTTCTGCCTCCCGAAACGATGATTGTTCAACATTCTTCTTACACCATAAAAGGTGGCCATTAAGATGACACTATATTTATATATGATATATAATGTGTTTATGATTTACTTAAGCTTCTGTATTTTTAATTTATGGAATACCTTTATGGTTTCCATTATGGGTAAACATGATATCTTCATTTAAGGAAGTGCGGATTACAGCCCCCTCAAAGTGATTTGATTCGTTAATACCATATGTGGTACGTATAAAGTATATTTTTAATGATATTATATATGATACCATAATGGAATTAAAATACTATTATGTATCATTATTTTTTAATTCCATTAAATATGAAATAGAAATGTAAGTAGTGTTCATGCGTACGTACGGCTTACCGTCTCCATGAACGGTACATTTCATTTCTTATCTCAAAATGTTATGTAATATTATAAGTACATATATATAATGGATATATATGTAATATATTACATATAAATTATGGATATAAATATGGAATTATAACATATATATATCTCTCTCATTTTTTTTAATTCCATTAATATGACAAAAAATGAAAGTGGCGTTCATGCGTACGTACGACATGCCGTCTCCATGAACGGTGCTTTTCATTTTTTATCTCCAAATGATATTGAATAGTATGAAATGAATATTTACTGGATATATATGATATTTTAATCATTAATACTATTCTGTAAATTAGTTACTGATAACTACATGGGCAATCTTTTTTCAAACAAGTTCATTTTTGACTCATGTACCAAACATCAGCAAAAACGTCTGATATGAACTACCATTATTAAACAATTATTATAACATTATAATATGTGATATGAACTGAATAATAATCTCTAAATAAGGTAATTTGTCAATAATTAATTGAAAAAAGTTTATTATTCAGGAATATAAAGAAATGAACAAGACAAGTTGGACTTGAGGTAAGGGATCCTACTCCTCAATTTCTTTTTAAGTACACTCTTTTATGTCATTCCTTTTAAGATCATCTTTATTATTATTGGGATGTTCTTTTATATTACTCCTACTGTAATTTTTATGTTCATATGATGAGAGACCCTATTTTCTTTCATCAATCCATTTTGGAAGTTTTGAGTGGCGCCGTTAGGCTGCCGAATTTTCGTAAGAGATCCAACCTCTCTCTTTCTTTTTAAGTACTCTCCTTTATGTAACTTATTTAAAGCTCCTCTTTTTTATGTTGGGGGATGTTCTTTTGTATTCTTATTTTTGTAAAATTTATGTTGATATGATGAGAGAACCTGTTTCCTCTCATCAATCCATTTTGGAAGTTTTAAGTGGCGCCGTTAGGCTGCCGAGTTTTCGTAAGGGATTTTTCATCTCACTTTTATTCCCATGATATTTATGCTACATTTTCCACAATTTCGTTTGACTGGTGTATGTACTGCCCATTATTATACAATTTGTGTAGTATAATTTCATTTATGGGTATTCACATCTTCATTGTATAACCCTTCTTCCATGGGGTGTATGTTTCAAAAGTTACCCATGTGGGTAAGTGAACCTTTCACCCTCCTCTTTTTAAAAGACTTCTTTTGTTGGGTCTTTTAATTTACATATTGTTATGTTGGGATATTTTCTCATATATCATTATTGATGTAAATTTTATTTCCAAGTGATGAGATACCCTTTTTACCTCTCATCAACTCTTTTTCTTAATTTTGAACTGACGCTGTCAGGCTGTCTAATTATTGCAAGGGAACTTCTTAACCCAATTTCGATTCTTTGGGATAAACTTGTACACCTTGACTATGTCGTTCTATGATTATGTGTGAATTTACTCTGATTGTTTTACACTTAATACCCACTTTTATTTCGTGTATTCATTTGTCACACATTGTTATGTAACTGATTTATCCTAAATCCAAGGATACCGTCTTTGTATGGGACTTCGTCTCAATCTCCTTTCATTGAGGCATATTTTGTTTTATACACAACCTTCTTTTGTATGGTGTATAAACCCCTTTGACTTTTACGTTTATTCAAGAGGAATATTTTTTATACGAAGCTTTTACTAAACGACAAAAGGGAATGTTTTTGTCGTACGTATGCGGCGACAATGACTTCTCCGCCGCCGTGACCATTATCTGAGTTTTGGCTTCCTCTACAAGCCATACCATTTTTTTAAAGAAAAATAAATACCATGTTTTACTTTTCTTTTATTTTGGTATTAAAAATGGTTTTCATAATGTTTTTATATCAATGTGTTGTATTGATATATTGTGATTGAAAGGTGGGAGTGTTATGTTTCCTTTATGCATGTTTTATGTGATATGATTATGTTAAGGTTCTTGGGAATTATTATGAAAACGGGTGGTTCCGTGATAAACTAAGGGCGGGTGAGCCCGATATAGCTCTTCAATGCACTGTGTAACGTGAAGGAGTGAAACATTAAGGTTTCTCTGAAGAGATTTTGGGACTATACTGTGATGGGTATTCCAAACGTAACCAAGAGGGTTAGTCCCTACGTAAGAATGTTATGAATGCCTCAAGTTACCTTTATGTCTTATGTTTTCTATGATTTATTCATGGTTTGATGATGTATGTTAAAGTGCCTATGTTTTATAGGTAAAGTATGATTTCATTCTTATGTATATATGAACTCATGTTTCCTTCCCTTATTTTTATAACCCTTAATGAGCTTTTTATGCTCATCCCACGTTTTTGAAATGTTTTTCACAGGTCAAGGGAAAGGTACATGATGTGATGATAGTGTCAAGGATGTGTCAAGAATGAATCCATGTTTTATTTTCAATATGTTTCTGTTGATGGGAAGAGTGAATACTGTCTTTTATGTAACCACTTTGTTTAAATGTGGAATGTAATGCATGTTTCATGATCCAATTCTCTAAAACTCTAAACCTGAAAAGATACTCAATGTGTAATCTTGTAATAACTCAAGATTAAGTAAGGTTTAAGGCTGGGGCCTTATAGTATCAATTACTACCCTAACCTAGAAGGAAATAATATTTCAATGAGGAAATTATTGTAAGATTCTTAAATATAAGGATTCGTACTACATCAATACATATTCTGACATTAATAACGATAGGTATGTCATATTTGGTTTACTATAACCCATAAGGTGTGTTGTTGGTTGGTGTATTGATTTTTTGTGATTGATTAATGCCTTATGGGGGTCAAAATATAAGTATTCCTATGAGGAACTACCAATATATTTATCTTGAATAGATATTAGTGATTCATACATTGATGTATTAAGGTAATTATATATTCTGTGTTATATTTATGGTATGAAACAACCATAATATTTTTCTATACATATTTTCATATAAATAATTAAACCACTAATAGGGGAGTTTAGATGAGTATTTTTAGTTATATTACTTCAAAGTGATGAATATTTCATGAAAAATGTAACATTATAGAAAGGACTCTAAAGATGAAATATCATATAATAATTGGTCAGGAATAGAGGAAATGTATAGTAAATGAATCTTTTATTAGTGATCCATTTGGAAAAGATTGAAAAGTATGCAGAGGTAGTTTTTCAGAAACTAAATATCATTTATAATATAGTGTATAGTATTAGGTAATCTCATGTGGTTTAACATGGTTTTATCATTGCTGTATGAACGATTTATGGGTGGGGATTACTTTCATGATTGGATTCAAGATAGTGAGACATAGTCAAATTTATATAAGATCAACAATTCTTATATACATGATAGAGGAGATTATGTGAGATTTTATATCTCTAAATTTAATTTTTCACCTGGTTCTAATCATTATATACATGATATTCGACCATAGTACAGGTGGTCATGTATGAAGATAAAAATGATTGTATTTTTATTATGGTTCCTCACTTTTCTGTAACTAAATGTCAATTATCATTGGATGGATAGTATTTAATAGTTTATTCCTATTCTAATCTGAATGAATAATGATGTAATAATAAAGAATAGTGATGTATGTTTCAATTATTTACTAGTTAACATGAAGGAGAATACTTAGATGATAAATACTATCTTGATAAATATAAAATTAGTGGGATATAGTATAGGAAATATAATCCATAGGTTTGTAATTTACTATATTAAAGAAGAGTATATGGTTATTCCACCATAGTATTGATAAACATAAGATACAAGAATGTATTGGGGTTTTTATGATGATACATTAAATTCATTCATCATATTTTTTCTGGTAAAGGGTGAAATCAAAGTGTCATCATATGGAATATAAGAGTATATTTTACTATATAATAAATTTTCCCTGTAAATACATGGTTTTTCAATAGATTATTAGATGGTTCTAAGGAAATTTTATGGATTCACACAGTGATTTCATGTCTTTAAAATTTTTGGATGAATATAACCCAAGTCGATTTTGGGCTGGATTTACAAATACATGTGTTTAGGTAAATCTGGGGATTTTTGATACACCTGTATGGTTTGTCAAAGTGATTTTAATTATTGTTACTTCTAACAGAATTAATTTTTTTAATACTATACAATTGATATAGGTATTCACATCTAAACCATATATATCGATTGTTCCATTTACATTTATTTTTTTCATTAAAATGCATGTTAGTTAGTAATTATTGTGAGTGTATGGGAGGATCGACTCAATGTGGTCATTTGGTTTGTGTTGATTCATCATAATATCTAATACATTGGTTTTAATTCCAAATTTGTGATCTGGTAATATTCAAATCATTGTTTCCACCATTTTATGTTCTAGCGATGTAACATCTGGTGGTTCAATTGTATGGATTTCCCCAAAACGTTGTATTTGATAATGGGGTTGGGGTTAATAACAATCTTTACTTAAGACTAATATAATATTCACTCTTGTATTGACATTATTTTTGTTCATTTTGTGTATAATTTGTTTGGATGTTATGGAATTAGAAGAAGGAAATGTCTAGGTGAAAAAGTTTGATGGTCCACAGTACATCTTATAGAGGATTTTTATAAAATAGTATCATACTCAAAGGATCCTAATGTTCCATTGAAGGGATTAAAACTAAAAAATATTTATAAAAAATTATGGAAAAGACCAGAAAATTCATATAAGATGATTTATATGTAATTATCATAGAGAATAAATTTTATCTTATGGGGAAATAAGACAACAAAATATAAATATATTTTCTAGATGATATTTATGATATTTAAAAAATGATCAAAAATGTTTTCATTATATAGATATTGTTTGAAAATGGTAGAATTATAAGTTATAAAGTGGACAATTTTAACATTATTTATAGTTATATTAAATAATTTATTGTTATGTTCAAGAGTTATTTTTGTGAATTTTTATTATTACCATTTATTCGAGAATCAAGTGACATGATGGTAATTTACATAATTAATTATTTTGAGAAAACTATCCTTGTGCTTGAGGAAATAAGAAATATTTTATTGAGTGATGATCTCATGCGGATGGAAGTTTAGGAACCTACTAAAAAATGATAAATGATGAAGGCATAGGAAAATATCTTCATCAAGGAAGATGGAATAAATTATATAATAATTCAAGAGAGATGATTTGAGGTAAATCGAATAGACACAAACCCATATAATAGAATTCTAAGAAGTTGGGGAATCATAATAATGAATGTAGGGATCATCGTGTAATCATAGGAAATTGATATTTTGGAAGTTGAAGTTCAACTAATTCAATATTTAGAGGTAGTAGTGGTTTACTACTAAGTGGCAATGTTCTACACGAATCATTGTTCATTGACTTTGATAAGTCATTTTACTCAAATCCTATGTGGGGGAGCATGATATGTTCTGAAAATAAAATGTTTTTAAAGGTTCACATGGTTGATAATGAAGATCATGGTAAATAATTATGCTAATTTATAAAAGTAAAATTGATTTTGGATTTATTTGAATTGAGTTCTATAAAGGGAAGGTATATGAAACATATTAATTTCCATATGTCATCCAGATGAGGTAGGATTTGATACTAGATTCATTAATGAAGTTTGGAAAATAACATGGGGTTCCATATTTATGGATATAGAAGTAATTATTGGAAAATTAAATCTATTTGGAAGATCAAATTAGCAATAATTATTAGAGTATAAATATATGAAAATTTTGAATTATGGCATTTTCATTTCTATAATCAAAGTGAAAGGAACCTAAACATTCTATTAGAATAGAATATATAGAATCTTGATCACAAGATGTTCATAAGCCGAGAGAGTGGTGTACTCAAAAAGTAGAGAAAGGTTTATTTTTGCTAATATTGAAGAATTCCTAGATCTTTAACGTTAGATACCATGCACTGGGATTTTTGTGGGTTCAAAATATATTAACTCTCATGTGTGATCTATATACATAGTAAAATTAAATAATGAATCAACAATAAATGAGTGGGATTACTAAAAAAACTTGAGGTGTAAAATGATTTCACTATATGGAAGAACATAACATTATGGGACACCAACATAAAGAAAAAATTATTAAAATCAGATAATATTTGTGAACAAAAAAATAGGTATTTCTGGAACATCTATAGGTGAAATGGAATAAAAGATGGGGGAATTTACCTAAGAAATCATAAAATAATTATGTTTATGAGTGTATTAATAAAATGATTACTAAAATAGTATATATCATGAAGATAATTTTTTGAAATTTCTTTGTAGATATTGGAGAAAGTAGTTAATTATTCATTTAATCATGTTCATATAGTTCCCCCTGTATCATTGGTTTAGGATATTCCAAAATAGATATGGTCTAAAAACCAGGGTAAGTTAACCACCTCCATGTTTTTAATATTTTATCCAATGTACATATTTAGGCGAAAGATCAATAAAAAATCATAGTTATGTCCATGAAATGTTTCATTATATGATATGAAGATGAAAATGTTGGATTTTGATTTCATTTTGATGACAAGTGATATGTAATAAGAATTATATATGTTATCTTAAATTATAGGGTCATGTGGGAAAACCAAAACCTAGTTAAAGATGATATTTGGATAAATTAATCATCTAAAAAATATATTTTTATTATAATTAGTGTTCTTTAAAGATGAATTATTTTTAAATTATTGTGGGAATAGAATGTTATGAAATTTATCTAGTGGATGATTTATCTAAATTGTCTATGACTATTAAGCATCATGTTAGTGCACGAGAAGGTGATATTTCTGAAGATATGGTTCAAGAAATAGATGATAATATGATATAATTATATTATTGTATAAGTAATTAAATATTTTGAAAATTATTAGTTAAGTTTCATTAATTTTTATAAAATTCCAATTTTTATTTATAATTTCAAAATTGATGTATATATTTAAAAGAAAACTTACTTTCAAATAAAATATTCATAAATTAAATTATTTTTTCTAATTATAATAATTGTATTTTATGATACCTTAATTAATATTTTAATGTTTTACAAAATCATTTATAATTTTAAAATCGATATATTTAAAATAAATTATATTTTAATTAAAAATTATATTTATCATATTTATAAAATAATTTTTATAAAATTGAATTCATTTTTTAAATTATACATATTTAAAATGTTTAGGATTAATTTTTGGGATTTTTATAAAATACTAGATTTTTTATGAATAGTAAAATTCCATAATATGCAATAAAAACTAAAAACAAGAATTATTAAGTTATAGATGATTTATGTATAATTTAAGCCCCAAATCTGAAACTATCCTTTTTTTTATTAATATGTTTAGGGATAAAGTTCAAAAAATTCATAGTATTTAACAAAATAATAAACTAATGAATAAAATAATTCGCAAACATCCCTCTCCTCGCATATAAATATAACCCCTCCCCACCTCATCTCCTCACATATTCCAAGATTAGAATATATTGAAATATCTAACAAATAATCTTCCCATTAACCTACACCAATTCTAGGACCCATTATTATCATCTAAATACCAAACACATTTCCCTATAGAGGTTCTATAGGAGGAGAAATTGAAGTGATAAAATCTTATTTCTTTTTCTTTAAATTTATTTTTAATTTCAAATATTTTCTTATCATCTCCTAATATCTCTTTATCTAAGTGGAATTATAAATATAGTATATTTTATATACTATATGTAATGTCCTGACCCCAGTTACCTAGATTCGGTGCATTATTACATAACATTGGCATGATCACAAGAAAGATCAAGTCTCGAAAGACCGATTAGTTTAGTAGTATTGGAAGCACTAGATACATTCATAATGTTTACATTATATCATAAATTGAAAACTACAACAACATATTGTCTCCACACTCATATCCCCTTATACTATCCTTGCAGTTCATTCATAAAATACTTCGTCACATCCTGGAAAAAATAAAACATAGAAAGGGGTGATCTCAAATGCCCAGTAAGGATAACAATATAGAGGAGACTTTCATAAATAAGCATAAACATTTAAGGAAATGTATAACTAAAAAAAAGTCTTTTAAAACTTGAACATCAACATAATATGGAATAAATAAAATGAAATAATTCCATATACTTATTCACATGGATATTCTACTAGTCAAATAATCACATGGAATATCAATAACCACTACCATAATGATGGAATCACTACAACAAAACTGTCGTTTAGCGGTGGGTTTGTAGCAATGGTTCTAGGAACCGTCGCTACACCTTTTTCAAAAAATGTTTCCGGGTGGTTTATAAAAAACAACCGCGAAACAATTTGTTTCAGTCCCAACCCTTCCCCCTTCTCTTTCTTGACCGCTATGTCCCCCACTTCCCCCGCAACCCCGGCCTCCCGCCACCCCGGACCCCCGCGACCCCAGATTCCCCACGACCCTGACTACCCCGCGACCCCGGCCACCTCACAACCTCAGCGACCTCGGCCCCCTGCGACCCCGGCGACCCCACGACCCCAACGACCCTGCTTAATCGGTGACCTATATGAACCCTAGGGTTTTATTTATAAGTTTTTTCTTATTTTGATATTCATTATTTCTTTATTATTATTATTTCTTATAATAAATCGTAATGAATCGATTTGTTTTTAATATTTCCATACATTGAATTTAAAGCATGATTTGTTTTAATTATGCTATGAAATTTCATAACTAGGATAGATATGGAATTATTTTCATGGATGCAAAAGTAAAATTAATAAGTGTTGAATTTAGAGATGTACTTTACAAATATTTAACAGTACAAAACATGCCTTTTCATCTTATATAAGAGGATTATTGATAAATTTTTTAGTTTATGGATACCCCATGAATGGAATTAATGGGAAATTTTAGTATTAAAAAGTTATAAAGGTATAATATAATGTGTTGTCAATGTTGAAATGGATTTCAGTGATTCCCAGTAGACTTATGGATACAATGATATGAATAAATGGATAAATAATTATTTAGAGGAATTTAGGCCGTGAATGGGAAGGAATAAAGTAAAATATTCCATGTGAATCTAATATACAAGGATAAATGATGGATCAAATTACCTAGGACCCCACCTCAGTATGTTAATGGTTTGAATGATTTTTTAGATTTTGCAATTTCTAATCGATCTCTTGAAAGGAGAATAAAATTTCCATGTCCTAAATGTAAATTTAGAACATGGTTGAAGAGAGATGAGGTTTATGAACATTTAATACTGAAGAAATTCCCTTGAAAAATATGTGATGGATTTGGCATGGAAAATCGAACATTACAGAAATATTGAGCACTGATGTTAATCCATAGAATGAGGTCCCAAGTTCATCAACAATGGAAAATGAAATGCAAAACCTCATAATTGATGCATTCGGCACTGCAAGACACCACTATCAGCATCAAAACATTTCAGAACAACTAGAAGAGGGTGATACAAATTGATACGTGATAAGTGTTGTTTTTGAGACTGTATCACAGGCAAATCAAGATAGTAACATATCAGTGGATCCACCTCTTGATTCTGTGGAGCCAAATCTAAGAGAAAACTTCACTGAGTAAAATGTGTTTCATGATTTAGTTGACGATGGAAATCAAGAGTTGTATAGTGGGTGTTTGAAATATTCAAATCTTTCATTTCTGCTGAAGGAGTACCATATCAAATTTCTATGTTGAATTACAAATAAGTCAATGTTCATGATATTGTAATTGATTCGTGATGCATTTCCGGAAGCAAAAATCCCAGAATATTTTTATGATATTAAAAAAGTTATTAACAAACTTAGTATGAATTATACAAAAATACATGTGTGTCCCAATGATTGTATGCTTTATTGGGGAGAGGATCCAAGTAGACTGAATTCCAAAAAATGTTCTTCTTCAAGATGGAAGGAAAAGGGTGATGTTGGAAGTCTGAATGAACATAATTTCATGGAGAAGAAGAAAATAAACACACCTACAAAGGTTTTGCGTTACTTTTCTTTGAATCCTTGATTGCAAAGATTATTCATGTCATCTAAAACCGCTGAATACATGAAGTGGAATTCTGTAGATAATAACAATGATGGGTTAATGAGACATCCACAAGATTCTCAATAGTGGAAGACATTTGATTCATTACATCTCGATTTCTCAACTGATCCTAGGAATGTTCGATTGGGAATGGCTACAGATTGATTCAACACATTTGGGACTTTGAGTACCAGTTATAGTATTTCGCCAGTTGTTTTTGTTCCCTTATAATCTGTCTCCTTGGATGTGTATGCAACAAACATCTTTTATCATTTTGATGATTATTCCTAGAAAAAAAATGCTTGGAAATGATATTGATGTATACTTGCAGCGTTTTATTGAAGAATTTCAGGAGTTATGGAGCACCGATGTTGAGACATTTGATGCTTCTTCTAAAAAAATGTAAAAAATTCATGCTGCTTTAATGTGGACTATTAGTGATTTCCATGGGCATGGGAATTTATCTGGTTGGAACACTTACACAGGTTTGCCTTGTCCCATTTGTAACTTTGATTTTGAGCCCAAACTGCTACCTCATAGGAGAAAATGGTGCTTCTTGTGTCATTGAATATTTCTCTATGCATCTCATATATTTCAGCTGAACAGATCAAAATTTATTTGTTCCATTGATCGTAGAACACCACCAAAGTTGTTAACTGGATTTGAAATATTGACAGATCTTGAAAATGTTGAAACCGAATTTGGGATGGTTCATCATTTGAATGAGAACAGAAAACGAGTCTGAAGTGCATCTTCAAGCGAAACCGGAATGCAACAATGGAAGAAAAAATGTATATTCTTCAAACATCCGTATTGGGAATTTAATTTGTTGTGGCATAATCTTTATGGGATGCATATTGAGAAGAATGTCTGTGACAATTTGATATTGACATTTCTTAATGAGTATGGAAAGTCGAAGTATCATCTCAATGCTCGCAAAGACTTACAAGGAATGGACATAAAACACGATCTCTGTCCAGATGAGATTGAAAAGTATCCCCCGGAAATTATTGCAATGAAAAATAGGGATAAAGATACATTCCTTAGAATGTTAAAGAATGTTAAGGTATCTGATGGGTGTTCATGTAACATCTCGAGGTGTGTTGACTTGAATAATTGTAAGTTACGTGGATTGAAAATTCACGATTCACATATTTTGTTACAGCAGTTACTACCATTGGCATTGCGTACATTATTACCTGAAAAAATTATGGCTGTTATACTCCAGTTCTGCACATTTTTCAGATAACATTGGGAGAAGTCTCTACATCTATTTCAACTTGACAACCTCCAGGAGAGTTTTGTATTGACCCTTTGTGCAATGTAGATGATCTTTCCTCAGTATTTTTTTACTGTAATGAGGAATTTAACTGTGCATTTGGTTGAAGAAGCTAAATTAGGAGGCCTCGTTCATTATCAATAGATGTATACAATTGATAGGTAGTTTATTTATATGTTTTCCAGTTATGTAAAAAAAAATTGGTACTTAATTAAATGCATAATTATGTTTATTTTATTTAACAAATATCTTGGGCATTTGAAATCATACGTGAGAAATAAAGCTCAACCAGAAGGCTCTATTGCTGAAGGCTATTTGGCTGAGGAGTTTCTGACATTTTGTTCTCAATACATGGATGATATTGAGACAAGATTTAATCGAGTTGGACATGTTGATGGCACATAGACTCAATCTCAAATACATCAAAAATCCAAAATATTTCCTGCTATTGGCCGATCCGTTGGGAGAATCTCAAATGTGTCATTGACTGAATTGGAATTATTACAGGCACATAGATATGTGCTACTAAATAGTGAAATTGCAGATCCATTTATTAAAGAATAGAGGATACAAACAAAGAGAAGAATGAGAAGCCGAACATGAAATGAGAAAGATATAACGAAGGTGGTTAATAAAGATCTTGTAGAATGGTTTTCACGGTGTGTAAGTTCATAAATATTGCAATAAATACGAATATTAGTTTGACACATACATTTTGTAAATCTAATGAAGTATATTTCTTTTTTCAGATCATGAATACTAATACTCGATCAGAGGTGTCATAATATTGGAAGTTTCATTCTAGAGGTCCTCTAAAACACGTTATAAAACACAGAATAGTCTATTGAGATGTGTGTTTGAAAACATAGAATAGTGGTATATTTACATTTTCTGAAGTGGAATACTATAGAAAGATGCATGATACTATTGAATTAAACTACCATGGACATTTTTCGGTTGTATTATTCAAATGAAAATGGGTCGATTTTATTAGAGGTGTTAAAAGAGATTCCTTGCAATTTACTTCTGTGAACTTCTCTCACTTGATGGATGTTGGTGATCGTGAACTGCATGTTCCATATATCTTAGCATCGCAAGATAAAATGGTATATTATGTGAATGATGTTTCCGATGAAGGGTGGAGTGTAGTTTCTCACGTAATACAAAGAGATTTGTATGATATGGATGATGAAGTGGAAAATTTGACCTTTGAAATTGATGGTAATCAGCAACATAAAGCAGGATTATTTTTCCATCATGATATTGAAAATATTAGTCTAGAATGGATGAATAAAGTGGATGAAGAAATGGATAAGGAAACCGACATGATTGAAGGGGAAAATTATTTTATGTACACTTATTTATTTATTCAGCAACCACTTGATTCATTTCTGCAGTCATTCATTATCATTGTTATATATATATTTCCTGTTAATACTGCACATCTATTATCATTTTTAATTTTTTTCTGTATAATTTTTTGGAAATATATATTATGAACTTAATTTTATTTGATTAAATGATAGGAATTCCATGGAAGAAGAGGTATTCTATTCCATCTAGTTCCGAGGCAGATGAAGATCCATCTGGCTCCCTCCCCACGACATTTGAGGCACCAACTACCTACAATCCTGCACCATCTGCGCCTGGACCATCTCTCACACCATCATTGTATCTCCCATTTGAGGGTGAGTCATCGACTCCCCCTTTAGGAGCCTCAGCAGTGGGGCAACGACACGCCCATTCCAATTCATCACAGGCGTACTGGACCGTCACTATCATAGGTACAAATTTTAATTAAATAAATTTATTGGATTTTGTTTATAATAATTTTTTTCTCATTAAAGATGACAAAAATACCACCATGGAGAAAAACATAAAAAGTGCAAATGTTTGGAATATGTATAGTGAAAAGATATTCGTGTCGTTTGATTCTTATGGGGCCCCAACGGATGACGACGCAGGGTTACATGGCCAGATTCTAGGCCAGCTAGTAGCGGAGCCCGTTTCCCTTCTTATTTCATATGATTATTGGAAACATATGCCTCCAAGATGGAAAAATGATGTTTTTTATTCTCAAAAAAAGGTAAATCTATTACATTATGGTTTAATTGAATGTCATGTTACTAATATGTTCAAAATGAATTTCTGTATACAGATGTTCTTCCACTTTACAGTTGCTAATGTGATAGCATGGAAGTGGACATTGAAAAATATAGGTAAGAAAATGAAAGTTTGAAAATGGAGATTGTGGTGTGATGTAAATGATTACTCATTGACTGTGAAACAAATGTATGAGAAGCTACCCAGTGGGGTACTGAAATAACAGTGGAAAGTTATTGTTGACGGACATCGTGATGATAAGCGGATGGTATTGAAATATATATTATTATATTATCCTCATTTTACATTTATACATGTATATGAAGAAGACATGACATTTAATACATTACTATTAAATTGAATTTTATTTATTTCAGGATATCTCACGAAAGAATGCTTCAAACCAGGTTAAGGAAGTCATCCCTCACACTACGGGATCAAAAATCATTTCTAGAAGTCGAATGACATTGGTAATCATTTAATTAGTTTAAATAATTATAAGACAGAATTATCTGTTTAATATATTTAATTGTTGATATATCTTTGCTTAATGTAGTCACAGAGTTTAGGGCACGAACAATCTCGAACTGAACTATGGTTGGAGGTTCACAAGAAATCAGATGGATGTTTTTTTAATGAGCCTACTAAAAAAGTTGTGGTGTGAAGTCAATTTTTGATTATAATAACTTATTATCAGTTTTTACTGTGTTAATATATATTGATATTTGATTTATAGGTAAAAATTAAAGAATTATGTGATGCAAATCCTGCATAGTCCTACTTAGTCTCCCAGGATGACCCGGTTTCTAATGTCCTTGGGATGGAGCATCCTGGTAGAGTGTGAGGGATGGGTTTTGGACTCGTACCATATGAGGTTTTTAGCATGACATCGGGGATGGCAGCTGCATCTACTCCTAGATTTAGTCAGCCCATACCCGAATATGCTCAGAAAGAGATTGTTTCTCTACGAAACACAGTTCACTAGCAGGGGAATCAGATATCTGCATTGCAGAGAGAGTTGATTGAAATACGTCATCATATGAGCAGATATGACCCTGTTGGTAGTGCATCGACTGGTGGTATGCAAGTAAATCACAAAAAATCAAAAATATTTAGTTTTATAACTTTCACTGGTTTTATGTTTTAATATAAATATGAAACCATGTTTAATTTTCAATATATTGTTCTTATAGGTGGCATCAGAAAGTGGTGATGAAGGTGGCGAGGGTGCCAATGCAACATCAGAAAATGAGTAGATGAATTTTTCATGTGTTGAAAAAATATGGGAACAATCGGTTTGTATATGTAACATTTGTGGCACATAGTTTCCACCACACATTTTCATGTCCTAAAATTTCCTTGATTTCTCATGTTTCCTTTTATGTGTTTTATTGATTTCTGATGTTTCTTTTTATGTCTTGATTTCTCGAGTGTGGTATAAATCATTCCATTTAGGCCTGTTTTTTAATTGGTAGTCGAGATTTTTGATGAATAGGAGTTAAACCCATTGTTGATGTGTTGAACAAATTGGGTCATTTCACATGATATACTGTTTTGAATTTGAACTAAGTAAAATTCTCTTATATTGAGATGGTTTTACTATTTTTTAGTGTTGAGGGGTTAGTGGATTCATCCACATCTATTGGTTTTATAGAATACACATTTCCATACATAATTATATGTTTCTTTATATTATATATGTATTCTTGAGTGTGAGATGCTGTTTTTTTATGACAATGGTTTGATGATTCTCAAGTGTGACACTGAGTGAGTGACGGACTGGTTTAGACCATCAATATCAACTGCTGGGGTGTGTTTTTGGTAATCTATATTAATGAATTGTGTTTTAGTTTTTGAATGATCATTGAGTTTGATGAAAAAAATACCATTTAAATGCATGAAAGGGATTTGTTTTGAATATTTTAATAGTTAGGGTGAACTTTAAGCATGAATATTACTAGTATGATTCAGATAATTAGTCCTATAAATTATGTATTAGGGAATAAATTTTTTATTGAATAATCATGAGGAGACTTATTAGGGTTTATAATAGTAGTGGTGGGATTTTTTTAATGGCTTGTATTCTATGGTTTTGTCAGCATATGTGAAATTTTATTTTTTTTAGTTCTACAATCAGGTATTCTTGGAGAATTTTTTCACAAAATATGATTTCAAATTCAATAATATAACTATGATATGTTTTTTGGAAATTACCTGATACTTAAATGGCATCTTGAATCCATGGTGGGTATTAGATTAGGTAGGGCTTAGGAGGCCCTTCATGGAGGTGGGTGTGAACATAGGATTTTTTATTATAGGATGGTGGGAGTTTAATTATTTAGAAAAGTGGAGGAAGAACCACAATTGAAAACTCTTATATTGGTCTTCAAATGTAAAAGTAACCATTTAAAGGGTTGGTGTAAAATAGAAAATAATCATGCATACACATACCTATGTAAATAAATAAGGTTCATATTTTTTGAATGTTTTTCTATGTATGATATGTTGTGGTTACCCTATATATATTGGGGTGGTCCTATATGATATATAAATGTACTCTAGTATTTAATGGCCCTTCCTTTAATAATAAAAATGTAATTGTTGAAGTCACAATGAATACATAATCGTAACAACATAATATATAAAGGGAACATCTTTAACAAAGGGTGATATGTAAGGGTCATCTCATTCACCATAGTTTATATATAGTGGTCAATATATTCTAGAAAAATTGTAATGTCCCCAATGTATAAAATTCACCCTATAAATGTAATGTTCACTCGCTTATGTGATACTAAGAATATGGATACATTTTGGAATACATAAGGTTTTCCCTAGGTCACTTAGTATATGTAAGGATCCTTTAAAAAACATAAGATTCAGAAAATGGTAAAGTGTAGGGACATATAAAAGTTACACTTTGTTACCCAATATTATATAAACATCACTAACATTGTCAAATATTTGTGCATAAGATTCAGAATTTGGTACATAATAGTCATCCACTTATTCTAAAGAATTTATTATGTCTTGATCTACCATATGATATATAGAAATCAACATGGGAATTCATAATGGTTAAAATAGGTAATATACAAAGTTCATGAAGATACATAATGATAATGCATAAGGGCTAAAAAATTGTGAAAAAGATAGATGATATTAAAGATTCAACTTTGAGGATATGTATATGTTATGATTATTTCAAAAAAATTATGCCACATAGTTTTTCAAAAATTTATAAAATAATTGCATGATAGTCATTTTGGGTGTTTTAAATTAGAATTTTTTTCTAGATTATTCAACATTGAGATGTAAGATCAATTAGAGGCTTAAATACTCTTCTCATCCACATTACTCCTTAAACGACTATGATTTTTGGTGGTTAATTATGGGTTGTTTCATAATTTATGTTACCATTATTTTCTAATTCCATGGTAATTCATTAATTCCATATTCCATTGACTGTAATATCAGAAAATAAGGTTATAATATAAATTCCACTAAATAATGAAGGAATTGAGTCGATGTAATGGGTGTTTTGTTTTACTTGTTTAAAGAAGATTCAAAGAGGAAAATTTCAAAATGATATATGGGATTTATAGATCTATGAAACTTCATGAGTTATTTTTTATTCTTTAATGATGAGGGTGAAATTTATGGGTATGAGAGAGTAAGAAATTTTTTATTTGTATAGTAGATATTTGGATGCATATTAAAGCTTTTGTGCACCACTTTTCTCTAGAATTTATGTTTTGGGGGATCCGTGGTACGTAATTATTTGGTTTTATAGAGTGGGATCTATTACCCCTGGTTAGGATATATGACTTGTATTATGGGGTTAGATATATTCCACTTTCTGATTTTGATATGTTAATGGTATTATCTATGTAGATATGGAAATATATGGTATTTCTGTTTTAATTTCTCTTTCAGGGCAGTGGTGCAGTGGAAGCAAAAAAAAATTTCTGGGCGACATTTAGCGGCGGTTTAAACCGCTGCTAAGCAGTGATAACCGGTGCCAAACATAAAAAAAATCCTTTTAGCAGTGGTTTTAACTGACCCTACATAGTTGCACCGGAGGTTCTCATTTCACAGTGGTTTTTGTGAGTTCAGTGGTGGTTTTACGAGCCCTAGATTACCGCTGCAAATAAACCGAAATACAGGGCTTGTAAAAACCGCCGCTGAACTCAGGAAAACCGCCGCGAAATGAAGCAGCTATGATGCTATCCAAAAACCACCGCGAACTGAAAATAACAGCTGTGAATAGATTTTTGATGTCGTATTAGGTGGCGGTTTCTGTAAACCACCTCCAAACAATTTAGCGGTGGTTTAAACCACCGCCCAACACACACAAAAAACCACCGCTAAAAGGTCGTTCCCTTGTAGTGAATGCATAATGCCAGACTATCATAACCACATATCCAAGGCCTCGTGCCAATACTACAAATAATATTTTGTCAAGTCCTTGTTCCAAAAGACTAGTTTGTCTTATGAGACCTACCGATGCATCAAGGAGATATATGGGGATCCACCCATCACTTATTAAGTCCAATGCATTCCTCATATGAACAGGTTTAAACATAATATAAACATTCGTATTAAAACTAGCATACGAAATGTCAATACTTTCTTCAAAAACACTTAATGGTATAAAAATAACACATACACAGTCAAACATATCACAATACCATCAATAAAATATGGATGTTTTGTATCATAATATATCAACTCCAAATAAACTTAAGATCAATCAAAGGATGTTGACATAGATGAAATCAAAACACTTTTTAGAGAAATATATTTTCCTATTTTGAAATCATTTAAGAGTCATATATTTATAAAATAAAAAAATTTATTTGAAAATATTCTTATATGCTTGTAAGGGAAGCTTCGATTATTTTATAACAGTGGAAAATAGTCGTACCCACCGTATAAGTTAAAAAGATCATTCTTAGCTTAATTTTGTCAAAAAGGTTAAAAAGGACCTTGTTTGGAAAAAGACAGAAAGATTCCTTAATAAATTTATTATAAAATTTCAACAAGGGTATAAACCACTTTATCCAATAGTATTTAAAATAGTAATAATTATTTTTAATACTTTTTTAAGAAACATGGATGTGGATGATAAAGAGGTCCGGGTAGATAATTACGTATAAACAACCTCGGATAATGAAGAGATTGTGAAATAAACCATTACCTTGTACTTTTCTATTGTTGGGGGTAGGTTAACCTCCTGTATAATGGTGAAATAATTTTTTTTAAGTTATGCAAGAATCATATACCTTAATATGATATCATATATGATCTTTTAACATTGATTTCTTAATAATATCTTAGTATTATCGTCGTTTTGGGTGTTAACTTAATTGTATATGTTTTGTTAAATAAGTCGTGTTTGTTATGGATACGATTATCTTATTCATATCTACAATGATATCATGTCCATACACATTATTTTTAAATCATCAAATGATAATTATACTTGAATGGATACGACGGAGAATGAATCTCATCGCGTTCGTGGAGACGGTAGTCCGTACGTACGCACGAGCGACAATATAATTATTTTGATATTAAAATAATAATTAATTTGATGGTATATCATATATACAGAATCATTATCATTTATATTTATTATTTTCATGAATTACACATCATTATTATACCCTTAGAAATAATAATTTATTGAATAACAATTACACCACGGCGTGACGACGGTAAGCCGTACGTACGAACGTATGGTGACATTTCATTCAAAGTATGGATAGAATAATGAATATGTTTGTACCATATTAATGATAAAATCACAGTATATATAATATACTGGAGTTATTATTTTAGAATGGTAATAACAAAGTAATAATAACTTTAAGAAGAAAGGAACTTGAAAGAGGGTGGTGAAAAAATTACCACTTTTTCATGTTCTTCCTTTTGATTTGATTGAACGGGCTCCATAGATTGGCTTTATGATCAAAATAAGTCCTCTAGGTTTATGTGAGGAAAATTTAGAGAGTATTTGAGCAGGGTTTGGCCAATTCAATGGGATTTTAATGTGTTAATTAGTGTGAAGGGTGAGTGCGCTTTTATAAGAGGGGTGAGGGGCACCTTTGGAAAATCTAGATATATTATTTTATAATAAATTAATATTCTATTTCAAATGGATCCAAATTGGATTATTTAAATGTTAAGGTGGGTGTGGCTCAGAAACCACTCAACCAATAGAATTTTGACAGGTTTGGGTCATTATATTAACCTTATCTTTTAGTTTTAACTCTTGGTTAATAAGTTTGACACTTACTACGTCACAATGTATTTTTATATTATATAGTTAATAAACTTACTATATACCTCCAAAAGAACACCAAGTGGTCCATTAATGACACACCTATCATGATATAAGTCTCTTAGCTGAACCATAGATTTTTAAGAATTTAATATAAATTAATAATAAAATATTTGTTTTAAAAAACCTTTTATGTCAATTTTTAGACTATTGGGTATTTTGTTTTTGATAAACTCATAACAGCATTATTACTTCGAAAACAATTTATATTATCAATCCTTATACGTCATATTAACCTATAAAATTAGTTTAATTCATAAAAAGTCTCAAATTACATTTATTTTGATATTTATAATATCAATTATTTAAATATTTCATTAATTAGGTAATTACTGCATCACAATTGTGTCATAATTAAATTAAATTATTTAATGTCTAAAAATTATAAATAAAATTCCATTAAGTTGGAAATCATTTCATATTTCTATTTAATATTTAAAATTGAATTTATCTTTTGTATAACCCTGTATTAAATTTTTTTAGAAAATAAACATTGATATTAACTCTTTAAACTCTTATTTGAATTAAATAATAATAAATGTCCTAATCTAATCCAAGTGGACCTAAATAATAATATTTTATTTATAAGCTTTTTTGGTCGAGATACACTTGTCCAATAGTATTAGGACATGTGTTAGGGTAATATTAATATCATTTTCACCCTTAATTACCCTATTTACTTTTAACCGTGTTAAATAAAAGTAAAAAATTACTATTCACCAAAAATTATTTTCATCTCAATGAACCACATTTTACTCCTTGATATTAATCGGGTCTCACAGATTTTCGAAATTCCACTCACAGAAGCGGTAAAATTATGTTTTATGTGAATTTCCAAATTCTCCTAGGAGGTGGGTAAAAGACAGGGAAAAGTTCAATACAATTTTTATATATCTAAAATTATTATAAACTAATTACAATGAATTAAATTGAACTTATATAAGTATTATGTATATATTTTGAACTTAATTAAATTTAAATAAAATAAATAATTATTTAAATAAATATTTGGTTTTAAACTATAACTTAGTGTTTTTTCACTATTCATCAAAAATTGAATGTTTTTAGAAAAATACCAAAATTTCACCCTAGGCTAATTTCAATATTCCAAATGCAAAAATGAAGTCCATTTTGAAAGATAAAATTTATAAAATTTCAAAAAGTTGGTATTGCTATTTATAATGGCTAGTTTGATTGGTTGTGGTGTGTGTGTTAGAACTCGAAGTTGCGTACAACACACGCTTCTGTATTATTCAAAGGAAAGTGTACTGTGGATGCTTGGGGTGTTAAATTCTCCCCTAGTTCAAATAATTTCATCCTAGAAATTTCTATAATACTACCGCATGAAATGACTCGGGTGGTTCTTAATCATATGTTCCCTGGGTTCCCATGTTGCCTCTTCCATCTTATGGTTTCTCCACATAACTTTTACCAGATGAGTCATGCGGTTTCTCAGTACTTGTTCCCTCATATCAAGAATCCTGCCAGGCTCTTTGCAATAAGACTGATCAAGATCCAGTTCTAATTCATCATTGGTGAGTACATGCGTTGGGTCAGGCTTGTATTTCCTCAATAGTGATACGTGGAAGACATCGTGAACTTTGGAGAGACTTGGCGGCATTGCGAAACGGTAAGCTACATCCCCAATTCATTCTAGAATTTCGAAATGTCTGATGTACCTAGGACTCAGTTTACCCTTCTTACAGAAACGTATAACTCCCTTCCATGGAGATACCTTCATGAAAACATTATCTCCTACCTAAAATTCCAAATCCTTTCTTCAGTTATCGGCATAGCTCTTCTTCCAACTTTGAGTTGCTTAGATATGGTTTTGGATTAGGATTACCTTTTCTATTGTTTCCTCCACCAGTTCTGGGCCTACAAGTTTTAGTTCACCAACGTCATCCCAACAGGTTGGTGTGCGAAATCTCTTTCCGTATAACGCTTCAGATGGTTCCATCTAAATACTTGAATGGAAGCTATTGTTATAGGAAAATTCTACAAGAAGTAATTATTGATCCCACATACCCTGAAAGTAATGTGAGAAAGATCTCAACATGTCTTCTAAGGTTTGAATAGTCTGTTCTGATTTTCCATCTGTTTGAGGTTGGTAGGCAGTGCTCAATTGAAGTTTAGTATCCAGGTATTTCGGAAGACATTTCCAGAATGTTGAAGTAAAATGGGGATTACGATCAAAAACAATCGATAGGGGTACTCCATGAAGTCTCACCACTTCATTAATATATAGTATTTTGAGATGTTCCAGTGGTAGATCTTCTATTATATCAAGAAAATGTGATAACGTGGTAAGACAATCAACAATAACCCATATTTCTTCGTTACATCTATGAGTCTTTGGAATCCCCATGACAAATTCCATCGTAATATTGTCCCATTTC
This sequence comes from Viscum album, assembly GCA_963277665.1. Taxonomy (NCBI): domain Eukaryota; kingdom Viridiplantae; phylum Streptophyta; class Magnoliopsida; order Santalales; family Viscaceae; genus Viscum; species Viscum album. The sequence goes on from OY728130.1 coordinate 1,263,884,359, forward strand.
CACTCTGGTATGGGAAGAGTTTTCATGAATCCTCCAAGCTGTTGCCTTCCAGCTTTCAGTTGTTGACAAACCATACATCTTGATACAAAATAAGCAATCTCCCTCTTCATGTTGTCCCACCAAAAATTTTACTTCAAGTCTCTATACATTTTGGTGCTCCCAGGGTGTATAGTGAAATTGGAACTATGAGAATCAACCAACAATTCCCTTTTTAGATTAGGTATATTGGGAAAACAAACTCTCTTCCCAAATTTCAAAATTCCATCTTCATACCCAAAGTCATTCAATCTCCCATCATTCATAGCTTTAGTCTTCTTTTGAAATTCTTCATCATCGGTCTGAGAACTCTTAATTCTTTCTAGTAAAGATGGTTTGGAAACCATTTGAAAAAGCACTGATGTTTCACCTTCTATGGTTATTCCCATGTCCATCTTCAATAGATCCATGAAAATTGGATCCCTTTCAATTCTAATAGTGTTCAAAACTCCATGATATTTTATGATCAAGTCATCTTCCACCTTATTTTCCTTCCCCGGGTGGTAGTGTGTCGTACAATCATAATCCTTGAGTATTTCAAGCCATCTCCTTTTCCTCATGTTGAGTTCTTTTTGTGAAAAAATATACATCAAACTCTTGTGATCAGTATAAATCTCACATTTTTTACCATAGAGGTAGTGCCTCCATAACATCAAAGTAAAGATCACAGCTTCTAACTCTAGATCATGAGTAGTATAGTTTTTCTCATGAATTTTAAACTATCGTGATGCATTGGAAATAACCCTATCATTCTGCATAAGGACACAACCAAGTCCTTTCTTCGATGCATCACTATAAATAATGAACCTATCATTCCCCGATGGTAGAGTTAATATAAAAGCATTGACTAATCTTCTCTTCAGTTATTCAAAAAATTCTTCACACCCTTTTTTCCTAACAAATTTAACCCCCTTACGTGTGATCTTTGTTAATGAGTTAGCCAATCGGGAAAAATTTTTGGACGAAACGTCTATAATAACCTGCTAAACCAATAAAACTGCATACCTTAGCTATACTCGTAGGTTCTGGCCATTATTGGATTACCTTGGTCATAGAAGGATCAACAAAGTTTCATTCTTTAGAGACAATATGGCCAAAAAAAGAAATCTACTAAAGCCAGAACACACACTTGCTAAACTTCCCATATAATTAATGTCTTCTCAGAGTCTTCAGGATAATGCGCAAGTGATTTTCATGATCTTCATAGCTTTTGGAGTATACCAAGATATCATCAATAAATACCACCACAAAATCATCAACATATTCATTGAAAACTATATTCATTAGATCCATGAATACACAAGGTGCATTAGTTAGGCCAAAAGGCATTACCGAAAACTCGTAAGGCCCGTACCTTGTTCGAAATGCTGTATTTGGAATTTATTCCTACATCACACACAATTGATGGTATGCAGATCGAAGGTCAATCTTTGAAAAGTATTGATCTCCATGCAGTTGGTCAAATAAATCATCAATGCGAGGTAGGGGATACTTGTTCTTTATTGTTATATCATTGATCTCCATGTAGTTGATACATATCCTCATAGATCCATCATTGTTTTTAACAAAAAGAACATGGGATCCACATGGAGAAACACTAGAGCGAATAAATCCCTTATTACTCAATTCCTCTAGTTGTTTCTTCAGTTCAACTAATTCCACAGTGGACATTCTATAAGGGGTCTTTGATATAGGCTTTGATCCAGGAATTAAATCAAATGAAAACTCAACTTCTCGTTCTAGAGGATGTCAAGGTAAATCTTCCAGAAACACATCTACATATTCTTTCACAATAGGTACATCCTCTATTTGAACATTCCTTTCCTCACCCACAGTCATTTCTTTCTCTTCCTCCCCAATAATTGAATTTTCTTGAGCTATTGGGGGTGGATATAGATAATAATTAGGTGGTGATGATTCTACTCTAAATATAAGGTGTTCTTTATCATCATCTTCAAAAATTGAAACCTCCTTCTTCTTACAATAAATCTTCGTATCATGGTCTGAAATCCAATCCATATCGAGGATTATATCAAACTCAATCATACGTATGACAATGAGATCAGTAGATGAAGAAAATTTATGTGCTCTAATGGGGACTGATTCGCCAAACATTGCTGAAATGATACTTCCCTTAAGAGTTTTAACATACAACTCCCTTGTTAAATCAAATTGGAAATATCCAATTTTCATAGAAAACTGGGAAGATATGAAACAATGTAATGATCCAGAATCAAATAATGCATTTTCAAAACTTGTGGAAACCATTAAATTACCTGCCACCACATCTTTCAGAACTTCTACCTCAACAGTAGTGATAGTATAAGCTTGGCCTTGATCCCTTGGATTTTTCTGAGGTATGTTAGCCTAACCATTAGGACATTCATTTTCATAATGTCCCATATCCCAGAAATTGTAGCATTGGACATCAGTATCTTCCTTCTTCCCCTTGCAATCACGAGCTTGGTGGCCTTTTTCAACAAACATGTAACAGACTCACCTTCATTTTAAGCAAGTACCAGGGTGTTTCTTCCCACATTTACTACAGGATGGATATTCAACTTTTCCCTTCTTCCTCTTATTTCCATTCCCATATTGATCAAAAGATATCTTCTTCTCATTATTTTCTATAAAGTCATAAGTCATAGAGATTTCCTTTTCTATCATGATAGCACATGAGACAATGTCTTTGTACGACGAGAAGGATTGTGAGACTAATGCTCGATGGAGAAATGGATTTAACCCATCAAAGAAATGATCAATATTAATTCTGGGGTTACATATATAATCTCTAGCATACCTTTCTGACCTCGTAATGTTAGCGTCATACTTTGCGACATTTTCATCCTCCTTTTGTCTCATACTCAGAAATTGCCTTTCCATAACTGCTCGATGGTCACGTGGAATTTATTTTTCTAAAAACAGATATTTGAACTCCCTCCATTCCATATTTGATACTTCATCATCTTTCTTCATGTTTTGAATCAATGAACACCATTGATCAGCATCTCTAGTGAGGCAGTAAACTGCCATGATAACTTTTTCCCTTTCACTACTCCCCAAATCCTGAAATATTTTCTATAGGGAATTTATCCATTGCTCAGCTTCTAATGGATTTGTACTCCCATTGAATGTTGGTGGTTGATGGCTCATGAAGCGATCTAACATTGATCCTCCATGTTGTGGATCATGGTGCTCCATACGGGTATGGTTATTATTCATAACCTGAGTGAGTTGTCCCAGTATGGTGATTAGTTGATCAACACCAGTTGCATCACCAGCTCGACTATAATTATCTTGAGGAGAAGGGAAATCCCTACATGGAGTGTGTGCATTGATACAGTTTCCATTTCTTCCACTAGGCACCATTTTTAAACAATGGCATAAACTAGAGAAGTTTATGAATTAAAATACATAATTTCATACTTATAAAACACTTTACATAAATTTAACTATTTATGGATATAATCCATAATCATAAAAATGTTTTATTTGAGGGAGTATATACTCATAAACCCTTCATAATTATTTGTAAAGAAAACGAGATTTATCATAAAAATATCCCCAGGGAGTGTGGTAACCAATAGTGTAGTAAGGCCCATTTTCGTGCACCAGTTACCATTTGAGTCTAGCTCAAAGCGGTGTCTTCCAGTTTTACCCCTAGGTACATCTGTGCCAGAGCCACCTCTACCTGATCGTATCCAGACAGGGATGTATTTCTCCGAAAACTCACAAAATCACTATAATACCAAAATTTTAGGATGTTTTTCTATACTAATCTTCAAAGTCCAACTTAAATCTATGTTCTTTAATCAGAGTTTATCTAAATCTAACTTCCAAGGTTTGTATTAAACTTTCTCTGATACCAAATATGACACCCCAACCCCAATTACCCAGAGTCGGTGCATTATTACATAACATTGGCATGATCATAAGAAAGATCAAGTCTCAAAAGACTGATTAGTTTAGTTGTCTTGGAAACACTAGATACACTCATAACGATTACATTACATCATAAATTGAAAACTACCACAACTTCTTGTCTCCACACTCATATCTCCTTATAATATCGCTTCAGGTCATTCATAAAATACTTCTTCACATCCTGGGAAAAATAAAACATAGATTGGGGTGAGCTCAAACGCCCTGTAAGGATAACAGTATAGTGGAGATTTTCATAAATAAGAATAATCATTTAAGGCAATGTATAACTCAAACAAAATCCTTTTAAAACATGAACTTCAGTATAATATGGCAGAAATAAAATGAAATAATTCCATGTACTTATTCCTGGATATTATACTAGTCAAATAATCACATTAAATATAAATAATCACTTTCATAATGATGGAATGCACAATGCCAGACTATCGTAACCACATAGCCAAGGCCTCGTGCCAAGACTACAAATAAGACTTTATCAAGGCCTTGTTCCAAGACACTAGTTTGTCTCATGAGACCTATCGATGCATTAAGAAGCTATAGCGGGCTCCACCTGTCACTTATTAAGTCCAATGCATTCCTTATATGAATAGGTTTAATCATAACATAAACATTCGTATTAAAAATAGCATACTAAATGTCAATACTTTCTTCATAAACCATGAATGGTCTAAAAATAACACATCCACATCCAAACATATCACAATTCCATCAATACAATATGGAAGTATTGTATCATAATAAATCAACTACCAATAAACTTAAGATCCATCAAAGGATGATGACATAGATGAAATCAAAACACTTTTTAGAAAAAAAAACTCTTTATATTTTGAAATCATTTAAGAGTAATATATTTATAAAATAAAACATTTTCTTTGAAAACATTTTTATAATCTTGTATGGGATGCTACGATGATTTTATAATGGCTGAAAATAGCTGCACCCGCCGTATAAGTTAAAAAGAACATTCTTACCTTAATTCTGTCAAAAAGGATAAAAAGGAACTTGTTTAGAAAATGACGGAATGATTATTTAATAAACATATTATAAAAAGTCAACAAGGGTATAAATGACTTTATCCCATATTCTTAAAATAGTAATAATTATTTTTAATTCATTTTTATGAAACATGGATGTGGATGATAAAGAGGTCCTAGTTGATAATTACATATAAACAACCTCAGATAATGAAGAGATTGTGAAATAAACTCTTACCATGTACTTTTCTTTGGTTGGGGGTAGGTTAACCTCCTGTATAATGGTAAAATAATTGTTATTAAATTATACAAGAATCATATACATTAATATGATATCGTATATTATCTTTTAACATCGCTTTGTTAAAAATATCTTAGCATTATCATCGTTTCGGGTGTTAACTTACTCGTATATGTTTTGTTATATAAGCCATGTTTGTTATGGATAGGTTGTATATTATTCATATCCAGAATGATATCAAGACCTTAAACCTTATTTTCAAATAAAAAAATGATAATTATACTTGAATGGATACTATGGAAAATGAATCTCATCGCATTCGTGGAGACGGTAGTCCGTACGTATGCACGAGCGACAATATCATTATTTTGATATTAAAATAACATATAATTGGATGGTACATCATATATACAGAATGATTATCACGTTATATTTATTATTTACATGAATTACACATCATTATTATACCCATCCAAAAAATAATTTATTGAATAATCATTACACCACGACGTGGAGATGGTAAGTCGTACGTACGCACGTAGGGTGACATGTCAGTCAAAGGCTGGATAGAATACTAAATATTGTTGTAAAATATTTATAATAACATCACAGTATATATAAGACACCAGATTTATTATTTTATAATGGGGATAACAAAGAAATAACATGTTGAAGAAGATAAGAACTTGATAAAGGCTGGTAAAAACATTACCTCTTCTACGGGTTCTTCCTTTTGATTTGATCAAAAGGGCTTCTTAAGATGGCTTTATAATCAAACTAAGTCCTCTAGGTTGAATTGAGGGATGTTTATAGAGTATTTGTCCAGGGTTTGGCTGAGACAAAAGGCTTTTACTGTGTGAATTACTGAGAAGGGGAAGTTCCCTTTTATAAGAGGGGTGAGGGGCACCTTTGGAAAAGCTAGAAATATTATTTTATAATAAATTCATATTCAGTTTATAATGGCTAAAAAGTATATTATTTAAAGGTTAAGGTGGTTATGGGTCGAAAACCACTCAACCAATAGAATTTAGCCAAGTTTGGGTCATTATATTAACCTTATCTTTTAGTTTTAACTCTTAGTTAATAAGTTTGACACTTACCATGTCACTTTGTATTTTTATATTATATAGTTAATAAACTTACTATATACCTTCAAGAAACCCCCCAAGTGGTCCATTATGATACAACTATCATTATATAAGTCTCTTGGCCTAACCATATATTTTTAGGAATTGAATATAAATTAATAATATAATATTTGTTTTCAAAATTCTTTTATATCAATTTTTACACTATTGGGTATTTGGTTTTTGATAAATTCTTAACAGCATTATTAATTCGAAACAAATATATATATAATGAATCCTAATATGTCATATTAACCTATAAAATTAGTGTAATTCACAAAAAGTCTCAAATTACATTTATTTATATATTTAAAATATCAATTATTTTAATATTTCATTAATTGCGTAATTACTCCATCACTATTGTGTCATAAATAAATTAACTTATTTAAAGTCTAAAAATTATAAATAAAATAAAATTATGTTAGAAATATTTTTATATTTCTAATTAATATTTACAATCGAATTTATCTCTTGTATAACCCTATATTAAAAATGTTGTAGTAACTAAACATTGATTTTTACTTTTTAACTCTTCTTTGAATTAAATAACAATAAATGTCCTAATCTAATCCCAGTGGACCTAAATGATTATATTTTATTCCCAAGGTTGTTTTTGGTCGAGATAAACTTTTCTAATTGAATTAGGACATGTGTTATGCTAATATTAATATCATTTTTACCGTTAATTACCCTATTTACTTTTAACCGTGGTAAATAAAAGTACAAAGTTACTATTCACCAAAAATTATTTTCATCTCAATGAACCACATTTTACTACTTGATATTAACTGTGTCTCTCGGTTTTTCGAAATTCCACTCACAAAAGCGGTAAAATTAAGTTTTATGTGAATTTCCAAATTCTCCTATGAGGTGGGTAAAAGACGGTGAAAAGTTCAATAAACTTTTTATACATCTACAATTATTCTAAAATAACTCCAATGAATAACATTGAAAATATAAAGGTATTATTTATCTATTTCGACCTTATTTTAATTTGAATAAAATAAATAATTATTTAAATAAAAATTTGGTTTTAAACTATAACTCAGTGTTTTTTTACTATTCATAAAAAATTGAATGTTTTCATAAAAATACTAAAATTTCACCCTATGATAATTTCAATATTATGAATCCAAAAATGAAGTCCATTTTTAAAGATAAAATTTATAAAATCTCAAAAAGTGGTTATTACTATTCATAACGGCTAGTTTGATTCGTTGTGGTGTGTATGTTAGAACTCGAAGTTGCGTACAACAGACGCTACTGTATTATTCAAAAGAAAGCATACCGTGGAAGCTTGGGGTGTTACACTATAATAATATTATGTTAATTTAATAATTCTTCTTCTAATATCTTCCCTTTTCCTTTTATTCTAAAAATTAAAATATCACATGTGTTGTGTCAATTTACAGCCACCAGGGATGATGTGTTTTCATTTTTCACTAAAACCTGAAAATCGGTTAATAAAACAATCATTATGGTTAAATGAGATTTTATTATAAATATTAATATAAGTTATATAATGTTTTTTAAGCAATATATAAACATGTTTTCTCATAAAATGATATGATTCTGTGATAGGCATAAAATCCTCCAAATAAATTAAATCATTTTTAATTGTTATATATCTAATGATTCAGTATAAAACCATATAAAAATGATATATAAGTTAATGTAATCGTTTATAAGTTCATTAATAACCTAAAATTTTAATTATTTATATCTATTCCAATTTTATTGGAATATCTATACTCTTATACATGCAAACTGATCTTGAAATCCAGGAAAATGAGCACTCCCGAACAATGAAATTTTACTACATAACTCATCAAAGTTGTAAAAAATGAACTCAATATAATTATAAAAAATAAAATAAATGACTTATATGGTTATATATTTATTAAAAATTGATTTAATTTTATTATACATGATTTTTAAGAAAATGAAACACTCATACATAAGGTAAGGTAATTCTCATACAGAACTCCATTACCTTGGGTTTTCCCTCTTTCACCCTGATTTTAGGATGTATATTAATTAAATGTTCCTATAATATTATTTATTTAATATCCCTTTTCACTTTTTATGATATACATGTTTTTTCTTGAGTTTCTGAAAATCAAAAAATATCCAAAATAACTCTTCTTTCTAAAAACATGACTTTTACTTCTATTGATTTTATTTCTTCTTTGCTCAAGATTGATGATTATTAAAAAAATTAGGTTATTTTATATTTATTTTGTGAACACCAAATTTTATTCTTTAATTTATGGTTTATGAAATTAAACCCATTCATTTACATGGATTATATTATTTCAATTACTGATATGCGTTCTACGTGTCATGCATGATTATATAAATTATATGATGTGATGGGTGCACCTAGAATTATAGAGAGTATATAAATGTTATGATGTGATGGGTATAGCATGACTAATAAATAACTCCAATTAATTGGGTAATTTCATTTATATCATACGATAATGTGAAATATGTGTTAACATGATTATATCTTTGTTCATGACTTTTTCTGGTGGTTAACCACAAAGGCATGGTGTTTTATTTTTATGAATTTCCACATTCATGGACATTATCTAATTATTTCACTCATGATTATTATGATGATCATTTGATTATGTTATGATTATTATGAATATTCTCACCCATGTTTCATGTCTCTAATTCATCCAATTGCTATGCTTTTAGAACATCCCTTCCTTTGATTTAATTTTTCAGGTTAATACTTATACTAAAGATAACATGAGGGCCAATATGAAGCTAGATAAGATGAAACTAAATAAATTTTTAGGTTTTATTATTTAATTTTTTGTATGGACCTAATTTTACAATGTTAGTAAACCATTGTATCCTGTTTTGGTATATCTATTATGTTATTTATTATTAAAATCATGTAATAGTTATGTAATAAAAATCAGGGTCTCTATTGTATTGTGGTGGGGACAATGTTGTTGCTATGGAAGTATGACAAAAAAAATTACCTAAGTGATTGATGTTCGCATGGTACCCTTGAAGAAATATAAATGTGGAATATTTTTAGGAATGATAGATTCACTTTTATCTTTTGATTCATATATTAGAATTAAAAGCATTGGGAGATATAAATTAATCCAATAAATATAATTGTAATCGAATCTGGTGGATGTTAGATAGACCGTAATTTAGTAATTTCAAATAAATAAGAGTGTCAGTGGTTAGTCAACTAAAGGAAATATGAATGAAATTTTCATGCATATTTTGGGAAGTTTTAAAGTAATACATATAATTCATTCTTCAATGTTTTTTGGTAAATGGAGGAATTTAATAGTCATCATATAGAACAAAATAGTAACTTTATATGATCACATAAATTCAAAGATGAGGGAAAATATTTCTATGAGTAATCGGATGGTTCCATGGAAAACTGTGGAACTCCGATAAATATCAATGTTTAGTATAATTGGTCGAGTGACTAGAATCCAATGTAATATGGGTGGGACCATATGTACACATTATGGGGGTATCACCTATGATTAGTGATATACATGGATGATTAATCAATTTGATTGTAATCTTTTTAATTTTTTATGTAACAAAAAATGTAATAGTTCCTTCTTATGGATGTAATACATAAGATATGATATCTATAAATAATTTTTGTTATTTAGTGTTTTTTTCATTTTAATTCTTTTATCAATATTTAATTTTATTTTATGTGAGGATCAACTCATTATAGTCATTTTGGGTTTGGTGAAACCTCTAATGTTTTGATATATCAAAATTGATTAGTAAATTATTATCTAGGAATTTCTAGAAATTGTTTTCTCAATAATAAATTATCATCGTGGTAATTTAAATTAAGTGGTTGTGATGGTTCCACCAATAGTGAAAATTAATGTTATAATATGATTCTTAAAGTCTTTTGTGGGGAAATTAACAGCAACATTTATCATTAGTTGGTTAATTAATATTTATTTTTTTCTTCTATAGGGGGGGTTGTTAATTTGATGAGATCATGAAGATATGTATCACTGAAAAGTATTTATACTATAAAAATTATTTAGAAGCATCATATATAATTAATATGTTATATTCAATTCTCTTTTTTAAAAATAATTACTCTAGATTTGGATACTTAAGTAAGGATAAGTTTTTCTTATTACTAATAGACTACTGAAAAATATGATATAAAATCAAGATATTTTAGCATATTTTGTGAACATTAGTTTGTATTTCGGTGGTTTATATGTGAAAAATATAGTTTTAGTGGCTATAAATTATTAAAAAATTCATAATAATTAGATCCAAATTTTTTTATTCTAGGTATTGAATGGTCAACAATATAGATCACCCGTGTTTTATAAGGTTTAAGAATCTGTATATTAATTTTAAGTATGGATCTTAATTTTTGGTTGTTTTCAGTTAAAATACAGAATTGGAATATTTACATGTAAACACCGTGTACCCAGGTACCATGTAGAGTCGCGTACTGGTCTTGTGATAGCCAAGTACATGGCCATGTAGGTGACCTGGTAGACCGCTTAATGCTGGGTCTAGTTAATGTTACTTCATTGTGTTTACATTTAATGAACACATTGTGTAGTTTTCTGTTTAGTTGATAAATTGGATCGGTGATGAGTCTCATCCTCGAAAACATCTTCATCTCATATTGGTTCATACAGAAGAGTGACAGAAGGTCCAACAAACTCCGAACCCCTCTTGATTCGTTGTCGTACATTCGATTGAGACACCATCTGGAGTGTTGGAATACCACTGGTGAGTTATGAAAACCCCAAGAGCTTTTATTCATGATTCAACCTCTTTTTGAGTTATTAAAGGTTTAATTTGTTTCAACTTTTTGTAGAACAATGTTGTTCTGTGCTGATTCAAGGGCCAACATTCAAGAGTATTGATCATATGACATCGAGGAAGATGGTGTGTTCCTTTCATTGTTTGTCTGTGAATAATATAAGCATAATGTGCTTCATACCCACATTTTTGGTATTTCTTGATTGGTATTTAACCCTATAGAATACTTGTTATGGTTAAATGATTAAAAGGGGGTTGTTGCTTATGTGTATGGCTAGGTACCTTGTTTTCCATTAAATATTTGATTATGATGGAGTTTGTTTATTTATATGAAATTCCTGTGAGATGCATTTTCAGAGTTTAACCAATGGGAATTTTACAGTAAGAGATTCACAAGGAAGGGTCATTGATGTAGGTGTTATTCTTATGCGACCTAGGCATATTGACAGTTAGAGCTTCCAAGTGGTCATTGATGAAGGGGTTTAGACTGTGATAGCTTTCCAAGGTGGTTTTTTATAATTGTTTCATTGTATTATCGAGCTAGAGGTTTATAACATTTAATCTTTCCCAAGTGATCATTTGGAAATTATTAGTGCTATGTTAGACTATAGGGTTTTTACCTTAAGAGCTACTCAGAGGATCGTTATTAAATGAATTGGTGTAATGTTAGACAATGGGAATTAGACTGTGAGGACATTCTCAAAAGGGTCACTATTGAATAACTAAATCATGGTAAGATGTCTTCCAGGACTAATGATAAGATTGTATTCAGTCTTACATGATTGTTTAGATGGTCTTTTGAGATGTCTTTTGTTACTATTTTACAAGGATACATAGATTAGGATAGAGCCCAAGGTTTACATGATTCAATAGATGAATAATAAATGTCAATTGAATGTCATTGAAAACATTAGAACTGTTTACTTTTTAGTACTTTCCTATTTATTTCTTCATTTCTAAATATTTCTTTATATTTATATATATATTCACTGACATTTAGTCACAAGTCTTATAGTGGTTTCCAACAGGATTCATCTAACACCCGGTCTGGTTCGTGCTTTTAGACCCAATCAATTATATTGATGCATGTATAGATAAGGTAAACCACCCTTCTTCATCAGGTACACGATTTTATTTGGATATGGAGAGCATTGGAAACAGTATGAGGACTATGATGCTGTTGGAGTTTACTGATTTCCTATACATTGGTTTCTGTATTTTATTTCTCTTATTGTAAATTGTTTGGCTTTTTTCCTAGACACATGTGACATGAATCATTTCCATATGGTATTGTTGTTTTATTACTATAATTATTACACTATTTACTTCTTTTGTATGGTATTAATTCTCCATTATTGATTACTATATTATTTCCATTGTGTATTCTCTGCCAATGATGGAATATTTTCCTGATACTACAACATGGATCTCACGGCTAGTCGTCCGCATTTGGAATTTGGGGATGCTCTTGAGGTTATGTGTCCAACTGGGTTCGGGGCACCATGGGTGGTACATGGATCTGGGAAATTAAGAAGTGGTATTAGAAGGACTTATTTTCTACCTTTTCATAATCTTAGGAGTCTGTTGATAGGGATAAGAAGTAATAGGTAGTTGGTAATAAACTATTTGGTGAAGTATCTACACCGTGTAATGGGAATATCCATGTTACCTAAAATATTGCAATTTTTTTGGTTGTCCAATTATTACAGTTGATTTAATTTTACCATTGGGTGATACAAATATATTTTTCTATTATGATTGATATCATTTTTGTTTTATTTTTTATTGGAACTTGATGAGATGAGGGTATTCCATCTCATGTATCGTAAAGGCAATTGCTAAAGATCACATTTCATGCATTCTTGTCATGCCATTTTGGTTTAATTACTTATTTCATGTTATTGTGATAGAAGTTCTTCAAGATATGAATGTTTTTATGATAGATTACATGATAATAATACCTATGATTTTGATAGGGTATTGAAATATGTAATGTTTCATTTGTATGTAAGCCAAGATCTGGTTCTTGAGTAGTTATGGGCCCTCTTGGATCAGAATGTGGTGGATCATGTATAACCGTTAATTAAATTATGTGTAGTCATGATACAAATAAGGATGTAATAAATTTTATTTGTGGGTAGTTTGGGATCTCACATATAGAAACATGACATGCCATGGACAAAATTTTACAATTTTGGGGGGTTCTGAAACGTTTTAGAGGCTTACTATCTTGATAACACAGAAAATGCATTGTGCGATGTTAAGAACACATACCAAGAGTCCTTTTGTTTTTCAAGAAATAAATTTTTTTATATACACATCATGTATCATATGTAAACACAGTGTGGTTTTTGACCGTGTGACTAACTGTGTGAGCAGAGACACGGGTATAGTAAACTATTTTTAGAACACGTAATGTACCGGGAGTACACGCCATTCTATAGTCGATCATGTGACTAATGACACTAATAGATGGAAAATATGTTGTACACGATGTGTCTAGGGTTAAAAATCTGTGTATTGTTACACCATGAGTAAACCATGTAGTTCTATCCATGTAGAAGAACTTGGGTAGGAGGGGATATTCAAGTACATGTCATGTCTTAAAAGGAACATGACATGTGTATGGGTTGTTTCACAATGAGGATGATAGAGGTACATTCCCATGTTAAAGTCTTAAGGGATCATTTCGTGTAGATATTCAACATATCATGTAACCATGTTTTTTTAAACATGATCTATTTCCTTCTCATGTGTTTTTTTCACTTCTAAGTTGCAGTCCTTCGTAATACTGTGCTGAGGTGTGCGATTGACCTATCATATTGATTCCACCATGGCGTCCTCTGGATTCTTGCCAGGTACATGGAAATTATGAAACAAAATAAATGGTAGATTAGGGACTACCAGTATTTCCCCTAGTCGTGCCCATCATCGAACTAGTTGTTATACTGAACGCAGGTGCTGATGCATAATTCTGTGAAGGATTTATGAGAATGATGCAGATTTTTCAGGGAGCACCACATCCTTCCCTGACTAGTGAAGAGTTTACACTGGTGTTCCATAAGCATCATTCTCCAATTTTTTTAGGGGATGGAGGATCACATGATATAGACACATGGTTGGAGTCCATGCTTTCTATCTTTGAGAATATGGAAACACATTTGGAGATGAAGATGAACCTCACGATCTTTATTCTATATGAATTTTCTAAGAGATGATGGGATTTTATCTCACAGGTGGGATGTCATCGTGATATGTCTCGGGAAGAGTTTTCGAGGATGTTCTATGATTACTCCTCCAACAAGACATTGGGGGCTGATCTATATCTAGAGTTCTTGCATTTAGAGCAGGTTTCACTTTTAGTGATGGATTATTCTACTAACATTATAGAGCTTCAGCTCTTCAAAATTATTTTGGGAGGTGAAGAGATAACTTTGGCTAGACGATATGAGGATGATCTTAGGTATGGAATCCAATTATAGGTGAATGTTTTTAGAACTAATTTGGGGACTTCTACAGTAAACCAGGAATTGAATGCTGATCATAATCTAAGGGAGTTTGGAGCTACGAGCAAGGTTAGTTTAGTATCAATGGCTTGTACTCCTTCGACAGATAGCAAGAAGCGTTGTAAAGAGCTTTCCTACGATGTTTCTTCAAGTATCCAAGTTGTATGATTCCATTTCAAGAAGAGTGGGAATGTAAGACGACATCGCCTGATGGACCCGGTTGACTGCTGATCTTGCATCAGGATGGGTCATCTTCAATGTTTTTGTCAAATATTCTCACCAATATAGGTGAGAGGGGGTCTATTTAGAATCCATGTTTAGGAGCAGGATAACCATTTTCCCATCATTCAAGGATATTTAGTTCGTTAGGCCATTCTGGTCAAGGAGGTGGTCGTGGAAAAGGTATTCATATGACATGTTTTTAGAGACAACATGGTGGATCATCTTAGGGTAGTCATGCATGGTCATAGGGATGCAAACTAGTCAGACTTTTGCATTGGAGAAAACAATGTAGAAGCAGGATCCCATGCCCTCTACGGTATAGGTCATAATTTAATGATGTTATGAGAATATAAACTATATTAGGGATTAGTACGGCTAGTGTATGTCAGTGCAGGGAGTTCCCTCTGAAGGTTGGTGGGTGTCACTTCTTGTGGTACCTCTATGTCTTGTTGATGACAAGTTTCAATTTCTTTCTCATAATGTACTGGTTGTTCTACTTTCAGTCCTTTGTTGATTAATATTTCAACATTGTTAGTTTCACATCACTAGATGGGGGGATCTTCTACACAAGGTTGAATGGGATGTCAAGGTGAGAAGAGCTAGACTCGAGCATCATGGGTTAGAAGGAATTATATACCAGATTAATGGTTTATATCTGGATGACCAGGGGACTTAAAAAATGGAATTTCCCCCAGTGGTGGATCATTTTTTGTATTTTTTTATAGGAGACTTTTCAGGTTTTCCTACAGAGTGAGATGTGGGTTTCTCTATTGATCTTGTGCTAAGAGTGGAACCGGTGTCCATTCCATTATATAATATGGATACACAAGAGTTACAATAGCATAAGAAGTATCTAGAGGAGTTGTAGAAAAAGGGATTCATCTGACAATACTTCTCCTTGGGGGTTTCCTATCCTTTTTGTGAAGAAGGTGGATGGTACCCTCATACTTTATATGGATTATCATAAGCTGAACTAGTTGATGGTTAAAAAATGATATCCTTTACCATGTATTTATGATCTCTTTACTGTTCTTACAGGATCTCGACTGTTCTCGAATATTGACATGAGATCTAGTTATCCTCAGTTATGGATTAAACAATCAAATATACCTATTACATAGTTTCAGAGTATGTATGGTCTATATGAGTATTCTGTTATGCCGTTCTATCTCACAAATGCACCAGTAGTTTTCATTGAACTGAGGGCATGAGTGTGTAATATTTATGCGGATTATTTTATGGTAGTTTTCATGGAATATATCTTGGTGTACTCTAACACTCGAAATGACCATACCATCTATATTGAAATCATATTGATTACACTGAGATAGAATCAATTATATTCTATGCTCTCAAAATCCAACTTATGGATTGAGAATATTCATTTCTTGGGTCATGTTATCTCAAAGATAAGAGTATCAGTAGACCCAAATAAATCAAGATAATTTGTTTCCTAGGATCATCAAAAATAAAATCATTGATTAGTGGAGTTTTTTTTGGGATGGATGGTTTCTATATGTACTTTATATAGGGATTTTCACACTTATTAGCACCACTGATGGGTCTTACTAAGATGGGTGAAATGTAATTGTGGATAGAATCATGTGATTAATTTTTTCAGAAGCTGATGGGGATATTGAATTCAGCACCGATCATGATTTTTCTGGATCTAGAAAAGAGTTACACTATTTACGATGATGCATCAAGTGTCATTTTGGGGGAAGTGCTTAGGTAGGGGGAAGGATTTTTTGCATACGAGCCTTGAAAATTGAAAACACACAAAAGTAATTACTTGATGCATGATCTCAAGCAAGATGATGTTGTACATTCTTAACGCAATTGGATACATTATCTTTTTTGTGAGCATTTTTTGGTATACACTAACCATAAAAGTCTCAATAATATTATTACTTAGGGAGATCTAAATTTGAGATAGTGAAGGTGGGTTGAGTACCTTCACTATTTTTACATTGAGCCTTCCTACATGCTTGGGAAAAGACAACACGAGAGTTGATGCGTCGAGAAGGAGGACTCAGATAGAGGTAGTTTAGGAGGCCAATAGTGAGTGGAAGATTATGGCTCTATTCTCAGAAATGCAGTTGGAGGTGCAAAACAATCAATGGATGATGTTTATTTCTTCTATATATATAACCTATACTATTCTAGATCGAGTGCAGATGTGGATGGTATTATATTCTAATGTCCTAGACCTATGAGAGAGTGTGTCAGGAGAGGACCCCACACTAGGGAAGACCCTTGATGAGGACGAGGTTTTACATTTTCATGGGAACATATGTGGGTGACAAAAGACATATGCAAGGATATGTTGCAAGAATTTTTGGCCTTGGTATGGGATGTTCATCATGTTGTAACCAATATGTATTTAGAACTAAATAGTCAGTATTAGTGGCCAGGCATGAAAATGGATGTAGCTAGTTTTGTTGTGAAATGTTCTAGCTTTCAACAGGTGAATGTGTAGCATTAGCGATCGAAAGGGCATTTAAAGTAGTTACCCATTCCTAAGTGTATGAGGAATGATTTCATGGTGGATTTTTTGATAGGTTTAGTGAGGAATCCTTGAGAGAATTGTGTTGAATGGGTTTTTGTTGACAGACTCATGAAGGTTGCACGTTTTTTATCGATCAAGGAAAACATCAGTGTTGATTTTTAGGGAAAGTTGTACATCCATGATATTGTATGATTGCATGGGGTTATGAAATATATCATTTCAGTTAGGGATTCTGAATTTATTTCTCACGTTTTGCGGGGAAAATAGAGGTGGTTGGGTATACAATTACTTTTAAGTATATCTTACCACTCATAGGAAGATTGCCAGTTCAAGGTTACGATTCAGGTTTTTGAGGACATGCTTCAAGAATGTGTCCTGGATTTTGGGGTTATTGAGAGAAACACATAGCCCTGGTAGATTTTTTCAACAATAATAGTTTTCATGAAATAATTAAAATGAACCCTTATGAGTATTTGTATGTTAATCCATTCTGATCACCCTTTTGTAGGATATAGGTAAGAGAGGCAATTGTGCTAGGACCTCGTCTTGTCTAGGAAGGCACTGAGCTGGTGGATTTGATTTGGAAGAGGATGGATAGTGAAAAATCTCCATAGAAATATTATTCTGATTGACCATGATTTCCTCTAAAGTTTGAGGTTGGAGATTATGATTTTATACATGTCACACTATCTTTAGGACACATAATGAATAGGAAATAGTGGAATCTTTCACCGAGATACTTCTGGTCATATGAGGTTTCAGAAAGAGTCAGGACAGTTTCCTATCAATTGGAGTTACCTCAAAGGTACCAGTCTAGGTATGTCATCTTTCATGTTTATCATATATGATGTTACTTTTCAGTCCTACCTAATATTTTTCAACCCGAAAATGTTAATTTGGAGGTGGATGAATACTTAGAAAAGCATCCTATTTGGATTATGGATTACAGCATGAAGGTTCTCCATGGCCATTATGTTCCTCTAGTATGGGTTCTATGGCAGCATAGGTGAGTACTAGATGAGAATTGGGAGGGTGAGGACGACATTCGATCACAGTGGAATGTGTTTTTTGAATATTTTTCTTTACCACCCTAGGAAGGGAAATTCAGGGATGAATTGATTTAAGGGGGGTTGTTTGTAAGAAACAGAATCCTCTTTTTAAGTAATGATCTTTATTTTTGATTAATTTGAGGGAAAAGGAAGAATTATAAATTTTTTAAGTAAATGTCATGTACTTATGGGTATATGATATATACCTGATTACTACATATAGTTGCATATTTTCCATGTTATGGCCGAGTACATGGCCATGTAGTTGACATGGAAAACTTCTTAAGGCGGGGACCAGTTAAGGATACTACACAGTGTGTAAGATTGATAAACATATCCGGTGGTTTTATTATTAGTTGATTAATCGGAGCGGGGTCACATCTCATCCCCGTAAACATCCTTTTCTTCTTTTGGTTCGTATATTAGAGTGACATAAGGGTCGAAAAATTCAAATCCCATCCTGATTCTTCTTTTGACCTCCGATTGTGATAACGTCAGAAGCCTTGGAATCCCACTGGTGAGTTCTCAAGACACCAAGATATTTTCTTCCTGATTCAAAATCTATCGTGAGTTATTCAGGGTTGAACACTTTTGACCTTTTTTCATATATATTCCATTTTTGATAGATTTAGGGATCGATGTTCAATAATATTGATCATACTACATCAAGGTTAGTGGTTTGTGCCTTTCATAGTTTATATATGGATTATATATAGAAAAGTTCCACATACCCACGTTTGGGGTATTTCATGATTGGAATTTAAACTGGTCTTATACCTACTATGTTTGATTGTCTAAAAAGGTGTTGTTTTTTATGTGTAAGGTTAGATACCTAATTTTCCATGCCTTGTTTGATTAGGATGGAGTTTTTTGATTATATGATATACCTGTGAGATGAATTGTGGGGGTTTTACCAAGGGGAATATGACTATGAGAGTTTCCAGTGGTAGGGTTGTTTATGTATTTTTTATTATTATAAGACCCATGGGTATTGAAAGTGAGATCTGGAATGTGGTCGTTGACCCAATGTTTTGGACATTGAGAGATTTCCTCGGTGGTTTTTTATAACTGTTTGATAGCATGTTAGAGAAAGGGGTATAGACCGTGAGAATTTTCCCAGGGGTTCATTTGTAAATGATTAGTGCTATGTTTGACCAAATGGGTTAGACCATGAGATCTACCCAGAGGGTCATTATTAAATGAATTGTTGTTATATTAGACCAAATGGATTAGATTGTGAGAACATTCCTAAAAGGGTTATTATTGAATAATTGAAGGATACTGATGAGTCTTCCAAGCCAAATAACAAGCTTGGATTCAGTAATATGTTACTGTTTAGAAGGTCTTATAATACATCTATTGTTACTATTATATAGGGGATATATAGATTTGGTTGGATCCCAAGGTTTACAATATTAAACGAATGAATATTTAATAATAAATGAATGTAATTGAAAACTATGTGATTATTTAATTTTGATTAATTCTTAGTTTATTTTATCTTTTCTGAATATCTCTTAATATATTTATATATATTCACTGATATTTAGGAACAAATCATTTGGTGGTTGCCTACTGGGATTTGTCTCACACACTGTTTGGTTCAGGATTTTGTACCTATACAGACAATATAGTTTCAAGTATAGTTAAGGGAAAGCACCCTTCTTCATCAGGTACTTCATTACTATTGAATCTGGATAGAATGAGACCAAGTAGAGGATTTTGACGCTATTGGAGTTTAATTCTTTTCAACACTTGGGTTTCTATATTTTATTTAAAGCATTGTGAATCGTTGGGCTTCTTTCTAGGACACATGTAACATGCATAATTTATTTATGCTCCAGTTTTTTTATTACTATCAATCTTCTATTGTTTACTTTTGTTGTATGGTATTAAATCTTCCTATATTCTTTACCATTTTATTTCACCTATGTATACTCTTCCAATGAGGGAATAGTTTCCCCACTACTACACCTTGTCCCTCACTACTAGTTGGCAGCTTCTCGTGTTTGGGGAATGGGTTTTTGTTTATGTGACCAACCGTTTTTGGGGCACCTTGGGAGGCTCCTGAATCTGAGATGTTATAGATGGAGGTTGTGGAAACATCTCTGGTTTGTCCTAGTTTTTTAATTCATACTACCGGTAATGTTAATTTGATTATGGAGTGGTTGAATATATATTAGAGAAGACATGAATAATATATATACAGAATATTCCAACATTTAGTTTTTACCATCGGTAACTACATATTTCATTTTGTGTCTCCTTGATTATGAAAACATTGATTAGGTAAATAGGGTGAATCAACAACTTTATTTGGTGTAACTATTATGATTCATGATCAGATTTGAGACGTACTATAACATTTAGATATTATTTTATAGTTTAATACATAATTTATTTTATGTTATATATATATATGTAAGTATAATAAAACATTTTCATAATTTATGGAGTGATGAGGTAGAGTTAGAGTTAGGTTATTTTCCTGAGGAACGACCAGTCCAAATTTTAATTTTTAGTGTAAATATGTTATGTGTAATGGTTGTACCTTAATTTTTTGTTTTATAGTAAAAGTAATTGATCAATGTGTAGTAATTGGAGTGAGAAGAGGATATTGAATTGAAACGATAAGATTTATTCAATGTAGGTTCAAAATGAAACTCTTAGGGGACAATAGACATGTTGGTAGAGAGATTATAATAACCAATGAATTTTGGGGATTTATTTGATTTACTATTTCCAATAAAAAGGTATATATCTATATTTATAATTAGAAAAAAAAAATAGGATATTGATAGAAAGAAATATAAATAAACTGTAAGAATCTAGATTATTTTTGATATGTGAATGTCCCACTAAAATCCAAGTGAAAGGACACTATAACATTTCTAGGACGGATGTAGTTAATAATTGGTCTTTACATTCCATAGATGGTGTAGTGGTAGGGCACAATGATTTTTTGTATCTCATTGATGTTATAATGAGTTTCATTGAGATTTTAATGGTTCCATCAACAAAAAATGTTTTACTAAAGTAAATTTGAAAACATTTGGTACAAAATTTTATAAATATTGTATTTTTTCATATAATAATTTTGAATATAAGGGTTACTCTTTTTACATTCAACTCCCATTCTCCATTGAATTAATTTAAAATTATCATTCCTAGATTATATCATTTCACAACAGTTTCATTGAGTTTCTTCATTGATTTCCTCTATTTTTCAATAACATATCTAAAATAATGATTTACATCATTTTGGAATGTTTTCATTGAATCATCCAATTAGAGTGGTTTGAAAAATAAATCATAGATAATATTTTCATTATATATAGAAATGTGGAAACAAATATATATTATAATTTTTTATATAATTTATATTTGTACATATGTATGAATAACATGAAACAAATATTGGAAAATGATAGTGGGGTAATGGGTATTTCTAAATTCCAAAAAATAATTAATATACGTTTATTTAAATTAGATTCTCATTCTATCTATGATTATTTTATCATTGGGTGGACAAATAATAGAGATTATCTATATTTTATAGTTCAATTTAAATGGGAAAATATATTTAATCATTATATCCTATCATTTAAAATAATATTATATAATTTGATTTATTTTTATATTATTCATTTGATGGGTCTTATCTAATTTAACACATAGAAGTCTGTTAACATAGATGAATAATACTTTATGTTAACTCATTTTTATATTTATAATAGATATACCAAGAATTTTCATAATAATGGGTAATGTGTGTAATAACCTATCATTGGTATGAAGACCAATGATGTAACATGCTCCTGAAAAAATAGTGTAACGTGGGTGAGTGTGGCCAGTGTTACGTACACTAGAGTTCCATGATTATGTGTGGGAAAGTGGTCGATATTATGTTAACCATTATATCAATTCCTATTTCTAGAATTTTGGGGTTATATTATTTAAACCTGGGGGTCTAAATTATGTAGACAATGGGGACTAGGGTTGATCTTATGTATAGAATTTGGTTTGGGTTTAATGTTATGTGGAATAGGGGTTAGTTATTATGGGTTAACTATGTTTTTTTATGTGGACTATGTGGGAAAATGCTTATATGGTATAGTGGGGTTAAAAATATTTTGGTAAAATTTATATAGATTATTATCATTCTCTATTGAGTTGTTGAAATTCTAGACATAAAAACATTTATCGAAACATGTAGTGTCAGGTCATGGTAACCAAGTAAGTGCATGAATACATGCATTTCTTGATTTTAAATAAGAATGGGTTATCACAGAATTGCACTTTAGATTCCCAAAATAATATATCATATTTGTTACATATTTTAATTTTAATATTAATTACATAACATAATGATATATGTGAGAATCATATAGTTATAGTTTTTTTGTATTCTTGGAAACATAAAAAAATAATTTATAAGTGAACTACATCATCTCCCACAATTATCATCATAACTAGAACCCTTCAATGAAATATCACACAAAATACTTCTATTCATAACCTTGAGAAATAAAACCTATTAAATGGTGAACTCAGATGATTATTAAGGGTAAAAATAGAGATATCAATATAACAAGAATATAATAGTATGATACAATGATAATAACATTTGGAAACCATACCTTGTATACCATAAATCGTAAACTTCTGTCATAAAATAATGATTGTAGGTATATATGACATAAATCATAAAGGGAACAAATTACATAAGTTGAAGAAGCCTAAAATTGGCATAAGGCAAATAAATTTGGAATATACATATGTTTATAAAATTATTTCCTTGGTAGGGAAGTCTCATTACCAAAAATATCATAGTGGAATGGGATAAATTTCCAAACCAACATAGTAATCAAGGTTCAATTCCATGACAATCATAGTGGTCATTGTCCCATAATGAACTGGGTTCACTCTCTATTGTAGTCCTTTTTAATCTCATTATATATCAATATTTACCTAATTCATTGGAGGTAGAGACAGGTCTAACCTATCCTTGGTTATAATGTAACCACCATAATTAATTATTATGTTTCCACTATCATAGGTTGTAACATAACCATCATCATTTGTTTTAAATTAACAAATTTTACATTATCAAAACTATACATAAGTGTCCCATAATATCTAAAAATATTCATGATATCATAACACATGAAAATAAGTTGGGCACAAAATCATTTCATCATAGTGTAACTTGTGGAAAAGAAATGGGAGTCATAAAAAAACATCATTTCATCATTGAATAACCAATATAAAGGAAATAAATTTTACGAATAATTTATCAATGAATAACCCATTAAAAATAAATTGGTTTTATAAAAATTAAATCATAGTATCACCCATAGCAAGGAAATGGGATTCATAATCATCTCATCAATTCTTCATAACACAATCTGTGAAAAAATAGTGGGATCATAAAAATATCATTATCAAAACAATAAAAAAAATATAAATAAATAATAATGATAGAATAATTGGATCATATTCCAAAAAAACATAATGAAAAAATGGTTTTTTTCATTAATGAAAATAAATTCCCTAAGAAGAGCATAAAAAAAATCAAGAAATTATCGTTTCAATTTTGAAAACACTTATTTAAAATCCAATAAATTTTGAAATATAAAAGAAAAATATCCATTGAATATATCCATGTAATCATTTAATTAATAACTTAAATAATTTATTGTTCATGATAGTGGAAATTTCAATTCATGGTGTATATTTTAAAATGAAGAATCCATTTACATTTTTAGGAAAAATTCAAGAGATCCCTGTTTGGAAATGACAAAAGGATTATTTTAAATCAATTTTATTAAAAATAAAAAATTAGAAAAAATTTAAATAAAATTTCATTCTATAATAGCTAAAACATTTTTTAAAATATTATTATAAAATAAGTATATAGAAGAAATAAAATTTCTAACTGAAGAGATAAATAAAATCTGTATTTCCATAAAAACATTGTTTTGGAATATCATGTAAATAAATAGAAAATATGAAATAAAAACATGTATTTTAAAAATAATTAAAAGAGGAGAAAAAAATAAATTAGTTTCCTAATATTTATAACTTATTATTTCATCACAGGAAAAACAACCATAAATATTCCTCAAAAAAAAGATATTGTAAGATAAAACATTTACCACATATGTAACATAATAAGCGTAAGACTCATGAAAAAATTCCATCAAATTAAACATTAAATATCATAAAAATAAAGATATTAATGATATAATTTATCAAATTTTTAGTATAAACACCACACTAAAGGATTAAGAGGTGAATTCAGTATAAGTCTCCGCTAAATTAAAGTGATACTATAAATCGATTAACATAAGTCTCAATATAATTTGTTCCCATTAAAGACTCCTATATAATAAATATACATTTATATTATATATATTACAGAGAAATAACTATAAATATCATACTATATATGATTTACTTATGCCATTTTATTACGTGTTTATTGAAAATTCCTTGTAAAAATCACATTTCATATAATAACTCCTTCATTTTACATGTATTTTTTTGTTTAGTATTTTAAGTTATTATATTTATTCATGGTACCATAATTTATAAAATATTAACAATGATATAAATTTCATATATATTAAATATAAGTATGTATAATATCTCATTAAAGTTATATATATATAAAATTAAATACAACATTCATTGAGGTGGTAAGTTATACGCAATCCTGAATAGAGTTTAAATTTTATCGACGCATGAAAAAAAATAATGTTAAATAATATATTACCTTTAAAAATTAATTTTCATGTCATATATATAAGATATGTTAATTAATTATATCCTTATTACCTTCCATGTAAGGCATAATTAAATAAAGAATAGAAATTCTTCGCGAGGTGGTAGTCCACCAAACACTTGATTGACGGTGTCATTTACAAATTGATGGAAGAGGAGACAGATATAGGTCATTACATTAACACAATAACATATGAGTATATTTTAGATACTGGTGTTCTTGTATTAGAATTATTAAAAAAATGAATATATGTGGTATGTGAATAATTTAAAATAATGAGCTTAGACATATCCTCATGAAGATTTGGATTTTGGGCCGCATAACATTGGTGGTGATGATTTCGGAAAGGGGTCCATAGTTGGGAATCTTCTTCTTATAAGATGAAATTATTGATGATTAATTCATAATCTTACCAATGGTAAGGGGGAACTTATTATAATATTCCATAGATAGGCTCCTGAAATGGTTTGATATGGAAAGTGGGGACGTCTAGTTAAGGACTGCTAAATGTCATTGGGAAGATCGATTGTGTGGCTTCCAAGACTTCACGTTCGATCTACTAGCCTCTAGGGTAGGGACAGAATCCTTTTAGTGGTACATCATATCCATATAATTTGAAACCAAACATTGAATGTGTTGGGTGGGTGATGGTGTCATCCATTTAATTTAGGACCTGAATGGTACATTGGATGGAACAAGTGTCTGTGAAAGCTCATGAGATCTCGTTGGACTGAAGCGGTCTATGAAGAGTGTATGCAATAAATGCGATAGACACAAACAAAATTCTTCATCAAAGTATCATCTCATAAAAACATCATTATTTATGTTTTTTTTTGTTCGTCTTCTATTTTTTATGTAAAAGGGGACTAACATTGGTTAACACTACCACCTTGGTTAAGGATTCATGTTAGGTTCACCATTTTTTTCTGATTAAAACTATCATCACCAAAATTATTGATTGTGTGTGGTTGAATTGTGTCAAATCATGTATGTTTGGTACAAATTCATCAAATAGTCTATAACAAGTTTTTTCATGGATCCCGAATCACC
This sequence comes from Viscum album, assembly GCA_963277665.1. Classification (NCBI taxonomy): domain Eukaryota; kingdom Viridiplantae; phylum Streptophyta; class Magnoliopsida; order Santalales; family Viscaceae; genus Viscum; species Viscum album. The sequence continues at coordinate 1,263,910,617 of OY728130.1, forward strand.
TAACAATTCTCATATCAATGACTCATGGAACTACCTTCTAATGATATGTGTTTATTGGGTTACACGGACAATGACACTTTATAATTCCCATTGGCTGAGAAGATGGTATGTTGGTCTCACCAAACCCTTTTTTGGGGAACAATTAAATATTCTAAGACTCTTTAACAGATTTATGATTTCTTCACAAATATATTGTTCATTCTTAGGTGGGTATAATATGTATTTCCCATTGGTAATGATCCATTATGACAATGAGGGGGTTCAGGATCATCTTTGTGGATATGAAGTTCTCCATCTATGTTTCCCCTTTATGGAAGTATTATATGTTCCTTGGTTGTTTTCTAATACAATTCTAGTTTTAATCCATGTGTTGAGGCACTCTAGATTTTTCTATCTTCCAGGGAGACAGAACATGTTTTTATGTCTGGATCGAACCCATATGATCAGTTTCTTATATACCTTGATAAGTAGAATCAAAGACCCTGAATTATGGATCCACATAACAAATCACATCACCTTTTAAGGTCATGTGACAAATACCTAAACATGATGTTCAACATCATTCGATGAGGATGTCCTGGCGAGAGGTGCCTATTCCAGGATTGTGTGGGACTTATGATGGGGAAGACCATGGAGTCCGAAAGAGATATTGTCTCTTGGGTGGATATGACCTTATGGGAATGTTTCCTGGAGAACATTAGGTTGGATTTGGAAACTATATTTTGAACTCAATGAGTCTTCTTATATATCCCATTAGATGGGAATCAAAGCCCTCATAATTTGGTTAGTATTTCATCTTATAGATGGGAGTTATCCGTTTAAGGGGGAATGATCCACGATCAGTTTTGGAAGTATCCCATCTAGTGCTTCATCTTTAAGAATATGGTCCTTCAATGTTCGAGGTATGATTTCGTGGCTTATTCATGGAAGTGGTCAATTTTTATTGAATATGATTTAACTTATTCAGGGAAGCGGTCTGTGAATTTTGGTATGGTTTGGACAAATACCAAATGGGACACCTATATGAGTGGATATAAAGTAACATTCGTGAAGGGAGTCTTTGATGTTTCATACATGAATAATTTTTTGTGAAGTATTATCAACGTAGTGTTCATACATGAAGCAATTTATTTATTCTTATGGTTATATAATGGATCCTCATGTTGCTAACGACAATACCTTCACATGGAATATTCGACAGAGGGTTTTCCATATATCTTTCATCTATTTTTTCTTAACTATGTGGTATGGTTCATCTGCAATATATTTTAGGTATGGAGATGGTTGGAAGATTTAATATATATAATGGTTTCTCTATCCTCATCCCTTGACTTTTTATTTGTTCTATTGATATTTCATTTTCCCCCTCCATGGCTCCCCTAGTCACATATTTATAGAGGAGTTGTGCAAACGTAGACTTATATGCTGGTTGAGATGGTTCGTGGGGTCTCTTCTAGAAGGATCCCATGAAGAACATCACAGAACATGAATGAGTTACTTCATAGGGGTCGAAAAATACTACCCTTACCCTGAAATGGTTCATCAGTTAGGGGGGGATATTTTCAAGGGGAGGAAATCATTGTGTGAACCTAAAAAATGTGTTTTACATTCTAGGTAATTGATGGCACAACCTCATCCTATGAATGATTTTGTTCATAGGAAACCTCAAAGAGTGGAAAAAATACTATGCAGAGTTGTAGTTCATGGAGAATTTTTTTATTTGTAGGACCAATTATTCCTTTTTGGATTGCCATATTTTATCATTTTCTTGGACTCTTATTCAGGAATATTTTTACCCTTACATATTCAAGGAACTCCTTTCTCCTTGAATTCAGAGTTTTCAGGACAAAAAAAATTCCCCCCATTAGAATAGGGTCTAATAAAGACAAAGAGAATGCAGTTTTGAAGAATAAGTTGTCCTAATTTAATAGAATATTTGATAAATATCTAATTTTATCCTGAGACAAGGAACTCAACAATCATAGTTTTACTATTTATATGGTTAAACGTAAATCCTCACAAACTCTATACCTTTTTTGTTATCATTCATGTTTTTTCTTAAGTCCACTTTGGTGTAGAATTAGAATGCATAAGATGATTTTTACTTAGGTCATCCATTGTTGGTCAAGACCTAACATGATTTGAACCTTCTTATTTTTTGATTTCTTTATTATTTTCTAAATCATAAAAAGCATTTGTTTAGCAAACTAGAACCTAGATTCTATTTAGGGTTCCCTTTTAAGGTTTTCACCTGGAGAGTGTTGGTCCTCTTTTCAGAGGCAGTTGAAATAATACAAAACAAAATGATGCAAATTTGGTTTTAGGCTAAAGAGTTTTGACCCTAAATTTTGAGTAATGGTACCCAATAAGGATTACTAGATGGTAATTTCCAAATAATTTCCAAACATAATTGTGGGATTTTTATTAACCCTCATTTTTTTATTTATGAATCTTATACATAATGTCGAGAAAGTATGTGAGGAATGATCCCTTGAATGGTTTCATGTATGATATGTCTAGGGAATATAATGGTTTGAAAAGTCTCTCTAGGGGATTAATTTTCCATTTTATGATAGACCTTTTTTTGGGAATCTTATGAAGAGACAACCAGGTAATATTGTGCATATTCAAACAAATGTGTCCTTGGGAAATTGATCCTCCATTTATAATGGACAAGTAGTTGACTAAAATTCATATTTACCAAGAACCAGAATTGTATCTTGTAAAGGTAATGATGTATGAAAATGAAGAGAAAATATGTTTCAGCACTATCCATGAATGAGAAACAACTCTGACACAACGTTTGATTTTTAAAGGTGGGTTGGAGCATGGTGTAGTTTAATATTGTGAAACTAAGAAATTGACCATGTAGATTAATATCTAATGGTTAGGACTTTTGAAGGATATGATTTAGGGAAACTTTTCTTTGATAATGGGATAAATGATTTTCCCATTCCTTAGTAATCTGTCCCAAAATGTTCTATCATCTCTGGCATGTGGGGGGAAAATTATAAACTATAATCTAGGAGTTTTTGAATATGATGATTGATGTGGTATGTAAACGTCATTAGGATGTAAAAATATAGGAAAAGTAACTATATTTAAAATTTATTTCCATTCATTGAGGGCCTTATTATTGGGAAACATATGGAGATCCATCTATGGAATATTGTGTATATTCATACAAAGGTGTCCCTAGGAAACTGACTCCCCATTTTTGATAATAAGGGAGGCTTATATGGATTCAATAATTTCTATACATATTATTCTGTTTGTGAAAAGAGAGTTCAAAAACATGAAAGCTGAATTTTATGTATAAATTTTCAGAGAATTTGGAAAACCATTTCCCTTACGTGGGTCTGAAAATATTCCCCATGCTGGTTAGCCCCATGCCTAAAGAAGGTAAATTTTTTCTTTGTTTTGGATGGAGAATGGGTTTGAGATATGGATGTCACTACATACCTTACATAGAATATAATCATGAAATAGATAGTTTTAGGATTAAAAAATCATGTATAGGTCTGACCCATAAATAGAAGGAAAAGGTGGGGGAATTTAAAACAAATAAATAGACCCAGTATTATGGATTTGGGTGTCACTAAATATCATATGGTAACAAGAATCGTGATCGACATAGTACATAGATGGTTTCCCAATTAATTGATTGAAATCATGGGTATGGAAACAACATTTCCATTTGAATACAAGCTCGCATGAATGGGGATGAGTCTCATATTAGACTGTCCAATATAAATCTATCTCATGTATCGGAGAGTGGGGGATTATTTTTTTGTGGATGGATAGGGATATTGGATCTGAGTGTCTCTATGTATCCTATTAAAATGAGGATCAAGTTGTATGTAGTTCGTATAGGGCTCCCCATGCATGTATCAAATGTGCATAGGGAAATATAATTTTCAATTTTACTATGAATTGACCCCGCATGTAATGTTTGGGAGTCACTATATACACTTTATATGTAGAGACTAATCCATAAGTAGTTATTGGTATTATGAAGTATTAATTTCATAACTATCCCATCTATTTATGACCAATACATTGGAGAATGGATAAATTTTTATGTCATGACTGGTCTCAGTATTGAAGATACATGTGCCAATAAAAATATTTTCAAAATGATAATAAAGACATACATAATCCTTAAGAATTTTGTAGTTTGGTGTCATGAAACTAAGACATTAGACATGCAGTTTTATGTCATATAGTGGGGATGGAAAGTGGTCTTACATTTTTAGGTCATATGACTAAGAACATTTTTCATTGAAATGAGGTGTAATAGGGGGCTCATCGAACAAGTATGTTTTGACACGCCTTGTAAATGATATTTAAAATATAGTGTAATCCATGATTCCAGGTTTTCTCATATTAGGACAAATTATATAGGGAATAATTATAATTTTAGAATACAGATATTGGAAAATCCCATTATGATGATGAATTTATATTTAGTTGAGAGGCCTTTAATAGAAACTCCTTTTATTTATTAAAATTAACTTCTGGATTTACTATATAAAGTATACATAACACTATCTGGAAGATCAATCAATCTAATGTATTTGGGAATTAGGTACATATAATAATGTCTTGACCATGGTATATAACAATATTTTTCAAAACCTCCTTTACATGCTTCTAAAATTCCATGGAATTTAAAACTGCACGGGATAGCCTGGTGACAAACATAAGCAAGGGGTGTGATATAACATCTAGCAAGGTAACAAGAATATAATAATTTAATACATGGTATGAAATAAGAAAAAATGTAAACTAAACTGAACATGAATAATAATTCATGATAACTAATGATAATCATGACGTAGGGAATGTAACAACAATTTAATACATTACATCATAATCATAAGCCAAGGATATCTTCCAATACATCAGGATAGAAAATGTACCATTAAGGAATTAGGTTCCCTTCTTATCCCAACATTATATATTATGAGACTAAAAATTACCCAATTCATAGGATTTATGTGTAGTTCAAGGCACACATGTCACTTTCATTTTATTCTCATGCTTTTGTGTTCCACACAGATCATACAAAATACATTCATTCATCATTAATTTTTTTGAAAAATTAACGAGTGTAAAATTCATACATGTAAATAAAAAGTAAAATAAATTTAATTTTATAAATGTGAACACATCTTGATATGAATTGGGTAATTTATTCACTACATAATTATTTTGTCATGGAAAATGGTTGTGAAATTTCGGCAGCATAACGACATCACATAAATATTAAAAAAAATTTGAGGATGCTGAAAGGGGTATCTCCTAATTTGGCCATAAATTGTATCATTATAGGGAAATGTAAATTCATTTACCAACATTATGAAATAGAAATTAAAGGGAAAACATAAATAAGATAATTTAGTAAAAAAGGGAATGTGAGTATCCCTTACATGAGTGAGTGACTCCAAATTATTAAGAGGAACTTATTGAGATATTGGGGAAACCATAGGTGGACTCTAGATAGGTTAAATGGGATTAAAGATATTCTGAAATGATTTTTTGTGTATTTAAATGGGATCATGGGAGGATTCATATAGGAATGAAGTCTGTATTTCATTACTATTTCTCAATAATTGGTTTTTGACACTATATAATAAACTAAAAATCCCATAATGCTCCCTATGTTTTTTCCCAAGGTTTCTTACTAATGGTATATTTATTAAATATTATATATGTCCATGATTATAAATTAATAAAATAATATTCTTGATTTTTGGAAAGTGTGTGATACTCTTTTTGAAATCATTTTAAAACCATAAAATATATTAAATGTTTTGGTAATATTCATAAATGATTTATAAAATAAACCAAATAAACATAAAATTAGATTATATTAAATTTAAAACAAATATGTGGTCATGTATCCCATTTATAATATTTATCACATCACTTTTGGGTTATTATGAAGACATAATACACAGATTATATTAATATGATAGTAAATATTACCCAAAAATTCCAAAGTCTCTTTAAATTATGAAAAATTCACCATTCGATAATTTTGGATATTTTTTATAAGAATAATATTCATTTTATAAAACTAATTTTAAAAATATATTAATTTTAACAATTAAAATAAAATTGACATTTATTTAGAAATTCTAGTTTTTTATAAAAATAGTATTTCATCCCCTCTAAAAATTACATATGAATTCAAATAAATGATCATTTATATTCAATAAAAATAATTATATTAAAATATTAATTATTTAAAAACTATATTAATTTATGAAAATAAATTCTTTAGTTGAATTTTAATATTAACCAAAAATACTATTTGAGTTTTATTGTCTCAATGTAAAAAAATCATATATAAAGTACCAATAATAGGATGAAAATAATTTTCATTATTATATAGAAAATATTGCATATAATCATATAAATAGTGTCTTGAAGAATATTCATTTAATACACTATAAAATTTTATAAGAATAATGTGAATTAATGTTAGACTTTTTTTGGGTGTGGTTTGGTGTACCTGGTTTGGGTCGGGATCTCGATGAGCTTGAAATTATCATGTAAATGATTTGGATCCTACTTAAGTTGTTGGATAACAACATAGAATTTATAAATGGAAAAGGATAGTGATCTTATCTCCCTTATATTCTTTGATAAATTGGATTCCTATGGTATAATACTACCACTTGTGTCCATAACTTCCTTTTTGTGTGTCAATTGGATTTATTATAACCCTATATTAATACTAATCATGTGATCGGTTTAAAATGACTATAATATCAATAGTAATGATTCTTGTCGATATTTTAAACATGATAGGATATAATAAAACTAAAAAGTGAAAATTTTTTATTAATATAAAACATAATAACATTTAATTAAATCACAAGTGGAATTCTAATTATAATAGTTTGATTCATCAAAATATTCACCCTGTAAGAAATTTTACACTAGAAATCTTTATTTTTCACACTAAAATTGATGAGGGTAACATTGTTTCAACACATCCAATTGTTTCCTCATCACATATTCAAACATTTAGTTACTTCACAAGACATTGACAAGGTGCATCGTCATTTTTAAAAGAACATTGTCTCTATGATCTAAGATCGTCACATGATTCTCCTCATAAAAAAGTTCAATCTCTAATGAAACAACCTATGGGTTGAGTATATGTGATGGGTCTAGTCTAAATTCCTCAATAGTTATATATGTAATGAATCATGTACATGTGATAGGATCTGTGGGAGTGATAGTTGGTAGGCCACCACTTCAATGAAACAAATATCTCGAAGGTGTTGATGTATCTTAGAATAAGATCTCCCTTCTTCAAAAATCACATTAATTTCTTAAATGGAGATATGGGGAGGAATACTATGTATTTAAAATTTAACTCTAGTAATCATAGAATATTTTCGACATAACACTTTTTTTTACTCTAAGAAACCTTGATGTGCTACTTAATATTCTTAACCTTTTCCACTATTTCTCCAACCAATTTAGGACATAGTAGTTTTCATTCCCCAACATCATCCCATAATATAGGTGTTCTACACCTCTTCCCATAATGGGAATATTAGGGTGACATTTGGATTCACGAGTGGAAACATTTATTGTATAACATATAGACCAGTGGAATATTTTGAACCCATCATATTTTGAAGTAAATTGATCATGCTCTCAACATTTCCTCAAGAGTTTAGATAGTCTGCTCATATTTTCTATAATATTAGGAGAGATAAGTCTTGATGAAGTTAAATGTAGTATTTGGAGAATGTTGGTGAGTTTTCTAGAACATATTGGTTAATATTGGATCATTATTAGGTATAATCAATAGTTCTACTCTAGTAGTCCTAATCTCCTCTATAATGTATATATGTGCATGTTGATCTAGTGAGAAATCATCTCAAATGAAAATTATGATCATAGTCTTTGTAATATGATAAACCTAAAACCCTATAACATTATTATCTATTGATTAATTTGTATGACTAGTGTAAAAGTCCATTATGATGTTTTCCCAATTACATATATTTATGGGTAATGGTTCTATCATCACATTGGATATTTTTCTTTTATACTTTCACTTACTGACATACAAGACATCTTGAAGTATATTATGTGATCTTCTTTTCATATTATACCATAAATAATGTTCCTAGAGATCTTGATACGCCTTTGTACTTCGTGATTGGATGGAGAAGGATGATCTATGTGCATCATCCAAAAACTCCTTCCTTAACTTATAATATAATGGTACACATCATCTTGACCCAAATCTTGTTACTCTTCTTTTGTCAACATTTTTAACTAGAAGGATTTAACTTTCCTTATAGATTTCACTTTCTAATGAATTAAAAATTTATTTATTTGAGTATACATTATATTTTCTAAAAGGGATGGTTGAGAAATAATTTTTTATAGGATTGATGATATTCTTTCCAATATAATTCCCAGGTCCATCCTTCCAAATCTAAGAAGATCGATTCCCTCTCAATTATCAACAATTATAAAATTGTTGGATCCTTTGTACATAAGGTTACTTAGACATTATTTTATTTCCCATAATTGTAGTCGATTGAGTAGTTAATGTACTTGATCAGCTCTAACCATCTTCATTGGAACATATTTATCTCATTCTGTGTGAATATATACATGAGTATTTTCTAATTCATTTATATTTTACACTTCTCCCCAATGTGATAATTCTACCATATTTTCGTATAAAATATTACCACTTCAAACTCTGGATAATGATTTTTGTTGTTCAGACTAATGAATTTCAACATCCTTAAAGCTACTTCTATGGAATTGTCATTTTTATTTAACACATAGGAAAATTATTTTTTTGAAGCATAACTGAACAACACAAAATAAAAAAAACTAATGGGTAGTGTGTTAACATGTTTAATGATATGCCTCCTTTTTCACCTTTATCCTCTCTTTACATTAATCATATTACGAAATAGTGACCCCATTCGAGGTTTTCTTGGATATAAGCTCGGATGATCATGATAAATTTATCAAAAATCATTGATAATACACATATAATGATAGGAAACTACATATATCTATCACATATATTTTTCATGACCATCCTTCAATTACATCTTTTCTTGAAGGGTCCACACATATCCCATTTATTTTGATGATATGCCCAATAATAAAAATTACATTAAACATTACTCACATTTGTTTTAATTCTCATAAATACTCTCCTTTCTCAAGGTCATTAGCATAGTGCACAAAATCCACTCATTCTTTTCCTTGGATTTGGAGAATATTACATTATCATCAATAAAGACTGTGAAATGTTTTAGAGGTAATATCTAAAGATTATATTAATTAAGTATATTAATATTTCTAGAGCAATAATAAGTTCTAATGAATTACTATTGCCTCATTTTTCTCATACATTGAACGAAAAGTATTCTTTGGGATATCCTACTTCGTCACCCAAACTTGGTAATATACTCACTACAGATTCACCTTGAAAAAAGTATTGTGTTATATGTTGTTGATAATATGAATCAACAATATATGGATGTTGATACTTTTTCTTTATCGTGATATTTATGATATCATGATAATCAATGAAAATATGCCTTGGACCATCCTTCTTCTTATTGAAAAGGACTAGTGCACCCAATGGTGAAGCACTTGGGAATGTGAACCCTTTATCAAAATTATCGTATCATTTTTTCTTCATATCTTCAAGTTTCACAATAGCCATTCTATTTGAATAATTTTTTAAATTAAATTTCCTAGGTATAATATCGATTTAAAATGTATTCTCTCGTCTAGGAGGAAGATAAGAAATATACATATGATTCACATAAGTATATTCCCTAAAATTAGGCATGTCTTAGAGGATGTATGTTTCCTTTAAATCAATCATTTGATCTAGATACACTTTCTCATGGGGAAATAATATCCACACATGAGATTTTGGAGAAAAATAATATTCATCCTCCTCCATGAAATTGTACAAAATCAGGGGTCAATTCATGATATAGAGAGTAATTTTGTGTGTCATTGAATTTTTTGTCAGTTTAATATAGGGAAAGCCAATCTATGCCCAAAATTACATCAAATTACACCAAAGGGAGTATGAAAATTACCTTAGAGTGGTTCAACCAATAAATTATTATAATGGATATGTTATATACATGGGAAAAATAATTTCCCCGTTTTTTTCTCTGAAATCTATGCTTCTATGATTTTTGTTGGTTTTTGAATAGTTATACCAAACGTTCATAATATGAATGAATTTATATAACCAAATACAAAATTTCTATTCACTATTCATCAATAAATATCTAGCATACTCACCACTTCATTTTCCGGATCCACCTCAGTGGTTATGATGAGAAAAGTTCTCACATTCATCCTTTGAGGTTGTTGGTTATCTCTTAAACCCCTTGGAAAAGTTAATTGGTTTGAAAAGTTCCATGGTTATTTGTATTTTAAGAAATGAGCTATGAGTTTAGATTTAAGTAGAGTATTCCATTTCATTATCACATTATATTATTTCTCTAATTATAATTACAAATCTAGGATCCCTTCTTTCTGACACATAAAAAGTTGCCTCATCACCCCTGGAATAATTCTATAGAGCTTTTTTCTGCACCTTTGACAAGTGCGATGATAAAATTTATTATCCCGAATATATTTATCCATATTAAAAATATAATTAATCCCAAATTTCCACTTATTATCCCCATTATAATCTTAATATTCAAATATATATACTTTTACATTGAGTGAACATCAGACAATTTCCACAGTGTTGTCAATGTCTCGTATCCCCAAGGATTTTCACAGAAAATGTTTAAGCCCACAAAAAAGCATTCAACCCTCCATTCATGGGTAAGGTCAAATCTGGAGGCATATCAAACATATATTCTAAATTTTACTCATATTCATGAATATATTTCTCATGTTTTCTCTTAAGGGAAAGGAAGTACCTTCCTATCATAAGTCATAGAGTGCATGGAGAATATTTATCAAAAAACAAATTCCTAAACTACATCCACCACATCGCTTCAATCAATTACTCTTGCATCATATTCTTGATTAATGTATACCACTGATAAGCTTCTATATCCTGATGATAAACATCTAGTAGAACATTTCATATTTCATAACATCAAAATATGGAGAAAATATTCTTAATACAGTCGATCTATTGTTCTGTGATTAAGAAATCAGATGATCCATTGAAAATCAGAGGCATTTTCTCATAAATATATCAATTGTAGATTGTTCTTTGTTAGGGATATTTGGGTGCTCTTGAAAATCCAGGTTTCTATATATAACATGGTTTAGGTGACAGAGTATGATTACAATGTTTGTGATTCCCTCTCCCGTTGTGTTGAGAATCGCCTTGGGGTAGTTGTCAAATTTCTTATCATAGTGATTGTTTAACTGATTCATCTTATTTATAGCCAAAGGATATAGTAAATAGAAAATTGGGGATGATTATTTTTAAACTATTAAACACATAAATTAGAATTTAATTACCTTAAATGGGTACCTTATAACTTACATTTATTTCCTAAACTTATGAATTTCTAGGCTTCGATCTATTTTATCCATGATATATTTTAGAATATATTTTATTATGTGCATTTTTATTTTCCCTTTATAATGGTTCATAATAAAATTATGATTTTACTAAAGCATATCCCCTTGGTGTTTGATCTAGTATCACATTAATCATCATTGTTGTGTAACATGTTACACTACTTTAGGCCCAACACACCTTGTCAATGTAGTTACCCCCAGGTGCATCTATTCCAAGACAACGTTTACTAGTAGAATACAGAGTGGGATGTATTTTCATGATGAACTAAAGAATCTATACATACTAAAATTTAGGGATGTTTTATTATACATATTCATATCCCTAAGGCTTTCTCCATTGTTTTCTAATACTAATCCCAAAATTAACAAAACTTTTACGTCGATATGAATTATAACAAACAAGTTATTTATTACACATTAAAAATTGATTTATTATATAAAAGTATAAATATTAAAACCCCTCATATAGATATTTCTATCATATTTTTTGAATTAGGAACATATTAGGACGTCTTGAACATGGGATACAACAACATTATTGAAAACTTCATTAACATGATTGTGAAATTCTAACGATTTTAAAACTTAATAGGATAACCTGGGGAAATACTTAAGAAAGGGGTGACGTATAAATCCCATTAAGGAAAAAATAATGGACTAAGGAAATACATGTTATTAAAGAGTAATAGTAATGGAGAGTAAATGGAAAATGAATAATAATGAATGATATATCAAGATAATTATAAAATGGGAAATGTTGAAAAAACTTAAAACACTACATCATAATCATAGTTCATGGGAAACTGCCAAAAAATACTGATAAGAAAATTACATTAAAGGAATTAGGATCACTCCATTTAAAAAAATTATTTATTATGATACTAAACATTACCAAATTCATTGTAGTAATATATTATTTGGGGTGTGCTGGTCACTTTTATTTCATTCTCATGCTAATGTGTTCCACATAAATCATAAAACATGGATTCATTCTTCTTCATATTTTATTCCAAAATTAATAATTTTGGAAGAAATACATGTAAATCCACACTCAATGAAATATATGTTTAGAAATATTAACACCCTTTATAGGTATTATGTAAGGTATTCACCACACAATTATTTTATCACAGACTATCAGGGTGAATTTTTGGCAGCATAATGATGTTACATAGAAATTCATAAAATGGGTTGAAGATAGAGAAAAGAGAATATAATAATTTTGAAATAAATTCACATTAATAGTTACATTAAAATACATTTACCAACATTAGGAATTGGAAATTAAATGTATGAGATAATAATGAAACATGAATAAAGAAGAAAATGTGCCATCCCTTACTTGAGTGTGTGACTCCAAATGCTTGAGAAGAGCTTCTTGAGAGTGTGGGGAACCTTGGGAGGTATTTAAAGAGGGGATGGAATATTAAGGACATTATAAAAAGTTTTTAAGTGACTATATGTGGGATATTGGGTGATTTTATACATGAAAAGAGTATTGATTTCTTTATTATTTATCAAACTTACGTTTTGGACTATAAATAATAAAATAACTAAAACCAAAAACCCTAAAAAATTTCCCATAGGGTTTATACAAAATATAAGCGGTCTTAATTATTTAATATGTCTAATTAAAAAACATAATAAAATAATACCTTTTCTAAAGTGAAAGTGAGTCATACTCTTAATGAAATGGTTTTAAAACTGTAAAATGTATTAATGGTTAGGGAGGATTAATAAAGGATTTATAAAATTAAACTAATATACATAAAATCAAATTATTTTAAATATAAATAATATATTTGTTCATGTATTACATTTATAGTATTTATTTAATAATATTTTGTTCATTATGATGTCATAATAGACAAACAATATTTATATTATATTTAAATTTTATCCTAAAATTCGATTATCTCGCAAAATTTCGAAAAAATTCACCATTGGATATTTTTAGAATAATGATTTCTAAAATAATATTCATCCTATCTAAATAATATTCTATATATGTGGGTTTTGATTTTAAAAATAAAGTCGACAATTATTGATAAATTCTAGGGTTTTTGATAATTACAATTTTCACTCCCTTATTAAAATTACATTGACTTCATAAAAATTATATGACATTTTATATGTATTAAAATATATTTCATAATAATTAATTATTAAATTATTACTTATTTCATATATCCACCAATTCATCAAAATAAATTACATAACTAAATATGAATATTACACAAAAATTTTATTCCAGTTTTATTGTATCAAAATAGAAAACCTATATACAATTAAAACAATATGATTAAAAATTCATAATTCTAAAAAAAATAATTTATATAATCCTCTTTCTTTTGACTCAATACATATCACTTTAATACACCAATAAATTCCCAAAGAGTATAGTGTGGGGATGAGATACTTTCAAGGGATGGTTCAACATATATGGTTTGGGCCATGATATTAGTGAGCTAGAACATGTCCTATAAATGGCTTTGATCATGCTTAAGTTGTTGGTAACTAGCTTGGGATTGGTAAAGGTGAAATCCTAGTGATGTTATCTCCCTTTGAAGCATAGATTAATGGTCTTAATATTGTATGATCCTACTAGTTTCTTCTATCACTTCATTTTCTAATGTCAATTGTATTTTAAAAAAACTATATTTATAATAATCACATGATCACTATTAAATGAATATATTATCAATGTAGATTATATTTAATATTCTATTAAATCAAATATAATATAGTTAAAAAATTAATTTCATGTGTTTTTAATAACCATATTACATAATTATACATTTAATTAAATCAAAATGGGTATTTAATTTATAATAGTTCATATCATTACACCATTTTTGGGAAACATATGCAATGTTTACTGGGGTATATTTTGGATTTTCAATAAAAGGTGTATTTATTACAATAACACTCCATTTCAAATGGCCAAAAGATTATTGAAATGATCCAAAATTTCACGGGGTATAGAGTGTGATGAGTTGCAGGGTTGTGTCTTAGTAAGCGTGAAGAATTAAGAACTTGATTATCCATGAAGTGCAATGTAACCTATGTAGATAAGACTAATATGTAGGGGGATTCATTTTTTCTTCCTTGATATATCTGTAAATAAGGAAGCTAATATTGAGATCTCTTTCCTAGATCATTATTTTTATATAGAAGGTGGGGATTTTTTTCTTTTACTCATTTATGGGGCTAGAACCTAGTGCCCATGATTCAATACTTAACTCATGGAATGAGGACCGAGAAACATGTAGTTATTTAGGTACAGTTGTGTTTAATTTCATGTGGAAAGGACGTTATACATGTATCTTAATGTCATGCAGTAAAGACATTTTCCATGAATTCTATCATATTACAGTGAGGATGTTGGTCAGACAACGTGAATGAAGATCGATTTTTAGGATCCTTGCAATTTTACATCATGAGATAAAGAGGATTTCCTTGTTATTTATAGTCATTTAGTATGGAACAATGTGGTTCTTTTTATTGTGTTTATATTATAACCATGAAATCCTGATGTGGATTAAGACACCTTGATCATGTGAGTAATCCCCTTACAAAACTTCTAATCCAATGTAATCTATGATCAGTGTGAGAAAAATGGTTGGAAAATGATTATCCTTACAAACAGAGGTGATATAATAAAAATTGGTGGTATTTATAATTTTTGGAAACTATGCCATGCCAGAGAATTTGAGGGTCTCTATGTATCTCTTAAAAATGATTATCAATTCATATATGGTTCTTAAAAATCTCCCAATAATGATCTAACCCATACATAGGGAGGAGGGAATTTTTATCATACATCATGACCTAGGATTAGTGATTTGGGAATCACTACATATAATTTGATAATAAGAATCAAGTAAAAAAATTTCATAGTGGAAACTCTCTATATATGTCTAATCCATACAAAAAGGGTGAATTTTTCTAATTTATTGCATTATGTTTTTAGTTAGACCCAGAATCAAAGGTATGGGTATCACTATCTATCATGTGTGAGCATAATTCATTCAACCCATAGTTCTCGATATGCTTACATACATTAATCTAACTCACGTACAGGGAGAGAGATCTTTGATTGAAATAGACTCTTAAATAATACCTACATTAGAGTCCCTTTCATTGATTCATCTTGTATGCAGGGTAGGTATAATTTCGTGTATTTCATGGATGGGCTCATTATGCATGGTCTTTTCATCACTATATATCCCATAGAAATAAAATCAAGTCACATAAAGTTCTTAATGGACCATTCAATTTAACATCTTATGGTTAGTATTGGGGTAACTAGAAATGAAATAGGCATCATCATGTATAGTAAAATTAATTGTGATCTTGGTGTCACAACATATCCTATGATAATAGGAATCAAGAAACTCATAGTTCATTATGAAATCTACCTGTGTAAGTCTTGACCATTATTAGGGAGGGGAATTTTATTCTTGCTCTTAGGTGGCTAGAATAGGATGACAAAGTATCAGTTTCACTACATGTCCTATGTGGGAAGCAATCAAGTTATACATAGTTCTTGATTATGGTATGGTAGATGACTAAGGTCAGGGTAAATATCCTCTCATGTGATAAAATTATTGTGTAGTATCCCACATTCAGAGAATTGGGTAGGAATCATCTCTTATATGTTTAAGAGACGTCCAAAACTTGTTCATGGTAGGATTATTGTTTAGTATCGTGTTTATATGATGTTAACTCCCATTTTAATGTCAAATAGTTCAGTCTACGGGGTAAGCACTATAAAAAGGGATGAGCCTAACACAAATTCATAACAATACTGATGTGAATAAAATATAAGGAGGGCCAAAAATGATAAATTCACTCCTAAGGAGGTCTGGATATAGATAAAAGTCATTTTTTATTGTATTGGGTTTCCTTTTTAAGTTCATAGATTTTAGAATTAAAAAATGAGGCTTCACAAAATGGGTATTCATGGAACTATGGAGTAATAAAACAAACTGGAATAAGGGATTACAGGGCCCTATTCTATAGCACAATTTCCATGGAAGGTCCATGCACAACATAATGTCATGATTCTTGGAAAAAGTGCACAATTAAACATCATGTTCCTAGAACATAAACAATCTTGAACATATTTTAAAATCATGATGATTGGACTAGAATATGTAGTTTATCAGCATATGGTAAAGAAGGCAGTGTTGTGTAGTTTATCATCATGATGCTATGATAAATTATCATGCAGTCTATTGTCATGTGGTCAATATGATGATTGGTGTGTATTTTATCATCATGAAACTATGATGATTGTTCCTTGTAGTTATGTGACTGATGTTTTTTTACCAGGGGGGAACCTAATCCAAATTAAAAAAAAAATATTCATCAATTCCAATGTATTGTAAATAAATTCATCATATAAATGGTGTGAAATTTAAATTTGGTCTAACCTTGAGGATTATAGGGGTCACTATATATCATGTGATGATTGGAATAATGTTATATGTAATTCTTGAGATAGTTACTTATTATGTGGGTCTAAATATAATGTGGGAATAAAGCTACTCCATCCTTCTACTAGAATGATCTAGATCAAAGCAGGTGAATCGTTGATTGAAAGGATAATTCTAGTGTATTTTAAAATCATTTGGAGAGGGCATTAATTTCATGCCATTTATTTTCATGAAACATAGACAAAAATTCCATACTTTCTAGGTTCATACAATGAGGACTGACTACACTATTTAATGTTTATTAGCTAAGACAATTTATTATGTAGTTTAACATCATGAATTTAGGATGATTTATATAATATTTAGCTTCATGAAGAATGGATGAAGATGTATTGTGATTACAAAAAATAATTATTTAGAAACCTTTTGTACTTAGGGGATATACTAATCTATCCATCCGTTGAAATAAAGGAATAATCTCCATTGGAGTAGAATTTAAGTAAGATGTAAGGACCCTCACATTTCAGTTCCAGCATTGGAGGTTTATTTATGGGTAGAATTGGAGTCCTAAAGATCAACCCCATCCCTCATTTGAGGAAATATTGGAGGAGAACATTTTTGTTAAAGGATCACATGAACTTATTTTGGTGGACTTCCAAATGATACTAGGTATGAAATATTTTTTCATCCAGTTACTCAAATTCATCCATTCATTTCAAGGATTTCTCATCCAAGGATAATTGATTGAATATGGAAATTGGATAGAGGTAAACTTAACCATTAGGGGTAAGAATGCTTCTGACCCACACACTAATGAATATGGGGTCACCTGTGTGGTCATATAGTTCATGGTCAAGTAGCCCAAGAAGGCACGTAAAAGAGTGTCCGTCCTTGAATTTTTATTCATTACTACCATATTCTGGAGGATATTTAATTGGGTATTTTTGAAATCTTATATCTATCCATTAAATTCTATGTGCTAGCTGGATGAATGGTTGGATTTTATGTCATTATACTGATATAACTTCTCTAATTCAGCATAAAAAAATTGGTTCTACATTTCATCAATATTGTTAGAGGGAAACGAAATCTGGTGATGTTTTTGGATTTAACAAATCTGAAAATGTAATTTCCATGAATTATTTTAGGGGTGTAGCTCTAGACCAATTGAAAAATATGTCGTTTATAGTAATAATGTACTTTAACTTTTTAAACATAATGGGAGGATATGGTCCTATGAAGTCCATTCCACATATTGAATATAACCAAGAGTACATGGTTGTGTGAAACAACTCCAAGGGATGTTGAATGAATTTCGCATGAACCTGGAATGAATGGAAATTTTTTGTGAATTCAATGTAATCCAATATTATAGTTGGCCAGTAGTACCCATAGATTTAGATTTGGTGATAAATTATTTGTCCTGGATGGGGAGCACCACAAGATCCAGTGTTATATTCTTTAATGATAGAATCAGTCTATTCTCCATCAATGTACTTATATAGGACCCCATCTAGGATCAATTTATAGAATAAATTTTGGTGATTCGTGTCATTATAAGGAACAATGTTAATTTCTCTTCTTAATATTTTCTCTCTTTTATATTTTTCATGAACTATTCCCTAGGGCCCATGCCTTGACTCCCCCCATGCCCACCTCCCGAAGATCAAGGGTTGGCGACTAGCATCGAATGTGTAAATATGCAAATAGTATGAATTTTTTTTGAGAACCTTTACACACTAAAAAACAACCAAATCCCACAAAAACATGAAAAGATAACATGTATATTACTAAAAAACCACTGAGTTTAAAGGTACCACTGAAATTAAATGGAAAAAATACAAACCCAACAAAACACTACTACAAAAAGAGCAGTTTCAATATCAATTGTATGTCATTCGCTAAAAAACACACCTTATGGTAAGTATAGAGTAGCTGTTGGATTCCATAGAAGCACATCCTACCTGCCTGATCTCACTAAGCACCACCTGGTCCTGGGCCACCATGTCCTCCACCAAGTGATCAGTCATCTGCACCAGACACAACATGATCGGGTGAAGACCGTGAATGGGTGAGTAAACAAATTATCAATAGGGAGCACAAACCAACAAAGAAAATACCACAAATCAATCCACCAGAAATAAAAATAATGATCATGAAGCTCAATAATGAAGTAAGACTTCTCCCATCCGGAATAATCTAGAGTAAGGAAAGTCAGAATATCAGTCATATCACTAAACACCTTTGGCTACAGTATTACTTCTCCCAATGTTGGGTCACAATGATATGGTACCTACCATGGGCCTACTGAGTTATACATTGCATATTCCCCTAAACCATGGAATATTCTGGTACACATCCCTTATGTGAACTATGGGTATGCTGATTCACATAGATATTCTCCCCAACATGCACATGCTAGGCCACACAGATCTTCGTCCAACCTTGTCCATCATACAAAGGTACTCCTCCCCGTCATGTAAATTGGGTCTTCCAGGTCACAAAGAGCCGCTGCCCACCATGAACAATAAAGGTCACATAGATACACATTCTATTGGGCCATCGTAGATGATCCACATAGGGTCTCTTGTTAGCAGTCTTCAGTTCATAATCAGCCGTAGGATCTCCACACATAGTGCACTTTATTCTAGTAGAACCACTACTCTAGCCATTATTCATTGTAAAACTTCCCTAAAATCCTAGTAAGAGTATTCCAAAAGATCCACCTCATTTCAAGGGTTCCAACTCCATAAACATCTCATCAATCGGATGCCCCATTTTTATGTTATTGGGGTTTTTCTGAAAAGGGGCCAATTAGATCGGGGTCCACTTCAACCCAGCCGAAACAGCCCGACCTGACCCACCATAGGATCCACCCACGAGATCTAGGTCTCACCCTGCTAGTTGGGAGGTGGGTCTAGTCCACTAGGGTGGACCAGTTTTGTCATCAATCCAGGAACCTTAGCGTGTCTCAGGCGTACTGTCTCATGGCCGATCACACACGGTCACCCGGGTTTACCGCACGCAGTCAATGGACCATGTTCCATGAGGACCAACAGCGCGTAGTAGTGGGATTATCCACCAATATGGCTGAGTCCTCACCACCTGCCGCTAGTCAATACTATTGACTCTATCATACCATCATGGTGTGGTAGGGGTTTCTTCCATGGACCACTGTGTCCACTCCGGTGGTGTGTTCTTTGCGTCCTCTACACCGCTAGCCTCCGTAGGTCACCACCCTTCCTTCTATGGCCTCGAAGCCACTTAACCATCACATAGAGATTTGACCCCAAGGAACGGAACATGAGGATGGGCTCATGACTTGGTCTGGTCTGCTCGTGCCCCCTGCATTACTATTTAAATAGGAGGATTTTCGGGATTGATGTTCTATCAAACAAATAATTTATAATCTCGGTGAAAAGCACCAAGAAAAGTACCCACTCTAAAGAATGATTAATCCATGGATCAAACTATTCGAGGGTTGATCCATGTTCATCATTTAAGAATAATGAATATGGAATACTAGAGAAACCCATACCTCATTGGAGTTATTCATTGAAGTGTTCCATCCATGGGGATTCAAGATTTTTTGGCATTGAATATTCTCATATCCCTTTCTTTGATGTGTGTTGATGTATCTTTTGATTCAGTGGAATTTTTCATTTTTCATTAGAGATAATTCTCAACATAGGTTCATTAGAGAAATTGAACTCATTGATCCTGATTTCTGTAATGCGTTAACCCATTAAAAAACACAGCATAATGTTTTTGTTACGTTGTGTCATCACTTCCTTAATATTTTTTTCAGTTATAAAGAAACATATTCATTATGTTTCATTTAATTCATTTTTATGATTCATGTTTACGTTTGATTAATGATCTTCATTTAATAACACTCATCGTCACTTTTTCATCACACCACAGTACCGTAGTGCCACCGCCCAATGATTGGAAAAAACAACTAAAATAACATTTTAAGTTATTTTATTTTTTGGAAATGTCTGAAAATCAACATTTATGGTCGTCCCTTGTTGGTCAAAGATATGTTCATTCTAGGTGAATCCATCCACTATGAGTTCAATGGTTCCCTCATATTATTGATCTAAGCGCTGGTATATATTTTATAAAACCCAGCTCTCACATTTATTTAAATGAACATAAAAAAGTTCATTATTATATTACGGGCTCACCAGGCCATGAAATTAGGTTCCGTCAGAGTGTCTTTTTTCCAAATAATTCCATTTAATTTAAAAAAATTACATAGAAATTATATGACATTACATTACACCCACCATTAGGGATTAACATCCCTATAATCCCAAACAAAGATAAAAGAACAAATGTTGTTACATAGCATGAATATAAGCCTCCCTCTCCAATGTGCTCTCTTGGAGATTTTAATGTTACCACTAAACATTCACTAGAGGAATTGACCATCCATGAAGTACCTCCTCCTATTGATCCTCTATCTCGACTAGGAAATCCACAAATGACTCACCATTGTCAAGTTTTATCTTCCCCTATTTGATGACGTGTGATGTATCATGCATGTACATCATTAGATATAACATGTAGAAAAACTCATGCACTCGATTAATCTTTGCGGGCAGATCAAAAAGGTATGTCACCTCTACAACATGATAAAAATCATAAATGGTCTTATGAACCTCACAGATAACATTTCTCCCATGCCAAATCCTTGCAATCACTACCAGGGTGAGACCTAAAAGAACACATGGTCTCCCTCCTCGAACACCAATGGACTCTATCACTTTTCTGCATAGGATTTATACCTACTTTGTGTAGTTCTCATCTAATCCTGGATGATCTGAACCTTCTTAGTGGTAGCTTGTACCAACTCTTTACCCATGAGTGACAACTCCCATGGGTCTGTCTAGAATAGAGCTGCTTTGCATGGATTCCCATACAAGGCCTCAAATAGTTTCATTCTAATGGCTGAGAGGTAACTATTGTTGTTTGAAAAACCCACTAGTGGAAGGTGGTCCTCCCAACTATGAGAAAAATCAAGGACACAAGAACAAAGCATTTCCTAAAAGGTCTGTATGGTCTGCTACTTCTAACAATCTATCTGAGTGTGAAAGGTTGTGCTCAAGTGGAGCTGAGGCCCCAACGCTATTAAAAAGACCTTCCACAGTTAGGATGTAAGGAGAGAGTCAGTGTGTGATACAATCGTCAAATTCACCCTGTGTAGCCGTACAATCATCTAGACATGGAGGCATCTCAATCCCTCTACCTACCCCTACTACTGAATGGGTAGAAAGTGATATGACTCGGTGAGTCAGTAAACAATCACCTAGATATAATCTTAACTCCTGTACTTGTGTGGTAATCCTATCAAAATTTCCATTGAGATACCATCCTACTCCCACGATGATAACTCAAGTGGTAATGCCAAGCCTATAGGAACCTAATGCATAGCCATCACTTGCTGCAAATTAGGCATCGAGAAACAAACTCAGCCACTTTTTTCTTCATCCCTAGACACCAGTACCAGCATTAGAGATCCTGGTACGTCTTCTCTACTATATGATGTACCACCAGAGGGGAGGTATGGAACTTCTTCAAAATATTCTCTCACAATGACACGGGTACTACTGTGCACTCTGAAAAAGACGATGTTCTCTCTACCAATCGAAAATCCATAAAGTGGTTGTTCTGCGGATAGATGAGAATGTAGGGACTCACAGACAATATTTTCAAGTTTTTCCTCACTCACTCACTATATTATTTGAGGAGTGATAGTAATTAACTGAATGTAAGCTACTCCATCTTCATCCATATTGGATATCTGCACCGCAGATCGCTGCTTTGTCACCTCACTCAACAGCTGGAAACCAGATCTCCTGCTGAGTGTGTAATTCCTCGACCCATGTTACCTAGAGTCGCTGGATTATTACATTATATTGGAATGATCACAAGAGATCATGTCTCTAAATACCAAATAGTTTTTTATCCTTGGAAGTACTAGATACATACATAAGTTTTACATTACATCATGATATAAAAACCACAACAACATTTTTTCCCATTTGAACACACATATATCCCTTAGCCTATCCCTATAGTTTAACCATAAAATACTTCTTCACATCATGGGAAAAATAAAATATAGAAAGTGGTGAGATCAGATATTCTGTAAGGATAACAATATAGTATAGACTTTCATAAATAAGCACAAACATTTACGGAAATGTACACGACTAAAAAATAATTATCATAAACATAATATTTAGCATAATATGGCAAAAATAAATCGATTAATTCCATTAACATTTTCACATGGATATTCTAAAAGTTGAATAATCGCATTTAATATCAATATCCAATTTCATAATGATGGAATGCATAATGTCAAACATCATAACCACATAGTCAAGGCCTTGTGCCAAGACTTAAAATATGGTTTTTTCATGGTCTTGTGACAATATACTAGTTTGTATCATGTTACATTCCTATGGATCGAGGATATATAGTTGGTTCCACCCGTCACTTTCTAATCCCAATGCATTCCTCATATGAATAGAATGAAACATAACCTAAACATTCATATTAAAAATAGTATACTGAATGTTAATACATTAACCATAAACCATAAATGGTATAAAAATAACACATCCACAATCAAAAATATCCCAAAACCTTCAATAAAATTTGAAAGATTATATCATAATAAATCAACTTCAAAAAAGTGTAAAATCCATCAATGGATGTTGACAAAGATGAAATAAAAACAATTTCAGAGAAATATCTCTTTCTATTTTGAAATCATTTAAAAGTCACATAATTATAAATGAAATCATTTATTTTGAAAATATTTTTATAATATTGTAAGGTAAACTTCTAAGATTTTATAATGACCGAAAATAGTCTCACGTTCCATATAAGTTAAAAACATTCTTTATTTAATTTTGTCGAAAGGGTCGTAAAGGAACTTACTGGGAAAATGACGGAAATATTACTTTAATTTATTTTTATAAAAAGTAAAACAAGTGTATAAATGACATTAACCCATAGTCTATTGAATTGTAAATTTTTTTGAAATACATTTTTTATGAAACACGAACGTGGATGATAAAGAGGTCCCAGTAGATACTAACATATAAACAACATCAGATAATGAAGAGATAATAGAATTAACCCTTAATTGATACATATAATTAGTTAATGGTATCTTTAAATAATATATAATGGTTAAAACATTGTTATTAAATTATTCAAGAACCATGTACATTAATATGATATTATACATGATCTTCTAATAATCTTTGGTAAATAAAATTCAGTAGTATCATTGATTCAGGTGTTAACTCGTTCGTTTTCCTTTATATGTTTTGTTACATAATCAATCATTGGTATGGATAGGATGTAATCAATTCATATCCAGAATTATATTATGTTCATAAACTTTATTTTTAATCTTAAAATTATAATTATTCTTTAAGTTTTGTCATGGGGAATGGATCGTATCACGTTCGTGGAGACAATAATCCGTATGTATGCAAAGCAGCAATATCATTCTATTGATGGTGAAATCATGTGTAATTGGATGGTATATCATATATATATATATAATCATTAAAATGTTATATTAATTATTTAAATAATTTATATTCATTATTATACCCATCCAAAAATGAAGTGCTTGAATAACAAACTATACCACGACGTGGAGACTGTAAGCCGTACGTACACAAGTATGGGGACTTGTCATTCATAGGATGGAAAGAATAATGAATATGGTTGTACCATATTTATAATAACATGAAATTATGTATAAGTTAAGGAATTTGTGATTTTGGTATTGAAACAACAAATAAATAGGATGTGGAAGAAGAAATGAACTTTGAAATAGGTGGTGAAATTATTACCTCTTCTTCGTGTGTTTCCTTTTGAGTTGAATAAAGGGCTCCTTAAGTTGGATTTCTAATCAAAGTAAGGCCTCTAGGTCTAAATGAGGGTATCAAAGAGGATATTTCAGTAGGTTTTGTCAAAGAAAAAGGGCTTTAGAGGTGTTATTTTGAGAGAAGGGGAAGTTCCTTTTATAAGAGAGGTGAGGATCATTTTAGGAAAAGCTTGAAATATTATTTTATTATACAATTATATTTAGTTTATAATGGCTCAAAAATAATTTATATTGAGTATAAGTTGATGATGGGTCGAAAAACTTTTAACCAATAGGTTTTATATAGGTTTAGGTCCCCATATTATCCTTATATTTTAGATTTAAATATTAGTTAAATATTTTATCTTTTACCATGTATTTTTGTATTATTATAATAAATGGTTAATAAAGTTACCATAAAAATACAGGAGGACCCCAAGTGGTTCATTATTGATATATATAATATTATATAAGTCATTTGTATGATCCTTAGATATTTAGGAATATTATATCAATTAATTATATAGTATGTGTTTTAAAAACTCATTTATGTCAATTTTGACACTATTTTAGATTTTGTTTTTGTGAAAGTCAGAAAAACTTCATCACTTCAAGAAAATTATTTAATAAACCTTAACATGTCAAATTAACCATGAAAATAAGTGTAATTCCTAAAAATTCTCAATTTTAATTTATTTTTATATTTATAATATCAATTATTTTAATCTTACATTAATAAGGTAATTACTACATCATCAATTTATCATAAATAAATTAAATTATTTATTTCATAAAAATTATAAATAAAATACTATTTAATAGGAAATATTTTCAGATTTATAATGAATATTTATAGTATAATTTACCTTATGAAATACAATATATTAAAATGGTTTATTTACTAAACATTGAATTTAACACATTTAACTCTTCTTTATAAAAAAATAAATGTCTTAATCTAATCCATGTGGACCAAAAGGATAATATTTTATTCCTAATGTTGACTCTGGTCAAAATACACGTATAAAATAGAGTAGTACATGTGTTAGGGTAATTATAATATCATTTGTTACCTTTAATTACATTATTTAATTTCAACTGTGGTAAATAAATGTCAAAAGTTAATATTCACCAAATATTATTTTCATCTTATTAAACCACATTTTGCATACTGATTTCAATCGTGTCTCATAGATTTTTAAAATTCAATTCATAGAAGTGGTAAAATTATGTTTCATGCAAATTTGGAAATGCACCTAGAATGTGTGTAAAAGACGGATAAATGTTCGATAAACTTTTATACATCTAATCTTATTATAAAATGAATTCAATTAATTATGTTGAACTTATATTGGTATTATGTATATATTTCAAATTAAAATTAATTTTAATAAAATAAATATTTAATTAAATAAAAAGTTGGTTTTAAACAACAACGAAGTGTTTTTCACTATTTACCAAAAATTGAATGTTTTCAGAAAAATACCAAAAATTGAATGTTATCAGAAAAATACCAAAAATTCACTCTAAGATAATTTTGATATTCTAAATCAAAAAATTAAGTCCATTTTAAAAAATAAAATATAGCAAATTTCAAAAAGTGGGTATTACTATTCATACCGGCTAGTTTGATTTGTCGTGGTGTGCTAAAACTGCACGTTGTATACAATCCAAGATATTTTATAATTCAAAGGGAAATGTATCGTGGATATTTGGGGAAATGCAGAGCATTTTTGGCACCACGTTTTACTTCCCATGAGTATAGACTATATTGAATTTGTTGACCTATAGGGACTTAACCCCTCACCACTATCTCAAGATCATATCCTTCTAAGAGAATATATACCTGATAATCTTTTGGTTGGAGTAGACTGTAAAGCGCACACCCAATAAGTAGTATCACCACATCTTAGATGAAAATACCATCACTACCAACTCCAGGTTATGGGTTACGTAGTTCATCTCAGGCTGCCTCAAATTCCATGGACCATAGGTGATCACGGCTCGCTCCTACATCAAGAGACAACCTAATCGGGTACTTGATGCATCACCTAAAACTACATATACAACGCCCTCCTTAGGTGGTCTAAAGATGGGGGCACTCACCACTCTCTACCACATCTCTTATAAACTCTGCCGACACTTCTCCATCCCCATGAAGGGTTGTCCCTTCTTTTTCAAAGCTGATAACAATGTTGCTACTCTAGAAAATTTGGGCACAAAACTCAGGTAGTATCCATCCAAACCCAAGAAACATTACACCTCAGTCACTCTCTTGGGTGGATCCCTATCCCTCATTGCATTTTTCTTCTCTGTACCCAATGAATCTTCAGCCTTTGTGATGACGTGTCCCTGAAATTGGACCTCCCAAATCCTGAACTAAATCATTGAGAGCATACCAGAATTCTTGTGCTCTTGGACTGTACCCAAGACTATCCATAGGTTTGTAGCATGCTCCTCCTCTAATGTTGAGTAAACCAAGAACTCCCCAATGAAGACCACTATGAAACAATCAAGGTTATGTATGATGATCATGTTCATGAGTCCCATAAACATTGATAGGGAATTGGTTATGCCGAAGGGAATTACTAATAACTCTTAGTGTCCATACCGACATATGAAGTCCAAATTCAGTTAATCCCCATCTCGTACCCAAAGTTAGTGATAACCAGACAAGAGGTATATCTTTTAGGACCACCATTATCTCTAATGTTGGTGGAATGGGTCATCAATTCTGGTAAGTTGACATTTTTTCTTCAAAGCCACCATGTTCATTTGACGGAAGACCACGTATAACCTCAAACTACCATATACCTTCATGGAAAATGCCACTGAGGATGCCCATGGTGAAATGTTGGGCCTCATAAATCCCTAATTCTGCAAGTCCTCTAATTGTACCCTCAACAAACAAAGCATCATGGGTACCATTCAATATACAGGTGTGGATATCAGTGTTGTCCCAGGGCACAAGTCGATGCCTAAGTCTAAAACCCTATAAGGAGTTAGTCCTAGAACATCCTCAAGAAATACATCGTTATACTCATACAACACCATAATAATGATTGGACTCCTATCGTTCATTGAAACGAAGGTGAGGCTATCCAACTGATGAGTGATCGGCCGCACCCTCCTTCGAGAAATTCTACCATGTGCTAAAAATGTTCCCTTCTCACTAGTGATGGAATAATTGGCCCCATCCTCAAAAACACCCCACACCGTTTACCTAATAATGTTGATCAAAACATGGAATTCAGATAAACAATCCACACATAACATGACTTTATAAGTCCTCAAGGCCTCTACTAGGAGATCCCAGCTAAAGCACTCGACTCCTAGAATAATCCCACACTACCAAAACAAGTTTTTTTATCTTCAAATATACTCTCGTATGAGTCTCTAATTGCAAGGATTGATCCAATGGATCCTCTCACATCTCTGATCTACGAATAAGTTCTATAGCAAGGAAAGAGTGATTGGAACCTATGTCTATGTGAACTACATCAAATGTGAAGAAGCCAGATATCATACCTCAAATCTTCTCTATAGTGTCATGGTCATAGGTCTCCATCGACTAGAGTTGGCCCCACCCATGTCCACCTACTATCTAAGACCTTAGTGTACCACCTGGGGGTTGTAGAGGTAGTACCGTGAACCGTCACCCACCAACTTCTTCTTGGTCTACTCCACAACCATGTCTTTCTCCCTATGGACCTCCTCTCTCAAACCTCTTCCTTTTCCTTGGCGGTCCCTTGACCATCTCTTGATAATATTTACGGAAGTTCATGAAGTCCTGAGCCATGGGTCCTTGCCTGTCACATGTGAAGCAAACCAACCTCCCTAATGACTCCTTCTTCTCCTGGAGATCCTCACTACTGACCCTGAGTCCTAGGTTCATGCCCCAAAAGATCAGACCCACTTGGGTCTCCATGTCTTCTACTTACTGCTCACCACTGAAGACACTTACACCTGATGTCTACTGGTGAATCTTTTAGATGGAACCTACACTTCCAGGAAGCTCTCAAAAAGTAGAGCTCATTTATGATCTCCACCCAAATTGGGGATGTTGAGAGAAATCATTAACTCTGATATCATATCAGAGCCCCTTCTCAATGGTCTGGACCCTAAATAAATGGTCTCGTGCTATTTTTGTAGATTAGTGTTAGTGGTCAGGAAACCACACAGAGTATATAGACACTAGCTTTATTTCCTATTGTAGATGTAGTAGATCCCTTATGTACCCTGAGCACAAGTTCTCAGGGAATAAATACACCCAAAAAATGCTTTATTTCATCCCAAGAGAGGGTCACCTCATCAGGATTATGAATCTTCATACTCTACCATATCCCAGCAGAACCCTAAAGAAGGATTTCTTCTATGATCATCATCTTGTAATGTGGCATCCTCACTTAGAAAAAGACCCATTCCACTACCTTTGTCTAGTGCTCGTCAACCTAAGAGTCTATCTCTCCCGTACAATTGATAAGACTCTGTCTATGGAGCTCATGAGAGGCATCGAGCAATCATGAATCCTCTATCGGTAATGCCAGAAGTAACTAATAATCAACGGGTTGTGGGAACTATAGAGCACCGCCCAGTGGGGCCATAACTAGCATTGGTCCTTGAACCAACACCTCTTCACTAGGTGGGCTATCCTCACAGTCATGCATTGGAATCCAAGATGGATATCTGTTTGAAGACATCTTGATATTGATCAATATGTACCATGGTAAATAAATTATACCTAGCGAGCTGACACTAATTTAAGAATAACATTAGGAAACACTCAATTCTTATATAATACATGCAAACATTTTTTTATGTATATATCAAAAAATATGAATTCATTGTCTTGGTGTATGGATACGTCGGCCACTGCACCAACATAGGACACCCCGAATCTAAAAGTCAAAATTGAAACATTTATTACTATTTCCCAAAGGCCACACAATAGACTCCATGTCTTTGGGGTAGATCCAAACAGCCTTTGATACCATTTTTTCATGACTCCTCCCCCATGAACCATTCCATGAATCCCCCCTATTCACTCCTCCTAAAGTCCAGGGGTTGGCCCCTAGCACCGAAGGCATAAAATGGAATGTGGGAGGCATTTGCCTAAGTACATGTACACACGCACATACAACCACATCTAATGAAAACTAGAAAAGAGATCATACATAGCACTATAAAACCACTGAGTGTGAAGGTACAACTAAAAGTAAATGGGATAGAATAAAAACCCATCAAAAGACAAATCTAAAAGAATTAAGTACAAGATTTATGGAAAGACTTCCACTGAACATCCCACCTAATGGGTAAGTATAAAGTAGATTTTTTATGTCATTGAATAATGTCACACTTTCATGATCTCACTAGGCATCCTGTGGTCTTGGGCCACCAAGTCCTCCACCAAGTCGTCGGTCATCTTCACCAAACAAAAAATGTTTAGGCGAAGCCTGTGCAAGGGTGAGTAAAAATTTACTCAGTAGGGACCCCAAACCAACAAGGTAAGGCCAAAAAAAATGAACTAGCAAACCAGGAAGCATGATCAGAAAACTCAATCACCAATAAAGACAGCTCACAGAAAGCATTATCTAGAGCATGGAAAGTAATAATATCAGTCATATCACTGAAAATTGTGGGCTATTCGAGTAATCCTCTCAAATGAATATTGATGGTATGGTAGGTCACACAGAGACGCTCCCCACCATTGGCCTTCCAGGTCACACAAATAATTTCCCCTTTACCATGGAATGATGTGGAACTCTTCCCTGATGAGTACTGTGTGTAGGATAGGCCACACAATTCCTCTCTACACCATGAGCATGTTGGGTCATACAGAGCTTCTTCCCACCATGGAAATAACACTAAGGTACTCCTCCCCATTGAGTATAGTAGTTCGGTCGATTCACAAAGAGCTTATCCTTACCATGGGTCTACGAGATCACATAGAGCTTATTCCCACGAGGTCACCATAGCTTATCCACAAAGGGTCTCCTGTCAACAGTCTTTAGGTACCATTCATATGTAGGTTCTCTGCACATAGTGCGCATGATTATGGGAGAACCACTACTCAATCTAGATATCATATTTCTACTTCCATGTAATCTTCTTTAGATTATTCCACGATATCTTCCTTGTCTAGAGGGTTCCAACGCCATAAATTTATCTTTATTTGAATGCTTGGTTTGTAAGTTATTGGTATTATTCCGAAAAGGGGTTTGTCGGGTCTGGTTCCGGTCGAAACCTACCCAACCAAAATCATGCCCATCATGTTGGTCCATAGGTCTGGCCCGACCCGCTGGGTGTTGGTTCGACACACTAGGAACGGTTCCAGCCCACTGGGGTAGCACATGCCCTACCCATTCTCCCTTATGTGGATTCATTTCTTCCTCCAACCAGGATGCGCAGCACATCCGGGGTGCACTGTCACGCGGCCGGTCAATCCCAGTCTCCCGGGTTTTCCACATGCGGTCAGGGGACAACATGCCATGATGATCCATGTCCCACTCCTCCAAAGCATAGGAGGGTCTGCGTCCCCACCTCTAGCAGCTGGCCTGAGTGTGGGTGTCCCCTACTGCTTCAATGCGGCTCGAGGCAGTTGGGGGTATCCCCTCCAACATGCCATCGTGGAAATCTTACACCTGCATACTATCGCTGCTGGCGATCTTCGGGGGTAGCGTGTTCTTCATTGGACCACCATGTCTGCTCTGGTTGTTCATTATTTTCAATATTTATGCCTTCATCCTCCATAGATCTCCACCATTTTTTCTAAGGCCTCGATTCGTCTTCCTCATCACTTGGTGGTTTGGCCATGAAGAACACACAAGGAAAAGGAGATCAGGCCTTGTTCGGGTCATCCCACACCCTTCTCATTAGAATTTAAATAGGGGATTTGAATATAAGATCTGTCAAGAAAATAATTAATAATCCCAATGCAAAACCCGAAGAAAAGTACCCACCCACAAGAACAAGCCATTCAAGGATCAACCTGTTCATGGGTTAATCCACGTTTGGCATTTTAGAATAAAGAATTATGAAACATAAAACAAAAATAGACTCCTACCTCTTTTGAGTTCATCATTAGGGCGATCTGTCTGCAAGGATTCATGTTCTATTGGAATTAAAAAATCTACAGTCTCATTCATCGAGGTGCGTCAATGTCACGGGGGATTCATGAGATCCCTTAAGTCATCGTATCATTGGATAGAATTTTCTCCATAGTATTTTCATATAAATTCATCCCTATTATCCTAATTTCTCTAATGTGCTGAGATATTAAAATAAAACAGGTCATTAAATTTCTATTATTCTTTTTCGTCGCATCATTACATCCATTCATTTATGAAACATCGTTTTTTTTATAATTTATTAAATGTTTCATTATGCTACATGTTTATGAGAAATTAATGAGATTAGTTTAATTTGACTCCTCATCACTTTATCATTGCATCGTAATGCCGCCATGCCTCCCCCAATGTTTGGGGAAAATAAAAAAATATCTTTTTTATGTTATTATTTTCTTAAAAGTTCAAAAATCATCAATTATAGCCGACCCTTTCCAGTTTAAGTTAGGTCTATTCTAGGTGAATACCACCATTCCTCGTTTTGAGGTACCCTTTGATTTTCAATCCAAAACCTTTTTAAATGTTATAAAATCCAGCATGCATGTTTATTTAAATAAACTAAAAAAAGTTTAAAATTATAATATCTGCTCACTGGGCCTTAGAATCAGGTGTCGTTCTAGATTCATGTCTCAAAATAATTCCATTTGATTTTAAAAAAACAATACATGGCATTTCCACGAAATTATATGATTTGTCAAGTGGGAGCAATTCATTTTGAAGGTAGCCCAAAATTGGTGTCTTTCGACCAGTGGTTGGACCACATAGTTCAAGGACACGACTAATATCATTGAATTCATCCATGTTGTCTTGACTAAATTTTGATACCATTCATGTGTTTATAATGATCATGAATGTTTCATCTCAATATGATCTTCTAGAGTCATGGCTACATTCTCTAGTGTTCCATCTTTAAAATTTTTTGATTATGGGATTTGAATAAATGAAAGATCTAATAGTAATTCTACATTTAATTATCTGAAGTCGCTTAGTAAGGGTATTAGATCTTCCTTTTTGAAAGAATAATCCCTATTAACATTCTTAATGACCCATTTTGAATCACCTTTTATCTTTATGTGATCTAATTGTACCTGATGTCCCAGATCTAACCCTAAAATGACATCTTGATATTCTACATCATTGTTCTCGAAACCCTCTGATAGAAAGAAGTACTAATATAATAATGCATTTTCTGGTGATGTGATCATTTCTCTTAGTCCCACTTTGTAGATCTTGGTTTCCTACACTTTTTTTCAGGACATGATTTTGGATACCCCAGAAAAATTCATTTCCCTTGTCTAAGAGTTTCTTTAAACATAGATAACCACTTATTAGGTAGTTTCACATCCAATGGAGTAATTTTTTAGGTGTTATTTTGCAATAAATTTTCTATTGTCTATGAATTTAATTATTTCTACACCAAAAACTGAATATCAAAATACTAAAAAATGACTACCAACCATGAAAGACACATAGTCAACATCAAACAGAAAGGGATGTATTTGAGTAGGATTCTATGAGATACAAAATGAACCACATTATGATATAGGGAGTGCCTTAATTTATGGACTATAATTCTTATTTCTAGACATATCATCATGATATCTAATAATTGATTATTGGCATCAATCATTTTTCTTCTGAGATAATAGAGGCTTTTTTCCCTGACAGCGCCATTGTTTCTTCTGAGGATGGAACCCAATAATCACACTATAAACATAAAATATAAAAAAATAGGCCTTCATTAAATAGGAGGCATCAACAATGTTTTGAATATGATATATTTCTAGAGATTTTTGAAATCCACCAGACAATAATTTGTCCATGGACATGCAATTCCCTTTTTAATTAACCTAGTGAACGGAAAACATTTTCCCTCAAGGTTGGATTTGAATATCCAAATGTAATTTATGTGTCCTAGAAGGCCTTTAAATTCTATATTGTTTCAAGTAGGTAACATTCAAAGGATATAAATTATTTTTTGGGTGGTATACTTCGATTCTACGATGGTGTATGATGAACCCAATAAATTTCCAAGAGGTAATACTAGAATCACTTTTCAAGGGGTTCATTTTTAGGTTATTCTACCACAATTTATTGAATCCAATTTAATGGTCTGCTATTAGGTTAGAGTGTTTTTGAGATTTAACCACCAGTTCATCTACATAGAATTCAACAAAAATTCATAGTAAGGGTTTGAAAATTTTATGTGTGCACATTTGTATATAGCAGCGACATTCACGAAGCCAAAAGGTATAACCTAATCATAAAATACTCTCTAGGGAGGCCTTAATATAGTATATTATTCATATTCAAGGACCATTAAGATTTTATTTTATCCTAAATATCCATCAATGTAGGATATATCATTATATTCATCCATTAAATCGATCAATTGTTATGTTATTAGGACTGAGAAGTCATCATTTGGACTGTGCTGCTTGAGATTGATGAAATCAATGTAGACCCTGATTTACCTATTTTATATATTGATAGAGACTATATTGGATAGACATTTAGTAAATTGGACTTCCCAAATGAAGTTTTCCTTAATGAGATTATAAACTACATCCCTTAATTTGGTAGCATGTGTCAGGTGATTCCTTCTTGATGCTTATGGATAACCCAAATGGCCCATTTGAATGCACAGGTGGTGAGTTTCCAGCTCAGGATCAAGGCCTGGAATATCTATACAGTTCAATGAAAATACATCTCAATAATTCATTAGTGGGTAGGTATATACCTATTGTTCTTCAGAAGACATGATCACACTAATAATGTTGATTCATATGTGTCATTTTGTACCTTGATTTATTTTTCTGAGTTCATAAATGGTGGTATAGATTCCCTCCTAAAATGCTAAAAGGGGAATACCTATGGTCCTATTCCTATGTTTATTCCTCATATTCTAATAATTTGTCTTGTATCATTGGGGTATAAATTTCTATGATGATTTCTCCATATTCGTGTGTGGATTCAACTCCCTGATATAAAAGAGATGATGCATTGTCCAATTACCCATATGAAGTAGTTGGGTTTTCTCAAAACTACATAGAGGATTGAGTGGGGGATGAAGGAGTTTCTTCATACTTTATGAGTGAATAGAATGACCCCTCCACCTCCTCTTGTGAGTAATGGATTTCTAGGATATCTATGGATGGAGGAAAATTTTATGATAACACTGCTCTTTATTACACATTTAAACATAATTTATTACATAAACATCACTTGATACAATATAAGATATCGACATTTCTAGTGTCATTGGAGACTTAGATCATTACCTAACAACATAGAACATGAAATACAACATCTTTATGGAAAACTTCGTTTACAAGACTACTATATTCTTTCATACATAGCATTGTAAGGGATAACATGAGGACATGCATAAGAAAAGGGTGATCTATAAAGCCCAATAAGGTAATAAACATGTAATTAAATGAGTAATAAAATACGTTTTAAAAAATAGGAATATAAATAGAGAAAAAGAAAAACATGAATGTAAAGGCATGATAAATCATGACAATCATAACATGGAGATGTGGAAACAACACTTATCATGGAATTTACATGAGCCAAGGATCATTACAATGGAGCATGAGTAAACCCTCATTTCACATGAAGCATGAGTAAACCCTCATTGAACTTGAATTAGCATGAGTAAACATCCATTTCACATGATATGTCATGATACTATACTTTAACAAATGCTTTGGAGCGCTATTAGGGCACACCCTTCTTAATCATTTTATTTCATGCATAAGTGTGCCACATGGATCACAAAACATGGATTCATTAAACATAATAATTTATTCCACGATAGAAGAATGTGGGAATCAGACAGGAAACTCTTTAAACCATAATTAATTGTTCATAAAGGCGAATACCCTTGATAGAGAAATGGGCATGTTATTCACTAAACAATAACATTGGCTTGGAAAATCACGGTGTAATTTTGGCAGCATAACAGTGAGACATAAGAACTCATAAAAATGGTTGTTGAAGGATAAATTGGTGTCTCATAATATTTAAAAGAAATATAATGTAAGAGGTCATATAGATACATTTCCCAACAATTGTAATGTAATTTAGATTCATGATACTAAATAATTACTTGAATGTAATTGAAAAGAGAGGAATTCCTTATGGAATTTCCGCAAGGAAACAATTGTACATGGGATGCATTTAATTAGAAATAAATGGGTCTATAATAATTCAAACAAAAATAGATAACTATGGGGGAGGTGATAAATCATACCCCAGTATTTATAATTGAAAATAAAAAGACAAAACAATATTAAAAACAAGGATAAAAAGAGAGAGGTATGAATCCCTTACATTGAAGTGTGATCCCAAAGGCTTGGGCGAGGCTTGAGAGATGATTTTTGGAAGCTTGCAGAACCTTGGGAGTATTTTTGAGAGATTAGGGAAGAGGTTGGATGAAATCCAAAGTCGTTTAATGAAGATTAAGTAGAATCATGGGTGGGTTTATATAGGAAAAGAGAAGGAATTCTTTATTATTTAGGTTTTCTACACTACACA
Source organism: Viscum album (assembly GCA_963277665.1). Taxonomy (NCBI): domain Eukaryota; kingdom Viridiplantae; phylum Streptophyta; class Magnoliopsida; order Santalales; family Viscaceae; genus Viscum; species Viscum album. The sequence goes on from OY728130.1 coordinate 1,263,947,213, forward strand.
CTATACTAATAAAATCCAAAAACGAAGCCATAGTTATTTCCCATGGGTTTTTTCCAACGGGGAGTGGAAAAAAATTTATAAGGCCAATGAATGAAAATCATAAAATAATAAGGTTGCTTATGTGGAGGTGAGTCACACACTCAAGGAAAACAATTTCAAAACACAAAATGTTTTATAAGCCTTGAAGGGTCCATTAAATCATTGTAAAATAAATAGGGAAACCAAATTAACATTATTTTAATGGAAAAACTTATATTCTACAAAAAAATGTTTATAGTATTCTATTACAACAATATTGTGTCCTTATGATGTCATAAAACACATTATATATTTAAACGATATTTAATTTTTACCCAAAAATCTAGACTATCTAAGAAAATTATGAAAAAAACACCATTGGATAATTTTGAAACCATGATTCCAAAAAATAGTATTCATTTTATCTTAATTTTTTTTTAAATCTTTTAATTTCCACTTTTAAAAAAAACCCGACATTTTTTAAAAATTCATGGGTTTTGACAAAGACTGCTTTCAACCCATAATAAAAAATTATAATTGCATTCATAATAATTATATGATCATTTAATATTAAATAAAAATAAATTTAATAATAATAATATTTTATTAAAAATTATTTATTTAAAAATTACAATAATTCATCAAAATAGATTTTTTATGTGGAATATTTACTAAAAATACTATTTTTTCTTTAAAAACTATTTATAAAGTAACAATAATAAAAAGAATTTATATTCTCAATACAAGAATAATGTATATAATCTTATTACTAGTTTCTTTTTACATAACCCCTTATAACACCGATATAATACCTTAGGTCAAGTTTTGCGATGGTGACAGACTCTTAGTGTGGCTCAGATAACATCACTCGAGTGGAAATATCTATTAACATCCACTTCTTTCGTAGGCGGTTCCATTCAAGCTTAACATGTTGAGACTTAATTTGGGATTTTTTAAGAGAAAATACCAATGATTCCACATCATTTCAGAGCTCGGAAAAATGGGCTTTGTATAGGGAAAGTCTACTAAATGAGGCCATCACTTCCTTTGTCTCAGTAAATTGGATTTTTTAAAGGCCTAAATTTATTTGAATTATGTGATCACTATCCAATGGAAATATTATCAATGGTAAAAAATCATAATAGTTTTTTTAAATCCAAAATAATAAAACCATAGAAGGATATATGTTTTATAACCATTTTACATAATTATAAATTTAATAAGATCTAGAGGAAATTTCATTAATGAATTTTTGGGATGTGACAATTCCCCCCCCCCCCCTTAAAAAAATTGTGTCCTCTTAATTTTATTACATATAAAAATATCTTTTATATTTAAACATTAATTTAGGGTTTCTTACCCACAAACATTAATCATTCTCCGTCCCTAATTATCATGTCATTCAAAGAGAATTAGGGTCTACTTCTTGAAAAAATACCTTAATGCACGTTAAAAGTCATTAACTTCCTTAGTCCAAAAACAGTTTGTTAAAATTGGATACTATAGAAGAAAAATGTGATGCACTTTATGAAAAAATTTGTTTCTAACATAGAGTTTCAAAACATCACCATGTACAAGGTTTTTATAAAATATTCTGACAGAGTCAGAATTGAAATTTGTTAAATTTGGTTCTTCTAATATATTTCTTGAGATTCCAAAAATACTCAAAGACCAGCCTATATATATATACTGCTCCAAGGTCTCTCTCTTCAGGAGCTATTATAAAATCAAATAGTTCATCATAATCTCTAGATAGGGTGAAATATTTGAAAATACTATGATGATACTTTTGTTAGCTTTAAAGGTGGGAGAGTTGGGAGCTTAATATTTGATCATCGGTGAGCCCTGATCTGAGATGATTTTGTGGTATAGATGATGTGTTTGATATGTCAAAGAGCATATTGCAAGAATGATGGGAATCAGAAAAGTTTTCGATGATATGAGAGCTTGGCTTCACAGTAATTATAGCTATTAAGTCCTCAGGAAGGAACAAGAATTTTATATAAAGTTCTTCACCTTCCATATCAAAACAATCCATTATCCTCCTAATGAAACATATCATATTTTGTGTTACCCTCTAGACATGATAATGTTTTGATATTAAACTACTTTAAGTCTAACGATTTATTATTCTTTAATGAAAGTAATGTTAGGGGTAACAGGTAAAGGGTAATCCAAGGACAGAACAGATGACTTTCAAATAACTTTTATTTTCATAACTTAGGAATTTACAGGCTTCAATATATGTTATCCATGATATACATCCCAATGTATATTCTTAGGGGAATTTTTAATAACCTTAATAATGTTTAATACTATGTTTATTAATTTACCAAAGTATATCCGCTGATATTTTCATAACCAATAGTGCAGCAAGGATTGTTTTCATATACAGGGATACCCTAGGTCATGACTGAAAATCATTGTAGGAGTTTTCACTCTTAGGTACATCTATGCCAGAGCTGCCTCTACCTGCTCATATCCAGACCAGGATGTATTTTCCTGATAAACCATTTAATCAATACTCACTAAGACATAAGTATGTTTTTATTATACTTAGTCTTGTATTTAAGGCTTCACTAGGGTTTCCTATTCCTAATCACAATAATAACTAAACTTTTCCTTTGAGACAAACTATGTAACCCCTACTCTTTATTACACACCTAAACAAGATTTATTTCATAAAATTAACTTGATTCAATATAGAAGATCGAGAGGTCTAGTGTCTTTGAGGCATAATATCATTACATAATAACTTAAAAAATTAAATACAACATCTTTTTTGAAAACATCCTTTACATGACCACTACATTCCCTCGTACTTATCATTTCATGGGATATCCTGAGGACATGCATAAGGAAAGGGTGAGCTATAAAGCCAAGTAAGGAAAAAAAACATGGAATAAATGAATAATACAATACATGTTAGACAGTAGGCATATCAATAGAGCACAAGAGAAACATGAACATAAAGTCATGATAAAGCATGACAATATTAACATGGAGATGTTGCAACAACACTTTACATGGAATTAGCATGAGCCAAGGTTCATTGTGTATGGAGCATGAGTAAACCCTCATTAAACATAAAGAACGAGTAAACCATCGTTTCAATTTAATTATCATGAGTCAACAACCATTTCACATTTTTTATCATGATAATAAACATTACCTAATGCACTAAAACTCTATCAGGGCGCACCCTTTTTAATTATTTCATTTCATGCATAAGGGTGCCACATGGATCATAAAACAAGGATTCATTAAACAAAATCATTTTTAGATGATAAAAAGGGGGTAATTAATTCAAGAAACTATTTAAAAAATAATTAAATGTTTATAATGTTGAATACCCTTGATAGATAAATTTTCATGGTATTCACTACACAATGATTGGCTTTGAAAATCGCTGTGCAATTTCAGCAGCATAACGACATGAAGTAAGAACTCATAAAAATGGTTTATGAGAGAGAAAGGGGTGTCTAATTATATTTACATAAAATGTAATGATAGGGGGTCATATAGATATATGTCCCAATAATTTTAATGGAATTTAGATTCATGATATAGAATAATTAATTAAATGTAAATGAGAAGAGAGAAATTCCTTACAGAAATTTGGCATGGTAACAGGTGTACAAGGGAGGAATTTAATAAGAGATAAAGGGGTATCTCATAATTCAAACATGAAGAGTGAAGTATGGGGGGTGATAAATCATACCATAACATTTATATTTGAAAATAAAAACAAATAATAATATCAAGAAACATGGATGAAAAGAGAATGGTAGGAATCCCTTACTTGGATGTGTGATCCCAAAGGTTAGGGAGAGGCTTGAGAGAGTATTCTTGGTAGATTGGGGAACCTTGGGAGGATTATAGAGAGGATATGGAAGAGTTTTGGTGAACTAAAAAGGAATTTAGTGAAGATTAAGTGGGAGTTTGTGTGGGTTTATATGGGAAACGAGGGGGAGTTTTTTATTATTTAGGTTTGGGACACCAAACATTAAACGAACAAAAACCACAAACCAGCCAATGGTTTTTTCCAAAGGGGAGTGGAAAACAATATTTTTTTTATTACAATTTACTATAATATTAAAATAATAGGGTTACTTATGTGGATGTGAGTCACACTCTCAAGGAATATAATTTAAAAAGACAAAATGTCTTATAATCCATGAAGGGTCCACTAAAACTTTGTAAAATTAATCAAACAAACCCAAAATCCCATTATTTTAAGGTTAAAACATATATTGCCCGAAATTATTTTTTATTTTATTTTATTACAACACTATTATTTCATTATTATGTCATAAAATACATTATATATTTATATGATATTCAATATTTACCCAAAAAATCGACTGTTTTAGAAAATTATGAAAAATTCCCCATTGGATAATTTAGATGTTCTGATTCCAAAAATAGTATTCATTTTATCAAAATAATTTTATAAATATTTTAATTTTCACTTTTAAAATAAAATCCGATATTTATCAAAAATTCATGGGTTTTGAAAAAGACCACTTTCAAACAATAATAAAAATTACAGTTACATTCAAAAATATTATATGATCATTTATATTTAATAAAAATTCATTTAATAATAATAATATTTTATTAAAAAAATTATTTAATCCAAAAAACCATCAATTCATCAAAATACATTTCTTAGTTGAATATTAACTAAAACTATTATTTGTGCTTTAAAAACTATTTACAAAGTAACAATAACTAAAAGAATGTATATTGCCTATACAAAAAAATGTACATAATAGTACTATTAGGGTATTGTTACATAACCCCTTATAACAGCCTCTCAAGATATTAGGGTAAGGTTCAAGATATTGAAATACTCTTGGGGTGTCCTGGATAGCATCGCTCGAGGGGTAATCTTTATTAAATTTCACTCCTCCCGTAGGAGGTTCTATTTGAGGTTAACATGTTGAAGCTCGGATTGTCCTTGGATAAGAGTGAAGCCCAATGATTCCACCTGCTTTCTGAGCTCTGAAAAATGGGTTTCATATGGTGCTAGTCTTTGAATTGAAGCCGTATCTTCCTTTGTTTGAGTAAATTGGACTTGTTAATGACTTATATTTATACTAATCATGTGATCACTATTCAACAACTATATTAGTAGTGGTAATAATTCAAAACGATATTGTAAAATACAAAATCATAAAAAAAGTAAACATGTTGTACAAACATTTTACATAATTTGAAATTTATTCATATCAAGAGGAAATTTCATTAATGAATGTTTTGGTCGTTACAACCACCCTTCCTTAAAATAATTGTGTCCTCATAATTTTATTACATATAAAAAGAACGTTGAAATTTAAAAACAACTTCAGGGTTACATACCCATCACCATTAATCATTCCCCAACCCTCATTATCACATCGATCATGTAGAGAGAGGGTCCACTTAGTGCAACAATACCTCAATGAAAACTCAATTTCATCCACTTCCATAGTCAAAATGATGACCGTGCGACTCGAATCATTTAGATGAAACATGTGATGCACTTTTTTGGAAAAATTAGTTTCAAATATATAGTTTCAAAACATCACCAGTACCAGGTTTTTTAAAATAGTTTGACATAGTAATATTTGAAATTTTTGAAATTTCGTTGTTCTAATATATTCTCTAACTTTCCAAAATTAAAGGAATACAAGACTATATATGTTTATTTATTTATATGCTGCTCAGAAGTCTCCCTCTTTAGTAGCTATTCTAAAATAAAATAGTGCATCATACCCTCTAAATAGGGTGAAATATTTGAAAATTATCGGATGGAACCTCCCATAGCTTGAAAGTTGTGAGAGTTGGGAGATTAATATTTGATCATATGTGAGCCATCATCCATGATTATTCTTTGGTATGGAGGAGGTGTTTTATAGGCCATTTTGTGTATTGTAAGAAATTTGGACATTTGAAAAAGGCTTCGATGCAATGAAAACTTTACTTCACAAAAATTATAGCTAGTATGTCCTATAGAAGGGAAAAGTGTGTCGTATGAGTTTCTTCCCCGTCCATCTCAAAAATATCCATTATCCTAATGCTGAAACATATAAAATATGGAGTTACCCTAAATACATGATAACATTGTGATATTAAACAACTTGAAGTCTAATGAGTATTCTACCTTAATAAAGTAATGTTAGGGTTGACACATAAAGTGTAATCCATGGACAAAATGGATGACTTATAAATAACTTTTATATTCATAACTTATGAATTTACAGGATTCAATCTATGTGATCCAAGATCTACTTCCCAATATATATTCATAGGGGAATTTTTTAATTCCCTTCATAATGGTTTATAATAAGAATATGAATTTACAAAATAATATCCCCCATGAGTTTTATAACCAATAGTGCATAAAGTCCCATTTTCATGTACGAGGATACCCTAGGTCAAGCAAAAAACTCCTTGTCATAGTTTTCAATCCTAGGTACAATTATGCCAGAGCCGCCTCTACCTACTCGTATCCAGACATGGATGTATTTTCTTGAAAAACCACTTACTCGATACTCACAAAAACTGAAGGATTTTCTTATTATACATAGTCTTTTCTGTAATTCGTCACTAGGGTTTTCTAATCCTATTCCCAATATTAATTAAACCTATCATTTGATACCAAATATTACAACACTACTCTTTATTACACACCGAAACAAGATTTATTAAATAAACTTCACTTGATAAAAAATTAAAGATCAATCAGTCTAGTGTATTTGGGGCTTATGATCATTACATAACAACTTAAAACATGAAATACAACATATTTATTTAAAACTTCCTTTACATGACCACTATATTCCCTCGTACTTAGCATTGCATGGGATAACCTGAGGACATTAAAATGAAAACAGTGATCTATAAAGCCTAGTAAGGGAATAAACATAGAATAACATGAGGAATTCAATACATGTTAAAAAATAGGAATATAAATTGAGCACTAGATAAACATGACCATAAAGGAATGATAAATCATGATAATCATAACATGGAGATGTGGCGACAACACTTTTCATGGAACTGGAAAGAGCCAAGGCTCATTTCACATGAAGCATGAGTAAACCGTCATTGCACATGAAACATGAGTAAACCCTAATTTCACTTTAATTAGAATGATTCAAAACCAATTTCACATGATGTATCATGATACTATAATTTAACAAAATCATTGGAGCTCTATTAGGGTGCACGCTTCTTATTCATTTCATTTTAGGCATAAGTGTTCCTCATGGACAATAAAACATGGATTCATTAAACATCATCATTTATTCCACGATAAAGGATTGTAGAACTCATACCTGAATGTAAATAAAAAATAAGTAAATGTGTGTTAAAGTGAATACCCTTGATAGAAAAATGGGCATGGTTTTCACTACACTATTACTTTGTCTTAGAAGATCGCAGTGCAATTTTAGCATCATAAAAACATGACATAAGAACCCATAAAAATTGTTGATGAGAGAAAAAGAGGTTTCTCACCATATTTACATGAAATGGATAATAAGGGGGTCATATAGATACATTTACCAACAATTTTAATGGAATTTAGATTCATGATACCAAATAATTACTTGAATGTAAATGAGAAGAGAGAAATTCCTTACAGAATTTCCGCACGGTAACAAGTGTAAATGGGAGAAATTTAATGGGATATAAATGGGACTCTCATAATTAAAAAATATAGAGGACAGTATGAGGGAGGTTTGAAATCATACCCCAACATTTACTGTTCAAAATAAAAGGGCATAACTATATTAAGAAACATGGATAAAAAGAGAATGGTAGGATCCCTTACATGGATGTTTGATCCCAAAAGCTTGAGAGAGGATTGAGGGATGATTCATGGGAGCTTGGGGCACCTTGAAAGGATTATACATAGATTATGGGAGATGTTTCCAAACTCTAAAGGATTTGAGTGATGAGGAAGTGGGAGATTGGGTGGGTTTATATAAGAATGGAGAGGGAATACTTTATTGTTTAGGTTTGGGTCACCACACATTAAACGGAACAAAACCACAAACCAACCCATGGTTTGGGCCAGTGATGTTTTCCAAAGGGGAGTGGAAAACAATATTTTATAAGGCCAATGGCCAAAATTATTAAAATAATAGGGTTTTTTATGTGGAGGTTAGTCACTCTCTCAAGGAAAACTATATAAAAAGTCAAAATGTTTTATAATCCATTAAGGGTCCACAAAAACATTTTAAAAAATATCGAAAAAATAAAGAATCACATTAATTTTATAGTTAAAACATATATAGGCCAAAAATAATGTTTATAGTATTCTATTAAGTCACTATTGAGTCATTATGATGTCATAAACACATTATATATTAAAAAAGTATTAAATTATTACACAAAAAATTGATTGTCTCAGAAAATTATTAAAAATTTACTTCTGAATAAATTCGATTTTCTGATTCCAAAAACTCTATTCATTTTATCGAAATAATTTTCTAAATATGTGAATTTTCACTTTTCAAATAAAAATTGAAATTTATCAAAAATTCATGTGTTTTGACAAAGACAGCTTTCAAGTTATAATAAAAAATTACATTTGCATTCATAAAAATTCTATGATAATTTATATTTAATAATAATTAATTTAATAACAATAATATTTTATTAAAAAAATATTTTATTAAAAAATTCATCAATTCATTAAAATAGATTTCTTTGTAGAATATTAATTAAAAATGCTATTTGGGCTTCAACAACTATTTACAAAGTAACAATAATAAAAAGAATGTCTATACAAGAATAATGTACATAATTGTATTACAAGGGTCTCATTACATTACCCATTACAAAACACGCATAAGACCTAATGTTAGAGTTTGAAATGGTGATAGTCTCTGGGGGTGGCTAGGATAACATCGCTCAAGTGGTATTCTCTATTAACTTTCACTTATCCCATTGGTGGTTCCGTTCGAGCATAACATGTTGAATCTTTTGCTGGGATTTGTTAAGAGTGAATCCCAATGACACCACCTCCTTCTTGAGCTATGGAAAATGGGATTTTTATGAGACAAGTCTATTGGATGAGGTTATCCCTTTATTTTTCTGAGTAAATTGGATTTTTTACAGTCCTAGATTTATACTAATAATGTGATCATTGTTCAATGACTTTACTCGCAACGATAGACATTCATAACGGTATTTTAAAATTCAAAATCATAAAACCTAAAAAGTGAATACATTGTATAAAAATTTCACATAATTAGACATTAAATAATATCAAGAATAAATTTCAAAAATGAAAGTGTGGGTCATTACAATTATCTTTCGAGCATTCAATGTTTTTTAGAGAGTCTTCTTACTTTTCAACACGGGTGGATTCTTTGGTGATGACTAAGAAAATAATTATTTCTAAATAATGTTTTCCCTTTGGGATCATATACCATATTATATTGATGTGTATCATATATTACTCCCAAATATGTTTGAATGTGCTGGCTGGGATCATATCCAGATCATTTGGGGTGGTGAGCCAATCAACACCATCAAACATGTGTTTTTTCCATTCCCCTAGATAGAGTCCTGCATTGATATAATGTCATTCATATGATTTTTATGGGGCCTTATTGGAATAAAACATCTCTATTTTTACATTACAAAATTATTGGGTTAATTCAAGGTATGATGAGGGGATTTATAACTATTGATGCAACCAAGGACTTCCTCGAAATACATTTATGGTTTTGTTTTTTTCAATGAATAGAAATTATGAGTTGGCCATGAAGTCTCCAAACTAATCCATGAACTTAAATTGTCCTAATGGTTTCTAATAATTTTTTACATTTCCTTGTTGTGTAATGGTGGATGGTTCTAGGTTTTACACATTGTATCCATGATGGATCATTTGTTATACTCAATTGTGATAAATCTTGAACAATTTTCAATTAAACTTTTCAGACATAGACAATATTTATCTTCCAAGACACATACAAGTAGATGAAGTGTCCCTATTTTGAGTAATCCTCATCTTGATTTCTTAAGGATATAAACATGTGGGATTATACAAGATCATTCTCTGTCTGATAAACCTAGGTAGTGGCTGCATCAACTTCAAACTCCATGTGTCTTGGAAAAGACTCTATAAGTGATTTCCGGAGGTATTTTTACAAACTCAAGGCATCCAAGGTCAATATCTTGGATGTTACTAAGGATAACTATTTTATTATGTCATAATTCTTATTTGAAGGATGATGATTACATGGATGAGGATTCTCTTTCACATGTTATTTGTGGGGCTTCATCATTTGATGTGGATGTATTGGCCCTCGAGATAGTATTTGTAGGCACTCTTTTCCTCAGTGGGTTGGGTCTACCAGTTAATCCTGCTAAATAAGGGATATCTAACATATGTTTCCATTTATATTGATATTATAGAGTGACAGGACAAAGGTGAATTCTGGAAGGTGTAGTAGTAATTCCCAATTTCTTTTGGACCCACTAAAGATCTCTTTTGCATGTTTCTAGAACATTGAAAGTTTGAGATGTGGTGAAACTAGAAATATTGATTATTTGGTAGCTCCACCTCCCTTGAGGTACATGGTTTCTAAGTAATATTCGTACAATTACCCAATCGAGTAAGGGGAACTCATGTTCATAACCATACTAATCATTGATAATGGGATCCATTAAATAGATGAAATTAATGGAATCGAAGATCAACCTCTTATATGATGAATAATTTTTCTGACTGGTTGTAACCGGTATTGCTGTTTGGAATGTTAATAATATTACATTAAAATTCTTAGGAATAAATTCTAAGATTGTCAATGATAGCTTTTTACCTAATTCAGATTAATCCTCTCTCATTCCCTTTGTGTTCTTCCCATCAGGCCTCTTTTTGAAGAGCTGACATATTGGGTTATTTTGGGACCACTGATGTTGGTTGTGTTTATTGGATATAGGTGGGGGCATGGTTGGTTGTTTCAACTATTCATGGATACTACCAAGAGATCAGTTGATTTTCTTATTATTCATACAGCTATAAATCATATGTTCCATTATAATAAAAACTTATTTCAACTTTCCTTCTTCCTCCAGGGAAATGGTTGAAACATATTTCTCATGTGTTGGTTGCCTTCCCATCATTACCATCCATTAATCTATTTTTTTTAAAGGTATCTACAGATGATGCATTCTTAAGTGGTGTGTCCTTGTATATTGTGAATGTTTAAGTAATATAGCTATTCATCGGGGCCTACCTAGTTGGCCCATTATTCATTAGTAGGTGGAGTAAATAACAGTTTGTAGAGGCTATAAAATAAGTACAGACTTGATGATCTTAAAATGAGAAAACATTATTTCTATATCCTTCAAATTGATTTTTCCTGGGTCCCCTCCACTCATCATGTTGGGGAAAGGGTTTCTATGGACTCCTTGTTGACCCCGGAAAACGCATCCCCAAAATTTTCCAAATTCTTCCATACATGATCCAAGATCGTAGTCCATTTCACAAGCTTCGATTTGGTAGGTCATAGGGCCCGAACGGAGTTACGGATTAGGAGTTATGGACATTTGAAGTTTGGCTGGAAAAATGGTTCGCAAAGCCCATTCACGAAGCCACCACCGCGATTGCGGAGCGCCGCCACGAAGCACAGGAGGCGCGATGCTCCATGAATTAATTTGAAGTTCGTGAACCCGCCACGAAGCTCCGGAGGTGTTAACTCTCTACGGACTAATTTGACGTTTGCGAGCCTGCCGCAAAGCTCCTGAGGCGGTACCTCTCCGCGAACGAATGTGACGTTCGCGAGCCCACCGCGAAGCACCTGAGGTGGCGCAAGAGTTCAGCTTCGCGGTGCCCCTTGCCTATAAATACCCAGATCACCCCCTCTCGACGGACGACCACATCCACTTCGCCCCTTGGGCGGCTGAGCGGAGCTCCGCATTGCGGCTCCGCGAAGCCATGCTCCATGAGCAGCTTCCTTCGCGTTGCTGATCCACGAGCCGAGGCTCCGTGAGTCCATGCTCCACAAGCCAATTCTCCGCGATGCTTCTCCGCGAGACCATCCTCCGTGAGTCCATGCTCTGTGAGCCCATGATCCGCAATGCTGCTCCGCGAGACCAAGCTCCGTGAGACCCCTTTGCTCCGTGAGACCCCTTTACTCCAAGAGACCCCTTTGCTTCGCGAGACCCCTTTTCTCCGCGAGACCCCTTTGCTCCTCGAGACCCCTTTTCTCCACGAGCCCCCCTTGCTCCGTAAGACCCCTTTGCTCCATTATCCCCCTTTGCTTCGCGAGAGACCATTTCTCTACGAGGCCATGCTCTGCGAAGCTACTTCGCGAAGACCTATCCTTCGCGAGGATCCTACCATCGTGCCGACCGGTCCATACCGCGGGGGCTACGCCCCCACACCTCTGTTCGGCCCAGTCTTTTCACTACCATCACACACCCCCATGGAAAATAGAGAGTCGCACCGCGAACGTTTCGGGCCGGGATGCCGGGATTTTCCATTGCGCCCTTATGCGCTCCCACCTTCCACCTATGGAACACCATGATTTGTGATACTCCTCCGCACACCATGAAATTCATTAAGGAGACATATTCCTCTTAGTTTCATTATCATTTCATGAGTTGCGATTCTAATAACCAATTCCCCGAGTACCTTGAGACGAACCATTACTCAGGTAACTCCTCCAAACCCAATCACTTGGATCCTATGCCAGGTTGAACCAGAAAAGGCTGCCCTTGCGTAAGTCCCAACACCAACCACTTATAGGCACCTTCTTCCTAACAGTCCTTTATACATGACTCTAAACTATACTACTCCCTATCTAACAAATGAAAGGATGCCTCCTGCTCCAATAAAGAGATGCCTCATTCTCCAAGCATGAGATCCTAATAGTCCTTTCTACATGACTCTAAACTGTAGTAATCCCTATGTGCCAAACATAGGATGCCTCTTGCCCTATACGAGAGATGCCTTATGCTCCTAGAAGGAGATGCCAATACTCCTATCTACATGACTATAAACTGTAGTACTCCCTATCTTCCTTACATAGGATGCCTCTTTCTCCAAACAAGAGATGCCTCATGCTCCCAGCATGAGATGCCAATAGTTATCCACATGACTATAAACTGTAGTAATCCCTATCTAACAAATGATAGGATGCCTCTTCTTCCAAGCGAGAGATGCCTCATGCTCCTATCCTGAGATGCTAATAGTCCTATCTACATGACCCTAAACTGTAGTTCCCCCTTTCTAACAAATGATAGGATGCCTATTTCCCTATATGAGAGATGACTTATTCTCCAAGCATGAGATGCTAATAGTCCTATCTACATGACTTTAAACTGTAGTAATCTCTATGTTCCAAACATAGGATGACTCTTCCATTAAACAGGAGATGCCTTATGCTCCAAGCATAAGACGCCTAACGCCATGACTATAGTGGCATGATTCCAATGACACTTGGCGCTATTCTTCTTGTGCACTAGTGTATAGGTGAAGGCATCAACCCACCAGTGAGTTGGGATGCCCTCATGGCCTGACAGGAGGAAGACATTATGTGCAGCTTCAGTGCGTAAGCCCTATTCACCAGTTCTGCTCCATAGCGGCACCCGGGCAGCTTCCAATCATAAGCCCCATCCACGATTGCCTCTCCTTAGAAGCATCCAGGAAGCTTCCTAGCATAAGCCCCATCCACCATTTCCGCTCCTTAGCAGCACACTGTGCAGCTTTCTAGCATAAGCCCCATTCACCAGTGCCGCTCCATAGAGGCACCCGAGCAGCTTCCTAGATTAAGCCCCATTCGCCATTACTGCTCCATAGTGGCACCTGGTCAGCATCCTAGCATAATCCCCATACACGATTGCCACTCCTTAGAGGCATCCGGGCAGCTTCCTAGCATAATCCCCATCCACCGTTGTCGCTCCATAGCGGCACCCAGGCGGCTTCCTCGCGTAAGCCCCATCCATTGTTGTGATCCCAATCAGCGGTAAGCTGTTTTGATCCTATGTAGCGGTAAGCCGTTGACATCCTTTTCCAGCGGTAATCCGTTGTGACCCAATCTAGCGGTAAGCCATTGTGACCCCATTTAGCGGTAAGTCGTTGAAATCCTTTTCCAGCGGTAGGCCTTTGTGACCCAATCTAGCAGCAAACCGTTGTGACCCCATTTAGCGGTAAGCCATTCAAATCCTTATCTAGCGGTTAGACGTTCACAACCAATCCAGTAGTAAGCCGTTGAAACCCCCAACCGGCAGTAAGCCATCATCAGAAGAACTATGTCGACTTTGATTCTCTTCCATGGGCTTGAACCTCTTCAAGGCTCAAGCCCGAAACCATCGTCACCCTCTTTTCCTCGGGCCTCTATCCTGGAGTAAGTCCCAGCACTAATGGGCCGCCTAACGTGTAAGCCCCTCTTCGCTTCTCATGGATGCATCCTTCGCGGCGTGATCGGCAAGTCCTTGATGTCCCTTGTTTCTCACACCGAGAATGACTCACATGGGCTTAGAGTCGGCATTGGCCATGAAAATACCTCATCCAACATGACGTTAAACTGCATGCCCTCATCCAGCATGACATTAAACTATATGCCCTTGTCCCGTATGACATTAAACTGCACACCCATTTGAACTACGAGGTCTTTGATCCATGTAAAGGCATGGTACGTAGGAATCCTCCACGATGTTCAAGCCCACCCATCATCTAATTCACATTGAGTCCCATTCGCATACAGCATGACGTTATACTGTATTCTAGTCAGACGGCAAGCCGTTGTGACCAACCCGAACTATGAAAACTTTGATCCATGTCAAGGCACGGTACATAGGAAGCATCCCTGAGGTTCAAGCCCATCTCCCATTGGACCAAGGTCCCTCATTTACGTCGGTTCTCCGACACCCACCGCCCGTCGTTTATTCATGTCAGGGTTCACTCTTGTCCATCATGACGTTAAACTGTATTCCAGTCTGACGGTAAGCTGTTGTGGCCAATCTGAACTACAAGGACTTTGATCCATGTCAAGGAATGGTACATAAGAATCCTTCACAAGGTTCAAGCCCACCACTAGTGGACCCATGGGTCTACTTTCACATCGGTTCATCGATGAAACCATTTGAACAACGAGGTCTTTGATCCAGGTCAAGGCATGGTATGTATGATGCCTCCCTGAGGTTCAAGCCCATCTCTTTATCCGAACTATGAGGACTTTGATCCATGTCAAGTCATGGTACGTAGGAAGCCTTCACGAGGTTCATTCCCACCACTAGTGGACCCCGGGGTCTACATTCATGTCGGTGCACCGATGAAACACTTTGAACTACGAGGTCTTTGATCCTTGTCAAGGCATGGTATGTAGGAAGCCTTCTAGAGGTTCAATCCCACAACCCATCGGACCAAGGTCCACCTTCATGTCGGTTCGTTGACGATGCTCATCCGACCAAGGTCCACCTTCACATCGGTTCGCTGACGCATCGGACCAAGGACCACCTTTACGTTGGTTCACTAACGACATCCATCGGGCCAAGGTCCACCTTCACATCAGTTCACTGGAACCATCCCGAACTGCGCTGACATTGATTCCCTGCCACGGGGATACAAAGGAAGCCTCTTCAAGGCTCAAGCCCAACTTCACTGTCACCCCTGCGATGGTCCCATTCCATTCCCGCTCCACTTCATTCATCCATCCATCACCCATCCTGATTCTCGCCCAGGACGCCACATCCCAGTGGGGTCATCCATCCCCCTCCTCGCTTCACCTAGCGGCGCATGGGCCGCTCTCCACATGTAAGCCCCAACATACCTCCGGGTCGTCGTCCTCTGTGTACACCTCGATTCATCACCCCTTCGGACAACGTGGGTTTTGATCCCTGTTCTCTAAATAGGGTACATAGGAAACCTCCAAGAGGTTCAATCCCAACCAATGGTAATCCATGGTGTACCCCATCTGGGGGTGCACTTCCCCTGATCCTCCCTCTGTGGTGTTCAGATCAGCCATTCCGCTGTGACATCTCCCCTCTATGGGTCACACCACCACTGATCCGTCTCTATGGGACATTCAGATCACCCTTATTTAGTCTCCGAAAGACGTTAAACTCTCGGCCTACCTTGTGATAAACATGAGATGCCTAAGGAAAAACTCGTATGGAACGCCTTTGGAATAACCATCTTCGCATGATGTTAAACATGATGCATACCCTGTGTTAAACATGGGAAGCTGAGGAAAATCTCAGGTACATGCCTATAGCATATGATTCCCTGCATTTGACATGGGATGCCTCGGGATATGCACTCTTCAGATGCCCTCTTATGAGGAAGAATACAGGTCCCCCAATGTCCACGCACCCAGAGATGCCTCAACATGCCTGATGTTTCCGTCTACTCCGACCGAAGGTCGCAACCATGTCAAGACCCCATGGAATGTCTTGACGGAAGTAATGTAATTAACCGGTGTCCATGAATATATGGCACCAGGAATGAGATTCACGAACAACGTATTAAATCTATGTGGGAGTCCCGGACTAGGTGACGACTTCCGAGGAGGAATCCACGGAAGGAAGAACCGACATCCCATCATCCCGTTTCGATCAAGGAGCAGACATACCTGAACAAGGAATGAATGCCGCCCGCCTTTGGAAAGTGGGAATGCGGGGAAACAGCTGCGCGTCCTGCACAGTCAGATGCGCGCGCCCCGGCGAAAGCATCGGAAATAGAAATGGTGAACCTGACGTGAATCTCTTCTCCTTCAATAGCGGGTACACCAAATGTGTTGGGAAAATTGAGGCATCACCCATTGAATCCCCTATCCATTATATGAGAGAGGATGAGTAACATTCGGTGTTTGAAGACTACAGTCCATCGGCTCCACGCTGACTCCGCCGCCCCAAGAGGCCACGCAGGTGGCTTCGCCACCCATCTGCATTGGCTTCTCGCCGACTCTGCCGACTCAAGAGGCCACGCAGGTGGCTCCGCCACCCGACTCCATTGGCTACTTGCCGACTCCGCCGCCTCAAGACGCCGCACAGGTGGCTCCGACACCCCTCTCCATCGGCTCCTCGCCAACTTCGCCGCGTCAAGAGGACGTGCAGGTGGCTCCGCCACTCGACTCCCTCGGCTCCTCGCCGAATCCGCCGCCTCAAGAGGCCACGCAGGTGGCTCCTCCACCCCTCTCCATCAGCTCCTCGCTGACTCCGCCGCCTCAGGAGGCCGCGCAGGTGGCTCCGCCACCCATCACCATCGGCTCCACACCGACACCGCCGCCTCAAGAGGCTGCGTAGGTGGCTCCGCCACTGATCTCTATTGGCTCCTCGCCGACTCCTCTGCCTCAAGAGGCCACGCAGGTGGCTCCGCCACCCATATCTATCGGCTCCTCGCTGACTCTTCCAGCTCAAGAGGCCACGCAGGTGGCTCCGCCACCCGAATCCTTCGGCTCCTAGCTGACTCCGTCACCTCAAGAGGCCGCGCAGGTGGCATCTGCCACCCAACTCCAACGGCTCCTCACTGACTCCTCCGCCTCAAGAGGCCACACAGGTGGATCCTCCACCCATCTCCATCGGCTCCTCGCCGACTCCGCCGCCTCAAGAGGCCGCGCAGGTGGCTCCTCCACCCATCTCCATTGGCTCCTCGCCGACTCCACCTCCTCAAGAGGCCGCGCAGGTGGCTTCGCCACCCATCTCCATCGGCTCCTCTCTGAATTCGCTGCCTCAAGAGGCCACGCAGGTGGCTCCACCACCCGACCCCATCGGCTCTTCGCCGACTCCACCGCCTCAAGAGGCCGCGTAGGTGGCTCTGCCACCCATCCCCATTAGCTCCTCGCCGACCCTTCCGCCTCAAGAGTCCGCACAGGTGGTTCTGCCACCCATCTCCATCGGCTCCTTGCCGACTCCGCTGCCTCAAGAGGCCGCACAGGTGGCTCCGCCACCCGACTCCATCGGCTCCTCGCCGACTCCGCCGGCTCAAGAGGCCGCGCAGGTGGCTCCGCCACGCGACACCATCAGCTCCTCGCTGACTCTTCCGCCTTAAGAGGCTGCGCATGTGGCTCCGCCACCCATCTCCATCAGCTCCTCGCTAACTCCACCGGCTCAAGAGGCCACGCAGGTGGCCCCTTCACCCGACTCCATTGGCTCCTCGCCGAATCTGATGCCTCAAAAGGTCTCATAGGTGGCATCCGCCACCCATCTCCATTGGCTCATCACCGAGTCCGCAGCCTCAAGAGGCTGCACAGGTGGCATCCTCCACCCATCTCCATCGTCTCATCGCCAAGTCTGCCACCTCAAGAGGATGCGCAGGTGGCATCCACCACCAATCTCCATCGGCTCCTCGCTGACTCTGCCTCCTCAAGAGGCCGCGCAGGTGGCATCTGCCACCCTTCTCCATCGTCTCCTCACCAACTCTACGGCCTCAAGAGGTTGTGTAGGGGAAATCCTTCCCCAACTCTATCGGTGCTTTATCAACCCTACCCCGTTTTCACCGGTAACTAAGGAGGTGATCCTCATACCGCCACCAATCGGCACGAAGGCTTCCATTCCTTCCTTGCTCCATCGACCCATTGTACCGACGTCCATGATTCCATGCCTTTCGGGATCCTTCGCCCTGTCGTACCAATGTCAAGGCTTCCACGCCTTTCGGGCATCGTCGCCCAGTCGTATCAACTCTCCAGGCTTCCACGCCTTCCTGGCTCCGTCGCCCCGTCGTATCGACTCGCCAGCCTTCCACGCCTTCCGGGCTCCTTCACCCCGTCATACCGACGTCGAGGCTTCCACGCCTTTCGGACGCCTTCACCCCGTCGTATCGACTTTCTAGGCTTCCATGCCTTCCAGGCGCCTTCGCCCCGTCGTATCGACTCTCAAGGCTTCCACGCCTTCGGGGCTCCGTCACCTCATCATACCGACTCTCTGGGCTCTCATGCCTCCTGAGCCTCGTCGCCCCCATCATACAGACGTTCCAGTTTTTGATGCATTTCGGGCTCCATAGCCCCATCATGCCAATGTTTCTGGCCTCTTCACCCCTCCAGATCGAGGTAATATAGTCATCCCTACTACCCTTTCGACACTATGTGTCATCCCAACCACCACGTTGCATCAACCACAGATGTCCTCCCTGTGCCCTTGAAACCAGCTCGTTGAAGGATCATCATGATCAGGGGATTTTAGGGAATTCCTGTCATATATATCCCCCCTCATGCCAAACCACTAGAATGGGGTAGAGATGAACATTCCTCTACCGACACAACTCGTGTGGTTTAACGTCCCAGTTGCATGACGTTAAACTGCGTAACAACCTTGTCCTAGCTGCACGACATTAAAATGCATTTGTCCTGCATGACATTAAACTACATCATCGTCCTGCATGACGTTAAACTGTTCATCTTCGTTCGTCATGAAGTTAAACTGATCATTATCATCCTGCATGACATTAAACTACATCATCGTCCTGCATGATGTTAAACTGCCCATCTTCGTCCGTCATGACGTAAAACTGATCATTATCGTCCTGCATGACATTAACCTGCATCATCATCCTGCATGACGTTAAACTGTTCATCTTCGTCCTACATGACGTAAAACTGTACATTATCGTCCTGCACGACATTAAACTGCATCATCATCCTGCATGACAATAAACTGTTAATATTCATCCTTCATGACATAAAACTGCACATTATTGTCCTGCATGACATTAAACTGCATCATCATCCTGCATGACGTTAAACTGTTCATCTTCATCCGTCATGATGTTAAATTGATCATTATCGTCCTCCATGTCATTAAACTGCATCATCTTCCTGCATGACGTTAAACTTCTCATCTTCGTCCATCATGACGTAAAACTGGTCATTATCGTCCAGCACGACATTAAACTACGTCATCGCCCTGCATGATGTAAAATAGTTCATCTTCGTCTGTCATGACATTAAACTGATAATTATCGTCATGCATGACATTAAAATGCATCATCGTCTGGCATGACCTTGAACTACTCATATTCGTCCATCATGACGTAAAACTGATCATTGTCATCATGCATGACATTAAACTGCATCGTCGTCCTGCATGATGTTAAACTGTTCATCTTCATCCTTTATGACATTAAACTGATCATTATCGTCCTGCACGACATTAAACTGCATCATCATCCTGCATGATGTTAAACTATTCATCTTCGTCCGTCATGACGTAAAACTGCACATTATCGTCCTACATGACATTAAACTACATCATTGTTCTGGATGGCGTTAAACTATTCATCTTCATCCGTCATTATGTTAAACTGATCATTATCGTCCTGCATGAAATTAAACTACATCATCTTCCTGCATGACGTTAAACTGTTCATCTTCGTCCTTCATGATGTAAAATTTCACATTATCGTCTTGCACGACATTAAACTGCATCATCGTCCTGCATGACGTTAAACTGCTCATCTTCGTCCGTCATGATGTAAAACTGACCATTATCGTCCTGTACGACATTAAACTGCATCATCGTCATGGATGATGTAAAACTGTTCATCTTCATCTTTCATGACATTAAACTGATCATTATCGTCCTGCATGACATTAAACTGCATCATCGTCCTGCATGATGTTAAACTGTTCATCTTAATCCTTCATGACGTAAAACTGCACATTATCGTCCTGCATGACATTAAACATCATCATCGTCCTGCATGACGTTAAACTGTTCATCTTCGTCCTTTATGACGTTAAACTGATCATTTTCGTCCTCCATGACATTAAACTACATCATCGTCCTTCATGATGATAAATTGTTCATCTTCGTCCTTCATGATGTAAAACTGCACATTATCATCCCCCACGACATTAAACTGCATCATCGTCCTGCATGACGTTAAACTTCTCATCTTCATCCATTATGACGTAAAACTGATCATTATAGTCCTACAAGACATTAAACTGCATCATCGTCTTGCATGACATTAAACTGTTCATCTTCATCCTTCATGACGTAAAACTGCACATTATCATCCTACATGTCATTAAACTGCATCATCATCATGCATGACGTTAAACTGTTCATCTTCATCTGTCATGACGTTAAACTGATCATTATGGTCCATAAAGACTTTAAACTGCACCTTGGTCCCGCACGACCTTAAACAACACGTTAGGGTCCTGCACGACCTTAAACTGCATCTTCGTCCTACAAGACGATAAACTGCAAAATGTTTCAAGCTCTAAGACCATAAACTAAGATCCATAGGGTCCTGCACGACCTTAAACTGCATCTTCATCCTGCAAGACGATAAAATGCAAAATGTTCCGAGCTCTAAGACCATAAACTAATATCCATAGGGTCCTGCACGACATTAAACTGCATCTTCATCCTTCAAGACGATAAACATCAAAATAGTCTGAGCTATATAACCTTAAACTAAGATCTCCCCTCATCCTTACTGTAAGACGTTAAATTGAAAGGCCAGTCCGACCTTCCTGACCGAGGCTCAGCCTCAGGCCCCTTGGCCTCCTCGGGCCCTCGGCCCCCATCCTTACTGTAAGACATTAAACTACAAGCCAGTCAGGCCTTCCTGACCGTTGCTCAGCCTCAGGCCCCTTGGCCTCCTCGAACCCCTGGCCCCCGTCCTTACTGTAAGACGTTAAACTGCAAGCCGGTCAGGCCTTCGTGACCGCGGCTCAGCCTCAGGCCCCTTGGCCTCCTCCGCCCCCTAGCCCTCGTCCATACTGTAAGATGTTAAACTGCAAGCTATTCAGGCCTTCTTGACCGAGGCTCAGCCTCAGGCCCCTTGGCCTCCTCGGGCCCCTGGCCCCCGTCCTTAGTGTAAGACGTTAAATTGCAAGCCATTCAGGCCTTCCTGACCGAGGATCAGCCTCTGGCTCCTTGGCCTGCGTCGACTCTGGCTCTCTAATGGGATTGTACGGTGTGGTGTGGGAATACATCCTCATCCATGTCGGGTTACCCGCCGTACCGTACATAAAACCAGTTGAGACATATTTCTCTTCCAGAACAACGCTAAACTGCGCCTCAAGAACTACATGTGGCTTGATTCCCATCTTAATGGGATACTTAGGAACGCTCAGACGCCTCGTCTTGAGCCCAGCCCCAAGGTTTTCGCTTCCACTATCCCCCCTGGGAATAGTTTCCTTGGAGGATCCTTGTGTAGCGAGGAGTAGGCTTTCTTAGCCCCACTCATACAACGATTGTAAGGGTTTCACCATGTGCCCACTCCCGTTCTTCTATCCTCCCACGTCCTCACCGCATGACGCTAAACTGCATGGACCTCAAGAACTAAGTATGTCTTGATTCCCATCCTAATGGGATACATAGTAATGCCCATGAATTTCATCCGTTGGCCCAGCCCAAAAGCCAAAATCTTCCCCTCGGGTCAAGATATATGGTAGGGTGCACACTTTTTCCCCAACTCATATCGAGCAATCCCCGACCCGGCTGCACGTCCTCCCTGGAGACGTTTGCCTCTTTTGTGTATGGATGCAGCTATGATTCACCCACTCCTTGACTGGGATTCCATCATTTTTGCACACCCGGAGGGTCCCCCAATAACGGCCTGGATTCTATGTCCAAGGGATCTCCTACCGATACGGGCCAACCCCCCGAGGGTTTTCAAGAAACAAGCTGATAAAAGTCCCGCATTGAGAATTTGGCCTAGGGTCGACGCTCATTTGTTGCTCTCATATCACGTCACCATAGGAACGATGTGTTTCGAACATGTTCAACAGTGTCCTGGATCTTCGGGTCCACCCCGAGATGTCCCAAACATCGAGTGCAGGGATTCGTTCTACCCCATCCCAAAGTGACAAACTTCCCCCCGGGTGGTGCTAGCAGTCGGGCCCACGACCCTGATTCCCCTATAAGGGGTGTATGGTGTGGTGTGGGACTATGTCCCCATTCACGTTGAGATCATGTACCATGCCATACGGCTTCCCTTATGAGGCCCAGCCTCAGGCCCCTTGGCCTCCTCGGGTCCCCGGACCCCGTCCTCATGTAAGACATTAAACTGTAAACCAGTCAGGTCTTCCTGACTGATGCCTAACCTTAGGCCCCTTGGCCTTCTCGGGCCCCTCCACCCAACCTCTTTCCCGGGGTGTATGGTGTGGTGTGGGACTATGTCTTTATTCACGTTGGGATCATGTACCATGTCGTACGCCTTCCCTTACGAGGCCCAGCCTTAGGCCCCTTGGCCTTTTCGGGCCCCAACCCTCATCCTCACTACAAGACGTTAAACTGCAAGCAGGTCCGGCCTTCCTGACCAATGCCTAACCATTAGTCCCCTCATCCTTTTCGGGCCACGGCCCAGGTCCTCTCTTATAGGAGTGTATGGTGTGGCATGAGATTATTTTCTTATTCACGTCGGTTTATTCGTTGTACTGTACACCTCCCTTGATTGGGGGTGTATTACTCCCCCCCCCTCATCCTCTATGACGTTAAACTACATCTAGAGAACTACGTGTGGCTTGATTACCATCCTCATGGGATACATAGGACCACCTAAATGTCTAGGATTCGGGTCCAGCCCCATCTCTCGGGAATCTTCGTCCCACCTTGACCCCTTGGTCAACCCTTCCTCCATGAGATGATTATATGGTGTGATATGGGATTATGTCCTCATTCACGTCATTCTTGCAATGACCACACCATGTACCTCTCCCTCCCGAGCTGTTTCATCGACCCTTTTCGGTGGTTCACCAATGTGCCTAAGGGGACTCTGGTTTATTACCTGGAATGCCAAACTTTACTCAGACACGTCCGCACCCGCTTTCCAGGCTTTGTGTATCCCTGTATCACGGTTTCCATCATCTTTCACACCCAGAGGGACCCCCAAGAACAGCCTGGATACTATGCCCAAGGGCTCTCCTACTGTTACGGGCCAACACCCCCAAGGCATTTGGACAACAAATTGATAAAATCCCGTGTTGCGAATATGGTCAGCGGTCGATGCTCGTTTGTTGTTCCCACCTCAGGCCAACGTGATATGGACGCTGCGTTTCTACCATGGTTAACAGTTTTCCTCTATCGCCACAACAACCCATTAAGCCCAAAATGTCGGGTACACAATTCACATCCTTCATCACTTCATCATGTCCTAGTAGAGTCTCGTAACTCTCAGTAATTTTCCTCTATGCACATTTGCACGTTGGGAGAACAAGTCATGTCAAAGGTGTCCTTCGGGGCTCTCTGCCGACTCCCCTTGGATGGACGCCCCAAGTATTGCGATAAGGATTCCCCCCCTTGTTTCCCACACCGAGTTTAACTCACGTGGGCTTTGGGATCGGGTTGACATCTGCGCTTACTCAGGAATTTGTCACCACACATGGTCCGAGCTCTATGACCATAAACTAATATCCTCTCAGAACTGCGTTCAGCTTGATTCCCATCCTAATGGGATAGGCAGGAATTCCCAAACCCCCTGTCTTTGGGTCCAGCTTGAGTTCAGCTAATTCACCTCTCTGGTCCTGCCTTCAGGACCCCAACTACGGGACTGTGTGGCGTAGTGCGAGATTATGTCCCCATTCACGTCTGGTTTTCAATAGCTGCACCACACACACCCCATTCTAAGAGTTATCCCTCATATTTCTTGTCCCGCATGACATTAAAAGGAACCCTTCAAAACTACGTGTGGCTTGATTCCCATCCTCATGGGATACGTAGGACCACCTGAATATATAGACTTTGGGTCCATCCCCACCTCTTAGAGATCTCCCGATCTCCCGGTCACCTAGGACCCTTGGCTTGTCCCTCCCTAGGAGGGGGATATAAAGGTATGATACAAGGTTTTTGGCACTATGCCCCCTTTTCCCAAGAATCCTCCATCTCTTGGCCTCCCTCAAGATGAGTCCCTCGACCCCTTATAGTGGTTCGACTATGTGTTAAGAGGACTCTGGTCTAGGACCAAGAGTGTCAGATTCAACTTGGTCAAGTTCCCTCCGCTTGTAAAGCTTTGTGATTCCCTTCATTCAGGCTTTCAATATCTTTCATACCCAATGGGACCCCCATGAATGTCCTGGATACTACGCCCAAGGTCTCTCCTACCGTTATGGGCCAACGCCCCCCGAGGGTTTTCAGACAAGAAATTGATACACATCCTGTGTTGCGAACATGGTCAGCGGTCGATGCTCATTTGTTTAACCCCATTTCAGGCTAACATGACAGGATGCTGTTTTGCAAACATGGTCAACGGTAATCCTCTCCCGCCACGCCAGCCCCATTAGTCCTCGAATATTGGTTGCATGATTCACTTCATTTTCCACCCCATCATGTCCAGGTGGGATCTCGACACTTTTGGTGCTATCCCTCAGTGCACCTTTTCATGTCAGGGGGACAAAGTTGTAATATGGCGCCCTTAGGGGCTCCCACGGTCCGATTTCTAAGACCATAAACTAAGATCTCCTCAGAAATATATTCATCTTGATTCCTATCCTCATGGTATACGTAGGACCGCCCAAATGTCTCATTTTCGAGTCCAGCTCATTTCGGAGCTACTATCTCCCCCTTCACCTCTCACATCTATGTGGGCCCCTCGGCCTGAGGTTACTCTCTCAAGACTGTGTACAGTGTGATGAGGGATCATGTCCCCATCTACGTCGGTTATGTCGCACGACACCATACACATTCCCCGCCTAGAATCGTCTCTGCTACGTCTGCGTTGCATGATGTTAAAATGCATTCTTGGTCTTATCACACGACCCTAAACTGTGACATTATCGTCCTAGCCGCACGACGAAAAACGGAACTACGTTGTGATGACCTCGTTATAGAGGACATCAAGTTGGGTATTCGTCACGTGTCATGCCATTTGTCAAAGCCTATCACGGATTGATCCATGTGGAGACACCACAGCCTACTACTTTAGGCCTGTCGCTTCACAAAAAAAACCACTCACCTTAAAGGACAAACATGATTTATCAAATTCCGTCTGTTTTAGTGCAAGGGACACTCTCGCACTCCCATTTTCCCCTGGCACTGGCATCTTACCATGTCACCTTTCATAACTACATATGGATTGATTCTCATCCTCATGAGATACGTAGGAGCACCCGGGCACTTCCCTGTGGGCCCAGCCAACCTTTGTTTTCGGTCACTCGACTCGAGCATTTCCCCAGATAACGCATGGTAAGTAGGGCTTAGGTCCTCATTCACGTCAGGTTCTGAAACCGCCTTGCCATGTGTCCATTTCCCCTTACCCATCCATAGTCCAAGCTCTAGGACCTTAAACTAAGAGGCTTTCAAGAACTACGTGAGGCTTGATTCTCATCCTTATGAGATACGTAGGAACACCCGGGCACTTCCCTGTGGGCCCAGTCAAACTTTTTTTTTCGTTCCCTTGACCTAAAACCTCTCCCAAGGGGGTCATGTGGTGTGATATGGGATTATGTCCTCATTCACGTCGGGTTGTTCACCGCACCGTACACACCCCCTATTCCCATTCACGCCAGGTGTTTGAGTTACTCCACCATGTGCCTCACATGTTTCCTCCCATCCATGGTCCGAATTTTATGACCCTAAAATAAGATATCCCTCTGGGAAAGGACTCTGTTCCCTCTATCTAATACGTCTCGTTGTCGTATTCAGATGTGTTTTGACAAAGAGACCGAATTGTGGGAATTTCATGGGGACATTCCCCTCATCCCATGACCAAGCATCGTGAGCTCGATATTTGGATCCTCATCCTCTTCCACATACAAAAGGACCCTCAGACGACATGGATACTAGGATTAAGGGCTCTCCATTAATGTCGGTCCTTAGGGCCCTCCAATCATTTCGGGCCAATATCCCTAAGGATTTTTGACAACATTTGTGACATGGTCCCGTGTTTCGAACATGGTCAACGGTCGACCCTCATTTGTATGTCCCCATTCTAGGCTAACATGATATGGATGCTGGGTTCCCACCACGGTTAACAGTTATCCTTTATCATCACATTTACATCATCATGATCTGAATCTCGAGCGCCATGATTCACACATTTCCACTTCCTCATGTTCAAGTGGAATTCTATCATACTCGGCTCTTTCTCTTCGTGCACCTTGGTGCACTACATGATCGTGTTAGTGTCATTAGGCCGGTATTCACCGAGCGTACCATTTCCCTAACCTTCCCCTTTCTGTGTCGGGAATGTCCCACCACTACTTCTTGTTTCCCACACCGAGCATGACTCACGTGGGCTTTGTAGTTTTGGTAGGAATTTTACCAACACGGTCGGGCTTCTCATCGTCCCACATGACATTAAACTACACTTTAAGAACTACGTATACCTTGATTCCCATCCTCATGGGGTACGTAGGAACGCCCGACCACTCTACTTCGGGCCCAGCCTAATCCTCACTCTTGGTCCCTCGACCTGAAGAGTTTCCTCTGGGGGTACATGGTGTGATTTGGACTCCAAGTCCTCATTCACGTCGGTTTCGTATCTACCGTGCCACATGCTCCCTGGGATCTTCCCTTTTATTCCACATCCTATCGTATGACGTTAAACTACATGAGTCCTTGTGTCCTCAACGCATGACACTAAACTACGGTTCTACCCTGAACAAGTTCAGGATGCCCCATGTTAATCATGGAATGCACTATGGCCTTTGCCAGAGAGGATTTCACCTGTCAGTGTTGGTCTATGACTACATTGTGTCTCCATAACTATGTACGGCTTGATTCCCATCCTCATGGGATACGTAGAGACACCCAGGCTTTTCACCTAGGGTCCAGAGCCAGGAATCACAAAATCTTATTCCTCCCCATTTTCGTCCCTCTGGCTTGACCCCTTGGGGGGGACTATGCAGCTGCAATTTTTCCCTAAACAAGTTCTGGATGCCCCAAGATCCCATTGGGAAGTGACAGACCCCCTCGCCAGAGAGGCCCTGTTCTAAAGAAGGAATGATCCATGATCAAACGAATGCGCCCATATGGCGTACACCCACCACGGTGGTATAGTAACATGAGTGTTGGATTCTGTTCAGACAAACCATCACTCCATATTCCATGGTTTTCGTGCCCCTTATTCAGACCCTCGTCCCCTTTCATATCTGAAGGGACCCCCTAACGGCCTGGTCTCATGCCGCATCAGCTAACCTACCGTCCTGGGCCAATGTCCCAGATGAATGGTCTTGTTTGGAAGGACCCCCTAACAGTATGGATTCCGGACCTAGGGTGCGACTACTATCCTGGGCCAACGTCCCGAAGGTTTGATCGACAACATTTGTGACATGGTCCCGTGTTTCGAACATGGTAAACGATCGACCCTCATTTTTTGTCCCAATTTTAGGCTAATGCAGTAAGGATACCTTTTCTCCACCACAGTTAATGGTTTTCCATTATTGTCATGCCATCTCCATAGTGTTCTGGATTTTGGGTATCGTGATTCACACCTCCCACTTCCCTCTGTTTGGATTGATTATAATGCCCCTGGAGTTACCCCGCTCGTGCACTAGAGCAGTGTGGGAAAAGCAGGTCGGTTGTTCAGAGCTCCATGCTCTCCAGCCGTGACCCCTCTTTATTAGGATTAACCCAAATGGTGATTGATGTCCCATATCGATCCCCTCACAACATCCGTTGTTTTACTCACTTGTATAGGAGATCCTATTATCTCTTGTTTCCCGCACCGAGCATGGATCAAGCAAGCTTAGAGATTTAGTTGACTGTCTCCTTAAGACGGTCGAGATACAAGGGACCCCAATGAATGTTTTTTCCATAGTTGTTTCCTCAGAATGCGGTCTACCTCTCCCTCCTCATCCTCATTGAACCCCATTCTTAGGGGTGTCTTTTGTAGACCCTAGAAAACGAGTGCCCAAAATTTTTCAAATGCTTCCATACATGATCCAATATCGTATTCCATTTCACAAGCTTCGATTTGGTAGGTCGTAGGGCCCGAACGGAGTTACGGATTAGGAGTTATGGACATTTGAAGTTTGGATGGAAAACTGGTTCGCAAAGCCCACTCGCGAAGCTGCCTCCGCGATTGCGGAGCGTCGCTGCGAAGCACAGGAGGCGGGATGCTCCACGAACGAATTTGACATTAGCGAACCCTCCATGATTCTCTGGAGGTAGTAACTCTCCGCAAATGAATTTGACGTTCGTGAGCCCATCGCGAAGCTCCGGAGGCGGTACCTCTCCGCGAACGAATGTGATGTTCATGAGCCCGCCGTGAAGCACCTGAGGCAGTGCGGGAGTTCGGCTTCGCGGCGCCCCTTGCCTATAAATACCCAGCTCACCCCCCTCTCGACAGACGACCACTGCCACTTCGCCCCTTGGGCAGCCGAGCGGTGCTCCGCATTGCGGCTCCGCGAAGCCATGCTCCGCGAGCAGCTTCCTTCGCGTTGTTGCTCCTCAAGCCGAGCCTCCATGAGTCCATGCTCTACAAGCCAATGCTCCGCGATGCTGCTCCCCAAGACCATCCTCCGTGAGTCCATGCTCCGCGAGCCCATGCTCCACGATGCTGCTTCACGAGATCAAGCTCCGCGAGACCCCTTTGCTCCGCGAGACCCATTTGCTCCGTGAGACCCCTTTGCTCCGCGAGACCCCTTTGCTCCGTGAGAGACCATTGCTCCGCGATACCCCTTTGCTCCGCGAGAGACCATTGCTCCTCGAGGGCCATGCTCCGCGAAGCTACTTCGCGAAGAACTATCCATTTGCAAGTATCCTACCTTCATGCCCACCGGTCCATACCGCGGGGCCTGTTCCCCCACACCCCCACTTGGGCCGGTCCCTTCGCTATCGTCACCGACCCCCAGGAAAAATGGAGAGTCGCACCGCGAACTTTTTGGGCCCGGATGCCGGGATTTTCCATTGCGCTCCCACCTTCCACCTGTGGAACACCATTATTTGAGATACTCCTCCGCACACCATGAAATTCCTTGAGGCGACATATTCCTCTTGGTTTCATTCTCATGTCATGAGTTGAGATTCTCATCACCAATTCCCCGAGTAACTTGAGACGAACCATTCCTCAGGTAACTCCTCCAAACCCAATTACTTAGATCCTATTCCAGGTTGAACCAGAAAGGGTTTCCCTTGCGTAAGTCCAAACACCAACCACTTCTAGGCACCTTCTTCCTAACAGTCCTTTCTACATGACTCTAAACTACACTACTCCCTATCTAACAAATGATAGGATTCCTCTTGCTCCATTCAAGAGATGCCTCATTCTCCAAACATGAGATTCTAACAGTCCTTTCTACATGACTCTAAACTGTAGTAATATTTAGGTTCCAAACATAGAATGACTCTTTCCCTATACGAGAGATGCCTTATGCTCCTAGCATGAGATTCCAATAGTCCTATCTACATGACTATAAACTGTAGTACTCCCTATGTTCCTAACATAGGATGCCTCTTTCTCCAAACAAGAGATGCCTCATGCTCCAAGCATGAAATGCCAATAGTCCTATCTATATGACTATAAACTGTAGTAATTTATATCTAAAAATTGATAGGATGCCACTTGTTCCAAGCGAGAGATGCCTCATGCTCCTAGCATGAGATGATAATAGTCCTATCTACATGAATCTAAACTGTAGTTCCCCCTATCTAACAAATGATAGGATGACTCTTGCCCTATAAGAAAGATGCCTTATGCTCCAAGAATGAGATACTAATAGTCCTATCTACATGAAATTAAACTGTAGTAATACCTAAGTTCCAAACATAGGATGCCTCTTCCATTAAATAGGATATGCCTTATGCTCCAAGCATAAGACACCTAACGCCATGACCGCAGTGGCATGATTCCAACGCCCCTTGGCGCTATTCCGCTTGTGCACTAGCGCATAGGTGAAGGCCTCAACCCACCAGTGAGTTTGGATTCCCTCATGTCCTGACAGGAGGAAGACATTACAGGCAGCTTCATTGCATAAGCCCCATTCACCAGTGCCGCTCCATAGCGGCACCCAAGCAGCTTCCCAGCATAAGCCCCATCCATGATTTCCACTTCTTAGCGGCATCCGTGCAGCTTCCTAGCATAAGCCCCATCCACCATTTCCGCTCCTTAGCGGCACACCGAGCAGATTCCTAGCGTAAGCCCCATTCACCAGTGCCGATCCATAGCGGCACACGGGAAGCTTCCTAGCGTAAGCCCCAATCACCATTGCCGCTCCATAGCAGCACCCAGGAAGCTTCCTAGCATAAGCCCCATCCACGATTGCTGCTCCTTAGCGTCATCCGGGAAGCTTCCTAGCATAAGCCCCATCAACCATTTCCGCTCCATAGCGGCAACCGGGCGGCTTCCTCACGTAATCCCCATCCACTGTTGTGATCCCAATCAGCGGTAAGCCATTGTGATCCTATGAAGCGGTAAGCCGTTGACATCCTTTTCCAGCGGTATGTCATTGTGACCCAATCAAACGATATGCCATTGTGACCCCATTTAGCGGTAAGCCATTGAAACTATTTTCCCACGGTAGGCCGTTGAGACCCAATCCAGCAGAAAACCGTTGTGACCCCATTTAGCAGTAAGCCGTTCACATCCTTATCCAGCAGTAAGCCGTTATCACCCAATCCAGTGGTAAGCCGTTAAAACCCTCAATCGGTGTTAATTCGTTATCAGAAAAACTATGAGGACTTTGATTCTCTTCCACAGCCTTGAGCCTCTTCAAGTCTCAAGACCGAAACCATTGTCACCCTCTTTTCCTCAGGCCTCCATCTTGGAGTAAGTCCCAGCACTAATGGGCCGCCTAACATGTAATCCCCTCTTCGCTTCTCACAGACGCAACCTTCATGGTGTTATCGTCAGGTCCTTGCTATCTCTTGTTTCTCACACCGAGCATGACTCACGTGGTCTTAGAGTCGGCATTGGCCATGAAAATACCACATCCAACATGATGTTAAACTGCATTCCCTCGTCGAGCATGACGTTAAACTGTATTCCCTTGTCTTGTATGACATTAAACTGCACACCCATTTGAACTACGAGGTCTTTGATCCATGTCAAGGCATGGTACGTAGGAAGCCTCCACGAGGTTCAAGCCCACCCATCATCTAATTCACGTCGAGTCCCATTTGCGTCCAGCATGACGTTAAACTATATTCTAGTCCGACGGAAAGCCGTTGTGACCAACCCAAACTACAAGGACTTTGATCCATGTCAAGGCACGGTACGTAGGAAGCCTCAATGAGGTTCAAGACCATCTCCCATCGGACCAAGGTCCCTCATTTATATCGGTTCGCCGACACCCACCGCCTGTAGTTTATTCACGTCTGGGTTCACTCTCTTCCAGAATAACGTTAAACTGTATTCTAGTCTGACGGTAAGCCGTTGTGACCAATCTAAAATACGAGGACTTTGATCAAAGTCAAGGCATGGTATATAGGAAGCCTTCACGAGGTTCAAGCCCACCACAAGTGGACCCCTGGGTCAACTGTCACGTAGGTTCACCGATGAAACCTTTTGAACTACGAGGTCTTTGATCCATGTTAAGGCATGGTACGTAAGAAGCCTCCCCGAGGTTGAAGCCCATCTCTTTATCCAAACTACGTGGAATTTGATCCATGTCAAGGCATGGTACGTAGGAAGCCTTCACGAGGTTCAATCCCACCACTAGTGGACCCCTGGGTCTACTTTCATGTTGGTTCACCGATGAAACCCTTTGAACTACGAGGACTTTGATCCATGTCAAGGCATGGTACGTAGGAATCCTTCTAGAGGTTCAAGACCACAACCCATTGGACCAAGGTCCACCTTCACGTCGGTTCGCTGATGATGCCCATCGGACCGAGGTCCACCTTCATGTTGGTTCGCTGACGATGCCCATCGGACCAAGGTCCACCTTCACATCGGTTCGCTGACGCATTGGATCAAGGTCGACCTTTACGTTGGTTCGCTGACGACATCTATCAGGCCAAGGCCCACCTTCACGTCGGTTCACCGGCACCATCCCGAACTACGCAGACATTGATTCCCTGCCTTGGGGATACGAAGGAAGCCTCTTCAAGGCTCAAGCCCAACTTCACTGTCGCCCCTGTGATGGTCCCATTCCATTCCCCCTCCACTTCATTCATCCATCAATCACCTATCTTGATTCTCGCCTGAGCTTCCACATCCCGATGGGGTCATGCCATCCACCTCCTCGCTGCTCCTAGCGGCGCATGGGACGCTTTCCACGTGTAAGCCCCAATATACCTCTGGGTCGTTGTCCTCTGTGTACACCTCGATTCAACACCCCTTCGAACTATATGGGATTTTATCCTTGTTCTCTACACAGGGTACGTAGGAAACCTCCAAGAGGTTCAATCCCAACCAATGGCAATCCATGGTGTACCCCATCTGGGGGTGCACTTCCCCTGATCCGCCCTCAGTGGTGTTCAGATCAGCCATTACGGTGTGACATCTCCCCTATACGGGGCACGCCACCACTGATCTGTCTCTATGGGACGTTCTGATCACCCTTATTTCATCTCTGCAAGACGTTAAACTCGCGGCCTACCTTGTGATAAACATGAGATGCCTGAGGAAAACCTCAGATGGAATGCCTTTGGCGTAACCATCTTCGCAAGACATTAAACATGCTGCATACCCTGTGTTAAACATGGGAAGCTGAGGAAAACCTCAGGTACATGCCTATGGCATATGATTCCCCGCATTTGACGTGGGATGACTCAGGATATGCACTCTTGAGATTCCCTCTTATGAGGAAGAATACAGGTCCCCCAATGTCCACGCACCCAGAGATGCCTCGACATGCCTGATGTTGCCGTCTACTCCGACCGAAGGTCGCTACCATGTCAAGACCCCATCGAATGTCTTAATGGAAGTAGTGTAATTAACCGGTGTCCATGAATATATATAAACGGGAATGAGATTCACGAACGACGTATTAAATCTATGAGGGAGACCCGGACTAGGCGACGACTTCCGAGGAGGAATCCACGGAAGGAAGAACCGACATCCCATCATCCTGTTTTGATCAAGGAGAAGACGTACCTGAATAAGGAATGAATTCTGCCCGCCTTTAGAAAGCCGGAATGTGGGGCAACAGCTGCGCATCCTGCACAGACGGATGCGCGCGCCCCGGCAAAAGCGTCAGAAACACTCATATAGGGTTTTCATGATATGGTCATGTTTTTAGAGTTATAATAGGTATATAGGACAGTTTAAGTGTGATATAATCCACCACCATATTTCCTACTCATTTCCCTATGCAGGGGGAGTTATACAATACTTGATCTTAGTCTATCACATGGAGTCTTTAATTCCCTGAGAAATGGTATAGAAATTCCAAAACCAACTTGTATATTTTATAAGGATGTGTTGTGTTCATATAAAGTTATAATGGTTATAAGTTTAGAGAGTGATCATATCATCATGGGGAAGTGGTCAGTTTAGGGTTTACTTCATCCCTTTCAATTTGGTGATTAAATCTGACACATTATTGGTTTTTTATTGTTTTTAGTTTGATAGGTCATTGATAGTTTTTTTTGCATTGAGATGATCTAGAAGAAGAATTCCCAATTGAGTTATTTCTATCTAGTGATCGATTGATATGGAAAACAAGATTGAAATATTAAGGCAGAACCTTATAGTGTTCACACAAAGAATCTATGTTTCACTGCTTCTTATTGCTCAAGAGTTCCCATTCTGGAATAATAATGGGATGTGTAGTGCATCAGATATTGTTTTTTGTCACCTAATCCATTGAATACCAAAAACATAAAACTCTTGATGTTTGTGTATGTAAATATGTCACTCACCCAATTGGGGTAAGGTTTTCATATTTGTTGCACTGGTGAATACTTCTCCTTTACATATTTCAGTCAAGCTATCACTGACTTGATGGTGTAAACAAGACCTTGAAGAGTGTTATGTTTAATCTAATATTGGATAGGTATGGTTAGGGTTTTACGTGCTATTATTTCCATCATATGAAAGAGATAACCAATTTGGGAAATCATTTAAGGGTTTTTTTTAACCCATTTTTGTTTTTTCCATAATGGTAGGAAATCATGGTATCTGTCCATGATCGGGTCTAGGTAGACCGAGGTTCCAAGATCCTTGTTTGGATGATTTTATTTCCTTACATTAAATTCTATTATGAATCAATGTTGATATGTTACATGGACTTAAAATTTGTGTTGAGGAACTTCCATGAAAAAATATTCAATAGGAATGCTTCCTCAGAGAAACTCTCTATTGATTCTCCTCAACTCTTTCATTTATTCTTACTTTAGTGAAAATATTTCATAGATAATATAGATATAATCCTCATAGAGAGGAGGAGATGAGTCATATATGGACATGCTATTTTCTATCTCAAGTAGAGACTTGTTTTTGATAATGTGGGGGACTGATTGAATGAGCACCCAAATTTAGAGTGATTCTTCAATTCATGGTACCCAAAACATCATTATATTTGTGAAATACATCCCAGATGGAACCATCCTCTCCTTATTCATATTCATTTTATTAATCATAGATTCTTTCTATAGGATTGGAATCCTCAATTTTTACTAATTCATAATGCATTGTGGGCATCATACTGGTTGTTAAATGATAGGTGGGATATTTTTTTTTCCTTTTTTGGGATATCTTATTTCTTCTCTAGGATCCCCTTTAAGTTTATTGGTAATGAGTTACATGAATCTTTCCTCTATTCAGAATTTTTTTTTCCTCTCTTACGGGGGAAATGAGTATCAATATGGGGGAAAATGGGAACCTCTCCTCATTTCATCCTCTTTAAATAGGAAGTGACATATTTTCATAAATGGTGTGGTTGAGGTAAAAATTCCCCTAGCCCAATGGGATGTGGTTTTCCATTATCTTGTGGTGGTTCCTCAGACTAGACTTTTTAGTCTTATGGGGTAATTTTTTTTAAAAATTCTACTATCTCTATGAGGTGGGGATAATATCGTACAATGCATACTACTGATGAGGTAATCAGTCTCTTAATCTAGCACATCATTCTTTTAACATGATTTGGATATTATGTTTTTTTTCATGTGAAGTATTTACTTTTAAGGACTTTCAAAATTATTGATAAATGGAATCTCATAGAAAATAAGCCTTCTAACAGTTTTTGGATTCCTAGTTTAAGATTCTTCTGATGGGTCGATCTGAATAGGCCTCATGCATTTTAGACTTATTCAAGGATGATTCTTGTTGAGCATGTCACCATCCCAAGTAAGGGGTTCTACTCGATAGGAGCCTTGAAATAATGTTATAATATTATTTCATTTATAGTGGGTTCTTTTGAATGGGGAATGAGGTGAAATGGAATGATCCATTTTCCCCCATTAATGGATATGAACACCAGGTGGGGTATTTCAAATTCAACAACGCTGCATTTTTAGTGCACTAAGGTAGGTCAGTTGGAGATATTTAGAATACATCTTTGATTGTGTTAATCATATATATGGAAGATATTTTTAAATTATTTTTTAATAATTCTCTCCCAATATTTTTACATGATCTCCATACATGTCGTAAGGATATAATTTTTCTTTTGATTTGAAGAGAGTATTCAAAATATTGAGATGAATGTTTTGTATGAATTCATCTGACAATTCTTGTGGTATATCAAACTAAGAAGTGGATGAGTTCCAAAAAATAATGGGTATGTCATCTATGGCCAATTGTCTTCTCACAATCACGATATCCTATTTATTCTTCAACCAGATACCCATCTACTTGAACTGTCCAACATGGGTGCTTATTGACTATTTTATTTCAGCTGGAAGGTCCAATAGGGGTCTCATTGGTATGGGAATGGTCTTGGGGTGGCATAGAAGATGAGAGATATCCGAGAACATCTTCTATTTGAGAAAGAATGTCTCATTCTAGTAATAAGGTATCTAATATATCTAACCGCATCATCAAATGCTCCTTATAATATGAGTGTTTTCACATATTTTTGATTAGTGGGTTGACTTGTCATGGCTTCTGCTACCCCCGAGAACATGCCCCACGCGCCACTCTCCATTTCAAAATTTATTCCTGTTACGCCTCCCCTCCCTGGGCCTCTGGATCCTCCGCCGCCGGTGCCTGGCCACGGCAGCGGCTCTGGCCTCCCTCTACCTCCACCCGGCTAGGCTCCTCAGGCCTCGGCTCCTCAGGTGATATCCTTCAACTCCCTGTGCTGGACTCCGGGCTCCTTCGGTGCAAAGGCTCCTACAGCTGATCCTGCGGCTCCTGGTGCTTCCCAGCTTCCGGCGTTGCCCTCCCTTGAGGCTCCTCCTCCATGATCCTTCAGAGATGTGCTCTGAGGGCCTCCTGGGGTTTTATCGAAGCCACTCTTCCTGGAGGTACGCCTGGTGGGCTCGTCCTCTTCTTTCATAGGCTCCATATTATCCGTGATCTTCCATGGTTTGGTGTTCATGGCAGCAGAGGTACACCTAAAATAGACCCTAGTGGCGCACTTTGGCTCTGAGAAGCCCCCCATCGGCATTTTTCAGCGCTTTGTCGCCTCTTGGGGTCTCCAGCTTCAGCCGCGGATCTCGCTAGTACACAGAAATTATTTCTGCATTTTTCATGCCTTGGAAGTGGATTGTGTGTCTATGTGGTGCAAAGATCCATGGTCTTTTGGGCGATGGCGTTCCAGCCTGTCTCTCTTCTCCATGGACATTCACAAGGGCAAGGAAATCCCACGCACTGCTGTGTGGATCGACCTTCCCGAGCTGCCGCTTCCTTTCTTGAATGGGGTTCTTCTCAGAGTGATCAGAGATGCTCTGGGGGGATTCCTGTGTGCTGACAATTGGACCATAGGATGCATGGATGTGTCGACCACTAGCTTATGCGTCGAGATGGATATCTCCCAACCCGTTCCGGAACGGCTCTCCCTTCAGGTTGAGGATGGGCTGATATGGGACCAGGTCATCTCTTACTGGTCTTTCCTAGGTATTTCCCTCTCTTCTTGCTCTAGGGTCACTCCTTATAGGTTTGTAGATTCCATCGGCATTCGATATGTCAACGACAACCCGGGATCGGGTCGCAACAGCCTATTGCGTCCTCCTATGCCCATACCGAGATGCCCCATGCTACGGACTCCACTTCAAGGCTAGTGTCGACCATGTTGTGTCGGAAACAGATTGGTTTCAAATATAAACCCAGTTGCGACAACAAAAATTTGTGAGAATCACCAATGTAAACGAAGCGCCAAACCAAACAGCAGAATAACAAATGTTGACACAAATTGTAACCTGGAAAAACAATCCTTTCGAAGGATTAAAAAACCATGGGGCAACTCCGAGAAAATTCACTATGAATCAGAGAGTACAAAAATCCATGTTAAACCCGAAACATGAATCGCAAAACAACATAAAAACCTATGCAAAAAACCACACCCTTATATGCCTTCGTCACCTCTCTGATAATAGTCTGTGACAATACGTCACCCTTCAGAGATCAAAATCAAACTTGCAGCGTCGTTGCATCACCTCATTGCACAACCTGATTTGCCGCTGCACGCTGCTATCCACGCCCTAGAAAACAATTACCCAAGTATTTTCTCTCCTTGGGTTTTCGTGCACCACCAATTGGTCTTCCCTTGATTCACTGCTTCCCCTTTAATAGGCTCCCATATTCCACATATCTTGATTGAAAAGGATATATGAAAATATCTCAAAAAGATATCATGAGATATTACCTGAATCTCATGCTGGCAGATACACAGTGGAAGAATCTTGAATTTCAAAAAAAAATATCTTCAAATCTAAAAGATACATCATATCTAAAAAAATGGATACACCCACGTGTGGGCTGAACCCCAACAGACCTACCCATCTCCCTCACCAGGTTTTGAGGCGAAACTGATCCCAACCCTCTCCCTCCCCTGTTATCTTGGTTGAACATGGAAGGTTTTCTTCCTAGAGTCGTGACACCACCTCCGGATGTAGTCATGTCCACTACTATTATCATGTCTTGGATATCAAAGGGATCTCTACTAGAGGGGCAGCTTTAATATAGGCTGGAGAGTCCCTTTGGCCCTCCGACTCCGCCCCTTATGGGCCCCCTGGGAGTCATTGTATCTGCAGAGGCTCTAGCCTTCTCTCTCATCGCCTATCTCCCTTAGGGCATCTGTCAATAGGGAAATGATGGACTTGGACTTGATACGTTCCCAGGGCACCCATTCAGGGAGGCAGTCATTTTAGTATGTCCTTAGCACTGAGCGGACCGTGAAGGCATAACCCAAATTCCATAGCTTGAGGGTCTTTGGGCGGACGTTCGGGTCCCCTTCTAGTGCAAGAGGCCAATCCACCGATATATCCAGGGCGTCCCATACACTGGTTCCAGCACAGATGCCCAAGTCGGCAGGAGTATGTACTCGATCTCGATCCAGGCACCTTAATGTATGCTCATCCTCACACTTCAACAAGTCCATGAATTATAGGGCTAGTTCCAGGATTTTGTTCGATAAATGACTCTAGTAATCATCTGGAATGCCCGAGGCATAGGAGCTCGGGTTAAGGTGAATTTCCTTTCCAGTGAAATCATAAGGCACAAGGTCGCCATTGTAGCAGTTCTAGAGCACAGATAGACTCCCACCAAACTCAATGACCATTCCAGGAAAATCAATTTGCATGGGTGCTTTCATTCCAATCCCACTAATAATCACATATGGGTTATGTGGCATAGGAACTTCACCATGGATCTGGTGCAAGACAATGACCAGCATATAACCACGATGGTGGGGAATGGCAGAATGTTTCTTTTCATAACGTTCATCTATGGGAGTTGCAATATGATACAAAGGCGAGCCCTGTGGAACGACATCAACTCTTTTGATCTGGGAAACACTTCTTGGATCATCGGGGGAGATTTCAACGTGATCGCGGATGCCGAAGAGAGAAAAGGATGAAGCTCGTTTCAGAGGAACACAAGCATGGATTTCGTTCAGTTTATGGCTGGGAAGGGGCTCTCTAATCTCGGATTCTTGGGAGATAGGTTCACGTGGTGAAATAATCAAAAAGGAAGGAATCTCTCATGGATTCACCTCAATCGATGCCTGGGCAATTTCCACGCCATATCCATGTTCTCGAACACCAAGGTAAGTCACCTTGTGAGGAGTTTATCCGACCACTCCCCCCTCCTCGTTTCCTTATCCTTAGGACAGGACCAGCCCACAAACTTCAGATATAATCACCACTGGGATAGCCTGTCGGGCTTCCACGACTTGGTTTACAACACCATTGGGGAACCCACACAAGGACATTCTGGGATTGTCTTTCAAAAAAAACTCTGACGGATTAAGGAAAATCTCCAAACGTGGTCGAGTATGCAATCATCCACGGACGATGACATCACAACCACCATGCAGGACGTGGGTCGCCTAGAGGGGATCTAGGAGGCCGACTGGGATGATAGGGTGTTCGATGACCTTTCCAGCAAGAAGAGCACTTTGGCGGACATGCTCCTTAAACAGAAACACCTAGCGAGGGAGGAGTCTAGGATCAAATGGATAATGGAGGGAGAAAGGAATACTAGTTTCTTCCATGATTGTATTAAATAACGGAAGCTCATGGTGAGTCCCAACATTTTACTGGATGATGGCAGGTACACTGATGATAGAGATACTGAAGGTGTTGTGGCCTTAGCCTCCCTAGAATACCTCCTTGCCAGTCCCAATCCCTGCCTCCTCAATAGATATCTAGGGTTGGATGGGGGTTATTTTGTTGTGATTATCATCCAACTATCGGTATAGGACAATGCCGCCTTGAGCCCCATTCCAGAAGAAAAGAAAATCTGGGATGCCATGATGAGGCTTAATCCCGAAAGCACACTATGCCCTGACGGCTTCCTGAGCTCGTTCTATAGATCTTCATGGGATTTCATTAAAATGGATGTCACCACCAACGTCCCCGACTTTTTCCAAGGGGGTTACCTTCCTAGGGCCGCCTGTGCCACAGTCATTTTTTTTCTACACAATATCAAGAACCCAACTTCCATATCCCACTACCGGCCTAGAAGTCTCTGCAACTTATCTTATAAGATCTTGGCCAGTCTGATCAATGCAGGGGTGGTCGACCATATCCCTCGGTGGGTGTCTTTTGAAAAACATGGTTTTGTGAAAGGGTCGTCCATCCAGGGGGCCATTACATTGGCCTAGGAGATGATCAGAGACCTTGACATTAAGACCCGCGACTCCAATCTAGGAATCAAGTTGGACATGAGTAAAGCTTACCACCAAGTAGATTGGGGTTTTATCAACAAGGTTCTGGAAAAAATGTGTTTCTCCATGTGGAACATTAACATCCCCTTTAGGTTCTTTAGCTCCCCATGGCTGGCCGTCACTTTTATGGGGTAGAAGTGTGGGTTTTTCAAGGATACCCACGGGCTAAGGCAGGGGGATCCCCTGTCCCCGACTCTCTTCATTCATTCTCAGGATGTCCTCAGTTGGCATCTACACAGGGGAACTAACATTGGAG
This sequence comes from Viscum album, assembly GCA_963277665.1. Taxonomy (NCBI): domain Eukaryota; kingdom Viridiplantae; phylum Streptophyta; class Magnoliopsida; order Santalales; family Viscaceae; genus Viscum; species Viscum album. The sequence continues at coordinate 1,263,988,544 of OY728130.1, forward strand.
AGATTACAACTTTTTGCAGAAGGAGGAGGGCTCCTCCCGGGTCTCACCTGATGTTCACGGATGATACGTTCATCTTCTCAAATGCCATCCAGTGGTCCATCAGTGGTCTCAACAGGGTGCTGCTGGAGTATTGCCTCTGGAGCGGGAAAGCCATCAACAAGGCTAAGGGGAATTTCTTTGTTTCCAATGGATGCAACACCTCTCGGATCCAAGATATTCAGCAAAGCCTGGACATGCACAGAGGGTCCTTTCCATTGTAGTATCTGTGTGCACCGATCTCCCCGAGGCGACTCCGCTTAAGCGATTTTGACGCCATTGTCAATAGGATTACGGACCAGATACTCAATTGGAAGAACGTCTACCTTTCATTCACGGGCTAGATAATGCTGATCAATAGTGTGATTATTGCCTCCCCCATCCACGCTCTATCGTCCATCAAAGCCATGAATTGCATTATCAATAGGATTTAAAAGATACTTGCTGGCTTCATATGAGATCCGCATTCGGAGGGCAGACGACATTGGGTTTCTTGGGACAGGGTGGCGAGGCCAGCCAGAGAAGGGGGCATCAATGTTCGTCGGCTCGAAGACACTATCAAGTGCATACATGGAAAGATCGCGTGGGAGGTTCTGGAACAGCGTACGCTTTGGGTAACATCCATGCACAAATCCCATGTCGGCCCTGAGTCTAGGGATGTTGGCCAACCCTCTCCCTTATGGTCTGTGATATCCCCTCTCATTAATTCTCTTGAATCATAGTCCAGATGGATCGTGGGGAGGGGGACATCCTCTTCTAGCACCAAAACTGGTCCGGAACCGTCCTCAATTTCCCTGGCTGTTCGAGCACACTGATCACATACAAGAAGGTGAGTGAACACCCGAATTTCATTGCAACGATCTTGGATGAGGACCAGCACGATACTTTCAACCTCATTGAGATCAACTCTAATCTGGACAGGTGTGTGTTCTCTCCCGCTGCCTCAGGGTTCTTCTCTTCAAGAGATTTCAGACGCTCCATGGCCCCCCATGATCAGAATGATCTATGGAATGTGATATTATGGTCCAATGGCACTCGGCTCAAATAGAGTTTTCTTATATGGAATTTTCATCACAAATACATTCCTACAGACGAAAATGTTAAGTTCTACGACAACTCGTTGGCTTCAAGGTGTCACTGCTGCATAGACCACCGGGAGTAGAATGCACGCACATGTTTTTTGAAGGTGAATGGGCAAGGGTGGTGTGGAAATACTTCGGTGAGTTCACAGAAATTTCTGATAACCGCATTGTCGACATGCTGTTTCTAGACCACTGGTACCATGGCGCGGAGGAGAGGAGCCCTGAGCAGATATCCTGCACAATGGTCCTCCATTCAGGTTGTTGGTTGATTTGGAAAGCACAAAACAAGCCTCGACACGAAGGGAACAACACTTCCGTCCAACAGATCATTATTTGCACTAAGGTCCTTCTGCTAGATCTGATAAGATCTTTTCACAGATGAGAGGAAGCTTCAACTCTCAACCATCTCTAGGCACGTTTTGATACCGATACTCCTGGTAGAATCAATATTATATGGAATTGGGTTCACTGGTTACTACCACATAGAGGGCTCAAAATCAACTCTGATGGATCATGCATCATGGGGTCAATCCGAGGAGGAGGGGTGGTTTGGAACCCTTTTGGGTCAGTCATTATGGCTTTTTCTGCTAGCCTGGGGCGCAATTCTTCTCTCCAGGCTGAGGCCAAGGCAATGCTGATTGGACTCTCCTTATGCCGTCAAGAGGGGGTCACTTTATTAGAGGTTGAAACTGATTCCATGATCCTACACAATTCCATAAATGGATTGGGCGTCACCCCATGGTCTATCCACTATATCATCAGAAAATTCAGGGACATGATCAATAGCAATATCAAGGTTGTGCACACTTGGCGTGAGGGGAACAAGGTTACGGATTACCTTGCTTCGATTGATGTCCCCGGTCAGTCCCGCTATTGTTTTCACACTTCTACCACCATGAATCCAAAGGGGGTCATCTTGGTTCGAGGGGATTCCCTCAGCCTTCATTATTTTTGGCCCCACTAGGATTCTCCTTTTCTTTTTTCTCTTTTTGGTTCTTTGGGCCCGTTCTTTCTTTTTTTGTGCATGCTCCTTCAAAAAAAAATATGGTATGATGACATGGAAAGGGGAGAACTATCTTGCCATCATGAAATGTCACTATGTGGGGGACCTATACAAAGGCATTCCATAATGTCTTAGAATACCATCATAGCTCTATGTGTGACTAAAAGTAAAATTTATGATATGTATACCCTAAGGATGACATTGAAGATGGATGATGATAAAAGGAGGAACATCTTGTTTTCAAAATATATCATTGTCGGGAGGACCATCACAGTGCATGCCATCAGGGCGATGACTTCAATCAAAACTCCATTTATAAGTAAAGGGAAAATTTATACTTCATATACCCTGGGGAGGACCTTTATGGAAGATGACATATTGGGGCATAAATTCATTGTATAATAATGTGTCATTGTGGGGAAGTCCATCACGACAATTTATTTCATGGGTAGGACTACCATAAAATCTCATTGTCTAACTGTAGGTATAATTTCTTCATCGTATACCCTAGGAAGGACCTTCTGGGAGGTGATAGAATGGGGTGGAACTTATTACTAATATATGGTGTCACTATGTGGAGGAACATCACAGCATGTTCCATCATGGTGTGGACTAAAATCATGTCTTGTTTTCTGATTGCAGGGAGAATTTCTGGAGCTTATACCCTAGGGAGTACTTTTAGAGAGGACAGAAAAATGTGTAGGATCTTATTATTGATTGACCATATAGATAAAAGTTTCCCTACCTTGATTATAATCAATATATAGTATCTCAAGAAATATTAGTTTGTACCCACAAAGATTCCCATCATGGTAGATTTTTTGGGGAGGACCTCTCGAGATTCTGCTAACAATGTTGCGAGGAGGACAATCTGAACTTATACTTCCCCACAATAATTTTTTTTAATGGATCAGTAGGATCCTAATCCACCATTGATTGGATTTTTGTGAAATAAAGAACTATATAATTTTTCATATTAGTGTTATTATAATACTCTTAATTTTCAAATTACCTTTAGCATGATTTATTTCTAGGTTCTCATTTGTGGGTGACTAGGTATTCCAACTATATGTGAGGACCTTCTTGTTTGGGTACCTATTCAAATGGCTCACGTGGTGCAACCAATATATGAGGACAAAATTTCTTAATTTTGGAAGGGATATATCATTTTTTTGATGTGGCCCCAAATTGGACTAGTGTCCCCCAATTGGATCTTGTATTTTTCCCATACCTATTGCACTTTTATCATAGGATATTTTCATTGAACCTCCTAGAAAAAATCATGGATGAAATTATGCTCCTGACTGACCACCTTATTGTGGGGATGAGTCACCCCACTTGGGTAGGTGGGGTTGTGTTCCTACATCCTTTCCATTATTGTGGGATTTATTATATATTAGAAAGTCTCTAGGATATGGTCAGGAATAGATTTTTTATACTCCATTATTTCTAATGAGTTTTGAGATATTTCCTTCGTCAAAATAATAATATATTCCAATTACAATGATGAAGTAGGAATATGTGCCTAATATGGTCCTCCATTTCTAGCTAGTGGGTACTGACAATTCTCTTATGAGAGAGTAATGATATGAGTCTGCCCTTGATTTTGAACTGAAATATGCCAACTTCTTTATTTAATTTAATCCTTATTTATATGGAAGGATTTATATAAAAAACTATTAAATAGCGTCTTCTCCTTGGTGTCCATCATATTTAACTAATGATTAGGATATGAATCATTGGTAATTAACCTATGTTGGTATTTTTTTCCATATTTACCTGGTTAGCTTTATATTCATGGTAAGGTATTTTCATCTTCCCATAATTCTCCACCAAATTTTTTTGGTAGGATTCATGTGTATTGGCTAGGATATGTGTTAAAAAATAGTCAGTTGCCTCCAAAGTTGGCTGATAGGATTCAAACAAGTAGTTAGGGATACTGTTATACATTTAGTTGGCTACCCAATTTTCATAATGGGCTTGGTGAGCCATAGTAAGAATTTTTGCCTGATCATAATTTTCTATCAGGTTTGACTGGAAATATTTTTTAGAGGGAGAAATAATATAACTTGTCTCATGGGTTTTTATAATATTTACTCAGAGGACATATTCATCATGAACAAGGATGATAGAATATTGTAGATTATCCATATGTCTCCCTCTGGGAGCAATCCGATAGATTTGTGTCAATTTGACATTGAATGGGTTGCGCAGAGTGATATCCTCTGAAGGACGATGACATTAGGCCACATGCCCTTGGGAGTTGTGACTTCTTATATAAGTCCTTAGAAAAGACCCTTGTGCGGTAGGGATGAAGTTATTGGTGATGACTCCATATTCCTCCATATGGTAAGCGAGGAACTCACTGTGATGTTTCATGGATTGGCTCAAAAAATGGATTGAGGTGGTTTCTGTAGAAATCTTATTCTAGAACACTGACAATTGTTAGGTAGATAGAAGGAGAGGCTTCATATACTTGGGGTCATGTCTAGCTACCTCCATGGTGGGGAGATTACCCTTTGAGTGGTACTCCCTAACCTGTGAATTTGAAACCAAATGTTGAAAGGGCTATGTGGATGATAGCATCTGCTATTTTTTTGAGGACTTGGAAGGTGTAGTAGATGAGGTGGGTGTATGTAAAAGAAGATGGGATTCCATTGGATTAATGTGATATTTGATGATTGATTTCAATATATTTGACATATATTGACAATAAAACGTTTTTAAAGTAGAATCTCATGATCACCTGTTTAATTTATTAAATTTTTTATACCTATTCTATTTTGTATGTGAATGGGGCTTACTATGGGTTAACATCACTAAACTGGTTAAGGAATCATGTTGGGATCAACATTTTTTTAGGATTGATCCCATCATCATCTGAACAGTTGATTGTATGGGGTTAAATTCTATGAGATCACTGACATTGGTTACGACAACATTGAATGGTATGTAACAGGTTTATTCATGGATCAGAAAATGAATGATGGATCTCATATCCATGATTCGTGGATATACTATATAAAGGTATGCATTTTTTGGGTAACATGTAAAACCACAATTATGAACTCACATAGGTAGAGAAAACTGGACTTTAGGCCCATCACGCCATTTTGAGGGGAAATATTACCTAATTTGAGACTCTATTATATATTTAAGATATGTTTTTGAATAATTTTTTCATTACGTAGTGTGTATAAAATAGAATACCCCTATGTAAGGGAAAATTTTAACTACACAAGGGTTTGAAATCATCTCTATGTATCCAAGTTTTTCCATTAATAGTTCCCTTTTTTGGATGGATTATATATTCCTTGGTAATTTGTTTAGATGATTGTAGTTTTAATCGATGTGGTGTGGTGCACTAGATTTGGTAGTCATCTATAGAGGAAGATGTTGTTTTGATTTTGGGATAAAACCCGTAGGACTAGTATCCAATAAATCCTCAGGAGAGGTATTATTACCAAAATAGTTCAGTTCCACTTAACATGGAACATCACTTTTTAAGGTCATGTGACAAGGGACTAACCATTAATTTCAATATCATTTAGACATGAAATCTAAGATAAAGTTTTCTGGTCTTGGTTGGTATAGTAATTGCACTTGGACAACCCACGTGGCCAAGAAGTGATATGGTCTCCTTGGTGGATATGACCTTAATGGGGTTATTTCTTGGATAACATTATGGGAGATTTGGGTGATCGTTTTAGATATCCAAGTGGCTTCTTATATATCCCGTTTAACTAGTAATCAAATCCAATGTATTTTGGATTGTGTTGGGTATTGTGCATGGGAGAATCCCATTTATAGGGGAATTTTCCGATATTAAGCATGGAAGATACACATCCAGTTCTTCTTTATTGGGAATATAACCCATTGATTTTTGAGGTATGGTTTTGGAACATACACATAAGGCAATCCCATTTGGATTGAATATGATTGGGACTTAATCATAGAATTAGCCTATGTATTTGGGTATCTTTGGGACTTATAACTAATGGTAGGATTACATGAGTTGATATGAATGGGTATTATACCATATAGGAGGCTTATATAGATAGAGGTTACGGCTTACATATATATAGAAGTCCCATTTGTGGTTTGGGATCATATGGATTTCATGATCACCACTAAATTCCAAACCCACTTTAGTAATGGCCAGTGTTATAAAGAAGAATAAGTAGTATATTTGAATACCACATGATCAATTTGGTACACTGTTAGATGATGTGATGAATATCAAATGTAGAGTGAGAGGGAATCATGTCTTTCCATCTCATTTTCTATTTTGTTAGATGATATATTCACATTTGGTAATCAGTATTTCTATGTCTAGTGATGATGTGAAGAATAGAAAATGTAATTCAACCCACAATAGATACTTGGGGATTACTTCAGGAGGGATTTTCTATGATTTTTTGATGGTGGTATCATGATTATTACATGAGGTATCATAATCATATCACATAAGGAATGTTGTTTTTTTCACATGAGGTATCCTATGTTATTCACAAAGGGTATACTACCATTTTAATTCATATACCTTGGATGGTGGAAATAGAGTTTAACATATTGTTATAGAGAAACATTCCATATAGTTTAGTTTCTTGTGGTCAGGACAATCCAAGCATTGTTTAACATTGTGTTGTAGGGTATATGGAAGAAAATTTTAATGTCATGCTATAGGGAAAACTAGGATGATTATATCTATCAATGGATGGTGTGGGACTTATGAAATAGTATCCCTTTTTGGTTCAACCTATAATACGATTCAGGTGATGGGATTTTAAGAGTTAAATGAAGAAGGTTTTGAATCATGGCATTATATAGGGTGGAAATTATGGTCATATTAGGTGGAACCAAAACGTCCTCAAGAATCCTTTATTGTTCAGAGTGATACTATCCAAATTTTATGGGGTTGTGTGATGATTGGGTAGGGACCATCCCTGATTCCCAAGGCCATATCTTAGAAATGATCTCGAGTAGGGGTACGGGTGGGCATCTACTATTTTATAGAAAACCTTGCATTAATTGTTTTGAAAATGGGTACATAGAAATGGACTCATAGTTTTTTCCAGAAGAAAAATCTTTATGGGAGTTTGTGAAGGGGGCTCTTATAAAGGGTTATCCTTGAAGCATCTTTTATGAATCATTGTCCGCAAAGGGATTCCAGGAATGTGATTATTTCTAATGGGACATTCAAAAAGGAGAAACCAGAAAGAAGCTAGCGGTAGGTTCATCCTGAAGAATTTTTCAAGAAAGGACCATCGATGAAGGGAGAATGCATTGTTTCATCATTGAAGCATTGTTTGTGTAGGGGTGGCAGCAAGTGGTCCGTCGGTGGAGCAATTTATTCATTCCTAGGGTCACGAAATGATGCCATGTGTCTCAAATGAATATTCCTCTACCTGGAATCCTCTACTGAGGGTCTTTCACCTATGGTTCATGGTATTTTTTTTATTCATTATGTTGAAGGGTTAATCTACAATAGTTTTATGTTATGTGTATATTTTGGTGATTTTACTATCAAGAATGATTTCTTATGCACATTTCCTCAGCTTTTCATCCATTCTCTTGATCTTTCATCCATACTCTCCCTGGCTCTCCCTATCACATTCTTATAGATGAGTAGTTCAACTGAAAACCGGTTCAACTAGTTATCATGGGCTATAGAGAACCGTATTGATGAATCATAGGAATAATTCATTGTCTCTTAAATGATTTAATTTTTGGGAGATGGAAAAGTTGAACCTCACCTGTAAAAAATTTATCATACATAGGGGTGGTCCTTAATGGGGGACATAAATCAACATATTTATCCAAAAACAAATGTTTTTTAATTAATGGGATCCATTTTTACCTTTTCATCTATAAAATACATTCATTTGATGGATACCTCATGGAGTAGAGGAATTTCGTGCACAGGGGTAGTCCAAAGAGTATTTTTTACTTCATGAGACCAATGATTTCTCCCTAGATTCCCACCATTAATCATTTTCATAGACTATTATTCATGAATATTTTTACACTTACCTATTATTGGAACTCCTTACTTATTTCATGAGGTGTTCTAAGGACCTAAAAACCACATAAAATGAATGGGTGGTTAGTTTTGTTTAAGTCCCCCAATAATAAAATAGAGACTAAAAATCCCTTACCATAAGACTCAAATTCATTCATACACATTAGAAGCTACTTTATAATAAATATTAGTTCATTATACATCTATTACATAAAAATAAATATATTTATCACACAATATATGATTTACTGATTTCCTTTTATTACCCTTTTATTAAAAAAATTTAAATTCATTTGTTTGTGTAATAAATGTTTCATTTTTCATATATGTTTTGGTCTTGTATTTTTATTACTTATATTTTTATCATGGATACATAATCTATATAATTTTATCCATGAAGTTAATAAAATATATATTAAATATATATTTATTTATACAAATCGATGAAATCTAGATTCATAAAATGAATTACAACATTTGTGGAGATGGTTAGTCGTTTGTATGCATGAACATTGTTTCAATTTTTCGGATTCATAAAATAAAATAAACTAAAATAATATATTTACTTTATAAAATAATTTTATGTATTATATATCTCATATTTATATTAATCCTATCCCTAATACCCTCCTTGTAAATCATATGGGAAAAACGTCTCACATTGCTTCGCAAGGTGGTAGTCCGTCGTACACACGATCAACGATTTTGCTTCCAATTTGATGTAAGAGGAGATATATGTATGTAATGAAATTAAAATAATTATATCCCAATAATAGTATATAATGGTGGAATTATATTGTAATTATTATGATATTAATGGTGGTTTTAAGATAATCAGTTAAAGAAAAGAGATTAGTGAACACAATTAACATCGTTTAAAACAACCTCCTTTAGATCTATTATTCAAGAACATGGGGTTTGTATATTAGGTTGAATAGACGTAATAAAATATGGATAATGATTTTTGGTAGGTAATTTGGGGGTTTTTTATATCCAAATGGGTTAATATGTGTCATGATGTCAGGGGAGGAAGTAACATTTTATCATTGAGGAGTGACATTTTTGGTAAATACCCAAAACAATTCAATAATGATAAGTAAGTCCCATGAATCTTTCCTCAAATCATGATTTATAATAGAGTGAAGTGATTATATGTTCAAAACACACCTATAACATAATAAATACACATTTATTAAAAATTATGTTTCTTAATCTCTATGTTTACTAACTTTTACCACATTATTTTTCACAAGAGTAACTAGTCTCTTTTTATTTACCTATGTAATTTAGACCTTATAAATAAAATTAAAATGATATCTATTATATATTTTTACCCAATTATTATAAATAAGAAATAAAATATTAGAAATAATTATCCTATTCTTGTTGAATATTAATTTTAACAATTGCATTAATAACATGCAACACCTTGTTTTAACAATAATCAGAGTAATTACTTTTCATTATTTTTAATAATATTTTGGGAAAAAGTAATTTTACCATATTATATAATATAAATTATTATAATACCTAATATTTTATTAATTTAATCATATTTAATTCATATAAGTTGTAAAATTTTATTTAGTACAAAACCCGCTAATATGACGAATATGTGGTTTTCAAAAGAGAAAATTTTCATAAGTATAAATTTATTTATTATAAAAATTCAAAAAAAATTTGATTCCAATAACCTATATTCAATTAATAAATATATAATTTATAGTATTATACTTTAAAAACATTTATAAAAATAAAAGTAATCTTGTAAATTATTAAAAAAAGTAGTTTTTTTTATAAAAAATAGTATATTTTTATTCATTGAAACATTATTGTTTTCATAAAATTACCAAAAAAAATATCAAAGTTAATTATGAAATATAGATTTAAAAAATTTTGTTTATTTTTCAAATAAATGTTATAAATTCTTTAAAAATTACATTTATTATTTTTTAATACCAAAGTTTTTTGAGAAAATAGTATTTTTGAAACATATGAAAACATTACAAAAAATTAGATTCTTATTTCATCAATAAGATTTCATTATATTAACCCGTTAGGTTAAATATATTAAATAAATTTATTCCTTTTCATACCACTAGGTTTAATATCTATTTCGTAAAGTCCAATGTTAAATAAAAATACTTATTTTATATGACGGTTCATTAAAACTCAATGTTTCATGCAACACAAGATTTTAAAGATAATAAATTTATTCAAAAAAATATTTCATAAAATCCTAAAGTGTTATAAGAAAACAGTATAATTTATATTATAGTGTATTATTGATGTATTCGATAGATAACTAATGGGATCATTGTACTCACACACACACACACACACACTTCTTGTATATTAATGATTTATTGATAATTGATATAAGAAGGGAGATGTGCCTCTTATGAGTGATAATGGGTTTTGATGAGGCCTCTAAGGATATGAGGTATAACATATTAGGATAATTCATTTCATGAGTATCTTTTATTTTAACATTTTTCTTTTATGTGAATGGACTTGGGGATTATGTATATGAGTTATATCTAATGTATGCCTAATAAGAACTGAATTGAATGTTTATGAAAAATTTTAGAGATGTATGTTATTTTTATTCCATTAATATTATGTTATTATAATATATATTGATTTCTGTAGGGTTCATAGGATAATATTTTTGTTTATTATCTCAATGGTAAATAACATTTCTAAAATATATGGTTAAAACCTCGTAATTAGCTTATATCCTCTTGAAATCAAAGAGAATTCATTATATTATGTGGTTCTCCAATTCAGGTCAAATGATTAGTGTTTAGTCTTGGTTTAAATTATTTTACTATATATTGATGAAATATTGACTACTTTAGAATGTATGAACCAAAATCATTTTAATGTATTTATTGATATATAATGTGAAATGAAAGTCTTCGGATTTGGAAATTCCAAACATTGTGTCGAAATTGCGATGGAAAAGAAACTTTAAAAAAATTCTTTATCATAAGAAAATGATTTACAAAATGTATTGTGTAAATTTTGAATAAACAATGTGAAATATTTATTTACATCATTTGATAACTTGTTAAATGATACATATCTCAAAAATATACTACTAATTGTTACAATATTTTCACATACAACATCGTGTATGGTAATATTAATGGATTTTTAATCATGGTTTGTTTGTTATTGTTTAGTCATAGATTTTTCAATTGTTGTGTGGTAAGTTCATCATAGAAAACATAAATACACAGTGGAATTAAATTATGCATGTTAAGCTATATATTTGTATCTTAAAGGATATTTTTTTATTAATATAGAAATTAATTTATGTATATCCAGGGTTATTTTGGTTCTATATATATATATATATATAAAATATACAATTTGAATTTAGATAATATTTTTCAGTTTACTGTATATGGTTGACCAATAACATGGAAATACAATATGACATTTTTTTGTGTCTTTATCTTAAAAAGGGGGTCAAATATATAATACTTATGTAAATAATTAATGTATTTTTATTTATTAGAGGATTTGATAGAGAACATTAGTTTTCCATTAATAATATGACATATTATTGTAGAATCCAAATTTCACAGCACTTATCTAGTGTAAAAGTCAATCAGTACCTAAATGTGTTTTATATGTTAGAGTAGAAACAATTTCTACTTTTTAAATCAATTGAATATACTAACAAAATGATGTCCATGTAATCAATGAAGGATTTGATAAATTGTGTCATGTATATTTTCGGTGGTTTAACATGTTTTACATTAACATTGGAGTATGTATTATGGGTTCAATAAATATGTTCTATAGAAGTTGTGTGAAAAATAATTGAAAAAGTGATTTTTTTAAAGACATGTAAAAAAATTTGTACAGTTGAATTATTATATTATTGATCGTGCCCCATGTTATATTTCAACATGCCTTTATAATGTTTCCCCCAATATTACATCATTTTAGTGGTTGTTAGTTATATAATTATAATTTTTATGTACAAAAACATGAATATGAATAATATTTATGAGAATTTTAGTAATTTATAAACTATACAATGTAGTTAAAAAATGGTTGTGCGAAATATATAATGATATATACCTAATAAGAGGTAAAATATAATTAATGATAAATCTTGTAATCTAAAATATAAAAAACTAATGTATAGAAGAGGAAATTATGATATATAGTCTTTGGATAAGAAATCCATAATATTCAATTTCAAATAAACATTAATACCGAAGATTCTAAATCCTAGAAATTATTTCATTTTTATCTAACATTTCAAAAGGATTTAGTCAAAAAAAATATTATTGAATGAAAAATATTAAAATAAAATATTTTATTCTATTGAATGAAAATAAAAAGACCCATGTGTGTTAAAAAACCAAATGATATAGACCAAATAAATAATAGAGCTGTCAAAATTTCAATGTAATTAATTAAATGTAATGTTTAATCTCTATATTTTTCTTATATTTGTATATGATTGAAAATAATAATTTTTTCATATTCATTGAGAGTATTACGAACCAATTATCATTTAATAGTGTACTAATTTATAAGTAAAAATAATTGATTGTATCTTTGAAAACAGCAGTGTGAATATCATTTGTTATAAATCCTTATATAGTCATTAAACATATCTTAAAATTAATATATTTAAAAAATTCTTTATCAAAATCCAATACATTAAAAAATTAATTAAATTAAATTTATTTCTAGTATGCATTAAAAATAATTTCATCTAGAACAACTTCACTCCATTTTCATTATAGTGTGACTTTATTCAATTTATTTTCTTTATACCATCAATGTACATTCTTTTTTTTATTTAATTAATTTACCATATTTCCATTATTACATTAATCTTGTTATTTTCTTGTATACCTTAAATATAAATAGATTATTATTTATTTAATAATATTAACTATCGAATGTCTGTATTTTGGTAGGTATGATACTTTATATAAAATAATTATTTCTATAAATAATTAATGTAATATTTTTATAAATTTATTATAAAAATAGATACATGTATTGTGATTGATTAGAAAAAATATTTTATAGGTTTATATTTAGACAATGACCCAAAAAATATAATATTTTTGATAATAAATAAAAATAGTTACATAATTTACAAAAATATATGAATTTAAAATAATGAAAATAAAAATTTTCCATGTGTAGAAACTTACTCGAAAATAAAGGTAAAGTACCCCTCTAATGAATAACCATTTTCTATTTCACCAAATCTATTATGAATGAAAATCATCTGTCACTTTATTAAACATTAATAACATACCATATCATACTGTTCTCCCCATTTTTAAATCTCAAAATGGAAAACATAAGTTGAGTATAAGATAAATAATATAGATTAAATGAATTATTAAATTGCAAAAATAGAGTTTGAAACTGATATTTTTATTTTGTAGCAAACAAATAGCACAATATATGAACAAAAAGTTAGATTTTCCTTTTTTAATCAAGATCCTCAATCTGTTTCATATGTATATCCTTATTATTTTCCATGTCATTATTATATTTTCTCTATCTAGTTTATTATTTCTTATATGATCTCAACAAACTAACTCATTTTATTGAATATCCATGATTATTCCATATGATATTCTATATAGTGAAAATATTATTCTAGATAACCACTTTCTCTTCAATTTAAATCTTATATGATTCAACATTGGCTATGATCACTTGTATTTGGGTGTTTTTATTTCCCAACATTTATCATTCTAGTGCATAAATTATAGAAATGGTAGATCTTTGGACATCCTTAACAAGTTGGGAGTTTGTATTGTAATATTCATCTCCTTATTTGATGTAGAAAAAGGTACTACATATGTTATATTTTGTACATAAATGTTGTCACTATGGTTGAAAACCTTTAGAACTCATTACTTTATTATTTCACCATCTTCTACATTATTTCATCACAATGTGAAGATCTCTTATTAAAATATTTCCTCTATGTATCATCCATCTTATTTTTTAGAAGATATATATTTAAAGTTTCTTATTCTTCAAATTTTCTTGTGTTGACATGATATAACCCACTAGGACCCCACCTGGGCTTTAAATGAGATATGTATTCCACCCCAATCCCACCATCGGTAAGAAAAGTTATCATAAATTGTTCCATGTTAGCATACTATATAATTTTAGAGGCTTTAAACTAGGGTACTTATACACCACCATGTGTCTCCAAGCTTGATATATCAATTCTGAATATAAATTAAAATGAAATTAAATATATAGAATTCATGAGACACACAAAAATTATCCATACAGTAAAAAAATTACCTCACTATAGATAATGGGATTAAATAGGAGACCAATATCCCAAATGAAAACCAACATGTACAACTATGGATGATGATTACTCCTCAATTAACTACTTTGGACACAAACTTTGATAGTGTTAGTCACAGCGGAGTACCAGTATGCACCCACCCAATCACAACATTCTCATCCAAGATCACTTTATAAAATCATGTTGTATTTATTATACACAAAACATATGGGAAAAAAATATTATTCATTACTGAGTATATGAATAACTAGAAGGACCCCTTGAAATATAAATAGATAAATAGAAGATCTATTAGCTTAAAAATAATTATTTAGTACAATACTAATATTGATTAGAGGTAGAGAACTCAAGATAAAAGAGATTTACAATCGTCAAATCCTATCAACTAAAGTATTAGTCACCATGAGAATCTAATAGAAAAAAACAATCCAGCATTTTTATACCCATGTCACCTCTTTTAAACAGAACTAGAGTACCTATGACTCCCTAAGGAATATGTTTTGTATACTGGATTAACTATTCCAAGTAGAGGATCTGTTCCATGTTGAGTTGTGCATGTCATGTGAGGGAATTACCATCTCAATGTATACATGACCCATGAATTTTTAGTGGTGTATTTATTATCTCCATCAGTTTTATTAGGGACCTACAACTTATCAGGACCAAGAGAGTAATAATCCCATTACTGAACTAAGAGTACATTATCCCTAAATATATGGGGTATTTCATTACTCCATAAATAGGCTACTTGAATCTTGTAATCTTCACCTATCCTAGGGATTACTAAACCTATGAAAAGTGCTTTTCATCACTCTTGAATCCCCTAAAATATTACTATAGAGATATGGAACAATAAATATCATAAATAACCTCATATATTTCCATTTTCGTCGAAGTGGAACATATCATTGTCTTATACTTGGTGAAATACTCCTGATAGTATATTCATGTTCCAAAATATATGTAATTACAATTAAAACTTGATAAATGAAAAATAATATACAACTCAATACTTTTACTATAAGGGATAGTTTTTGTAACCTAGGGGTGGTAGCCATGTCATGTGATTCTGAAACTAGTACCTCCTTGGAAGTAAAAATACCTAGCATTTTTTGAGATTGTACAAATTATATGAAAACTACATGGTATTCATAGTGAAATAAATAATTCCAATTCTAGTGAGGGCCATAATACACTTTAGATTAAAGGGATGAAACTTGACTTGAATGGACCATATGCCACTCTGTGTGTACCAACAACTACTCAAGTCATGTTGTGGTTGAGGTATATGGAATTCCCCCATTCAATATTTCATGTGGGCATAAGTGACTATCTGGGGATTCCCCTTATATACACCAAGCAATGTTAACTAGGAATACATGCCATTTGTAACTAAATTACACATCATGGGATATTTTATGTAGATAGAAACCCTTATCCCCTAATGGAATGAAGTACACAGTTTATGTTTCAAATATGACACATCATAAATTTAAATAAAATTGAAAAGTAGAATCCTTAACATCCAAAAATACACACCATTAACTCCTTTTTTCCATTTATTATTTTCAAACATCATGGTATATATTCTCAATTATTTTCATGACTTATGAATCCATTTCCAAATTTACTACACCATTAAAACGGGTCAGAAAATCTTATTCGAACCCAATGCCCTGATATTCCACTTCCCTTCAATGTCCAACAACACCATGCCTTTAGCGACACATTTTACCCACAGTATGTTTGAACCACCTTTCTATATCTATTTATCACCCCTCACTCCACTTCTAAGAAAAAATCAATCCCTCATAAGTCTCATTGATTTATACTCATTATCCTAGATTTTTTTCATCAAAAAAACAAATTTATTGATGATATAAGGTGAGCGAATGAAGAAATAAAGGTTATATACATGGTGAATAAGGGATATATTGTTATCATGGTTTTTTGACATCTATTCATTTTGTGCATTCCCACCAATGATTAATAATTCTAGAAAAATTATAAATTATGATAATATTAAAACAATAAAATTTTTAGGATGTAAAAACATTAATGATAAATAAAAAACAATATTCTAACCTCAATATTAACAATGAATAGGGATGTGAATTAAAATAACAATTCATAACATGATTGATCTATTACATTATTGATATAATCCATGACCATGTTATGTTTTATTGATGATCTACTTAAATAATTCTTTATCCATGCTTTGATTCCTAATTATCCTCCTCCCCTCTCGACATTAAGGTTTATCATAATAATGAATAACACTAATTTAGAATATTAAACATGAATAAATAGAGGATAATGAGGTTTTATATTATTTTACATATTATTGTCATTATTTTTATTAATGATCCCATGATGGGCCACACATAGGGCCCAAGAAGAAAACTAAAAGTTAACCACTCATAGGGTAGACCACTCATTATAGACATAACCATGGTTTTAGAATATTAATTACACAATCATTTAGGGGATATATGAGAATTTTATAATATTAACCATACTATCATAAAATGATATATTATATTAAAATACAATACCAAGGCATCAACAACACTACAAAAAAAAGAAGACAACTTGAATTCCACATCAAAAGAAATTATTTAAAATAAAAAATTGATTTGAATGAAAAAATTGGATTTCTACATCCTATACACATTAAATAATTATTATCTTAAAATAAACATCCCAATTGAAATGGAGAGTTTACTAAACCTATATATTGTTCTCTTGATCCCATTATCTCTATAAAAGTTCACATGCTACCACCAACCACTGACTATTGGTATCCCCTAACCTCATAGGGTTTTCTCCTATAGATTGTTCACTACCACTTTATTCTTTATAATGGTAGAATCACCCTACACATGCATGTATCTTTATTGAATAACATTTGATTGGTCATTCTCATACCTCATGAAGTATAACACATGGAGGGAATTTTTCATCTAGTCTAGATGTGAGTGTAGAGATATGTGGAAAATAAATTCTCTAACCCTGTGATTTATCTATAATGGTATAATTAACATAAAATTTAGAATTATTCCATAAAAGACCTTAAATCCCTATATTAAAGCTATAATTTTATGGAAAAAATTCATACTTCATCCAACTATAAAGGATTTCCTCATCAATCCATATATGGATTCTGAGATCTTTGAGTTATCACAATCCGCACTATGATTAATTGTACATTCTCTTTAATCATATTCACTAAATTGATATCCATATAAAATGACTCTAAAATAGAAATCTAGAATATATTATTCCTATAGTATCTCATTTATTGTACCGAAAAATGTGTCTTGATAACAATGGAACAGAAGTTGTTGTTACAATCAAACTCCAATGGAGGTGGATGTTCTCCTTGGTTCCCATGAAAATCAACCAGACAAGTCCCAAATATATCCTTATGAACTCAGATTGTATTTTTTGTATGTATATCCATTTGATGGTGTAATTACATACTCATGCACAAGATATTCTTTAATTACACTTTCAATATCCTTTATAATGGGAATGTGAATATCAAATTTCATTAAGAGATGATAATACAAGGTATATCATCTTTATTGATGATATCCTCCACGTACAAGTATCCCAACATGAATTTTAAAATATACTCATTAATATTAATGTATTATGAAGACTTGGTTAGTTAGTTAATGATAACCTAGATAGTGTTTGGCCCCTCACATGATGTGGGAGTCCTATCCTGAAATCCATTGATATGTCAAAGTAGTTCAACTCTTTAAACTATAATGGTTTGGATAAACATATTGGAACCTGGTGATTTTACATTACATACTAATAGGTGATAAAATGTGATATAATCATGAAAATACTCATCCATATAAATAGACATCAATGCTAATTCTTATGGACCTTGTATATATGTTCCACAAGTTGATGTATCATTTAGGGGGTACTCAACTATCCCAACACCCTATCACATAGCATGAGTGGTATGTTCATATATGACTAAAACAATATGACATTCTTCTTATATTCATATAATTTATATGTTCAATCATATAAGGATATCCTTTAGTGTGGGACCTTGCTATTGATTCCTCCCAACTAGGTATCCCTAAATCACTTAATATGTGAAGGGGGTATAACTATCAATCGAAGATATGAGACACATCTCCTATTCACAAAGCATATGTACATTGAGACTAACTACTCAGACACCACATCCATAAACAGAGAATGGTATTTTCTACTAATAGATTCATCCTCCATGTTTCCCTTACCTGAAGTGTATATTATAGATATCATTTTTTCATTATGTTTACACTATATTGAATTGATTTTAATCATATTATATATTTATATTACATGTAATTGTATCATATGAATACAATACCGTAATATTATTCGATATTAAAAAATATTTAATTATTTATTATTAATTGTGTTATATTTCTCTCTAATTATTATAAAAAAATATATTATTGAATTTTTTTGTTTTAATGGTATTTCAAAATGTGAAAATATTATTATAAAGGGCTTGATTTGAATCAATTTGAATTTGAACTATTATAAGGGAGTCTAAAATTACTATAGAATATGTATAGATTCTTATAATGATGATTCCTATAATTTTAAATTTTCTCATGGATTATTCCTGTGAGGATGGATCCTCGCAATCATTATGAGTCATCCCTACATAATCATGAATTTTCAAGATTCATTAGGATAACTTCATCTTCCTAAGGACCATATTCATTATAGCTCAAACCCCATGAATAACACACTATACTTCATTTTCAAAAATAAATGGAATACAGATCGATTATAATGACGAATATCAATCATGATACATAACTGATAATCCATTTGAAAACATTTAATGTATGGTTTTTCATTTGAGTAGGAATAGATCACACCTATCGAAAAACAATTAAAATAATAAAAAAATATCAACCCTAGATAAAATATTTATATATATATAAATAATAAGAGATCACTATTGTAGGGGTTATTTTCATGGGGGAATATATCGACACACATATAGTTAGACATTCATAGTTTCTACTACAATTTTCTTAGTTTTTTTAAAAATTTATTTTTATTTCATGTTTTATATAAATTTTACATTAGGTTTAATAAAAGTTATATTTTTATCTCTATATTTATCTTTATATATATTCATATTCCTTCATTTTAATATCTAATACTCATGATATAGAGTAATTGACCCATGGAATCTCCCAGGGGGAAACTCCCCTGTAAAATAAATTTCTCTATGCATTCTTCTTTGATGTTTCTTGTATTCAATTCTTTTTTTGTGGTTGATTAATAGTGGGAGAATGTGACATAGTTTATTCAATATAGTCGTATTTTTGGATCTTCTTTTTATATATATTTAACCCTCCCTTATATGATAACTATGGAACAGAATATATACTTATTGATGTAGTGTATAATGAGTGATATTTTATTAATATAATGTGAGTAAAAGGGTGATCTAAATTGTGGATCCCTTTAATATAATAAACATATAATAGTTGGATGTATATTATACTTGGTGATTATTATGTATACTATAAAGTCAAAACTAGATAATAAATTTATGATCACTCATATAATGAAATGATCTCATTAAGTAATTATTATATTATCCATGATAGAATGAATGTTCACTAAAGGTGGTTCTCTTTACAGTATTTCCATTACCACTAAACACATTCATTCAATATTTTTTTGAATATTCATGTTTCATTTTTTTATTTTTTTCTTATTCCCAACGACCATGTTTTTATTTACCACATGAAATATAGAAAACACCAAAAATAAAATATAAAAATTAGTAGTATTGGGTGATTATCTATAAACGATCATAAAGAGTGATGGCCCAGGCCAACCACTGTGATTTGTTAAGAAAATATAAATAATATTTCTAGCACACCATGATAGGTCAGTCATAATTTTTTCCCATTACTAAGGATCGAAAAAATTTTGTCACTTATTATTTATTTTCATTTTAAAAATAATGTTATGTTTTCTAATAAATTTAAAAATATATATATATATATATAATAAAAACGTATTTATCTCACTTGAAGACATGGAATTGGTTTTTTCATTACATGATTTACATGTTAGTATATATAAAATATCATCATTTAAATAGTTTTTTTGTATAACTCAAAAATGATTTTAAATAATAACATAATTATATAATTATAGAGTCCATGTATAGGGAACTAAGTTGCGCTTCTACATTCTATGGTTTTATCCATATGTGGAAAAAAACAAAAAGATTATTTTTCATTCCCTTAAATATTCATATAATATATTAAATTGGTTTAAGATTAATGATATAAATATTCATTTCTCTCTCTTATAGAAACCCTTCCAGAGTAATGTTTTCAAGAATAACTTATATATAATTAATCACTAAAACTATTAAACTGTTCACCATATTCAAATTATTTTGATTTATCTTAGATAAAATTACATATCACACCTTCTATAAAGAAATTATATTTTTTGATAATTTTAATGCTACCAAATATAGTTATTTTTAATTTTAATAATGCATCATTAAAGATAAGGTTTTACTGTAATTAGAAGTTAAAGAGTTTCTTGAGGCCATGTATGGAGAAATAACTTTTAAAGATGATATTAATAAGGGATAATGATATTTGAATTTATACTATTGAAAATTTATTAAAATAAAATCTATCACTAAAATTATTTTTCTAAATTTATTTGTGAAGAGTATAGTGATAAATCCTTGAATATTGAATATTATTTTATAAATAAGCTATGGATGAAGAAAGTGAGGGTGACACATTATTTTTCCTAATTCCATTATACATGTTCCAACTTATGGAAACACTTATGGAACTACTATAGTATCTCCATGGGGACCTCAAGAACTAGAGTCAAATAATTCATAATTGAAGGAAGGTTATATAGAGGATTATAAAAAATAAACCTCATTCACTAAAAAAGTTTGGAAAACAACTGGAACAAACATTCCTGGGGTAGTTTAACCCTATTACCCACATAGGGGTATAAACCAAGATGTATCCTTTTTCAATTATTTAACTTTCTGTATAATTTTTATTTATTTTTATTTAATAAAATTTATCTTGATTTCAGATTTTTATTTGTGGGTTTTCAATAGGTATTATTTTGGATAGTAGCTTAAATATGTATCTTCTAATAAGTCAGGTTATGCCACTTATTTTCACATGATTTTTAACATAATTAAATGATTCACTCAAATCTACTATGATGATTTTTTTTGTGAAAAATTTCATTAGTATAAATATTATTCTATGAAAGTAGTACTACTTTTTATCCTTTTTATTTTATTTTTATTTTTTAAATATTTTCATCTTCATTGAATACATTGGAAAAATTGAGTCCATATTTATTTTTTTGAAAAAAAAATTCATGATTTTAAGTTCTTATTAAAAAAAATTATAATATGGGTTTTTTCTGAATTTAAATTTTATTTATATATTTAATTTTTATAAAATGTGGAACTCTTGTGCACTATTATTTTACAATGATTAAATTTTTCTAGATTGGAGGGGATTATAATCCTTTTAGACATATTGTTTACACTTCCTATTAACTTTGTAATCTTAATCCATCTTTTTGACTCCATCATTTACTATTATTCTTTTATTCAAATCTATTAGAGTTCATGAATTTTTTCAAATATAATTGAGGATCCATTTTGAAGATCATTTTTACATTGAAATATCTTTTAAATTGAAACCATATATCTATTCATTGTATCAATCCCATAGTATCCATGAAATAAGAAGTTATAAAACTATATTAAAATACATTTATACCTATCTAAAATTATCTACATGTAACAAAATGATTAAAGAAGAACTCTCTTGTGGGTGAAGGAGAAGATGAGTTTTACATTATATTGAAAAATCTGATTGAATTTGGTCTGATGAGATATTATCAATATTTTTATAAAATTTTGGTTTGAAATTAATTCTATGGTTAAAAAATCATTCAAATCTAGGTTGGGAGTCCACTACTTGTAGGTCCATTAACTAGTAGAACACCCTTGGTGTGGCTGAATCATGTTATTATAGATATAAAACATTATCCCTTGATCTTGATATTATTATATATATGTGAAGACCCCTTTTCCTCTCCCTTAATCAATCCTTAGGAGTGATGAAAGAAGTCGAAATCATAAGATATTTCACATGGTAAAACCTATCAAAGATAGTACAATGATCCTAAAAAGGTAATTTTTATATACACCCAAAACATTAGCTAGTTTGTTCATTTTTTAAATAATGGATTGATCACACTAACACTGTGACTTTCTATCCATATATGAAAAGAATTTAATCACAACATTAATCATTGGTAGGTCTCACTACTCCTTCCATGAGAGCCTTCATCTTCATAATATATGTGTATAAAAATTAACCTTGAATATTGTGTTCATTTTTCAGATCCTCATGATTTTATAGTGACATAGAGATACTAAAGAATTATTCCTATCAAACAGTTTTAACATTAAAATCATTCAAAAAATTTAATCTCCTCCTTTATTTTTATCACTTTATGAAATTATTGAAACACACTTCATGTTAAGTTCCGTATAATTAAAACTATTGTGTTATGTTATTGATGTTTACTTAACTTATTTTGATCCAAAGAATATGATCATTTTCATTGTATTCTCTCCTTCAGATATTGATCCAAGTTTTAACTATAGTTAAATTTTGAATTTAAGGCACATTTAGGTAGATTTAACACCTAAAAATCGTATCATAATCATTCATGTTTGAAATTCTATTTTGTCTAAAATAGTTTTTTTGTGGAATGAAACATTCCCTCATGAAATAGTATTTATATTTCTTAACATTAATATGGAGTAAAAAATTATAATATAGTACGTATTGGGTGTTCAATCAAATTTTTTGGGCACACATTACTTCCATACATCAAAACCTTATACTAAATAGATCTACAAAAATAACACCATTAAATTACTCATAATATACCCATGATCATAGAATGATCTCCCATAGCTCCTTAAAATATTTTAAGTCTTATGGATTAATCCAAATACTAGGGAAAAGGCACATATAGGATTGAAAATAATAAAATATTAATCACTTCCTAAATTAAATTCTCCATATTTCAATGGGTTTATATTGTGTGGAATTATACTTTTCAATATAACTATGTTTTGGTACCTATCAGTTGGCTATTTGTCATCACATGGTAATTAAAAATATTGAGTATTAAATTTTCACACATGTCCTTCTATCTGTATGCATGGTTTGAATTACCTTGATGAATGGTCCTCCATGGTATAACTCTTACATATATGGTGTGGGATTCTCCCCAACTTTTTGGAAAATCCTTCTCAACCATTATGATGATTATAGGATTTTCATTACCCTTATATAAATAATCTCACATTAAACACTTACTATGTGTCACACATAACTATGTCATATGTGACTTAACCCACTATGACATATTCCATCCCTACTTTGACATAGTTCATTTCTTCATGTAATCACATTCAAACAATCTCAGTTATGCCCTTCTGTGAGCACCCTCACATCCTGTAATTTTTTTTGCAGTGTGGGATACTCTTCATTACCCTTATATTGATTGCATATTTTTGTGTATCACATTACAAAGGATTTTATATAGATAATCCTTGTATATTAAAATGTTTATAGTTTAATAAATCAAATATTATGATGTGGCCTATGGTTATATGGTATAGCTTATATACTTATAATAAAAATATATATAATATACACATATTATCCCTAACCTTCATCTACATAAATACATATATGTGTCTTCCAAAACCCCAAATCAATGAAAACATGAATGGAATTTTATCCATTAGTATACTTCATTGGGTTTCATGACAATTCAAAATGAACCACATCAACATTAAATAATGAAAATTTTATAAAATTCAAATCATATCTAACATGAACCACACTAAATGTTGATACCCATAATTTGAAGGATTGAATCAATTATTCATAAATCACAAACTATATGATCATGTGAGAAAATTATCAATGTGATAAATAATGTTTATATAAGGGAATAATTATGATTACAAATATTTGAATATAATGCAGTGAATATGGGATTTCACATTTAATATTCAAGTAATTCTCCTTGAAAGATTCATACAGACATACTCTCCTATCTGGTTATATCGTTTTATCAACAAGAAAAAAAAAGACAATATTTGCCCATAAAAATAAACAATAACTCTCCCCTTTTATCAATAAACACAATATAATCATCATTTAGGGTTCATAAAAGAGAGTTAGAAAAATTAAATATTATTATTGGTAATAAATCATAATGTTATAAATAAGAAATTCTCATGAGGGGGTATAGGTCATCATATCTAGAATAATTTAAATATAGTGGTTTTGTTGGGCACCAAGAGGTAACTGATTATGTTTAAAATACTCCTTAAGAAAATACATAATTGTGATGTAAACCACTTGATTCTCAATCATCACATACATTAATTTCACAACCTATAGTTCAACTTTCTCCTTTATAAAATCTAAACTGACTTAAATGATCATTTTCCATAACATATAAATAATTTTTTCCAAATATTTAAATAATATGATTCATCATAAATTATTACAACTGTAGATACACCATAAATTCTAATTTCTTCTAGTTGTTTTCACATTCATATTAATTTTATAAAATCATGAGTTATTTGGACATACTCTACCAATATACTATTTTAAGATATTTAATATAATTTTTTAATTCTATAAGAAATAAATGATCTTCCAATATAAAATAAACCTCTAGAAGTTTACTTTTATACATAAATGGATTCTCTACATTGGAAAGAAAAAAATCCAAATAGTTGTTTTTGTGAATTTCTATAACCAATCATACCAAAATAAATATCATGGTTAAAATATATAATTATTATTCTCAAATTGTTCATGTGCATTTATGTTTTACAACTATTAGAGTGGGTGACATGAAATTTGGAAATGAAAATTTTTGGTATAGTTTTTCTATTTTGTTAAAACTTCCAATAATATGCCTATAGAGTGTTACATAAACACCCCCACCTTTAACATATTTTGGAAATTTCAGTTGGGTCTATTTTAGAGTTTCCTTTGGTTTATATTAATCCATTTTAATCCATTATTTCACCTCTTTATAATATATATTTTTCATATATGATGGTATCATCCTTTCTTTGAATCATCTAGAAATAAAAGAAAAAATGGTAGTTCATAAAATACTGAAATTTTGAATTTGGACCTCATTATATCTGAAAAATTATTCATTTAGGGTTATCCAAGTCTCTAATTATTATTTCATAAAAAAATATGGGTATGAAAATCAAATTTCTATAATCCATCTTTATTGGATGTTTTGATAAACCCCTTCTTAATGAAAAAAATGCCTATTTACAAACTAGTCGAGTTGACAGTACCATTACCTTCATGTTTTCTTTGGTCATATAGATATTTATTCAATAAAAAATATGTATCTCACATTCATGAATGAGAAATCCTTCTATTGTTTAAATGTATTCTTCCTCTTAATCAAATCCAATTGAAAAATAATGATTTAAAATCCATTTGATTCACTTGCAAACTATGTTGTGCAACCATATCAATGAATAATAGAATTGTTTTTAAATTATTTATTTATTAAAATTATTTATCTATATTGAAACATTTAATCTGAGAATACACCTTTCACAACAAACATTCATTATTCTTTTCACTTAACCCCCTTCATTAGGTTTTTTTGAAAATCCATTTTTTCTAATATCATTATTATTTTTCTTCCTTAAATCAAATTTCCATGTGTTTTTGTTTTCAAATTAGTGGAGCACTTAATGCATAAAAATTACCTAAATTTCATCATTGGATGATTTATCAATATAATTTGGTTCCAATTAAGATATAAATGAACTGTTCTATTTCAAATTCATCCTTCTTATTTCAATAAGGGTTATCCCCTTACAATACAAAATCAGCGATTTCATCATATTTATATCATCTACATGGACATATTATTCCTGTTTTACCCCTAATAATTAGAGATATCATTATATTTTTATTTATCCCATTTAAATACCATTCAGATAGACACATCATCATCAATTTACATGTCAAAAAACTGGGTTGATTATTTGAACATTCTTCTCATCTGAAAAAATATTCTCATATATTTTTGAATTTTTCTCAATTATCATTATAGATACATAATTTATTTGGATTCTTTTTACCTATATATTTTACCACCTATATAAATTATATTGGGATGAACATATGATAACGTTACCCTAATTTCCTCATTCCTAAAACATCTTATTCTTTTTTATTTAGAATCATGAACTGAATTTATAATATGTAAATATAATTGAGTAATGGATTCATTATATAAATAATATCATATGGATTATTTTTTGTATAACGATATAATAGTTTCATGTTGGAGACATATAATATTGGAATTATTAATTCTTTAAACTACTTCTCTAGGATGTTTTTTCAAATGAGCATAGTCTGGGTCTTGTTGTTGATTATGTGGTTTATCCATTCCACATCTTCATTCTACGGAGGAGTTATCATAGATGACACCTAATGATGTATCCCATATTTTTATAAATAATTTTTACAATGGATGTTTTATATTTTGTATCATTTTAGTGTAAAAAGTTTGAATTTTTAATCCCTGAATATTTTCAACTACTCTTTAGTATCGAGTGATGCACTTGAATATTAATGTTTTTTGAGTAATAACCATAAAAAACTCCATCCTTCTAAAATCATCAAAAACTAATAATATAAATTTCTATATTAATATTTGGGCATAATCATCCACCAAAAATTTATGTGAATTAGCACAAAAATCCTTGAAAATTTTACTTTCTTTTTCATATAAGTCATCTAAAATATATTTCATTTTTGAAAACAATCATATGTTTTATTGTTATCCCATATGAATTTTGAGAAATCAAGAACCCCATTATACATTACTACATTCTCTAGTGAATTTTTTACATATGTACAAGTAATTTAAGTAATAATTTTTTCCTTCCTCCTTTTAAAGAATTCAAAAAATTTATTCAATATTAACGTCACAGATTTATTTGGTTTGTATCTCTTGATGAATAATTGAAACATCTGTAGCTTTAATATCATAATAAATATTTCTCAATTACTCACTGTTCCTATGTAACAAAACAATATCACACTTAGATGTTTTTTAATATAAATTCAACCAAAAATATAAATATTTTTCTGAGGTCCATTCCACCATCCTTCCCTTTCTTGAAGTTGATAATTTTTAGTCATTCATTATTACCAAATCGAAAAACCCCATATTTATTATAGTTTATATAGGTAATAAGATAATTATTTTTGGTCATATTTGGGTTACATATTCCATATTAATTCCATAATATTATCATATATAATAATCTTAAATAAATATTAACAAGATTTTCACTATCAAACCTTATTTTCCTCTCCAATGACTATTGGATAATATATTTTAATGATGGTCAAGATTGTGGCACCTCCTGCTCTGAAGAATCATACTTATCATCCAAAAACAATTTTTTTATATGTTTCCATCCTACTCGAGTTAAATTTTGACTATTATTTTAAGTTCTATATGAATATTTATGAATATTATTATGCACCCATAATGCACAGGTCACTACCTTATGTTTATATAATTCTTACCAAACATAGATTCCTATAAATAAAATGAAATTTCTCAAAAATTTCTCTTCTATTAGTCACATTTTTTACACATTGGAAAAACTTCTGAGAACATATATTTGATGAATTATAATATTCTATAGAAACACCACCAAATAGTCTATTTAATCATTCCACCATGTATTATTTAATGAAATGCTACTTTAGATTCATTCTAGTCCACATTCATGTTGGGTTTTGAGTCTTACAAGATATCATCAATCATAGTTGTATCCCTTTTACGATCATGATCCATAAATTTTTCACTTTGTTTGTGAAAAAAATGTTTTTATGATATGAATTCATTCATCAATATATACCCTATGAGTTTTTTTAAAGATTAAAATTCTTGATTTCATACTGGGAGTGAGGGATATTTTTTAAAAATCACACTTATGTTGCCATATCATGAATACTTTGTTGATATAATAAAATTATTACCACTTTATCTCTTTTATATTTAATATTTTTATCAATTATATAGGTTTTTTTTGAATTTTTATCATATTATCTACTTCAATATCTAGATTTCTACAAATTAAAAACATGTTTTTTTCAAGAAAAACGAAAATATGGATTCAACACATAATTTTCAGGTATATATATATTTTATTTGTGAACTATTAAATTTTACAACTTATTTTTTATTTAAAACCCATTTTATTCATGGGATGCTCTTTGATTGACAAAAAAATAAACTCTCCCCTCAACTTCGTCATTTTCAACACAACTATCATTATAATATAGTAATTATATGACTGTTACAAATTCATATTCCTCGTGAACTTTTTAGTCTTCAGTATCTTCCGATTATGATTAATTTCAACCTTCACCATCTTGATATAACATATTATACCACTCGAAAAGAATATATTGTGGATTTCTCAATATTTTGTCACTATTAGAAGGATTATTCACATATTGTTTTCCTTTACCATCTTGGAATTTATTAAAACCCTTGTTCAGGATATTCCCCACATTAAAATGTTAAAAAAAAAGTAACTGAAATCTTGAATATAAATTTATTCTTTCCCCATTTATGGTTATAGGAAATATAACAAATGACTTCATCAAATTCATTAATGTGTATATACCCATTTACAAAAAAAAATTCTATTATATTAACAAAAAAATCATGTGAGTTTTACATTTTTGAGGTATCATTGTCATCATTTCTCATTTCATATGCAAAAATAGTACTATATAAGATATATATAGAAAAATATTTAACATATTTCTCCTCAATCATGGATACCTTCTCATTGAAACACCATGGTTGTCTGCTCAATATTCAATTCAAAATTTTGAAATATTAAATTTTTTTATCCTAAACGTATCATATATTCTTAGGAGAATTATGATGATCAAAAAAAGATTCAACTATTCTTGTTTGGCTTATCCTAAAATATTCATACTTATTCCCCAACACTTGATTTTTTGCCTCTCAATATTTAAAATAAAATTCCTAAATATTCATAAAATTTTTCCACAGAAAATATTTTTTTCTAGATAGGTTTGGATGGATCTCCCTATTAATAACTGATTTCCTTGGAATCAATATCCCATTCTATGTTGTACCATTATGATAAATCTATAATTTATATATTACCTAAAATAACATTAATGGTTGTTGTGTAAAATTTCATTACCAAAGACTTGAAGTAGTGATTCATCATGTACATCCAAAACTGGAAATTATGCCCTTTAAAAATTATAATTCCTATATTTTGATGCCTCATATACATGGTCTTCATAATTATCATGAATAAAATATTTTTTTAAAAAAATTTGTAGAACATTTTTGGTTTAGTGTATTGTAGAGATATAAAAATATTAACAAACCAAACATATTTTTTTCATCTAAAGAACATTTTTTAATAAATAAATACTGTTTAATACTTAAAAAAATATTCGACATCTCTTATAAATTATCTATACATGATAAATTTCTAGACACGTCATAAATATTACATTTAAAAAATCTAGGAAAACTAAAACATGATAAAGGGGTGAAATCAAATGTTCTGTAGGGTATCAAAAATGAAATAAAAAATGGCTAAGACATAGTGAATAACAAAAGTATATGAACATAAGAACATGAAGATAAGTACCTATGTCATAAAAAGATCATAACTAATTTAATCATATCTCGGAAATGTGGCTACATTATAAACATGTCACATTTATAAGAATATCATCAATGTACATCAAAAATCTTTTAAGAAATAATATTACTAAGGATATTCACCAATTTATCGTAAAACATTACTAGGGAATGCTTCCAATGTATCGTGACCATGTAATATATATAGATTATTTCTTTACCCAATGCATTGGAGTGCTATTAAGGTGAAACATTCATTTTACCAAGGTTTTTCACTAAGGATTCAAAAAAGTTTTCTTGGAAAAATTTACATGGTATCCTAAACAAGTTATATCATTCTATTAAATCACTACTGAATGCATTGGAGTGAAATTAAGGAGGACCATTTATATGTCTATTATTATATGTTCCATTTCAAAAAATTACCATATTATCTAATCCTTTTAAACTAAAAGTATTTAATTTAGCTTCAAACATGGAAGATACCTATCAATAAAATAATAGTGAATATAAATATATATCCTTGAATGATATTAGTGTTGGGTATTTTTAACATGATGATATAACATGGAAAAAAGGAATGGTTTCAAAAGCATTAAGATTATACAAAAGGATTATTAAATAGGTTTAATGAGAGGTAATTATAGTCTCTATTTAATAAATAATAATTTGTATTGTAAAGTATTGAATATAAACATGTGGATGAATAATCACCTAAAAATCAAAGGGCTTACAATATGAAGTTATGACATATAAAATAAAAGGCTGTCTTCAGCATCATGAAGGTTAAACAAAAGTGATTATAGAATGGGTTTAATGGGATAAAAGGGTTGTCTCTCATAAAAATTCATCACTTTATATACTAAAGTATTGATTATAAACACATGTAATTATTATTATAAGGAAATAAAAAGGGATTATGACATAATATGTACCTGAATCAAAATGAGATGGATGAGAACCCTATACTTGTTAAGTTCCTTATTAAAGATTCAGAGGACTCCTTGGAACCTTATTCACTCATCATAAGGGATTTGTAGAGGGAGAGGGAAGCTAAATTCATGATTAATTTCCTTGGTGGGTAGAGGTATAAAAAATATTTGGGAGTGATTTTCTTTTATAGGTGAAAAAGATGGCCTTTTCTATAGAAACAATAGTTATGTAAGGGGTAATAAAGTTAGAACATAGGTATTTGTTCGGACTTTTTCGTTGACTGAATTAGGTAGAGAAATGTTTCAGAATCATGTAGATATAAATTTATAACTTAACAATGTTATTATATATAGATTCATTGTAGAAATGATTATGTAAAATTAAAGACACATTAGATTAACCAATTTAAAAATTATTAATCATTATTAAATATTAATAATGGTTATAAATATATCACTAAGAAATAAAAACACCCTTCTTAAAAAAATTAACTCTAGGACTCCAAATTTTTTATTCATATAACCTAAATAAATTTGAGATAATTAAATTTCAAATTAAAACATATAAAATATAGAAACCATTTTTTGTATAAAGATTATTTATTAATTTTTAAGTGTTCATAATATTATTTAAAAATAATTTAATATTATATTATTGTAAAATTATTTATTTATAAATATATAATTTATATTACATTCTTAATTTAAAATAAATCAGTTTAATTATACAAAAAATAACAATATTTAAAAAAGTATTTTTTCTTTAAAAAAAATTATTTTACCGTGGTAACAAATATGTACATGTCTACCTTAATTTTATGCACAAAATAATAATATTTCCATTATTAAAAAACATGAATTTTTTATTAACAGTAAAATATTAATTAACTTTAATTCAATTATTTAAAGTTGATAATGATTAATTTGAATATTTCCACATGTAATGCGAAAAATTCATTTTCTAAAAAACTATTTCTTAGCTTAAAAATTTATTCAAGGATAAAATTATCAATTTATTTCATATTCATGTTATAAATTGGATTATAAAACATATAAATTTATTTTTATTTCAACATTTGTCAAAATTAAATTTTACGAAGATAATATTTAATTAAATGAAAAATTCCAAAATAGTTTCATTTATTAAATAATATTAGTTAAAATCATAAAATGTCAAAAATAGATTTTATAAATTTAGAATAATATTTTAAAATGTTTATTTTTTCTCTTTAAATACATATTTTATCAATTAAAATGTTTTATAAAATTTTATATCTAATTATATAATATTAGATACAGTTATAAGAAAAACTACATTTTTTCAATCCATTTAAAAATTAAATTTTATAGAAAAATACCAAAGATTTATTATAAGATAGTATTTTTATTCTAAATAAGAAAACTATTTTAATATTTTCAAAGTAAATAAAAAATATATGAATTTAACTTTGGAATAAAAACATAAAAACATAATGAAAATTATTTTCATATGAAAATAAGATTTCTGAAATATTAAATGATCTAAAATTTATTTCCTATAAAATAATTTTGAAATGAGTTT
This sequence comes from Viscum album, assembly GCA_963277665.1. Lineage (NCBI taxonomy): Eukaryota > Viridiplantae > Streptophyta > Magnoliopsida > Santalales > Viscaceae > Viscum > Viscum album. The sequence goes on from OY728130.1 coordinate 1,264,021,387, forward strand.
TAATATATTATTTGTAACAGTAATATATTTTATCAATTAAATATTTATTTTTATTAAGTAAATCATATAATTATTAAATTTTTAGAAAGGTTACATTTTAAAGTATAAATCACCCTTATTTGTTATTTATCTAACCTAGTTGATTTTTTTCAATGAATTAATATTGATAATGACTTTATTTTTATTTATATATATATATATTAGAATTCAGGTAACTCTATTTTCACCTTCAAATTATGAAACTACATTTTGATAGTAATATAATTTTTTATGATTTATTTGAGTATGTTTTTTTTGTGAAGAATTTTTTAGAATACATTAGGGTTTAAAGTGAAATATATAATTTATAGTATGTCTATCATGTTGAAATATTCTTCTATTTTTATATATTTATAAAATATCTATGGCACATACTTATTAATCTATTCATCCTTCTTCAGATTCTAGTGAATAGTCCTTGAGAAATTACATCAATAAATATTAATCCATATTTTACGATAAATATTCAAAACTATATCAACATTAAAGATCATGAAAAGTGTCAAACACAATTAAATGACGTGACTAAATAACATTTATTGTGATTAAGACACTTAAAAATAAATGCCACAACATTCATGTTCAAAATTCATGGTTTTCATAAATAGATTGGTTATGGATTGATCTATTTTACCACATTATAGTATTATTACTCCATTCATTCACTATAAATTAACAAATATTACCTGAACATAGATTGGGAAGTCAAGATTATTTTGTATGAATGGTCTACTTTTCCCTAGTTTATTCATCTATAGACCAAATCTATACAATTAACTATATTAACATCTTTATATCATACCCATTATAACATAATTATCTCTTTATGAACCTTTTAATATCATACATCCTATAATGTAATCCATTTTCTATGTTGTGGAGACTTGTTAATTTTTAAATCATCAAATCATCTTGACTATTTAAATCAAGATCTCAATATTACAAGGAATTTATATGGCATGGACTTCCCCTTTTCAATATGATTATATAGTGGTCATTTTAGTTAGATGTTAATAATCACATTGCCTTATGAATTGTGAGGATTACCATTCCATACGATCATGTGCACCTTTATTCAAGGTTCAGGTTATCTTAAAATAACATACTCTACTACATAGCTCAAACATCTCTAATATGGTATGATCATATACATTTATGAAAGTATACCATTACATTTACAAATATAAAAGAATTACTATTACCCTTACGTATAGAAAATCATGTAAATCCCCAATGTTGTATTCCATTTAATTATTCCACAGGAGACTCAAATTACCATTATGTAGTACATCCCTTCCTTTCCACATTTTATTTCTTTATGAAACCTCCTTCATGTAATCTATTTTCTAGTCTTAGAAGAATAACCTCATGGAATAGACCTTTATTATTTATAGAAGGAAAAAATATTTACCCTTACATATATTTATTATTTATGGGGATTCCTTCACTCATGCTTCCATATGGGGCATCCATGCCTACTATGGTATAGATAGAAAAAATAAATCAAATATTAAAGCATAGTTTTTGGTTGTATTGCCTAGATTATTACTTTGGGAATGTTCTCTCAGAAATTCACTTCTTATCAACAACCCTCTTCTCCTTTAATATCCATATGTGTTTTTTAATAAAAGAAATCAATTAAAAACACTAAATGTATTTGTCCCAACAGATCTACATGATTTTTTACAAAAACTATAAGTTTGAATTCAAGTTAAAAATATTATATATAGGGGGAAAAAGAGATTAAAATTAAAAATAACAATGTTAATTCTATGTTTTGGATTCCCAACCAAATAAAATAGTGTTTTAAGGTATTGTATTTTTAAATATGAGGTTATTGGTGGTCCATTATTATGTTTAACCTAATTCATGCATTTTACATCATTATAATCAACGTTCTCATCATTTCTCATCAACGGTTTTTGTCATTTGAATGTAATTAACCAATTATATAGGAAAAACGTTCATAACTCCCTCAGTATTAACACATTTTTATTATTTTAGGAGGTGGATATTCTAGGAATGCATCAAGCCCATTTCAGTCATTAATTATCTTAAGAATGAATCCCTGCGTGAAGAGGGTTAAATTAATCATTTGGTAAGAAAACAAATATACATAATCATTAAAAATAGACTAATTTTTTTATGTTCAATTTGGAAATATATATTTGATCCGTCAATATGTGGCATAATTATTAATTGGTTTCTTTATTTAAAAAGTGTTTTCATTAATATCTTGAGATATCTAAATTCACATTCGAAAAAGATTACTATCCAAAATTGTACTGTTTAAGTGTGGAGTAATTAATAAAGCTCATTTTTTCATTAATTTACATGTTATATAATTTATTTTAGTCCCATAATTTTATCATTTTATATGAACTTATAATATATTTCGATTAAATTGGAATTTAAATATTATACAAAAAATATTTTAAATCTATTTTTTAATTTTTTATTTGTATTTTAAATAATTATTGAAAATACAACATTGAAGTTCATGTATTTTAATGTTATTTTAGAATGTTAAAAAAATTATATTTTGAAGTTATAGTGTTAAATCAAATTTTACCTAAAAAGATAAAGTGGAGTGTGTAATTTCTAAATATAATGTTTCGAATAATAAATAATTATTCCTATATAACTTAATGACCATATTGATGATTTTTCCATGGAATAATTTTCATAAGGATTATTCAAGTAAGGGTGTATTCTCATAATCATGATTTCTGCTCCCAATTTTATAATAACTTTTCTTACTTTTGTGAGGAGGACTTTAGCTTCATAGTGATCATCTATATTGTATCACAAAACATTTGAGTGTTTCATCAATATTTATTCAAACCCATAATAGGTATGCATGTGGACTATAATGGGGAATAGAAATAATGACACATGATTTATAATATATTCAAAAAATAAGGTAATCTTGTGATGTTTTAAGTGGGTAGATCATGAAAGTAAAATAAGAATCCAAATAATAAGAAAATGTTAAATCTTTAGAAGAGATTAAGTAGCCTATAAATAAAGGGAATCCACTATGGGGTGATTATCATTGGAGGGGTTTAGGGGGTTGACACACACATTGTTGGACCCACATATCTTTAACTTATATTTTATTATTTATTTCTATAATTTATTTTTATTTCATTCTACATTCAAATTTTTCATTAATTTTAATGAAAGTTCAATCTGTCTCACTCTCTAGCTCTCCCTCCCTCCATCATTCTTTACTATGAACGATAGTCATTAAGATAATTAATAACAAACCAATGGTATTATTATGTACTATTTTCGGTCATTCCATTTCAACCATTAAATACATTGGTGCCTTAGTTATCTAGTGGTCAGTGGGTTTGATTACATTATTTGAAGTTTAGTTTGAGGGTGATATCAACTGGGGTTCCCTTTAATGTTTAGAAAACGAAGGTGGTAGATGTGTATTATAATTTGTGATTTCTAGGTACACATATATTAACATTTATGGAGGGAAATTTTTATCAAACATAAGATGTATTGTGTTCATTGTTTAGTTATGAGAATTTTCATTATAAAATGAAGGTTCACTCATGATTATTCTCTTCATAGTACTTACTTTCTCACTTACCTCATTCATTTTATTTAAAATTTTCATCTCCATGTATCTTTTATGTATTTCATTTGAATTTCTGAACAATATTTTTTTATTTATTTCATAAATTATATAATATATAATATATATATATAAACTAACCGAATTAGGGGTAGTGAGTTATTGACTAAAAAATATACTTAAGAGAGATGAACTATGTCTTCTATAGTGATGTATTAATAATATATATATAATATTATGTACAATCCCATGATATGGGTCTCAATATAAAATATCAAATTCGTAGTCCTATCAAAACTCTAACCAACACATTTTATCCTTGTTTGGGTCTTAAAAAGAGAAGATATAATTGAGATTCTTATAGAATTTATAGATTGTGAACCACCCACTGAGGAGATAATGTCCTTATATCCTCAAGGTTGGCTCCACCAATATGAGATCTAAATCATGGTTATATAGTTATACTCTTGGGGTCCAGATACCTATATCCAAAATAAATCTCTTATTTTCCATTAATCAATACATAATCATGACCAATCCTAGAAGAATAAATAGACACTATGTACTCATCTCTTTCTTTTGATAATAATGGAATAAGATAAATGTTTAACATCCTCTTCATCTCGTTAAAATATCTCTGCCATTACCCAGTCCAAATGATGGTAATCCCATTTTTGGTATGATAAATCAAGGTATATGTAGTCCTAGAGATGATTTACATGAATATCTAGTATTATCTTACCAATATATGGATACTAAAAAACTTAAAATCATTCATTGGTGAATCTCAAGAAATTACAGAATAAATATTCATTAGTTCTATAACAACTCAATATTGTTACACTAAATTTCTCAAGAAGTGTACATCTAGAATCTTGAATATACTCTTTGAAGGATCTAGTTCATGTGTCTCATGAACATATACAGGGTACTGGTTACACCATATAGAATCATTAGAAACTCATAATTCCTATACAGAAATATAAATTCAATCTTTTTTATATCCTCCTTATGAATGCAATGTTGTTGATAGTTAACCAAATGATTGAAATCAGAGACCTATTTTCATTATATTGGTTTTTCTAAGTAGATTTTGTTACTCCATAATGGGTATTTATTCCAAAAATATCTACTACTACCAAGGAAAATTATAAATATAAATTATCAATATATCATTCTCTCTCATGTATAATAACACCTACAATGTGTAATTGGATATATTGGGTTTCATGAAATATTTACCCATAAGATGCATTAATTGTAAATTCAACTTTATTATCATGGAATGGCCTATCTAATAAGTTGAATAATATATTTTTTTGGTTTATTTTTGTAGATCCAAACATAATTTGATCTCTAGATGAGAGGGAAATTCAAGAACATCATCTGGAAATAAATTTATATACTCATCCATAAGTGTGTAAATTATATCTTCTAAATCATCCTCCCTGCTAAAATAAAATCTCACCAACTTATGGGTGATTCGATTTATCTTTGTTTTAGTTTTCCCAAATTAACTTGACTGAATATAACACTCACCGATAAATGAAAACCATGATCCTCCTTATTTAATGAACAAAATAATATAATGGTAGTAGTTTATTCTGTAAAAAACTAAGGATAGATATTACATACCATGTATTATATTTTAGGGTTTAATCATAGATACTATGTGGTCCCACAAAAACCTCTATACAATATGTATTATCTATCACTACAGATAAATGTTGGTAGGATTATAATTACTTCTAGTAGGTGTATCATGTTTTATAAGGTAGGCTAGGATATCCAAATATATTTTAATCATTCAAATAGAGGATAAAATAATAAAATTAAAGATCATTCATGTATCAACAAGTACAAGTGGTGGTGTAGTGAAATAAAATATCATACAAAGAAAAATGTTGCTTAATTCCTAGTCATAGACTTCCATTACCTACATTCGATTATGTCATTAAATACCATCTCTAGGATCCTGATGTAAAATTCTTGGATGGGGTGGTGGTGGAAGAAAATCATATAGATTTCAACCTTTGGCTCCTCGTCTTGGGGAACTACTAGATCCTATATCAAGATCTATTTTATAGAGACCACTATATTCACCTAAATAATTTCCCTAATTTCATTTTTATATATAACATTAAAGTCTATCAACCATGAAACACATACTATCCCCGACTACATATTGATTCAGGATTACCTAATACATATCACCTCAAAATCCATATTCATGGAAAATCCTATCTCCCAGAATATTTTATATTTTTTTGTGACTCTCCTTCTATATATTCTAATGAAAATGATTGTAATTCATATTCCTATGACATCATGATAAAAACAATACCATTTTATAGACATATATGATAAATCTAAAACAAGATAATAGGTATCGACTCTTATCAATGATGACCCTTTCACAAAAAATCACCCAATTACTATATCCTTATCCAATACTATAGCATATATGGGAATTTATAGGGGATAAAAAAAGATTATATATCTCTACAAATTCATCTCTCAACCATTATTATCAATGAAATCCCAAATGATCAATAGAATACCTCATCAGGTAATTCATCCTAGAACTATGATCTAAAATCAACATGATACCCTACTATATAACGGACAAATCTTGGATACAGACCAATTTTCAATATAGTTGATTGATACACCTTGTAAAAGTGGCACTCAGACTCTATCCATGGGAGAGTTAGATCATCATGGGACTAGATGTTTATGGTCCATCAAAAATCATTATGCAAGTGATAATTTTATATATTTTCAATAATAACTAATTTTTGGGTTCCCAAACCTTGTAGAACGACTGGGTCACTACATAAAGCCATTTCTACACTACTTATGTGTCAGACTAGGCTTAGTACATGAGTGGTCTCTATCACAAAATAACATGATGTACGATCATCCTATGTAAATCCTTATATTTTCTAATAGAAATCATCCACTACATTATAGGGGGAGAGAAATATATCTCCACCACTCATGGATGATCTTCTTTCTTCACTATAGGTGAAGCATATACTTCATTCTCACCCAGTGGGGTTATTTCATGATTTTCCCCTTCATTGAATCTTATTCACATAACCATTCAATGATTGGAGTATCTATTCCTGGCATTGGAACTTCACATACATGCCTTGGGATCTCGGTCATCAGTCATCATGGTGGAATATTATAATTTTGAGGATAATACAATAATAATTATATCATATAAGATGAGATAACTTAACAAGGATATATAATACAATGGCCAACACCTACATGAAGAATTTAATTACATTTCCTAAACATATAAGTAGTGTTGTATAATTGTGAGTTGAAAAACAGGTTATCTATGTCTCGGTGATTGGATATGTTAGCTTTCCACCAACACCAGTTCCTTTGGATTGAATGAAAAACTAAAGACTCCTTGAAAAAATTCCCATAAATTCCCCAAACATACCCACATGATTCATAAATACAAACTCTTTTTCCAAATATATTCCCTATAGAATTACACTCTAATAGGATATGACCCATAGGTACCACACCTGGATAATAATATCTAGATTATTCCATCCTAATCCTACCTCCATTAGTTTAGAGACTATTTTCTAGCACCGAGTTGGCACATAAATTAATATAGGAGGATTTATAAAAATGTACTATACATTACCACATGCATCCAAAAAACATATAATAGTGAAGTTCAAATAATGAATCCAAAAGGAATATGAAAAATATATATGACAGACACTAATCTTTTATAGAGTATACAAAAATTCTATAATATAGAGAAATGTGAAAAAGATCACAATATCCTAAACTCAAAGAAACCTATATAATTAGGATTGAGGATGATAATCTACTCATAAAATTCAAAATTAACTATGTCTATGTCATTCACCTATAGGTGACACTAAATTATTTCTCATCCAGCATAATGTTCACCCATCTCCCCATAGAAATACCCATAATCTACTTAAGGCATGATACCTATGGGTGTAATGACTATTTAAGGGTGATTATATACAAACAAAATATGACACCCAAATAACAAAAATAGTAAATATAATGATGAGTTTTCATAAATCCATACAAGTAAATATAACCCTAATATTCTTTAATTGTTGAATACTATGGATGTGAGAGAGTCTCTCACTTCAAAACCCAGCTATAAAGGAATCATCATCCATACTAAACCTATGGAATCAGACGATCTATTATTCTTATTCCCACATAACATCTCAACAATTTAGGTGGAGCCCACACTTTATTGGGGAATATGTGTTGGTCGAGGGAGTAACCCACCCTAGTAGAGGACTCACCCCATACAGAATAGAGATCTTCTTTTCCGTAAGGGCCACACCTTGGATAGATGACTCGTTACATGATATCATGTGATATATTGGGTATATTATTAATACAGTTTGTTTGTACCTTATCAAAAATATTGGAGGATCAACCCCTTTCTCAAATTAGTGAGACAAATAACGTGAATATGTCCAAGAGTTAAAAAATTTATATGTATGTTGTGGAAACATCAATTTCATTCCCACACATTTTTGGGAGTACGAATCCTTGATATTCTCTGTTCATTACTCCTAAAATCAGTTATTCTATCCCAGTGGATCATGAGAAAAAAAAATTTTGAAACACATTAAATTATTTAAATGTTATATAAGAGTAAAATACCATTATTTTTTACATGAAAATTTTTCAAGATGGGCTATTCAAGATCTAAAATCTTAGTCTTAGAAAAAAAATCAAAAAATCAAAACAAAAATCATTATAGAATATATATATAAATATATATTATGTTCTATTATATATAACCCTATTGAAATATTAATGTAACATTTTTTCACATTCCCTACTATTTGTGGAATCAATATGCATGGAATATATGAGAGATTATTTGGGGTGTTGAACCTATGATGTACTTGGAATGTACTCCTGCAAGTCAAGTTGGGTGAGGTCCCAAACAATACTATCTATCCAAGGGATGCCACTCAGTATGTTACAACCATCCATTCACATAACAAGTACTATTGAGAGCTCAAGACATGTGGTTCCCATGATAACCAACTTGTGCCCTACTAAACCATTCATCCAACAACTATTGATTATGTTTTTATTCTCTCTTGATGAACAATAATGGATGAATTTCAATTTATAGTAATATTAAAAGTAATTAAATTTTTTATCACATGAAATTGTATATGTTAAATCAAAATTGAATATTCTAATATCAAAAATAATGAATAATGGAGTAAATAATTAAAATAAAAATTGCTACCTAGATGGTCTTGTTTCATCTATTATGGTAAATATTTTATTATAATATTCCATTGGTTATCACCTAATGTAATTTAATCACCATGAATTAATCCATATTTATCCTCCTACTCTCTCCCAGTTATGGATGTTATCAATAAGGGATAACCGTAGGAAGAGAGTTAGATGTGAATATTTATAGGATATTTAGGGTTTCTATTATACAATTTATTAAAAAATTTATTATTAATTAACTCATGATGATTGTGGCCCATGGATCATGAATACAATAGAAATTAAACCAACCCTATGAGAAACCCACAACTCTAGGAACAACAATGATGTAAAAAAATTTATACGAGAATAAATTTAGTTGATATATGTGATTCTACAAAAATTATCCAAATAAATTAAAAATATATATTATGATATATATTATATACCCATTATATGAGACACTAACAAAAAATGGTGTCTCAGATACCACCATAGAAAATATTTTTTACAAAAATTCATAAATGATTGAATGAAAACATAAATTTCGTTAAAATACTTTTCCTTCAAATAAAAATTCATAAATCATTATTACTATATAAGAGATTTACTTAAAACCATTTCTTGTAATTTATTACATAACATGTTTCTTATAATGAGACATATTTGTAAAATATATATTATCTAATAGATTGGAACAATAACTTAATAATAGTGTGATATTAATTTTTTTAAAACATATTCTATAATAGATTAATCTAGAGTTGTTAAATTTTTGGAATATTTTTCTTTATTTTCAAATGATTAAGAGAAGGGAAACATTTATCCCCCTTCCTTCAAATATGTATCCGATATATTATATTTTCTATCCATAGAATGGATTTTTTCTTTCTCAGATGATAATGACAATGCTGAGGACATGCTATATGTATAAAATATATCTTCCACCATTACATTTCATTTTCTATTCCTAGTAGGAGTAGTGAACTTTATAATTTTCATTTATATTTAGTTAAATTAATGTTAATTTTTTGCCTTTGATTTTAAATTGTAAAATAATAACTATTTCTTTCATTTTCATAGTCCATTAATCAACTAATTTCATTTATTCCAAATTCTTTTCATCATTTGATGGTGTATTTATAAAATTTAATTGACTTATTTCTATAGTTTTCCAAGAATATATTCACCTTAACCTTATTTTTAAATATTATAAATATTTAATAGAGTTTTTTGTTACTTTTTCCCTTGTTTCATTTCATGGAAGAACATATTTAAAATCATGTCTTAATGTGATGATTTCAAAGTTATTTGATTTTACATATATATCTGTCTCTATCACTCACTCGCTCTCTCCTCTTATTTTTTTTCCAATTTAGAGAAGCATACATCATTTAATATTTTTATTTATTTGATAATCAAATATGTACTTCAATCCATGAGGATTGTACAAACTATCTAGTTAATTCGTCATAGAATTATATTTATTTAACATGAGTCGAATAATATATATTTTGATAAAAAAAACATTGTTGATGACTCTAATATACAGGTTTAAACATTTAAATATTATTCTTATATATCAAATTGTCTGATACCGTTGTTGATTTTTCAAGGGAAATGTTTTCCCCATTTTCCAACACCTTAAAAGATACTATATTTATAACTCCTTAATAATAATGTATATTAATATTTATTACTCTATAACATACCACAATAATTAAATCCATCATAATCTATAGACTCATATTTTATAAAATTTCATTTAATTTTTAGAAATTTATATGTTTTTAGTTTTCTTTATTTAACAATATAAGTCCTACCGCATTTCATAACTATTTTATATTCATTAAAACTAATGTCCATATATTCTAAAGTTTTATATTTTTAGTAATCATATAGCATCAAATATAAAATAACTATAAAATTAATACACTTCATGATTTTATAAGGGATAATGTTTCTTATCTGCTAATGAAACTAACCTATGTTTTTATTATTTGATAATCTCCATTAATAGTGTTGTATATTTCTCAAGTATTTCATGGTAAAATAATCCTTTTATAGCTAACCACCCAACTCATGATCTAACTTTTACAGTTTTTTTGAATCCTCTGGATGAATTATTCTACTAAAAATGATTTTCCAAAGAAGGGATTTTTATTAACATTAATAACATTGTATATCAATAAAAAGTATCTTTCTAGAAACAATTTAGTAGATATTCACTACTTAGAAAACAATATAAATATGTGGGATCAACTACTATTTATATATTAATCTAAAAAAAATACATAACCATATATTTATAGAATACATTTATGGGTATATTTCAAATTTTAATAATTAAAAAGGTTGTATAAAATATTTTGGATGTTATTCAGATCATCATTTTTTATTTTTGATAAATAAATATGGAAAAAATAGATGTAATATTGGATACCTATAATATAAAAATATCATAAATTTATATAGTATGTTATCATTATTAGATGTATATATCTAATTAAATGTATAAATAAATGGAATTTCCAATATTTATAATTTTGATTTATATTATCATCCTAAATTAGTACTTCAAATACCGATAAATAAATAAAATTATTCCTAACATGGAAATGTAATAATCTGAATTTGAGGAGTTTTCAAATTTAATATTACAAAAAATGGAATTTGATAATTCTTATTTTATTATTCTAATATTTTTTTATTTAATACTTATCATATGTAAATAATAGGTTTTGTTAAAATATATATTAATATGACTTTCTGTTCTGATTAATTCATGAAATGTGTATATAATTTGTATATGAACACTAATGAAATGATTTATAACATCAATGTATTTTTATCATTAGTTATGTACTAGTATTTTATAATTTAATTGAACTATTATCATAAAATAATAATCAAAATTTAGAAAAAATAAAACTAAAATCTTTAAGTGTGTATGTTATCCACGAAAACTATTCCTTATAACTATCAAATTATAAATTTTACACATTATTAAACAAAAGTGAAACAAAGTGTTGTTTCTTAATTCACCATGGTATTAATAATTATCTTATGAAATGAAAAATTATAGATTTATTTTTTATATCCATCCTGTATCCACAGAAATAATCATCTAAACAAATTTTTAGAGAGAAAATAGATATATAAGGATTGAAAAATCTAGGTTTCATTGTTCCTTATAAATACCAACAAATTATTAACATCTTTGTGGGAATTTTTTGAAGAACATACCCCTGAAAAATATATAAGATATAATTGTTTAACATACAATAATGTAAATATTAATTCACCCCTATAAGAATATTTTTATTAATTATATTTCCAATTTCACCTAGATCTAGCTTTAAATTGGAATTTACCAAAGTATTAATTCTTTATATATTATTAAAATATATTAAGTATCAATAATAATTTTCTAGGATAAAATAATTATTTATAGTTTTTATGTATTTGAAGATAATGAAATTATGTATTTTTACAAATGATACTCATATTAAATTCACATTATATAATTATTAAAAATATCCATGGAAGTTATTTTCATGTTAATTTGATGATAAGATCATCTATATGTATATCTATAGGATTACAATACCATTAAAACATTCTTGATAAAATGAGTAGGGTTATTTAATAATTTAAATAATTTTTTATAAAGAAAACTAAATAAATATTTATACTATTTTCTTTCACATGTTCCATCCAATAAAGTTAATTAGTAATCTAAAAACAAATCCTTATTATAATGGACTTTTAAAACATGAACATATTTCAATATAAAATTTTTAATAAATAAAAATATTTTAAAATTTAATTTTTTAATCTTATTAAAAAATGAATAAATTCTTTGTAGAGATCCAAGATTCCAAGAAATTTTAATTTTTGATATTTTAGGTGTCATAGGTGTTGAAAGTGAGTTTGGATGTGGATAGCAGAAGAGGTGTTTGGTTTAGGATGACATTTATTATTTCATAAAAACTATCATGATAGGGTGAATTTTTCTATGGTTTGATAGATAGTTGAGATAAAGGAGAGGATTTTTTGATGTATATTCACCCTACCAAGGTCTTTATACTTGTGACATGATGACTTTAGTTTTAATAGGAATCGTGTCCATGATTATTTAGGATTCCTCTATTTGATGTATTTAATCAAGATGATTTTGGTTTCATTTTCATGTTATTAGGATATCTTCTATTTAAAAGGGGAGTAAATTGTGAATATAGAAGGAGTTTTAGAGGTACACCATAATTTTTATAGATTTTCCCATTGTGACATGGAAAAATATATTTCCACATGATTAAAATCAGTGTTATTAATATTGTAATGTAATTATTAATATTAATCGGGAATAACAAAGAGATATCGTGTTGTGGTGTCTTGAGATAGATTGAACCCAACCTCATTTTATTGTGATAAGGGTTGTCATGATATAATTTTAACCAACATATATTTGTTATAAATTCAGGTGGTTTCCCATATTTCATTTGATTTCTCCTGTTTTCTATGAACCCTAAGAATATAGTGGATTTGTTTTAGTGGGTGTGGGTTTCTTTGGTGATTCTTCTATCCCTATATCATGTGGGGGTGGTCTCTTTTGAAATTTTGTGGTCTTCCTTTAATTTTTATTATATTATTTCATTCTTATTATATCATGGTAAGGTTGTTTCAGGGAATAATGTTTAGTTTCATTAATCTTAAATTATTATACTAAAATAAGATTGATATTTTATAACTTGATAATGGTTTCCTTGTTAGTTTTTTAGTATCCAACCCATGTTTTCTTCTCTTAAATTTTTGTCATGTTGTTAAATATTATTTTCATGTAATCTATTTTTGGACTCTACTTTTATGACCCAAAATTATATATTGGGTTAGTATGAACTGTTTTTTACTAATGATTTACTTTATGACTATAATTATTTTGATTTCGATTTAATTATTTTTTGACACACATTAAAGGATTAATTATTTTCCATATTTCTATTGTTAACAATAGAGTGAGTTTCTAGGAAATTTCCTTGAGACGATTTGAGTCCTTTTTGAATTTTATATTAGTAGTCCATTCTTATAATTTTTTGCATAATTTTTGATATTATTCTTATTATTGAAATTTATACGGATGGTTTTTTAGAGGTTCTTTATTTTAGACTGGTTATGGGGAAAATGAGTGGTAGAATTAATGGAATTTTTTTTAGTAAATGTAAATACCCTAACCATAGTATCCATGATTTGGTGGTTTTTTTATTACATTGGAACTATATAAATGTGATCGTGTCACAAATGACTAAATTGGTTAATATTCTTAGAACATTACATACAATCTCTAATATTTCATTATAATTGAAAATATAAAAAGAAATATAGTAATTTATTTGATAACATAGTTATTTCCATTATAAAATCCTTATATATCAATCATAACAAACATCTTGGAATATTGGGAAAAAGGAAACATAAGAAATATGTGTGATTAGATGAAAAATGTGGGAATGAATATAGTGGAAAATATCATGAATAAATAATTCATAATTAATATGTTGGGGAAAATAACAAAAATAACATTACATTTAATCAGTAAATTTATCATGGATAATAATATGGAAGGAATAAATTGTGATCAAATAATTCCATATATATAATCGTATGAGTATAAACCATATCGATGGATATCATTAATAATCAAATAAACACAAGGAAATAAATAACTATTATGATAATTATGGAATGCATAATCTCTAAAATCCTAAAAATTACTTCATGTCCACCTTACAAGACATCTTATATAAATGTATATGGCCTCATCCAAATACCCAAGAAAGTTTTTCTCACGATACCAACCGATTCATCGAGGAGCTATAGTGATATCCATACATAAATTACTAATTTCAATGAATTATTAATATTAAATGGTTAAAAATAGTAAATATAGATATTGTTATTTAAATAATATCATACAAAATTTAAAAAACATCCCCAAAAATAAACATAATCACAAACCATCTAGAGTAAAATTGAGAGTGGTATAAAAATATTACATCCCAAATAAAACTAATTATAATCCATATAGATAAATTATAATGATGTCACCATTATAAGATATCCCTAGTGGAGAATAATTTATATTTTTGTTTTTATATTAAATAATAGAAATATATTAAAAATTTATTTTCAAAAATACCATTATCATTTTGACTCAAAAAAATCAGGGAAAATTTTTTATTAGTATTAAAATTAATGATAATTTATAATGGATATAATATTACATATATAGTGATTATGTTAAAAGAAATAATCCTTCTACACTTTCAATAAAAATTGTAAACTAACTTATTCAGAAAATAAAAAGGAGTTTCATTTTAAATCACTTTTTAAAAAGAAAAACATTGGAATATAGCATTGAAAATCATAGGTTAATATTAAAACAAATGATGAAAAATTTTATAAAAATCATGGATGTTGTATAAAAAATTCAACCATAAAAACAAATAAATTTTTCTTTTGATAAAAAACATTTTCTCACCAATTTATAATATCAAGAAAATGAAAATAGTAATATTACTCTATAATTTCATTAATTATTATATTATAAGAAAATATATTGGTTTTGAGATAGAAATATCAAATAACTCCAACATCATAGGCTTAAACATAATCAAATCCAAATAATGGTCATATTGTCAAATAAACCCTTACCACTTTGAAAATTTTGGAATCGTATGCCCCATGAAATAAAGAATGTAATATGTATATGTATATAAAATAAGTTTCTGGGAAATATAAATAAAATTCAATCATGGTAAGTATATAAACCACACAAAAGAAATATTTGGTGAATACTATCAGTCCAAGTATATAATTTTTTGTCATTGATGTATTAATATATGCTTTATGGGTTGGGATGAAGTGATGATTCTTCAATAATGGTTATATATTCATCAAAATGGATTGGATTTCATTCATGGAGAATTAAACATCGAAAATGTGATGTTTTATTCAGATATTATTAATTTTCCATTTCATGTGAAAAAATAACAAATGCACAATGAATACTACAAATTAATTCCATTCAAATCATTATGTGTAAGAATATTAGAAGAATTTATGTTTCCATGAAAAAATAGATTATTAATTCATGATAAAGAAGATGATATTAATGATGTGGTTTTGAATTTTAGTCTTGCGTATTACATATGTAGAATATATTTTTTATGGGCATTTAATAAAAATATAATCCAACCCATATGTCACACAAAGGCAAGCCCTCAAGCACACAAGTAAGGTATAAGAGATCAACCCCCATGGGAAGGCCTACCATCATTATTCCTCATGGGGTAAGGAGATCACACCAATGTATAACATTTTATTGCTCTACATAGGCCCATAGTAGAGAACGGAACATGGTTTGCACCTGTATTTTCATGTTGGGAGAAGCCCCTGATTCAGTGAACTGTAGTAGTGTGTCGGTTATAGTCCCTCATAGCTATATCGAATTCATATCAGTGGGAGTTGGATAATAAACAAGAGCATATCTACTATGGGTAACCAATGAGGTACACACGTGGTATATTCATTTTTCATCCATATTAAAAAAGATAGACACAAGTGTGGATATGTGATCCTACTGATCTGAGGCATATGATTGATCTCTGTGGTCATCTTCCTCTCATAGTTTCTTCTAGGAGTTCTTGTGCACTAAGGAATAAGACACTCATTAATGATATATAAAATGGTCATCTTCTAAGATGTTTCAAAATATTTGAGGTATTCTGATAAAATATAACTAATTCATGTAATCTAATGTCTTTCCTATATGTGAAAATTTCTAAGAAGATTCTTTGGATGAATTAAAAACATAGTTAGAGGTGTCCATTCCAACATTTCATCACCAAGTAAGAGTTTGAAGCTTAATAAAATTAATAATACTACGATCCTCATATCATGAACAAGAGGATATCACCTCAAAGGAGAAAACTAATCTTTCACAATAAAAAGACCTTAAATTTTGGGTATTCTTAAGAGAACCTGAACAACTATGTTTTTTGATGATAATATATGACATGGAATAAAAAAATAGAACAAAAATGTAATTTTTTAAGGAAAAGTGGTAGTGGAGTGATTCCTATAAAAGGAGAAGGTGAAAACCCTAGAGATACCGCTGATTTACTAAATCACCACTCAATGTTATGTAGAAAAATAGTGCACCAAGAGACACCTTTTTCATGAGGATGACATTCTAAAAATCCTTTGATTTGGTGGGGTAGAAGATAATTCTTGTGGTAAAGAATATATTCATAGCACAGTGCTTTTTTAACATGAAAATCTATGTTCTATGAATCATTTATGGAATTGAGATAACCCCCACATGTATTCCTCCTAGTTTCCACGAAACACAAAGAACCCATGCCTACTGGTTTTTCATTGTAGTGTAAAAACATTGAGTAAAGGTGGTTCATCAAAAAACAAATGAACATGGTTTCAATAAGAAGTTATAACCTGATTTTCTTTAGTATATCATATTCTATATTATTCATAGACGTTGAACACTCTGTTTTCTTGATATAGTCAATGCAACAAAAAATGCATGATCATGAATGTGTAAAGGAAAAAGTGAGACAATATGTTTGTGCATACTACTTTTTCATAAAAAAGGATGTTTATATTGTCTGAGGGTTAAAAAACATGTATCCTGTGAATTAATTTGTGCATAATAATTCACACATGAATAAATATTGAGATACCTAAACCTTCACTTTTGGATTCCATGAAATAATATCATGAAGTAAAATCCATTTGTTATTGTGTAAGTATTTTCCTTGAATAAAATTTTGAAGAGACTTATGTACATATTATTCACACAAAGTCATGAGGTTGGGTCTTAAGACATAAGGAATAATTTCAATAACAATGTTTCATGGAGGAAAATGATCATATTCAAGTGATCAGACTTAATTGAGGAATAACTGCTTCATAAAAATGGTTCAGGAATTGTTTTTTAGAAAGTGTGTTTTAGCATGATAATGGAAGAAGATCTATAGATCATCCTATAGTGGATCATGATTTAGGAGAAGAAACATCTTGTAGTTGGAGGGTAAAACCGGCTGCTGAAGATGATCGAGACTGGGGGATTCAATCAGTCGGGTGCAGCAGGGGGTATAACCAAGTTGGGAAGGTGAATTTGATATGGGGTATAGTTATATTTTAATTTGTGGAAATAACTAATTAATATCTCTAATAAAATA
The DNA here is from genome assembly GCA_963277665.1 of Viscum album. NCBI lineage: Eukaryota > Viridiplantae > Streptophyta > Magnoliopsida > Santalales > Viscaceae > Viscum > Viscum album. The sequence continues at coordinate 1,264,039,543 of OY728130.1, forward strand.
CTAATATAGTGGATAATTAATTTTGGGGAAGTAACCAATATAGTAAGGAGTAAGAATTTTATCTGAACCTTGTAAATCCTTATGTGATATGCATTTAATTTATATCATTATTAAAGGAAAGTATCAATGATACACGAAGAGTATATTAAATATATAACCATCCATAGGGGTTGAATTAAAAATGGAAAATTCATAAAACAAAAATGAGGATCACAAATTCACCCCCTTCCCCCCTCAGTGACTTTACACTAATCTAGAAACTATGATTTGTATCAGTTTGAAGGTTACATATAAAAATTTCAATAAACCACTGGGGATTGAGAACATAAATTCAGTAAATATAATGGGTGTTCCCATTTTCAATAGTGAGAACTATCAAGGATAGAGTAATAGTATAATAATATTTATTTTTCACATATATTATAAGTCATATATATAGCTACATTGGTATTTAAATCATATTATGAGAATTCTAATAAGAATTTTATATATAAGAATATATTTTAAATGGATGGAAAGGCTAAAAATTTAATATTTATGACTCTACATCAACATTATGACATTAATTGATGGGTCTCCACACTTCTTATAAAAATATGGGATAAATACGAAGTATCATTAAAGGAAATCTCAATGTCATGGTATAAAAGTTACAAATATCGATAACAATACATGAAGATATAAGCATGTGTAAAGATGAAAGTTTTGATGACATCTTTACTAGAGTAAATAAAATTTTTAGTTACATCAGAATATTTTGCGATAAGTGGGATGACTCCACCATTGTAAAGAAGATGATGATAAATTTTCTAGATAGATTTGATTAAAATATTATAGCTTTAGAAGACCATGAATATCTATCATTGGATGAAATTAATAATATTCTAATTATATATAAAGAGAAGAAAATAACATTTATTCAAAAGATATAATACACTGAATATAACATTTATTCAATTATAAATGTTAAATCAAGAATAAAAGTAGAACCCAAATTATGTGATTCTGAGGATAAGGAAGGAGAACAAGACTTCGATAAAATGATTTCCTTATTTACCAAAATGATTAATATAGGTGAGGTGAATATTAATGGAAATCTGTCAAGAAAATCATGGAATTTATGAAGGTCGGGTCATTTTACAAGTGAACTCCCATCTAATAATTCTATTGACAATGAATCACATAAATATGATAAAAAGTCACAAAAATAGTTAGGGATAAATATAATAAGAAATTTTCTTGCATGAATATAAATATGATGAGAAGATAAATGGATGAATATTCATCTAAAATTAGTTAGTCGTAAGATGGAAGACATTTTTAGAATATAATGTGTCTTATGGGTAAATCCAAGAATCCTATAGAATAATTTAAAGATGTTGAATGTTACAAGAGAAGAAAACTAGAATGGATGTTAAAAGAGAATCATGAAGATACACTTGTAAAAAATATAAGATTCGGGAAGGAAATTAAAATGATGAAGAAAAATGATGATAAAATATACATTGAACACAATTAATGTATTTATATATAAGATACACATCATAAATAAATGAAGGGATATAAGATAAAGATAGCTCAGTTGGAGGTAATGATTGTATTTTTGAAGAAAACCAAGTTGGAAAGGAAGAATAATAACATTTTTAAGAAAATAAAAAATATAGATTGAAAATAGTTTAATCTGATAATTTAGTGAATGATCCAAGTGAAAATATTTCCTATTTAATTTTTCATTCTTCTATAAATATTTATTTATAAATATTTAATACTTTACTAGAGATATTTTACATAATGTATAATCATAAAAGGTTTCTGTGAATAAGGGTCAAATATGACAAGTTTTTGTATTCCTGAAAATTCTAAATGTTTATCTATCACCTCTATTAGTATAAGTTTGATGGGCATGGATAAATATGGCTGGAGAAATAGAAAAAGTGATAAAACACCATCCATAAACAAGGTGCGACTAATTCATCCATGAGGATTACTCTTAAATAGAAACACCATCAATTTTTTAAAAGACTATAACAATAATCTTCTATGTTGAATTATTATCAATATGAGATATCAAGGTAAAGAGGATAATAATAGTGTGGTGGATTTTTTGGTCATAAAAAACTATTAATTTTGGAATTAAATTTCACTAACTAAATTGAGGAATGTAATAAGGGTGATAAATTATTAAAAAATGATATTAAATTATCAAAAAAAAGAGTTTTGCGACAATAACATCAACAAAACTGTGAACATGGAAACAATATGAATTCTTGAAGATAGTTTGTTGTACATGTGATAAGAATGTAACAAAGTAGAAAAATTATTGACAATACATACCTGATATATTCTCTATACTGAAATAGGAAAAAAAATATTTAATAGAAAATAGTTCCCTGTCATGTGTAGCTTCCTAGAAGTCAAAATAGAATGAAAAAAATATTTGTTGTTTAGCCAAACAAACTAAAATTACCTAATAAATTTTGAGAATATAAAAAAATAATGTTAAACTGAAGCATTTTATTAGAGAATCGATGTTCGAAAAAATTATTCCATACAATTATAATTGTAATTCATTGACTTGTGATGACTTTAAAATCACTATGTGTGAAAATTTAGAAAAAATTGGGAACGATATAAGATATTGAATGAAGATTCTACCATCTCTAGAAGAGATTATAAAGAATATATGCAAAGTAAAACAATAATATAGATGGTGCTAAAATGTAAATTACAACCACCTTAAAAGTGTCAATTGATGAAGAATGATCCATGAATGATTTTATGAAATTGAAGAAGATTAACTCATTCATATTGAGAGGAATCTCTAAATATAAATGTTATTTATTAGAAAAAAATAAATGGGGCCACCTAATTCACTACTATTTTATGTGTTTTGAGATAATATTCAGGTAATTTAAGTATAATTTTAAATTTTTAACTTCTAGAAAGCATTAGGATATAATTATTCATGGAGTATACGAACATCCAAGAAATGGATGAAAAGTGTGCATCCCTTAAGGGGGAGAAACATGTTGAATGAATCTAAAAATATCTGAATTGATTCAAAAAATAAGGTCAACTTATTTTAATCATGAATCCATTCATGGTTATTAATTTTTTTTATCTTATGAATTATGTGTTATATATTAATTTTATTGTGCCAGAATTCTTACTTATTACTTACTATCCTTTTTTAATCAAAAACACCTTTTTAAGACATATTTACAAAAAATTTATATCCCATTTGTTCAATTATGTTTTTGTAGAAAAAAATATTTATCCATAATTATAATAATTTTTAATGTATTAAAAATATTAACAATACATTCTTCATTATGATTATCATAATGATTATATATCTGAATAATCAGACTCACCATTATCAAAACCAAAAATTAGAATTTATGTCAACTCTATTGTACGGAAAAAGTCTTAACAATCAGATTGATACTAGCACTATTAACATCAAACTAACACACATAAAATAATTATCCTATAAAATTATTATGGAAGTGCATCGGACTGACCATGTTTATAATTAGAATGTATAAGACATTTTTTATAATGTATGGAAAATAATTTACACTGAAATGTTGTTAATTTATAAGGTTTTGAAAATTTAGTTATGTTGATATGTCATGTTCTAGCTATCAGATTCCATTATAAGTAACATGGAAATATTACTATTATGTGACCATTGGATGGATTCCTATATATACAAAGTCATTTTTAGAGCATAAAGCTAGAAGGTTACATTTAATCATGAATTTTTCCGAAGAATGCATGTAGTGAATAGATATTTCATAATCATTTTCATTAGAGAGTAGTATTATTGAAGATACATTTTCAGTAAGTCACCGTAAGAACGTTTTAAATTGTTACTCACATGTGATCATTATACTGATCGAGTGATTCTAGGGATAAGAATACAGTGAACCTGATCTTCATATTTAAGGCGTATAGGGATAGTAAAATAGAGTTGATCATTATATCGATGACATTTGATGATAGGATGAAAGTGATAATATGATCATCGTATTAATGGATTTCTTGGTAAAAAACTATAGATTTTAATTTTATTATAAAATAGTGGATTCCTTTAGTTATGTTTATTGACTACCATTATCATAAATTTAAAAGATTTATCTTTTTAATAGATTATAAGTCATTAATAATCTAGATTGCTATAAATTTTTTTACATGTTTATTTTCCATGGTTCGTGTTAAAGAAAGTTAGATATTATACTTAAACTTTATAATATAATTTTTTTATTGGTATCATTATTAATATGATAAATACACTCTATTTAATTGTATCTATAGTGATAATGATCATTTATACCTAATATAATCATATTGTTGTGATTGTGAATCTATGAGTTTGATAATCAGACTAAGGGTCGAGTTTGACAACCTACTTTAAAATGATTGTTCACTAATTATTTTTATTATTTTAAACTATGTGTTTAAAATAAAATTCAATCCCTATAACTCTAGTAATCATTTCCATCAAGATAATATATTTTAATCCAAAAAATTTTATTTGATCAAGATTCTAATGCTCATATATTTACTATATTTTCACTTATTCCATTAGTTTCATGTTTTTCAAGGGTTTGATATAAACATCTTATTTATAAACTGCTATACACTAACATGTATTTGTAGAAGTTATTTTTTGTTTTTTTTTTAATTTTTGTATGTCTTAGTTTTGGTTCAATAGATAACTTAAATCAGATCTGACCACCTTTCTTTGGGGGTGATAATTATGAGTACTCGATAGATAGGATGAATTCATTTGTTATCAACACTAGAGTTAATAACAATTTTATTATCAATGCAGATTTTGAGACCTCTTATTAAGAATCTATTACTTTTACTCATTAAGAAATGTCGGAATATCAATTAATCTATTGATTAAGGAATACTTTATTATGTACCATGATTATAAGAATATATAGTAAGATATCATCATGTGAAGCTGCTAATAGTACCCAGAAAAATATTGAAGTTACCCACTTTGGGACTTTGAAAGATGTTGAGACTAGAAGATCCATGCTTAGAGATGATTACCATGATTTTTATTTCTTATCTGGTGAATCGGTTGAAAAAAAACATCAGTTGTTTTTGAAAATCATAAATAGTTTACAATTTGTTGGTGAAAAAGGTCAAGATGATTAAATCCTTGTTGGGAAGATAATTGATATTATTCCCTATGAGAGGAAATCAAAGATAAAAAATATTGACAAGAAAATAATGATAAAAAATCTTACCATATATAACATTATTAGAAACCTTATTTGATATGTGGTAAGAATAAAAATAGATTTATAGAAAGAGAAAAATAAAAATAGAGGTACAACTTTTGAAACTACTACTATTCTTACAAAATCACAAACTTCATAGAATGTTGTTATATTATTAATGAAGAATAATGTTATTGTGCAATATAATTTTAGTACTTATTAATATTCAATGAATGAATTATAGAATCTATAAATAATAATGAAAAACATAATTGGAATTAAATGTTCACATTACCGATAAAAAAGAGTCATATGTATAAAGATGACAAAAATATGAATTCACGTGTTATGAATGTACGAAAGATGGACACATATGACATTATTTTCTAAAACTAAAGATGAATGATACAAAAAATAAATTCATAATGTAATTAAAAGAAATAATAAAAATCAAAAGGAAAGAGAGTCCCAAAATCTACTAACACATGGGTTTTCAGTCATGTTGATTTCACTGAAACTTATTCTAAAAAGGAAGGTTTCAGGAAAAGTGACATGGTTCTTTTTTCCAAAGTTCCCTTAGCTAATAAGTTTCTAATATCTAAGGAACATTCAGTTGAAAATATAATAATAAATTCTGTATGTTTTAATTACCCTAATGAGAAATTTATAGACCATCTAATGAAAATTCATAATCTTAGAGGGTTGATCATTATTTACAACATTATGATCATGTTTCTCATTTTAAAATTTCCTTATAAAATTATAATTGTAATATTTTTCAAAAATGTGATTATTATAAATGAAAATTACCTATGTTTGATTCAAGAATAAATGATTTTAATATTAAAATATCATATCTTTTTAATGATCTTGATCAAAATATTTCTAAAAAAATCTATTTATAAAGATCATGAAAATATATCTTTTGAGAAAGATAGTTTAAAAACTATTTTTTATAAAATTAATTCCAAAACTGATACAATTGAGTAAAAGTATTTAGTTATAAAACTAAATTCTATTATTTCAACATTAAATAACCTTATATCAAAATTTACCATAAGATGGGAAAACATTGATAAAATGTAATAACAAATTAATCCAATTGGGAATAGTTCCTAAATGGGTTTTTCTTATGAAAACCTAATTTCAGTACAAATTTCCTTATTCCAAAAAAGTGAACCATTTTTTACCAAGTGTTAAAGTGGTGGCCACTGGAAAAATAATTGTTCATTAAATAAGGTTCAATCCCTAGGTTTTCATAAATCATAATTTTCTAAACAAATTTGGATTCTTAATCATTTGTTTTCTAACATTACAAGACCCAAGAAGGTTGCGATCAGAATGTATAATTTTTTTTTGTTTTTAGGAAAAAATATAGTACCAACAATAAGAATATATGGTACACAGATAGTGCGTATTCAAGACAGATTACTAAAAAAATACATTATGAATAAGATAATAAAAATTAAAGGTGGTATTTTAACCTTCAAAGATAATTCTCAATGATATTTTATCAAAATACGTAACATCTTTCTTCTTGAAAAAACTCTCATTTCAAATGTTTTATTTATGGAAGGTATTAATCAAAACATAAAAAGAATAATTCAACTAAATTATGAAGTTTACCTTGTGAACATTACAAGTTATACAAAGAATTACGTAGTCTCAAAAAAGAATTTTTTTTCTTCCAATCGTAATGAGGATGTTTATATATTTAACATAGAAGACCATAGAAGCTAGAAATTACCTTGTCTAAATGTAGTGGAAGATCAGTATTGGTTATTCTATATATGTTTAAGAAATTGTACCCCTATAAAATTTTCTAAATTTTCTAAGAAAGTACTTATTTGAAATCTACATGAACTTTTGTTTCACACTTAAGATTACTGTGACCCATATTAAATTGGTAACAAACATAATTACATTTTTATGTCTATTAATGATGTCTCAATTTATGATGTTTTATAGTGAGTAAACATGGATTTTTTTCTCTATAAAAATAATGGATGTATTGGGGAAAATACTATATATATTTCTTAGTTTCTTATGACAATAGATATTATTGGGATAATTTTATCACAACAAAATAAAATGACTTTTTTATTTGAAAATTATTATATCCAGAGATAACAATGAGAAAAAAATATCCTTAATAACAATTTATAGTTAACATATGGAAGAATTAGAAAATGATGATTTAGAAACATTTTATTATAAGAATGGTATAGAACATAACTTCACAACACTTAGACCCCCCAGTAAAATGGTGTAGTTGAAAGAAGAAATATAATTCTTCAAGAAATAAATAGAACCATGTTGTGTGAATACTCAATTTCTAATCATTTTTTCAATTATATAGTTATCACTACTTTTTATAATATAAATACTCTTTTGATTAGAACGTTTCTTAATAAAACTCCTTATGATTTGGTGATAGGAAGAAAACCATAATCAAATTACACAATTATTTTTGTTGAAAATTATTAATCTTGAATAAAGAATATAATTTAAATAAATTTTCACACAAATCTAATGAAGGAATACTTTTTGTTTTTCCCACTACTTCAAATAAATATATAATTTTTTATAGTAAAAAATATTGTACTATTAAGGAAACTATGAGAGTAATGTTTTATGAAACTGATCATTTTTATTGGAAATAACCACAACCTATATCCTCCATAAATGTTATTTTGGAAATAGTTTATAAAATGTTTTTAGAAATATATTATCATAATGAAATAACTCAATAAATAGTTTTTTATGTAATTAATCATGAATATTTTCTACCTATCATTTAAGAACAGACTATTGGAAACCCAAGAAGCCAGTTGTTATTTAGAAATCATCTTAATAATAGTATCATGAATTTCATTAATCAAATTGTTATGAATTGAAGTTCCTTAAGAAATTAAATTTAACATATGTCATTCTTATCACAATTTTTACCTAATAATCCTAATGGGTATTTAGGTGATGAGGATTGGATTTATAAAATATAATATGAACATAATTAATTTTAGAGAAAAAAGTCTGTAATTTAGTTATACAGTCTATAAACACTTCTATAATTAGAGTGAAATTATTTTTCCAAATAAATGTGATGATAATAAAATATTTGTGGGAAATCAAGCTATAATTATTTCTATGGTTTTCAATCAAAAATATGGATTTAATTATGATGAAATATATGCACCAGTATCATAACTTGAAGTTACTGAATAAAATTAGTCTTTATAGTATTCTTTAATTTTGAACTTTTTCAAATGGATGTCAATTGTTCATTTCCTGATAGATATGTTTAGGAGGAAGTTTTTGTTGAACAACACTTGGTTTTTAAAATAAAATAACATCCATAATATGTTTATAAACATTACAAATCATTATATTGAATTAATAAAGACCCTAGAGCTTGGTATGATAGGTTAACATGATTTTTGTTATAAAAAAATTTGGTTAATAGAGCTATAGATTCAAAAATATTATAAAATATGTTAATAAAAATTTTATGATTTTAAAATTTTATGTTGATGACATTATATCAGATAAAATAAAAATCTTTGACAAAAGTCGTTACTGATCTTATGAAATCTGAATTTAAAATAAGTAAGATGGGTGAGTAAACATGTTTTGTTGGTGTAAATTTTTATAAAATCCATAAGGAACCTTAATATATCAACATAAAAATATTAAAGATCATTTAAATAAATTTGGATATGTAAATATAAAAATTATTATTACTCATATTAGTACCTCAAACGTATTAGATCTTGATGGGGCTGGGCAATCCATAGATCAGAAGACATTTGTAGGTATAATTTGAAGTTTACATTACTTAAAATCTAGTAATCTAGATTTAATGTTTTTATGCTAATGTGAAGCATATCATAAAAATTGAAAATAATACCATTTAGAAGCTATGAAATGAGTTTTCTTATCTGAAGGGAACTATAGATTTAGTTCTTTTTTATCTTAGTGAAAATATTTTGAAATTTATAAGTTTTTCTGATTCTGACATTGGTGGTTGTAGAATTGATAGAAAAAACTACATACAGAACATATAATTTCTTAGAAGATTCATTAGTTTCTTGGATATATAATAAGAAACACTCAGTAGCACTCTCTACTAATGAAGATGAATATGTGATAGCTAAAATTTGTTAAGCTCAAGAGTTATGGATGAAACACACATTTACTAACCATATCCCGAGTTTCACTAAAAATTAAATACATTGTGATAATTTAAATTCCATTTATTTAATTTGAAACCCAACACATTACTCAATTTATAAGAACATAGATATAATATGTCATTTCTTTTAGGAACACACATATAAATGAGATACCATTTAATATTTCATTATAACAAAATAAAAACAAACTAAAATTGTTACATAACCTCTTCATTCTGAAAGATTTTAATACATTAAATAGAATATAGAAATTTTCAACATAATCTAATCATTCATATCTTCTAATTTTTACCCATATACTTATATTAAGAAACTTTTTTATGGGGGGGGGGTTATATATTTTTGTTCTTTTTTTCCAAAAAAATGTTTATAAATATTTTGTAATGAGTTTTATAAACTCATATTTCTTTATAATGTTTTTTTTTTCAAAACCTCCAAAGGAATTGTTGACACAAAAACTGTTATAAAATTTTTAAACTCATTTTTTAACAAAAATTTCATATTTGAAAAATATATCAAATAGTTTTTCTAATAAAACTATTGAAACAAGTATCCTTAATGAAAGCACTATAACTAGATGTTATTTTAGAACTATCAATGTTTATTTAATTTACAAAATCCATGAAGAAAAAATTATTCATACCAATGGAACTATTCTATTTGAAATTTATTATTCTACTATTTTTTGTTTTTCTACTTTCTCTTTATATTTGTTATTTTAAATTTTTTTATTATACTTTTAGGTCTTGTAAAATAAATATTTTGTCTTCAGAATATTAAATGTTTTCCTTAAAAGATTCATTCACTATATGATATGTTTTTTTTAAACTTCAAGGTTTTAAAACGGTTTTTAAAAATTTCATTGATGTATTTTTGAGTTTCAAATCAGAGAAGTATCCATATGAACCATTTGTTTTTTATTTATGATAAATTTCTATACCTGATTCCAAAATTTATAGGGACCCCTCTATCCCACATCGGTTTATTAGGTTTTTCACTCCCAAAATGATGAACCCTATAGATTTATTTGTTAAATAAATTTTCTTTATGTCATATTCACAAGATTAACTTTAGAATCAAATAAAGAACAAAAAATAAATTTTCTAAGTGAAATTTTTTCAGATAAATGTTAGAAGAGAGATATTTCTATGATAAGTGTTATTCAACTACAAGGAATATTATTTACATTCAAGGTTGGAAATTTTTGTGTGTTAAGAAACCTCAAAGTGAACATGATTTATACATTCTAGATCTTGTAAATGAGTTTTATGTGTTTGTTCATTTTTTAATTGATATGGAAAAGAAAACTTATCATTTTATTTATATGGAAATAAATATAAGTTTTCTTATAATAATATTGTGGAGTTATTTGTACTCACTAAAGGTGAAGAGTATTTCAAAATATCACAAACTACCATAAAAGCTTAGATCTTTTAACAAGACTATTGATGAATATTGGTTTTTTTCTATATATGAAAAAATAATGAATGTATCCCATATCACTCTAGTTAATAGTGTTGTTTTATAATAGATGTAAGGATTCTTTATATCAATAAAGGGTGATAGATATATTCTCATGATATTAGATGTGTTTGTATTGTATTTTCTTGTAAATTTGAGGAATATATATTTGATCATGTTTATCAATATCACTTATGAAAACATTAAAACATAATAAATTAAGTCAAAATTAATTATGTTTCTATATTTTGTTAACAATATGGATATAAAATGTTTGAATTTATTAAAACTTGAAAATATGTAATATATGATGAGGGATAATATCTCATTTATCAGTGATTATATAATGAATTGGGTGAGGAATGTTTTTTATAACAAGCCAAAGAATTTTTTTGAGAAAAGTGATAGAGATTTTTCAAAAGCACAACCATCATGGAATTCAGATAAGTTTTTAATAAGAATAAGAGGAATTTTGATACCTCTCATCTTAACATTATAAAGAGGTAGAAGAAATATCATGATGATACTTTTGGAGATTGCAAGAAAAAGAAATATGAGAATAAGATAGGAGATCCAGAGTTCATACATGACCTTTGTGATGAAAATTAAACAACAATCTGTGTTGTTGAAACCATAAAAGTCAATGAGAAGAATATAAAAACATTTGCAATTGAAATATGAAAGAATAGTTGATATCCATTTGAAAGGTGTTCAAAGAGTATTTAAAAATGTTGTAATTCCAACATCCCATTATGGTCAATTGAACTTGGATACAATGCTCGTATTTTAATGAACAACCATTTCCCACGATGAAATTGTTTTAGTCATATACAAAGGAAAAGAAAAAGTGGTTGTTGAATAATAATTCGCAAACATTCAAAAAATAATAATTAGAATAGTTTCTAGCTGTTAATAGATATTATAGAACTGTAAGAAAAATTGAAGAAGAACTTGACAAGGATGTTAATGAAGAATTTTATGGAGATGTAAAATAAGAAGAATTAGCTAATAAAAATCAAGAAGAAGTAGAATATGAATAGGGTGAAACAAAAAATAGTAAAATAATTTGTTATAGTGGATGAATTAAATGATGATAATATAAAGGAAGATGGAGGTAATGAAAATAAATCAGATAAGATGTAATCAAATTCGTCATCATCATCCTACTTGTATTTTCACTTCAATAATGATAAATAAGATTCATCCATAATAACTCAATAAGATCTAACTCCATTAGAAGTAGATTCATAATCATCAACAATGAAATATGGTGATCAAAATTCAAATACAAAATTTGAGGAGAAATATGAATCAAATGTGGATATTGATATCCTGGAATTCTTTGATGATAAGTAAGTAGATAATAAGAACTTTTTTAAAGAAGTTTCAAAACTTATTTATTAGAAATAAAATAATAATGAAATGAAATTAGAAGTCGAGATGAGTGGCATAAAATCAAATGAGGTTTAGTAAGATAAATTAGTGTATACTAGAACAATTTCTCCAGAAGTATTAGAATATATAGTAAATGTAATGAAAATTTTAAAATTAATTATTCCTTAAATTACTACAATTGAAGAAATAGGTTAACTAATTCAAAAATTCTTTATCACAAATCAGAATCTATATTGTTTTTGACATATAAGGATATTTAAATTGAGGAAGACATAAATTTTTTCAAGAAGGTTCCTAGTCTCATAAAAACTAATTCCGTCAGATGTTTGAATTATTCCATGACGTTGATGCTGATATCAAGATGAAAAATGAACTGTTTTATGAAGTTAAGAATATTTTAGTAGATTCAGCAAGTTATTTCAATGAATTTTCATCTCATATGGCTGAATGAGTGAATTTTAGAGAATATTTTATGTATTCCACTAATAAATGAATTGAGAAAGATAATAATTTGGCGAAGAATATTTGAGACATGATGCTTGAGATATCCTGAATCTGATCTTTTGAAGAAGAATTCATTATATTGAGATATCAAAGAAAAGATAATTCAAAGGAATTCAATAAGTTTCATAAATATAAAGAGATATTTGAAAAGCTAGATAATGATATAAATGTTTTCAAAAAGAGGAAGGCCTTTTTGAATACTTTAATGCATAAATAATGGATATTTTTCTTTTAAAATATTATTATAATAGTTTTGTAAATAATTTTAAATTTTTCTTATGAATAATATATTTTCTTCATCAAATTAGAATTTTCCTAAATGTTTTCCAATTTATATATCATGAATATTATTTAATATCTATTTTTTTGAATATTAGTTAGTTCATTATATTGTTCCATTAGTTACTTTTTTAAAATTTCATAAAAATAATAAAATTCTCATTCATTATTAAAACCAAAAATGGTGAAAACTATTATACAGGGAAGAAATTCTTAATTGAGGTGGATTTTTTATTCAAAGGGGGATATTTTTCTTTAATGGGTGAATACAAAAATTATGGGGAGAATAATTCTTAAGAAGGGATGTTTTTTTAAATAAGAACACATCCAATACTCTCATCATATTCAGAATAATATTAATAAGAGTTATAAGGTTTGGTGGAGTAACGGTGTTAAGGAATAACTCTGAATATGAAGTACTTAAAAGAAATAGTAATTTATGTATTTCAAGTTAATTATTCTTTTATGTTATGGGGTTTGTGCATTACAAAAGGGGTATATTGTTGATTTAATATTTTTACTTATTATTATTCATCACTTTAGTTTTGTAAATCACAAACACCTTTTCTAAAATATGTTTACTAAATTATTATGTCCCATGTGTTTTATAATGTTTTTGTAAAAAAATTTATATTTTCCCATAATTAGAATAACCTGTAATATATTATGAATATAAAAAATACATTATTTAATAAAATTAGAATAATGATTATGTGTCTGATTAATCATACTCACCATTATTAGATCCATAAGATAGCCTTTATATCATGTCTATCATTTTAAAGATGCATTACCAATCAGACTGATATTGGTACTAATAAAATTGGAGAGACTCTAATATATATTATCTTATTGACATTATTATTTAATTCCATTGAATTGAACATTTTTTAAATTATAATACATAATCATTGTATCTAATTTAGGAAAAATCATTAACACGGTAACAGTGTCAATCAATATGACATTAAGAATTCAGTTACGATGATATTTCTTGTTCTAGTTTTCTAAAGACATTACCTAACCATTGGAAGGATGCCTGTAAGTAAATATTTATTTGAGGAGTTTGGTGTTTTTCGATTATTTTCGATCTAAAATTTTTTATAAGAATAAATATTTTTAACAGATTATTCATAATATTTCTATTTATTTAGAGAGTATTATTCATAAAGAAAACTTGTTAGTTTTTATCATTAGATTTTTTTTAATTGTTACTCATGTATGATCCTAAAAATGATCATGTAATTTCAAGGATAAGAAGACGAAGAATCAAATCATCAGATCAAGGGATTATAGAGATAGTAAGACAAATCTAATCAACGTATTGTGGGATTATATCAAATAGAAGAAAGAGTTAATTAGGTTATCATATTGAGGTATTTCATAGTATGGAAAGACAGACTATATAGTAATTCAAAAATATTGGACAAACTTAGCTAGGGTTATGGACTACCTTTCCCTTAAGGTTAAAAGTGTTTAATTTTAGTAGATTCCACATCATTCATACTAATTCAAGATATTACTAGTTTTTACAAGTTTATTTTATGATGTTGTTGTCAAATAATTTTATTAATCATTCATAAATATTATTATATTAATTTTTTATTAGTGTTATTTTTATTATGATAAATTCACTCTAATTAATCTGATCTATAGTGATTATAATCCTTTATCTCTAATATAATCCGAACACTTTTATTCTGACTATGTAACTTTGATAATCAGACTAAGGGATGAGTCTGATAACATACATTAAGAGGATTCTAAATTATTTAGTATAATTATTTTAAACTATGATTTTAGACTAAAATCCCCCCTATTTTAATAATTTACATTAAGAGAAGATTTTTCGATCAAATATATTTATTTAAAAATGATAAAATATGGGAGATATATGTTATAAACTTCAAAATTATGATAGTTTGTTTGAATTATTTTCATGATTTTTCATTTAATTGATTAATATTACTATTTATAGAACCATTAATGACAATTAATGCCTTTCATGAATGATTTCCTATGCATGAAATTTTATGGATATCTTAGACATCCCTTGTTGTATCTATTTTATTTTTATCAACCATGTTATCACATATAGACTTCATGTAGATTAACTAAAGTCTCATTTCATAGAGAACCATGTGATATCATTCCTATCCTATAATTTATCATTTAATTTTCATATAAAGGAGAAGTTCATGTTTTTTAAATGAGATTAACTTGATGAAAAAATACACCACTTTTACTTTGAACTTGATAATAAAAATGGTAGAAAATGTTAAGCACTCATATTTATTTTTGAATATGTGAAAAATATATTGATAACAAATACAAATTGGGAGATTATTAGGTCTAATTTTGAATATGTTTTCCATGATCTATCAATATGTGTTTGGTGAGTTTCATAATGCAAGGATTCCTTGATTTCCATGGATTTATCTAACAACATTGGATGCCACACCTATAAAATTATCCATGGACCATTATCATTGGACAAATGTGATGATCGTTGATTTTTTTTCTTAACTATAAATGTATTATGTAAAATAAAAAATTCATGTTGAATACAATAAATGAATATTATGAAAAGATTTATTTTTATAAATAGAAGAAGAATTGATGATTATGTGAAAAAAATAAATTATTAATTTGTTAGAAAGAATAGGAGATGGTTGAGGTGGGTTGGTAATTTAGGCTTGGGGATTCTACACCTATAATATATTTTTATGCGGTTTTATTAAGAATATGGTCCAAACCATGAGAGAAAATTAGGCTTGAACTCATCCACATATAGGAAGCCCAAGGGGTCAACCCCTATGTGGTGGACTAACAAAGGAATCTTTCATGGTTAATTAAGAGAACAATCATGTATATAGAACTCTTGGTCCATGTAGGCATGCAGAAGAGTGAGCTATATAGTGTGATCCAATATATAATAGAGGGATGAATCTCATTATGGTGTATAGTGCAGTGGAGTGTGGGTGTTGATCCCAAATGGACAGATCAAAGTGGTAGATGGAGTAGTTATCTAATAAAACAAATAAAAACCTCTACAGGAAACTGATGTGGGGTGTACCCAGTGTATTCACTATTCATAAATATTAAAAAACATATGCATGGGTGAGGATGAAAGATATAATTGATATGATCTATTCCAATTATCTAAGCTGTTTTCTTCCACATCTGAATACATTATATAGTTTCAGTATATCAGATCAAAAAAACATCTTAAGATTGAAAATTTGGTAATCTTCTCTAACATTACTAATGGATTGAGGTCTTCAAATCGAACAAAAATCCTAAATGCAATTTAATATCTTTCATGAATGTGATTAATTTAAAGAAGATTCTTTAGTCAATCTAGAAACATATTTTTAAGAGGGTATTCAAACATATGATCACTATGAATGAGATAAAATATTGAAAAAATAAATAATCATGTTATCCTCATTTTATTCATGTGAAGATATAACCACAAATTAAAAAATAGACCTCACATATTAAAAAACTGTGAAATTTGGAATTTGTTTTAAATAATCCGAATGAATTAGGTATTTGATGAAGAGTTGTGACATGACATAAAAACAATATTTCCAATGTTGAATTTTTCTCAGTTTAGTGGTGGTACAGTTCTTCCTATAAGAGGATTACATTCGAGCCAGAGTGCTATTGTGGATCAATATTAGAGGCTCTCATTATTCTGGATAAAAATATAGAACCATGTGACACCAGTTTCACAATGAGGTGTTTCTGTAAATCCTTGACTTATAAGAGGGATAATATGATTTCACATACATGTGTTAAGTACATAGAACACTTTTTGTGCATCGTGATGAAATATGTTTTGTGAATCCTTTAGAAAATCATTATAAATCCCACCCATATCCCTCTTGTTTTTAATGAAGCACCAAGAACCCACACTAGCCTACCTTACATGAAGTTTTGAACTCCTTTCATGAGGGTTGTTTTTATGAGAACCAAAACACTTGGTTTCCTGAATAAGTTATAGTATTGTCTGTTTTAGTATCATTTTTTTGTCATTAATAACAAATAGTGCACACTTTGATTTCATGATACAGTCAGTGCATGCCAAAATTCATGCTCATGCACATGTTAATAAAAAATTGATACAAATGTGTCTTTGATTAAAAAGTTTGAATAAATAAATTAACTTGTATGATGTGTTTATGATTTTTCATAAAATGGGTATCACATGACTGAATTCAGTAATAATCGTGCACACTTGAAAAACTTTTGAGAAACCCAAGACGAAACTTTTTGAGTCCATGAAATATAAGCATGATGTGAAATTGATTTCATATTGTGAGTTTATTTTACATGAATAAAATAATGAGGAAGATTGAATGAAATCCATTCAAAAATAGTAGTGTGTCAGAGACATTAGACTAAAGTTATAATTTTCCAAGCATAGTTGTATTATGAAAATTGATCATATTCATATGAAAAGAATTACTTGAGTAAGACATGCATCATAACAAAGGTTCTTATGTTGTAAATTACAATGTGTGATCCAGTAATATCATAGTGAAAGATCAAAAAACAAAACTATCATTGATCAAGACTAGATAGAATAAGGATCTTCAAGATGGGGATATAACTATTTATATAAGAAGATTGAGACTAGGGGGTATAACTTGTATAGTTTAGTTATGGTGTATAACAACTAGTGAAGGTGGACTAGAACTGGGGGTATAACCAACTAGTAAATAGTGGGTATAACAAATTACTATTTTTAACCAATAGATTATATAGTCGATAGTATCTGCGGGGTAACTAACATAGTATGGATTATGTATTTGTGCTGAACATTTTATATCATTATTTTTTATGACTTTAACTTAATAAAATATTCAAGGAAAGGTTAAGTTACATAATAAGAGAGGATCGAGGTTTTTTTAGCCATTGGGGTGGAATAAGAAAGTAACAATTCATAAAAATAAAAGGAGGATCACTTTTTATGCACCACCCTTTCTCAATAACCATACAACTAATCTGGGAACTACAATTTGTATCAGAGTGAAGCTTAAAACTGAATGATCGAAGAGACTATTGGGGATGGAGAACACGAATTTAGTAAATAGTAATTTTGTTACCATTTTTAATGGGGATAAATATCATTTTTTTGAGTAATAGAATGTTAATGTATCTCGTGTCACTTTGAGTGTAACAAACACATATAGCTACAGCCATATGTCTACCCTATGATGCGAATTATCCTATGAATTTTATAGATAATTAGAACTTGTGTATGGATAGTGAGGCTAAAAAATTAATTGTTGTGTATCCATAAAAAAGGTATAAACTAAAGTAAGGGGTCTCCAAACTGAAGAAGAAATATTTGTTAAATTGAGATGTAACTATGTAGGAAGTCTCCATGTTAAATAAGTGAATTCACTAATCCGGGGAAGATGGTTTGATGATATTAAAATGTGTGATAATGAAAGTGTTGATTAATAAATTACCAAAGGAAATGATATTTTTAGCAACATTAAAATATTTAGGTTGAAGCTGGATGATTGAAGCCTTGTAATTAAATCGTTGAGAAATTTACCATATAGATTTCATCATAAGGTTTTAGCTGTGGAATAAAGAAAAAATTCATCATTGGATAGACATCATTATATTTTCATTAGATATGAAATTACAAAAAATATTATCTTTCAAGAATAAATAAAATAATAAAAATGATTTTGAAACCACAATAAAATGTAAGGAAATAATCGATGAATAACCAGAGTAAAGTGATTATATAGATGATGAATGTGAATAAGGATTTAAAAAAATAATGGCCTTATTTTCTTATATGTTTAACAGAGGAAGGTTGAATGAAAAAGGAATATAATCCCTAAAATTATATAATTTCCAATGGAGTGGTCATTTTTCTGGTAAATTCTCCAAGATTAAGGATGGTTACACTAAATCATATGAATATGATAACAAGTCTCATAAAATAAATAGTATGAATTACAAGAATAATTTTTATTCCAAGAAGAGAAATATAATGAGGAGATAAATTGATGAAAATTCATCAACAAGTGGTGAGTTAGAAGATGGGTGATATTACAAAAATATAATAATTATTGTTGGAAAATAAATGAAGCATGAATACTCATTTGAAGATGATGACATTCTAAGATACACTTCTGAATAGTATGAAACTCAATAAATAAATGAAAAGGATAAATAAAGAAGTTGAAAAAATAAACCTTGAAAATAATGAATGTCTTAAGAAAGAGGATAAATGTATTAAAGAAATAATAATATATAATATGAATAAATCATGGTTGGAAGTTAGACTGAAGACTGATAAAAAATCCATTTGTTGAGCAAGAATCATCACATGATGAAAAAATAAACAATAAAGATTATAAATAGTTTAATATGAGGATTTTGTGAATGATCCAAGTGAAAATATTTCTGATAAATAGAATGAGTTATATTAGAAATTTAACAATATGTCTTTATAATTGTAAATTTTATATGAAAATGATAGAATACTACGATATGTCTATTTAACATAAAGGTGAATCATCATGAGATACTATAAAGAAGGGTCAGCTAAGATAAGTTGTTTCTCCTCCCAATCAGTCTCAATTTATATATGTTAGCTCTAATAGTTCATTTTTTTGGAATGACTAAAGTTGGCTGGACTAGAAGGGAAAGTGAGAAAATATCATCTATAAAGGAAGAGTTGAAAAATTCACCCAAAAGTATTCCTCCTATGCAGACACACACACAATATTTTAAAAGGCATAAACAAAAATCTTCATAGTGTAATTATTATCAATATAGAAGTTCAAGGTTTAAAGGAAACTACCAGTGTTGTAGAGTTTCATTTCAAAAATCCAATTTTCAATGTTTTAAAATGTCACCACCAGGAATGATACATGAATTTAATGGGAGAAATACTGAACAAATGAAGTTATATTATCAAAGAGATAATCCAGTGACTAAGAAATCATCAAAACATTCAATACATAATGAATATGAATTCAGAAATATAGGTTTTGGTAGATGTGATGAAGAAGTTCAAAAAGATTATAAATTATTTAGAAGAATTCAATTACATATTTTCTATTCTATGATATGAAATATATTCCATAGAAAAATAGTGTCATGCCTTGTATATATTCTGAGATGATAACAAATTAAATAAATAATACCTAGTTGGTGTCCAAACCAACCGAAATTGGGTAACAAATTGGATTAATATGAAAAACATTATAAAATTAAAGGGAATAATGTAAGTAAATAATTTATGATGTTAAATGTTATTTCACACAATGTTGATTAAAATCCATCCACATGGGAGGACATTAAAATCATTAAGTTTGAAATTTGTGAACAAAATAGGCATGTCACAAGATATTGTGTGAAAATTATACCATCCCAAGAAGAGAGAATTAATAAGATATGGAAAGTAAATAAAAGTAATATGTTGATGAAATGGAATGTACATCCATATAAAAATCTTCAACTGATGAGGAAATATCAATCACACATATAAGAAATCAATGAAGAAGTATAAGAAGAAGTCCAGTTTGAGAGGAATCTCTCAATATAAATTTTATTTATTTGAAACAGAAAATATCCCTCCTTATTAAATATTATTTTATTTTTTTGATCTATAATTCATTTAATTTACGGATATGTTTTATTTTATCACTATTGGACAACATGAAGATGTGCTACTTCATAGATCCTTATTGATTTCCATGAAATGGAAGAAGATTGTGCATCCCCTCTGGGGGAGAAATATCAATAATTAATTTTAAAAACAGCGAAAAGATTCGAAACTGAAGGTCAAGGAGTTACAATCAAACATATATATTTTGTTCTTAATTGTGTTTATCATATCAATTATAGGGAGTGGTTGAATGAGGTAAAAATGAGACATTGGGGGGATGCATACTTATGTGCCATAAAATTCTGATCATTTTTTTAATCTATGAGAAGGATCTAGCATATAAATATTAAATATTATTATTTACAACCCCATGATTTGTAATAGTGATAATAAAATAATTATTTCACATTCATATAATTTTTTTGATAGCTTAGACATCCCTGGTTGTATCTATCTTATCATTTACACTGAGTTAGCCTATGTAGACTTATAGTTGATTAACTAAATGTACATTGGTAAGTGAACAATGTGAGATCATTTCATTACTATATATGATCATTTATTATTCATATAAATTTTATTATTTCGTTTCTAATAGAAAATAAACAATTGAAAAAAATCCCCCACTTATCCTTTTCATTTGACTGTCAAAGGGGGAGAAGGTTTTGAGCACAAATATTACAATTTTGATATGTAAAAAATATACTGAAAATAAATAAAAATAGTGATATTATTTGGTCTAGTGTTATGTATTTTTTGATGATGTTTTTATATGTGTTTGGGTATTTTCAAGGTAGTGGTGATTATTGGATTATTATATATTCATTTAATGGTATTGGATGTCATACCAGGACAAATATCCTTGAAACAATGTGACAATGTATGAAGTTTTTATTAACTATATATTTCATTTTAAATTTAATAAATTCACAATTTATACAATAAATTTTTACCATGAAAATATTTACTTTCATAAATAGAAGAAGGAACAAATTTTCCATTTAAAAATAAATTAATAATGTGTGAGGAAGAATAGGAGAAGTTTCAGGTTTGTTGCCATTTTTTATTGCGTATCCTCCATTTAGAATATATATTTTAATAGTGTTTAATAAAAATATGAGTCAGCCCATGGGATCCATAAATGTTATCCCTAAACAGCATGTACGGTGACCAATAGGTAAGCCCCCCTGGGAAGGCCTACTATCGGTAGTCTTCATGGAGGTCAGAGCACATACCCATGTATAAGGTGTTCTAGGGATGTGAAGGCTCACTGTGGAGATGGGTACATGGTGTGCACCTGTATGTGTCGGTGGGATAAAGCATTTGATTCCATGAAATGTAATGGAGCATGGGTGTTGATCCCCTATGGGCTGCATAAAGAGTTACTGGGTGGATTTGGATAATAAAGTGAAGCATATTCACTCTATGAAATCAATTTGGGATACATGTGGGGTTATAAATGTTAACCGGCTTTTAAAAAAATATTGACATAAATAGAGCTGATTGATCATCTTGATTAGAGCTGTTTGATCTATTTTAGTAGGTTTTCTCCCCTCTATATTTTTCAAGGAGTTCTAATGAACGGTAGCCTAAGTGAATGTTCAAATATCAATCAATAATCCATATTATATGATGTAATTAATAGTTTTAGGTATTCAGATCAAACCAAAATCATGCATAAATTCTCACATATTTCATGAATGTGAAAAATTATAATAAGTTTCTTTAGATAAGATACAAACATAGTTGTAGGAGGTCATTTGAACATTCAATAAACATATATTATTTCAAATCATGAAAAATAAAGAATAATGTGATCCTTATTTTTTGAACATCATGATATCCCCATAATGGAAAAAAAATAAAACTCACATAAGAAAAATTCAATAAAATTTGGCATATGTTTAAGATACCCTAGACAAATCAACTATCTGAAGAGGAGTTGTGACATAGAAATGGAACTAGAGATTTGAAGCAGTTTTTTCCATAGATATATGGTGGTAGGGTATATCCTATAAAATTATATGATGCAACCCTAAAATATACTAAAATTTCATTTAAGATGGTGTCACCTTTTTAGATAAAAATTTTGTACTCTCAGACATTATATCCACATAAAGCTGTTTCTGTGAAGCTATATATTACATAAGGAGGAAAAGGATTTTTTGCATGTGATATGTTCAAAGAAAAGTAATTTTTCTTAATGAATAAATAAGTTCCATTATGAATTTAGGTAAGTGTGATAACCCTCGGCCATATTCCTTCTGTTTTGCACGAAGCACTAGGAACCCATGCCTGCATGTCTTGCACAAAGGGGTAAAACCCTTGTTCAATTTTTATTCATCTTAGAGCCAACACACTTGGTTTAATAAAAAATTTATAGAATTATTTGGGTTTTTTAGCATTAATTGTTTGTTATTCATATAAACTGAACACTCATTTTGCGTGATACAATCAATAATGGGAAAAAATTCATGTCCGTGCACAAGTAAAGTAAAAATGGAGACATTGTTTCTGTGTTCATATAATGTGTGTGTGTGTTTGAATAAATAAACAATGATAGTGTGTTTTTTTGTTTTCATAAAATAGGTATCAAATACCGAAATTCTTTCATAATTATGCACATGTGACGAACTATTAGCATACCTGAACAAAGACATGCATATTCCATTTAATAAAACAATGAAGTGAATTTAATTTGATATTTTTCAAGTATTTTCATTAGAAAAAAATATTGAATAATATTGTTTACAAAAAATACACATATATTAGTCAAATAAGTATTTATACAGAAGTAATAATTTATTGATCATTTTTTCCCTGAGAAACTGATCATATTCACCTGATAAGACATATTTGAGAACGATCAACATCATGACAGAGGTTCTTTAAGTGAACAAGAGAATGTTTGACTTATAATGATCATGGAAGAAGGAAAAAATAATCATACATTGGATCAATACATAAAATAATAAGTATCATGTATTTATGGGGTATAAATGGTTATGGAAGATTCTCAAGACTATGGGGCATAACTTGTTTGGTGTTATTGGGGGTATAACCAACTAGGGAAGGTGGATCAGATTATGGGTTAAAAGCATATTCTTATTGAGGGGAATAATAAAATAATTTTTTAATCACTATATAATATATTTTAGAATCTATTTTTTGGGGAATAACCAACACTCTAGGGAGTCAGGATTTATACTGAACCTTGTAAATCATTGCCTTTTGTGCCTTTACATTACATCATTATTGATGCTAAGGGTAACTGAACCAAGAAAAGTGGATTAAGGATTTAACCTGAAATATTTGTTGAATAAGAAAATTAAAATTCAATAAAAATAAGATCTCTAATTCATTAATCCCCCTCTCAATGATATTACATTGATCTGGGTACAAAAAAAAATGGCATGTGTCCCATGGAAATAAATGTGAGATAGAAATGTATTAACTTAGGTCTAATTTCATTCATGACTATTCATAAAACATGTATAATAAATATAGATTGATTATAAAAAATATTAATTTACAAAATAATATATATCATACCATATTTTTTTTACTTATAACTTTTTATTAGTCGTTTATTAACAATTATTTGTTAAAATTTCTATTTTGAGTAACAACAGCTTAATTTTTCATGTATGTTTTGGTTTGGTAGTTACATTCATAATATATTGATCATAGATAAATTATCAATATAATGTTAAAAATGATATAAATATTATATATATTCATTATATATATACATATAATATTCCCCATAGACTAGAGATTGAAAAATCAGTTACATCATTCACGGAGAAGTTTAGTTGTACATATTAATGGCCATGGATTTCATTTTTTTAAGGATAGAATAAATAAATATTAAATAATATTTCACCTTTAAAAAATAATGATTAAATAATATATATCATATATATAATATATATTTATTAAATATATCATTATTCTACACATATCAAAATGAAATAAAAAACATATCACATCACTAGGTGTAGTTCGTAATCCACATGTGTGCATATACGGCATTATTTTTTTCCAACAGATTTTAAGGTAATAAGAAATATTTGATATTATACTTTCATAAGTATAATTTTTTCATTAATATCATATATATATAAACATATATATATATTAAATCCAAAATTCTATCCATTATCGAATGGTGGAGATAGAAAACGAATTACAATCGATTTATGAGGTGGTATTCTATAGTACACACGATGGATTGTTTGATTTACCATTTGATGGAATATGAGATAGATATTGGTCATGAAAATAACATCATAACATTTCATAATAATTAATATAATGTTTTTATAATTTTATAAAATCTTCGTAAAATTTTAAGTACTTATATGAGGAAATATGAAGAAGATGCATGGTTGCGAACGATACCACTTCTTCAAAGAGCCTCTTTGGGTTTATTAAAAATTCCTTCTTATAATGGTTTGAGTATGAAAACTAGGAATATTGGTTATGGGTATGGATTTAAGAAAGGTACGTTTTAGGAATTTGGGTGTCTAATGGACATTGTAAGTATTAATATGATAGTATTTGGAGTGTCCTTTTATAAGTTTGGGGGAGGACACACTTGGAATTGATGAAAAGAATAAATTGTACCCACATTTTATACACACCAAATGGAACTAAAATGCTCAAATATGTTATATTATATAATATAAGGTATAAATATTTCAATATAGTACAAATTATTCATGTTTATGGTTCATTTTTATCATTATCATTTTAGTTTAATCACAATTAAACTGATTTTAACATTAACCACAATATGTAATCATAATTGCTTTTATTATTCATTTTGACAAAAATATTACATCAAAATTATCACCTAAGATTAATTTTTATGATTCCAAATATGGAATATATTTTTTCAAATTCAAATCATAGAATTTGTGAAAGTTAATTTAAAAATAAGCTCTTAATCGCATTGAAAAAAATTATTTTCAAAAAGACAAGTTTTCTTAAGTATAAAACGTTTTTATATCATGACCCAATATAAAATATATTACAATGAAATAAAATTGATTTTTATATATTATATCTAGTTTTAATTTTCAAATAACTTCTAAACAAAATTGTATTATTTGTATTCATTAATCAAAAAGAATGTTTTTAATAAAATTTCGTATATTTTAATATTTATTGAAAACGTTATTCTGTTTGGAAAAGTCCCAAAAATTCATGTATTCTAATTATAACATGAGGATAAAAAATAAATTCAATTTTTTCAAATAATTTTTTTAAAATATTAAAAAAAAAATTTTTAAAATAAGGTTCAATATCGTATGGATCCATTAATTAGACTAATATTGTTTTTATGAATAAAACTGGATTTAATCTTATCCCATGCCTAGAAAAAAAATTATATCAAAGGTAAAAAAAATTTATTGAATATATCATAAATAAATTTCAATATAATAATTCACCAATTTTGAATAATTTAATTTATTAATGAAAATCACATCAATCACATAAAAACATTTTTAACAAAATTATTTTACTTACTTTTAAATGTATATTATTTAAATTATTAATCGATTAAAAACATGTTAATTTATTTTATACATTAATAAATTCTGTATTATTTATAATTTAGTTATTACTATTCTTACCTACGAATTTTATGGCTAGGTTATAAATATCTATTATAGAATAATATTTCAATATTATATCATTTTTTTTAAATCAGTAAAATGTGTACCATGAGATGTAAAATAAATAAAATTTATTTAATAAATAATATATTATATAATATCGTGGTACTACATTCTAACCCTTAAACAAATTTATCTTTTCCAATTCTATTTTGGTCACCATAAGTATAACCTTTATTTAAATCCCACATCATAAAAATAGCTAATAAAACCACCTATTAATAAGAGATAAAGGGAAGTATGAAGGTCCTATAGATTAGCACAAAACTAGGTTTCAAGGTAGAAAAAAATTTATATGAAGTAACAATACAGACTTGTAAGAAAATCATAATTTTAAAATAAAAATGAAGAGTGACATAGATCACATATAAAAATAAATTTATTGATTAATAGAATATTAAATTCCATAAAACCATAAATTTATAAGGAGTGAAAATGGCTCTTTGATTCATCGGAAGTGAAAGTAAATGTATAAATAAAATTCAAGATTATTTTTTAAATTTTGAGAGATCCATTTTAAATCAAGATATAGAACACCAAAAATAAAATTTACATCCTTTGGTTTTTCTTTGATAAATTTTCACATCATTTATTTCTCAGTAAAATTATAAACCAAGATGAATGTTTCTGTACCTAAAGGCCTAAAATTTATATTTAAAATTTTTTACAATAAAGAAAATAAATTAAAAAAATTCACTTATATATATATATTCCAAAAAAAATTGGTTACAATAAGTAACAAAATAATAAATTAATCTCTAAAAGCTCAACCATTACCCCAATGTTTAACCTAATCCATTTCATAAATATTTAACCATAATACTCCTCAAAAATATGTCTAAATATATGTAATGTACAAAATTTTATAATGTCACTAAATTTCAAGAATAAAAGTATCATTAGATTTACCAAACAATATAAGTTATCTATTAATGTTTCACACCAAATATGTGAATACTATGGTAACAATACAACCATAATAAAAATATTCATGCTTCTAAAAATAAAATCTTTTTTTATCAAATATATTCCTTAAATCCAAAAATAGAGTAAAATCCGACAAAGATAACATAAATTATTAAGTCACTAACTAATGTCATGTTCACAAATATTATCCAATTAAAATATAATTATAATTATTATGTCACTATATAGCACATATTAATTGTTATCATCCCTCAAAGTTATGTTTTTCAAAAATATCAATTAGATACTTAATATATTTTCTTGGTCATCAGTTCCATTCAATGTATGCTTCCAAATAATTAAAAGAAAAACTATTTTAGTATAATCCTTATATATTTCAGAATTATTATAATGAGAATGTCGTAAATAAATAAACTTCTATAACATATTATTGAATAAAAATACAAAATAACTATAACCATTACCCTTCAGCTATTTTAATAGCTTAATTTTGACCTTGATCTCCTATATTATTATTAGGTATATTCACTTGATGGTTAGATAATATGTTTGCATCATGTTTCATATCGATAATCATAAAACACTAAACAATGAAGGTTTTTTTCCCCAAACATTCATTCATGGTCCATATGGTATTTTTATCCACACATGAAGGAAATTATCATTCAATTCAATAAATTATCAACGTGTTTCATTTCATAATTTTCAAATGTGTAAAAAAATCCTTTTTTACCTTCTTGTCATTATTTGGTTTTTCTTGAATGTCCTCTGATTCTATTATTTTTCTTTAAATACATAAAACATATAGAATTATTTCCATTTATTGATATCAAATGATACTATGTACTCTTTTGATTAGAAGGTTTTGGCGACTAATTCCCTTCGATGTATTGGATTTAACATATTAAATAAATAATCGATCATACTCTTTAGATTATGTACAATGTCAAAAACATGTATTACTATCCTTATAATGTTGGATTCACACATAGGAATGTTTTCCTCTTCCTTTTTTATTAGAATGAAGATGTCTCTCTACATCTTCTCATTTTTATAAGGAAAATATTATTCAAAGAGAATATAATTAAAATCATTCTATTCCATACACATTATTTCTTCCTCAACATTAGTGTTTTGAGTCAATGTCCCCCATTGGTCTTCATCCCCCTAGATCTAATAAAATACCATGAAAACCTTATCCCTTTAATTACATCCCAATGCGAGAAATACCCTATCTCTAGAGATTGTCCATTTCTCACCAGAAAATGGATATTTTCATTCCAATGAATGATGGAGGTTGTTGATAAGTGAAATTGATTATCATTGTTACACCATATTTTGGATAACTATTATACTTTATATGGGTAAGTATATTTGTCATATCTTAAGTACTTTTCCCTGATGTAGTTATAATCTATTTATCTTGAGTTACATCTAAAACTCTAGCATCATTATATTTCCCATGAGGTAAATCTCTACCTGGATTAAATGAATTTGTGTGGTTTTTATTTCTTCCTCTAAGAATCAGTTCTAAACAATGTATTACACTCGACTAGATCATAAAATTATAAAACATAATTTATTATCCTAAAACAAGTGGAACACAAAACATAAATAGAAACATTTATGATTATCTAATCTCATAATAATTAACATAGTATATTTTACAAAAATACTTTAGAATCATTTTTTTGGATTTTAAATAAAATTTGAATTATCTCAAACATATACCCTAGGAATGTCAATCCAGGTGTGCAGCAAGGCCCATTCACTTGGTAAAAATTGTATCAAATCAGAATATACCATTTTCAGAGTTATTAACCCTAGGTAAAACATTGTAGAGACACATAAACATGTAATATCCAAACATGAATCAATTTATAGGAGATCCTGATAATTTCTATCATAATAAAAAATTAAAATTTAATAGTATACATCGACATGTCCTCAAATTTATTCATAGTTTTATTTTTTATAATATATATTTTCCTAAATAGGTTTCTAAATATTTCTACAAAACGTACTATAATAAAAAATATAATGAACCTGGCCTTAATAGCTCAGATTCAGGGGGTACATTATTACATTGGTACTACATAAAAGTGTTTTTATCACAAAGCACTAAATATTTTAATAGTCATGGAAAATAGACACATATTTGAATATCACCTTATAGTTTAAAACATAAAATAAAATAAAATATTTTCTTTTTTAACACCATTATTTATTTTAGTATATCCTTATATATCAATCACAATACACTTCCTGACACCCTGGGAGAATGAAACATATGAAAGGGGTGATCTCTGATTCTAAGTAATGTAATTCGTACAATAGAAGAAACCATGAATAAATAATCCTTAATCAATATGAATAATTCAATAACAAAAACCACATATCATTTAATCAATAACGTGACTATGAATATGAATATAGAAGGAATAAATTATGATCAAATAATTCCTTATAAAACCCAAAATGAGCTTCGAACTTATCCCTAGAAATAATAAGTAATAAAAAATCACATATGAAGAAATAGATAATATCATAATTAGTGAATTCATAATTCTTGAAGTCACATAAATTTCATGAAGGTCTCATTCTAAGACATCTTAAATAAATTGGATGTGCCTCGGCCAAATACCCAAGCTAGTTTGTCTCGTGAGACTTATTAATGCATCATGGGTATATATTGTGTCATGAACATCACTTACTAAATTCAATGCACTCCTAATATTAATGGGGTGATACATAATAAATTTAAACATTTAAATTGAAAAACTGGCATATTAAATTTAAATACATTCCCAATTAATAATAATAATCATAAAAAATAATGAGTAATATGGATAACGTTATAAAAATAGCACAAACCCAATTTAATTAATCATCAACCATAAAAAATAATTATAATTATTCTATCATTACAATATATTCATATTGGATTATAACTAAAATATTTGTTTTTCTCATTGATGAATATAAATACCATAAAAATTCTATTAAATCATTCCTGAGGAAAATACTCAGTCACTTTGGAAATAAAATTTAAAATCGAACAAATCCCAAAAATAAAAGGAAAATAATTTCATAGAAATGAATATTGAAAAACTATGATTAAATTTACAAATAATTGATTGGTTATGGGGTTGGTAATATTCCATACATTCTGATTATGACAAAACAAATATTTCATTATATTTTTAGTAAAATTAAAAAAGAAAATTATTCAGAAAACAATAAGAGAATTATTTTTGAATTTTTATTGTAAAAATTAAAACATGGGTAAAAATTAATCTAAAAAAATCATATAATAATATTAAAAACAATCATGAAAACATTTTTATAAAACATGTATATGGATGCAGAAAATTGATTGATGAAAAGAAATGATGTTGGATTTTCATAAGAAACATGGTCTCAAACAATTTTTGTAAAAAAAGGTAAATGGTTCTACTATTTTAAAATTTTATGAATAAAAATATGAAAAGAAACTATATGGGTTCTAATACTGTAATATCAAATAGTTCTCCCAATGGATTCTTAAACACAAACAATATCAAATGATGATGATATAGTGAAATAAATCCTTACTAATTTGGTAACCTTAAAATAATAACCCCCATGGAAGAAATAAGCATAGGTGGATCTGTATATCCCATAATTTTCATTGGAATAATAATTATATATATTCATTTATATAATATTCACCACAAAAAAAAATATGTGGTGAATATGGAAGGTTCCCCTTGTAAATAAAATTGAGACGAAAATCCACTACCTCATATCCAAATTCATTTTTTCCTATTCATACTGTTGGAATAATAAATATATATTTATTATAAATCTATTATATAACTGTAAAAATATATTAAACTGTATATTTGATTTACTTATATATTTTTATCACCTTTTTATTAACAATTGTTTGATAAAACAATTTTTTCGAGTCATAAATTCTTCGGTTTCATGTCTCTTTTAGTTTTGTAGTTTCGACCATTATCATTTAAACATGGTTACATAATAAAAAAAATTAGTCATTATATAAATATCATATATATTAAATATATTATCATTTAAAATGTTTCCAAAAAATTAAAGATAAAAAATTGAGTTACACAGTACATGGAGATTGTTGGTTATACATATGCATGAACATTGTTTAAATTTTTAAAATGGAAATAACAAAAGAAAGGTAAATATTATTTCTCCATTATTGAATCCTTATTATATGATATATATATATATATTATATTTATACCTATTACAATCTAAGTAAATATAAAAAAACATATCACATTTCTATGTGGAGGCAGTAGTCTAAACATATTCATGAGTGATATTATCATTTTCCAATCGATTGGATGGTAAGATGTTAGATCAACTAGTATAAATACCCTAAGAGAGTGTAAATCTAGGCATTCCTAAGTAAAACAACTTCTCATTTAGATCATGTTATGGAGTAAAACAAAACAGTATTCTCTTACTTTATCATATTAATGTATGAAAAAAATTAATGCATGAATGAGATGTAGAAATTTTACACGGTTCACCCTCACTGGGCTACATTAGAGGAATGTACAATAGAAATATTATGATATACCAAATAAAGTAATGATAAAATCAAGAAAAAATCTTTTTTCTAGATCAGTCTTATACCCAGCCTCACTGCCATTGCAATGTTTAGGGTCATCTCACTCCTCTCCCAATGCTCTCCCCTAATTTTCTTTTGATGTCACACTTCTAGTGGAAAAAAATTATTTTTCCTCATTTTATAACTACTATAGAATGGATATACACATATTTTATATACATGCATGTCACTTCATTATTAATAATGAATGCATCCTCAACTGTATGTATATACACTACTGAATTTCTTTATGGGATGCTACTTCACTTCTATAAAAACACTTGAATACAACACTTCCACATTTTCAAAATTTGAAAATAAATTATCTTTGTTCTAGAAACATAAATTGCCTAATATTTGTAAATATTTTTAATATATTTCAATTCAATAATTACCTTCCATGAATGTAACAGTGACTCAATCTTCTTTCAAGTATTTACAAATAGTGTTGTTCATATGTCATCTTATTCTTCTTCTTAATTAAGATATAACAATGATACCATTCATAGTTAAATATATGAATATATCTATATGCCCATGATATTAGATCCATGACTATATGTGACACCCTAGTGCATAACTCCAAACATGAGACATTGGTATATACCCTTGCA
Source organism: Viscum album (assembly GCA_963277665.1). Classification (NCBI taxonomy): domain Eukaryota; kingdom Viridiplantae; phylum Streptophyta; class Magnoliopsida; order Santalales; family Viscaceae; genus Viscum; species Viscum album. The sequence goes on from OY728130.1 coordinate 1,264,072,124, forward strand.
CAAGATCCTAGGATGAGTCCCTTGCACAAGATCCTAGGATGAGTCCCTTGCACGAGATCCTGGCATGAGCCCCTTGTACAAGAAATATTTTATTCGCAGTGTGTGTTCTTGGTGAGAGATCGCTTTCTATCTTTATGTGAGTCCATAGGGTGATAATTATTTCATTCATTTAATGAGATCTTAATGTGATTCCACTTCCACGCTTTCTGTATGACCCTGGTGTGAGTCCTTATTCGCTCTTTGCACAACACCTTGTTCAGATCATGCACAACACTTATGTGATGACCGTACCATATAATTTTTCATTAAGATACCTCTATGAAAATTTTTCATGACCTCTCCCCAAAAACATCAATCTCAATCATTTCTTTAGATAAATATTCTATGAACAATTTCTTCTATTTTTAATTATTGTTTAAGGGTATTTATTTACATAAACCCACTACTTTAACTCCACAATTCAAAGGTAATAATTCATTCCACCACCACCGCACTCACACTCTACAAGTCCAAATTGTGAGATAAAATATAGTATTACAGGGTCATTGATGTCTTCTTCTAGTTCTTTTTGTGACCCATCATGAGTTTTAAAGACAACTATGAGGGTTGCACAATATCTCATCACAAGATCCAAAATACAATAATGATCACTACACAAGATACCAACACGAGATGCTTTAACATTCATCACATTTCAACATGAACATTATAAGATATCAATTAACCAATAGATACATCCATATTTTTTATATTTTTATGTTCTTCTTGTAATTATGTCAGAGAAATATTTTATTCTTGCATGAGATAAATCATTTACAATTTAGAGAGATCAATTCAACATTCATGCTCCGTGAGATCATTTCATCATTCATGATCTGTGAGATTAGATCATCATTCATGCTCTGCAAGATGAGTCCAACACTCTCTCTATATGAGATCAGTTTATCATTCATGCTCTGTGAGATTAGTTCAGTACTCTCACTCAATGAGATAATTGTAGAACACATTCTAACCCCAAATTCCTTCATTGATAACCATAATTAGTTTAAAACCACAAACCTTATAAAGAAAGAGAATCAATGTAAAAGAACCACCATGTGGGATTTTTTGTTTCTCATAATCTCTCCCTTTGGGTTGGTTAAAAAATCTTTAAATTTTGATACATCATTAAATATTCATCCATATTCAACAAAAAAAATCAATTCTTGTGATTTAAATAGAAATTATATTTTTACTCAACACACACTCTAAGAATATATGATCAATAATGGGCGTGAGAAACAAGTGTAACATGAACCGTTCATGAATGATACACTTAATTCTAAAACCTGTCTACTTCTTCCAACACAAACCTCATCTTTCATGATATATAACTATTATATAATCATATTTAGAATTGTCATATTTATTAATCACTCAAATTTTTTGATCCCCCTATCAGCATCGCTTGTATTTACTAAGACATTTTCTCCCTATTTATAGAAACAATTTCTCCCCCTTGGTCAATGAAAGCGAAGGTGACTATGATGTGGTATACTATATAGTGAAGAACAAAGATCGTCATATTTGGGGAATAAAAATAATACCTATGAGAGAGGGTTCCACATTCCATACTTTTTTATTTGTGAGGAGTCAACTAAACTAAAAGATCCATTAAATTTCATTCCACACTTCTTTAGTTAAGTCCTTGTCAGAATGTCAGCATCATATAGTTCTATAAAAACATACTCCATCTCACAAGCCTGTGATCTAACTTCTCTTTGATAAAATGATACTTTATTTAAATTTTCATTTTACTTGAGGGGTATTGGGGAACCCCAATGTTTTTATTTGATAAATGTTTTTTTATTTGGTTGATGTCATGTATTCTACACCATAATTAGCTTCTGTTATATGCAACATCGTCTTAGCTTGTAGTATATACAACACTATGTTGGGTTTGTGTTACATACAATTTAATGTTCTTCTAGAATAATATATTTCACATAAGATGGATTATAAGTAAACCACTGAATATTATAACATAGTCATTATAATGGAAGGTGTGAATAATATTAACTTTATTCTAAAAAACTATTTAAATGAAAATTAGTGAGTCTATAAAATAAAATAAATTCACTATTGATGGATTTGAGTAATGAAGAAAAATTTATAATATATTAAATATAATTTTTAAAAATCATTTCATATTTTTTCTAGACATGATATAAGAACAAATTCAGTTTTTTGGATAAAAAAAGTATTTCTCAAAATATGCAGTTTTACCTACTTTAGATAGAACAACCATTTTAAATATAGTTTTTAAACGTTTTTATATTAAATATCAAAAAATAAACTTTTTATTTTTATTCATAATATGTAAATTTACTTTCATTTCATTTTTGTTATTTTTTTGATAAGTTTCATTTTTTATAAATAGTGAAAATACTGATTCTTATTGGAAGCATTATTTTCTCTTGCGTAGTAAAAGTATTATTATTTTTATTTTAAATTTTAATTAGTGAAATTTTATCCAATTATGGTTTTTGAAAATAGTTTTATAAGTTTATTTATTATATAAAAATTTTCCATTTAAGATGGGGTATTTTTTAAGAAAAAGTATTTTCGTGACATTTTATGGGTTTTCTTTTGTCATTAATTTTGAAACATCAGTGATATGAATTTTAATAAATGGGTTTCATATTTGTATTTATGAGGTATAAATTTGGAATATTTTCCCTTTTATTTTTTAACACTATGAACAGTAACCGTGGTAAATTTTGTTACAATAGTAATGGGTAAATTTGGTAATTTGGGTTAAAAATAAAATTATAATGACAATAAAATGACTGAAACAAATGAAAAAAATTTATTTGATGAATTTAATTTGACCCATAATAGTTATGTTTCAAAATTACAACATTTAATGGATAATTGTCCAAGAAAATTACTTAAATAATATTTAAATCATAGAAAGACAGAGGTGTCATTTTATTTGTGTCTAATATCTAATTTGTGTCCACATATGGAAAAATGGGTGGTATAAACAAATATAAGTGGTAATTTGTAACTTAACAAATATATATCCCTACTATAAAATTATTTTTTATGTTTTGGCGCCATTTCAAAGACATTAAAGTATTTATAATATTTCATTTTATGAAAATTTAATGATTTCAAATTCATGTTTTAAAAAACATATAATTTTTTTAAAAATAATGATATAATGAATCTATTTAAGAAAATAAATAATCATATAAAAAAAATGTTTTTCATTGTTAAATTAATTTATTTTTAATTTTCTGTAAATAAATAATTATCTTAAAGGCTAATAAATGGATTGTGTAGAAATTAATTAATTGATGAAAAATCATTAAAATATTATTTTTAAACATATAATAAATATTAAAATACACAAACACTTGACTGAATCTTATTAGTCGACAATATATCGACCATAATCATCCAAGGATCAATTTTGTGACCATTTGGAGCCTTATAAAATATATTGTCATAATTATATTATTTTATTTAATGTATTGTTAAATATGACACATTCATAATTTAGTAAGTATAACATTTTAAATTGTAGATTTTCCAGAATAAAAATTAATATACATATATTCCTAAGAAACATATTATATTTATGTTTATCATGATATTTATTCTTAATTTTTATACAAAAAATATGTATATTAAATAAGGTTAATGTTGAATTATTTGTTACACTAGTAAAAAATTAAATAGAATAACTAAGTGTTAATTAAAAAGATAAGGTTGAAATTGATATAAAAACTTGTAAAAATTTTATTGGTTGATTATATTGAAACATAATATAATCTAATAACCGAAATTTTTCATTTTTGAAGTTTTTTTATGGGAATTAATTTTATTATAAATTAAAATTTTTGAGATTTCCAAAATCCCCTATCACCTCAATTAAAAAAGAGAACCTCCCCCCTAACTTATTCAACTCAATTTGAGCCTTCATGATATGTTATCCCATTAACATTTCCCTTATCAACTTTATTATTTACATTTTAGAAATTTTGGCATTCTCAAAAGAAAAACTCGAGTTCCTTTAAGAGGGGATATAGTGGGAACTCGTTGAAGAAGATGTAATATCCTCTACCAATTATTTCAAACTATTTGTTCTTATATATCCTATTAATGAGTTATTTTCATTGTGAATTAATGACCCCAATATCACTTTTATATTTAGATGTTATTAAGAGTATTTAATAACCATATTCGACCTTGTATCTGTCGTACAAAAAATGAAATTAGCACGCGTGCGTATGTACAACTTACTGTCTCCCCACCGTGGTGTAATCTATTTTTTACCACCACTTGACTTGGATTGGTATAATTATGAAAATAATTACTATATATGATTATTATAAAAATTGATTTATTCTTTAACAATATATATACAATTATAATTGATACCACTTCATAATTTAAGAAATGATGTCGTCGCTCATGTGTATGTACAACCTACCATCTCCACGATGTGACGTGATTCAATCTATAAGATATCTATTAAAAGATGATTATAAAAATGTAAATAATTATTAAATATGATATATATATATATATATATTATTTTTATATCATTTTTTAATGATATAAATATGATCATAGGAGAATAAGTTTAGTTTATTCAATGAAACATGCATAAGAATATAAATCGGTTAATACCTGAATAATGAGTAACAATGAAATTTTGTTTTCAAACTAATTATAATATGATAATATATAATATTATAAAAATTAAAATGATTCAAAAATAATTCAATTTAATTATTTAAACCATTATAATGGAGTTTAGCAAACATTTAAAGGATATTAGAACTACGCTGGGAGATAATCTCGCAATCTCATTAATATTTGGGATTAGTTATATGTAAGTATTTACCCAAGATTATTTATTATTCATGTACATGTTTTCTAAAATAAATTTTTTAATATTATAAAATGGATGTTTAAATTCATAATTACCAATTTTTTACTTTTTTATAAATGGTTTGGAAGGAATATTTATTCCATTTTCCATATGAGGTACTTTTTGAGTTTTATGACAAAAGTACGAGAAGATTATTTCTTTACTTAAACAGAATGAACGGATTTTACAATTTTCATAATGCAATTTTTCCAAGAAGTTTAATATAAAATATTTAATTCTTAATTTCAATTATATTATTTTATATTAAGTTTATGTGTCATTTGGAGAAGAAGAAAAAAAATTGAAGAAAAAATCATATTTTCCTAAAGAATTAATTTAAAGTGTTTTATCAACATTATTTTCCATCAAAGATGAAATTCATTAAATGGGGTTATTTTTATATCCTTGTTATTACTATGATGGAATGATATTAATAAAATAAATTTTTTGATATGAATAATAATGGAATGATGCTTAAAAACCACATTTTATTTATTGGTTTATGCTACGATGAATGATTTATGTTTTTGGAGCACATCAATGGTTTTTATTGTGTGATGGGTGGGACCTATATATCCCTCCAATGAAATGGGTAATGAATTATATCTCATGAGATAGAAATTAATGGAACATAATGTATATCTAGTTCAGTAATACAGGGAAAGAACAGTAAGTTATTAAGGTTCAGTAATACAGGGCTGGAATGAGGAGTGAACTTGGTTCATTAATGGGATTTATCCACTATGATGGTCTTCAAAATGAGTCTTGGCTAATATGGAAATTATTTTATCTAATTATATATTTCTTATAATTATTTGATTTATTCCAATTATACTTTATCATGGTTTATGTTACTCTATGATTTATGCCTTACGAACAGTGAAGATTTATTTCATGACTCAAGATATTGATTCTAAAAATTTATGTTCATGTTTTTAAATTCATATGTTTATGCCTTGTTTGAATTTCTAAATTTTTACCCATAATGAGAATTTGATCTCACTATTTTTATGTCTTATTTTTTCCAAAATATAAATAAATTATTTAGGTAATAAAATTAAGGCGGAAGATCTTTATGGGAGATGTTAAAGATCTTTCACTAAGTTAGAATAATGTGTTCTTAGTTTTTAAAGAAACTAAACTATTAAATACATTGGGAGTATTTTTGGGTAACTTATTAAGTATTTAAAAAAAGTAATGTAATATTTATGTGTGTGAATATTGGTTCATTAGATTTGGTATCAGAGTGAAGGTTTAGTCAACTTCTAAAAACTAGGATGTGAAAACATTTGTGGGATCCCTATATATATAACTAAGGATATGTATTGGGATATCCTAAGGATAAACCTATGTATATATAACAATCTTATAGTTTTAGTTACATTCAGGAATAAACTATAATTAAACCTATGATATTAGTGATTAAAAGTAATCTACAATGATTTTGTTTTTTTCTTTTATGATTTTGACTCTCACACTTTTGTTTTTGGGATTTAAAAAATGGCTGGAAATAGGAGGATTCATGTTCATGGAGAATATGATGGAAAATGTAATGATAATCCTCATTAGAAAGAAAATTAAATGGTAGTTTAAAGGAAAAACTATTTTATCATTCCTAATCATAAATCTCATAATATGATCAATAATCCCAACATTGGTGAGTTTTATAGCCCCCCAAATAAGAGAACGATGGAGGGTCATAGTGACCACAGGGGAAAGAATGTACAATTTTACTCATATAAGTCATGTGGTAAGAGGAATCATGAATAATATTTCAAAGTAACTAGAATATTATTTGGGTGTGAAAAATAAGGACATCGATCCAATAATTGTAAAGGAAAATGTTCCATCATGGATAATGGTATTACTAAGGCATCCATAGTTGTTAAATGCTATAAATGTGAAATATATGGGAATTATGAATATTTATTTCCAAGGGGATATCTCATGAAGAGAACAAATATAGTCATATGAGTAGTATTTATATTACTAAAAATATAGAAATATGAATGAAATATGAATGAATTTAGTGGTAAGAAATTAAATGATGAAGTTTGGTTGGTGGTTATAGAAGAAAGTGGAATGACTACATGATTATAAGTAATAATATTTTATAAGTAATTTTACGGTGTAATGGAGTAAAATAAACCTATAATTATTGTTACAGTATTGTTTTTTATAAGATGTTTAAAAGTAAATTTTGAATTTTATTGGTAACATTGAAAAGTTATTGGGGTAATAAGAAGAAAAAGAAATAATTAAGTGAAAGAAAAACCATAATATGATCATGATGGTGAGATAATGATATATTGGATATGAATATATAAATTGGATGGTAATTATTTTTTTGTAACAGTTTAATATTTTTTTATATTCTTTATACTATCATGGAATTTATTTATATCTTTTTTAAAAAAAATAAGGAAACAACTATGTTTTGAACTAGGATATATGGTAATTCATGTTACCATTAATTGAATACATGATTAAGGTATTCAAATGTTAGGAATTTGACAACTAAGAACTGATTTATAAGATATGAGAGGTAAATATTAATTTTATTTAGTTCACCTATTTCTAATGTTTAGGATTTTCATATTTCAGTGGGACTGTAAGGTTATACATTTATGAAAAGTATAATAAAAAACTTGTATGAAGTTTGTTAGATTAAATTATAATTACACTATAGGTCTACTTATGTATATTTTCTAACTTGTGTTAACAATTTCTGGATAAATATAGATGGAATGACCTATCATTAATTTTATAGATCGTGTGATTTTCTAACACTTCCAGAATGAAAAATTCAACTTCAATAATTTTAATAAGAGATGATGTGTAAATTGGTCAAGGAATGACCACTGATGATATTGTACTAAAATAAATTAATTATTTATTCTCTTTTTTAGAAAATTTAGGAAATGGGTCTGGAAAAGCAAAAAAATTTAATATAGTATCTTTTTTTCTAATGAATCAGATAGTCCCTTAGATCATCTCGGATTTATGGATATTTATTATTATCCTTATACTAATGATGTTCTTTATAACAATCCTTCAGAACACAATTGATCAATTTTTATTCTATATCAATTATTTCACATCCCACCAATGTTCTCCTATGTGTAAACCTAGTGATGCATTACTTTGGGTAACAATTATGATTCAACAATTCATTTTTAAAATGACGTTTTAGTATTCCTTTTTATAATTTGGGTTTCTATGAAAGAACCTATCAAATATTAAACCATTTATAAACCTGATGAATTTCATGGGAGAAATCTTTTTTAAGGGTGTAGAATATAAATCCTAGTAATTTTTATGAGATATATGTTTATTTTATTTTTTTGATATAGTTTTTTGTATGTTGCACCAAGATAAACTTGCACAATACACAATATTGTGTTAGAATGTGGTATATGAAACAATATTCTTGGGTTGTATTACAAAATATTTCATGTTCTTTTGACAGAATTAATTTCAAATATGCCCAATTCTATTTTAAAAACTAAATATTATTACCTAGTCATTATAATGGTTGGTATCTATATTATTAACTTTCTTCTGAAAAACTATTTAAATAAAAATAAGTGCATTTATAAAAAAATAAAATCACTCTTGATGTCTTTTATTAATTTATAATGTATACAATATATTAAGTATAATGTTTAAAATTCATCTTATATGTTTTCTAGACTTGATATTAGAACAAATTATTTTTTTTGGATAAAATAAGTATATTTTCAAAAAATAATTTTTTCATTATTTTGATGGTAAAATAATTTTAAACCTAGTTTTGACACTTTTTTAACTTAAATTGGAAATATTAAACTTCTAATTTTAATTAGGAATATAAAAAAATGGTTGGTAAAATTTTTGGTATTTTTCTAATACATTTCATTTTTTAACGAATTGTGATAATTCAATTTTTTATTAAAAACATTAGTTTCTTTTAAATTCATTACAATGTAAAATTATGTTTTAGTTAAGATTTAAATTTTAATTAGATAATTTTTATCCAATTATGATTTTTTAGAAAAATATAAATAATCTATTTCTTATAAAAACTTTTTCCATCTAAGAAGGGTTATTTTTCCAAAAAAGGTGTTTTTCATGACATTTTACCGGTTTTATTTTAACATTATCTCTCAAAATTTTAGGTTATGAATATTGAAAAATGGATGTCAAATTTGGATTCTGGAGGTCTGGATTTTATGCATAGGTCCCTTTTTATTTTTGACCTATATGAATTGTAACTATGGTAAATTTTGTTACCATGATAAAGGGAAAATTATGTAATTTAGGTTAAAAATAAAATTTTGATGACTATGAAAAGGAAAAAACAAAGAAAACCATTTTCTGTTATGAATTTTATTCTACCATGAACACATAAGGATATAAATTATTTCATTTAGTGGAATATTTTCCAGGAAAATGACTTAAATAATATATAAATCAAATTAAAATACAAGTGTCATTTTCTTTTCCTTTAATATCTATTTTTTGTCCATATATGAAAAAATTGGTGTTATTAACGAATCTATGTGGTAATAGTTTACTTAATAAAGATATATCCTGAAATATAAATTTATTTTTTATGTTTTGGGTCCCTTTGCGATACATTTTCATATTTATAATATATAATGAAATGAATATTTAAAGTTGTCACACTCATGTTTTATATAATATATCATTTTTTAAATAATGTTATATGGAAGCCATATTTGACTATAAATAAAAACTTCAAGGGTAATACATTTTTTATCAAGTTAATTTATTTTTATTTGTTAAGAAATGAATAATTAACTTAATGTTATATAAATTTATGACGAAGAAATTATTTATTTGACAAAAAATAAGTAAAAGAATTCTATTTTAATTATAATAAATATTTAAATACCAAAACACCCCCCCCCCCAATATTATTAGTTGATTATATCACGAAAATAATCATCCAAGGGTCTAGTTAATGACCATTCGAAGCCTTATAAAAAATATTGTGACACTTATATTATTTTATTTAAAGTGATGTTAAAGTTGTCACATTCATAATTTAATAAGTATAACATTTTAAATATTGTATTTTAACAAAAATTAATTCAAATAAATTTTTTCTAATGAAATCTAGTTGATTTGTATTTATCATAATATTATATTTTAAATTTTTATTCAATAAATAAGTATATTAAATTATTATAAAAAAGTGATGTAGTAATAATTTTTTTAATAGAGATAACAAATAGATGTCATTAAAAATATTAAAATACACAATTTAAAGTAATTAATATGTATAATGAATTTTATTGATATATTTTACTTATTAGTAATATAATGAAATAATTGGATCTTAGTTAAATTGTTATCTGACTGTTTTTTAAAATCAATGAATTAAATAGTGGAAAAATTGGCACTATAGATTGTTTATAAAAATCATGATTAATTAAATTATTTAAAAATCATTAATCATTTTTAAACATATTTATAAATTATTTTATTTTATAAAATGTTATAGTTTATTTACATATGTACTATTTTAAATCAAATAAGCAGATATAGAAATATTTTAACAGTGAATTATTTGTTACTTTAGATAAAAATTATATAGAATAACTAAGTGATAAATAAAATGGTTAGGATTAAATTAATAGAAAGACTTGTAAAAAAATTATTTGTTGATCATATTACAGCCTTATTTAAGACAATATTTTAATTTGGTTCATTTTGGTGGTTTTTTGTTGAAATTTATTTTATCATAAATTAATATTTGTGAGGTTTCCAAAAGATCTCCTCACTTCAATTATAAAAGGGAACCTCTTCCCACACATATTAACTTTAATTTGCACCTTAAATTATAAGGAACTAACCTTAAAAATTACTTACTCTTGGGTTATTTCAAGAATTCACATTGAGGATCTTTACAAGTTTAGAGTTTTAGATAATTAGATCACAAATCATGCATTACATTCCACATTTAAACAAGGTGGTTACATCAAATATAGTATTCATTTTTTCCACCAAAGGAAACATATATAAAATAAAACATGATTTCTTTCTTGAAACTTCCTCGACACTATCATACCATCAAGTAATTTTCCTTTGACCTATGAAAAACATTTTAGATACATGGGATTAGCATAAAAATCTCAGTGAGGAATATAAAAATAAGGAAAGAAAACATTCGTCCATGTATACATAAGAATCAATGAAGTCATACTTTACTCATAAAACCTAATCACTTTAACATACCTCATGAAATCATAAGATTTATGAATAACTCATAGATATCATAAGATATAAAGGTAACTTGAGGCATTCATAACATTCATACCTAGGCAGTTACCCTCATGGTTACGTTTAAAATACCCATCGCATTATATTCCGTAAATCTCTTCAGAGAAACCTTAGCGTTTAACTCTTTCTAGTTACCCAATTCATTGGATAGCTATCTAGGACCCACCCACCCTTATTTTATCACGGAACCACCCAACATCATAAATAATTCCCAAGAACCATAACATAATCGTATCGCATAAAACATGCATAAAGGAAACATAACATTTCCACATTTCAATCCCAAGATATTAATACAACACATTGATATAATCAAAACATTATCAAAAACATTTTAATTAACAAAATAACAGAAAATTAAAACATGGTATTTATTTTTCATTTAAAAATGTTAAGGGCCATAGAGGAATCCGAAACTCAAATAATGGTCACAGCGGCGGAGAAGTCGTTGTCGCCGCATACATAAGACAAAAACATTCCTTTTTTCATTTAGTAAAACGCTTCATGTAAAAATATTCCTTTTGAATTAAACTAAAAGTCAAAAAAGTTTATTATACAACTAATAAAATAAGTTCGTATATAAATTGATGTATGCCTCAACGAAAGAAGATTGAGACGAAGTCCCTTACCTCAAGTCCGACTTGTCTTGTTTGTTTCTTTATATTCCTGAGTAATAAACTTTGGTAAATTTATTATTTCTTAAGGAATTCCTTTAAATTTTAATATTCAATTCATATCACATATTATCATGTTATTATAATTAGTTAATTACGTGAGTTCATATCATACGTTTTGTCAATGTATAGTACATGAGTCAAAAATGAACTTGTTTGAAAATAATTGCCCATGTAGTTATAAGTACATCATCTCCAGAATGGTATTAATGATTAAAATATCATATATATCCAGTATATATGTATTTAATAATATTCCATAATTTTTGGAGATAATAAATGAAATGTACCGTTCATGGAGACGGTAGGTCGTACGTACGCATGAACACTACTTTCATTTTTTGTCATATTAATGGACTTTAAAACTAAATTATACATAGACATATTGTAATTATAGTATAATATTTATGTGATATATCTAACATAAGTTCATTAATTACATTCATTATAAATTCAATGTTTGGCATGAACGAGTCACATCACTTGAGGGGGCTATAGTCCACACTTCCTCAGATAAAATTATCGCAGGTCCATAACATGAAAGGCATAAAGATGTTATTTTAAAATAATCTTCAGAATCATATTGAAAAAATACCATATATATCATATATAAATACAGTTACATCATAAGGGCCACCATGAAAGGTGTTAAAAGAAGATTTAACAATCATCGTTTTGTGAGGCAGTAATTCACCAACCAAAAAACAATATGTTCTTTAACCATTAGACGGAGGTGTGTGTGAGTGCAGGTAAAATATTTATCCTAAAAACATCCTAGTATATTAAGGATACTATTTTTATTATGGAATCAAATAATAAGAATATATTGGTGAGTTAAGAAAGAATATAAAATGAAGAAACTCGAATGAAGACATTACCTCTAAATTGGGTAACTCTTTTTGATTTGAGCCAAAGGCTCTCTTGGAAAGACTTCTTCACAAACTGAGGATTCTATGAGTAAGAGAGTGATGTGGAGAGACAATATGAGTATATTTTGAACGACCCAAGGGCATGAGAGGTGTGGGTAAAGGGTAGAGGTGGGGGCCTTCTATAAGAGGGAGGAGGGTCACTTTTGGAATGTCTTGAAATGTTACTTTATTATAAAATGATTTTTGGATTCTAAATGTCCCACAATGATATATTTTCAGGATAAGGTGATAATAATTCTCAATCAACCCTTAAAATATGTTATCAACAAGTGTAAGTCTTAGATTTTACCTTATCTTTTCATTTTATTTAAATCGTTCATTAATGAGGTAATCAATGCATCATCATGGTGTCATAAATAAATTTATTTATATAATGTCTAAAAAATTTAAAAAAATTACCATGATGTAGGAAATATTTTTACATTTCTAATGAATATTTATAGTCTAATATAGAATTTATTTATACAAAATTTAAATTGTTTTACTTAGTATATACAAACCATTATTATATTTCTCTTATTTTTGAAAAAATGTCATAAATGTAACTATTACACCCATGTGACTCCATGGGCCCTCAAGTTCGGTACAAAGAATCCCATGGTCGGCAATAACTCAAAAAAAGGATTTTGACACATATTGGGGTCATTTTGTATTATTATGATATTATTTTATTACCCTTAACTACAAGATTACTAATTAATCACGATAATTAAAGATAATTACCGTCGTTACTATTCATAATGTCCAAAAACAAAAAGGACATAATTACATAATGTGGACCTTCTGATTCCAAATATAGAATAAATTTTACCAAATTCCAAACACAAATATTGCAGTAATTAATTTAAAAGTAATTCCCATTGTCAAAACAAATGGTGTGTTTTTAAGAAACAATATCTATCAAAAGATTGGCAATTATTTATGTCCATTTTTAAAGTGAAATTAATTCTAATGACCACCATTGGATTAAATAGTAAAAATATTTTATAATTACACTTTAGAACCAGTTAAATAGGTGATCTATCCATATAATTAGATTAGATGAAAAAGAAATTTTGAAGTAAAATGCAGTATTTTCAGTATTCATTAAAAATGAACATTGTTAGAAAAATACCAAAAATTTATCCAAAGTAAATTTCAATATCCCAATTCTAAGGAATAAGTTTATTTTGAAAAATATAGGTTATATAATTGTCAAATAATATATTTAAAAATGTTTTTCCATCAAAAGGTGGTAAAATAATCTTTTAAAAATATTAGAGTATTCTATTCTTATGATTGAATTTATTCTCATTTTAAGCTTTTAAAACACTATCAATTTAATAAATAGACATAGATATTAAAATATATTTTATTATTTACTTACTTGTGATGTTACATCCTTCCCCCTTTAGTAAATTTCATCCCCGCAATTTATTTACTTTTCGAATAAGTGGGGGTATTTGTCCCTCATTGCATTTTCAGATTCACGTGTTGCGCTTCAACTATATGGTTTTTTAATAGAACCATTAAATGATGAATCACCATATTCTACAACACTTTCTCCATGTGGTCAAGAATCTGGATTGGTGTTTCTTCATAAGATAGATTCTCTTCCAGATGAACTACCTCTGGACTCAATATATGAGATGGATCTGGCATGTATTTCCTTAACATTGAAACATGAATAACATTATGTACCTGAGATAAACTCAAAGGTAAAACCACTCAGTATGCAACTGAACCAACTCTCTCAAGAATTTAATATGGTCCAATGAACCTTGGACTCAGTTTTCCTTTCTTACTAAATCGCATCACACTTTTCCCTGGTGAAACTTTGAGGAAGACATAATCTCATACCTCAACAGAGAGATCCTTCCTCATGTTGTCTACATAACTTTTCTGCCTGTTCCGAGCTGTTCTCATTTGTTTCTTTATCTGTTGAACTTTTTCTACAATCTCTTCTAATAATTCTAGTCCCATCATCTTCCTTTCACATACTTCATCCCAAAAAGTTGGATTTCGAGACGGATTCCCATATAATGCCTCAAATGGTGCCATCTGTATACAGGAATGAAAACTGTTATTATAAGAAAAGTAAACCAATAAAAGATGTTGTTCCCAACTTCCCTGATAATTCCTCGAACAAGCACGTAGTATATCCTCTAAAGTATGAATTGTTCGTTCTGACTGCCCATCTGATTGAGGATCAAACACTGTACTAAAATTTAATTCAGTACCCAATGACTTTTGAAGGAATTTTCAAAGTAATAAGTGAACCTGGGATCACGATCAGATACAATGGGGAGTGGAACTTTGTGTCACCTGACTACCTCTTTAAGATATAATATAGAAAGTTGATCTAGGGAAAATTTATCTCTTATAGAAAGGAAATGAGCAGATTTAGTTAATGGATCAAAAATAACCCAGATTGCATTATTACCTCGAGGTGTCTTTGGTAATCCCACAACAAAGTCCATGGACATATTCTCCGATTTCCACATTGCCACTGGTAAAGGCTGAAGCATCCCTTTCGATAACTTTCACTCTTCTTTAACCCGTTGACAAGTCAAACACTTCTCTGTAAAATCAACAATATCCCTTTTCATTCCATCCCACCAGTAATACTTCAGATGTTCTCTCTACATCTTCGTACTGCCTGGATGAACTGAAAATGGAGAACTATGAGATTCAAATAACAAATCTCTCTTCAACTATCAATCACAAGGCGCACACAATCTCTTCCCAACTCTCAAAAGAAAATCATTATCAATTTTGAATTCAGGTAACATACCCTTCTAAACCAGCTCTACCTTTTTCTGAAACTCATTGTCTTGCTTCTATGCTTGCTTTATTTAGTCTCATAGAGAAGATTTCACTAAAACATGAAATAAAAAAGAATAATTTCTCTCCCTAACAACTTCCAACACAAAATTCATCAAATCCTTAACTAAAGGATCACCTTCCGAATGTAACATGGTTAATGATGCATTACATTTTCAACTCAAAGAATCTGCCACATTATTTTATTTTCCTGGGAGGTAGTGAATCATGCAATCATAATACTTGATTAAATCTATCTATCTCCTTTGTCTCATGTTAAATTATTTCTGAGTGAATATATACTTTAAACTTTTGTGATCAGTATATATTTCACACTTCACACCATAAAAATGATGCCTCAAAATTTTTAAAGTGAAAACATTAGTAGCTAATTCCAAATCATGTGTAGGGTAATTTATCTCATGATTTTTCAACTGACGTGAAGCATACGCAATTACTTGATCATTCTATATTAGGACAAAACCAAGTCCTTTCAATCAAGAATCATTGTAGATAACGAACTCACCATTCCTAGAAGGTAGTGACAACACTGGAGCATTCACCAATCTTCTTTTCAATTTCTGAAAACAATCATCACATTATTTTGTCCAGATAAACATAACACCCTTCCGAGTTAGCTTAGTCAATCGGTAGGATAACCGTGCAAAAGTTTTAACAAACCTTCGGTAACAGACTGCAAAACCATGAAAACTACGAATCTAGGTTACATTTGTGGGTCTTGGCAATTCCTCAACAACCTTTGTTTTTGTAGGATCAACAGTTATTCCATCTTTAGAAACAATGTTACCAAGGATAGAAATTTTTTTCAACCAAAACTCACACTTGTTGAATTTCCCATACAATTACTTTTCTTTTATGCTTTGTAAAATAACCTTTAAATGACTTTCTTGCTCCACTTTACCTTTATAAAACTCCAATATATCATCAATGAAAACAACCAAAAATGTATCCATGAACTCATGGAAAATTATTTTCAAAAGGTCCATGAATACAGTAGGTGAATTGGTTAACCCAAAATGCATAACTAAAAATTCATAATGGCCTTATCTTGTATGAAACACAGTCTCTAAAATATCTTCTTCCTTTACCTTAAACTGATGGTACCTCGATATCAAGTAAATCGTTGAAAAATACTGAGCTCCCGGGAGCTGATCAAACAAATCATCGATATGAGGAAAAGGATATTTGTTCTTAATAATGATGTTATTAAAGTCTCTATAATCAATGAAAAGTCTTATTAAACCATATTTGTTTTTAAAAAATAAGACAAGATCACCCCATGGTGATGTGGTAGGTTGAATGAAACCTTTCTCTAATAAATCTTGCAATTCCTCCTTAAACTTTAAAAGTTCAATTTCAGCCATTCGATAAGGGGGTTTTGAAATTGTCTAAGCATCAGGAACTAAGCCAACGGTAAATTAAACTTCCCGATCTAGTATTATTCTAGGTAGCTAATTAAGAAAAACATCATGATACTCATTTACTACTAGCACATCATTAATCTAAACGGTTCCTTTTTTTCAACAATATGTGCAAGGTAACATTTATTTCCATCTTTTACAAGTTTCTCAGTCTCATGATATGTTATCAACAAAAAGGGTTCACTCTTGTACACAAACTAAAAGTCTTTCTGAAAAGAAACTTCCTTATATCTACAGTCAATATTAGCATGGTAAACATAGAGCCAATCCAAACCTAGGATAACATCAAAATCTACTAGAGGAAACACAATAAGGTTTGCATGTAGGTTAATTCCACTTATAAGTATAAGTATAAGGATATTCTTATAACTTATTTTTTTCCTCAACATTTCCCCCATGAGTTTTTACCACAAGTTCAGGAGTCATTTCTTGAGATGGAATTCCCAATTTACTAGAAAACCTTTCAAAGATGAAAGAATGTGTAGACCCAGAATCAAACAATACATTGGAATAATATGAAAAAACAAACAAAGTAATTAATACCAATTCATTCGAAGGCCCCACATCTACTGAAGTAGTTACAAAGGATTTCATCACACCTTTCCTCTTATAGTCTGACTGCTTCCCATCATTCGAGCTCTTTGTCGAACACTCGTTTTAATAATGACCCATCTCATTGCACTTGAAACATTTTATTAACTGTAAATCAAATTTGGTCTTCCCATTACCCTGATCTATTCCAATGAAATCGCGAGCCTTATGTCCCATCTTACCACGTTGGAATCACTTTTTAGAATTCAAAAGTCGTTCCCCAGCATGATTTTTACAACATTAATCAAAAACTACAAACATAGTTTTCTTACCATCAATCCATTTTGAAGGATTCTTCCCTTTCTCCTACCACCTCGATATCTTCTTCTGTTGGTTTTCATAGAACACTTAGTCATCAGCAAACTCCATTTCTACCTTCTCAGCACATCGAACAACCTTTTCATAACTTTTGAACTCACTAGAAGCTAATGCCCTTTGATATTTTGGCTTTAATCCCGAGTAAAGCAGATTGATTTTACTATCAAGGTCTCGGATAAAATTTTGAGCAAACCTTTCAAATCAAGTGATCTTTTCTTCATCAACAGCCACCGAGTCATCCTCTTGCCTCAATTTCAAGAATTTTTTTTCAATCCTAAGTCGAACAACATTTGGAAAATATTTCTCTAGAAACATGCATTTGAATTCATCCTAGTCCAGAGAATAAATCTCATCATCATACTTGATATTTTTAACCATCGACCACCACTTATGTGATTCAGCCTCCAAATGGTAAATAACAAGACTAACCTTTTGATTTTCTGAAAACCCTATGACATTAAGAATCTTATCCAGTGCTTTAATCCACCATTCGGCTAGCACAGGGTTAGATGATCCTCTGAATGATGGGGGATTTTGCCTCATGAAATTTTCCACCATTGACATGTTCCTCTGTGGTTGATCTGGCTGATCTTTTGCATGGATACCACGACCATTTATCGCTTGGGTCAACTACGCCATTACTGCAAAAAACTGTGGAGTTCCAATTCAGACCATATTAGGATGCTGATTTGGAAATTCATTTCCTTCTCTATGCCTTCCTAGATCTACATCCATGTTACATCTGTAGAAAATCATTCTGAACAAACATGTCTTAGATGAGGAAACATGGTAATATTCAAATGCAATATCATTTCAATTTGACCATAATGTGTAAAAAAATATTTTTGGATAATAATTTAATAGAATTCTAACTCCTAATGTTATCTAAACCGACCTATGATACCAACTATAAGGCCCAATCTTTAAACAAAACTTAATCTTGGGTTATTTCTATAATTCACATTGATGATCTATTCAGGTTTAGAGTTTTAGATAGTTAGATCATAAATCATGCATTACATTCCACATTTAAATATGGTGGTTAAATAAAGGACAGTATTCATTTTTTCCACCAAAGGAAACATATTTAAAATAAAACATGGTTTCTTTCTTGACAATTCCTCGACACTATCATTACATCATGTACTTTTACCTTTACCTATGAAAACATTTCAAAAACCTGGGATGAGCATAAAAATCTCAGTAAGGGATATATAAATACGGTAAGAAAACATTAGTCCATGTATACATAAGTATCATTGAAATCATACTTCGCTCAAAAAACATAAGCACTTTAACATACCTCATGAAATCATAAGATTTCTGAATAACTCATAGAAATCATAATATATAATGGTATCTTGAAGAATTCATAACATTCTTACATAGGGAGTAACCCTCATGGTTACATTAGAAATACCCATCATAGTATATTCCCTAAATATCTTCAGAGAAACCTTAGCATTTAACTTCTTCCCGTTACCCAATGCATTAGAGAGCTATCGCAGGCTCACCCCCCTTAGTTTATCACAGAACAACCCGACTTCATAAACAAATCCCAAGAACCATAACATAATCGTATCACATTAAACATGCAAAAAAGAAACATAACATTTCCACATTTCAATCCTAAGATAACAATACAACACATTGATATAATCAAAAAATTATAACAATTATTTTCAATACCAAAATAAAAAGAAAAGTAATGCATGGTATTTATTTTTTGTTTAAAAACCTTATGTCTTGTAGCGGAATCCAAAACTCAAATAATGGTCACGGCGGCAGAGAAGTCGTTGTCGCTGCATATGTAAGACAAAAACATTCCTTTTCTCATTTAGTAAAATGATTCATGTAAAAAGATTCCCTTTTAATGAAATTAAATATCAAAAGGGTTTATTATAAAACTAATAAAATACGGTTGTATATAATTTGAATTATGCCTTAACGAAATGACATTGAGATGAAGCCCCTTACCTCAAGTCTGACTTGTCTTGTTCGTTTCTTAATATTCCAGAATAATAAACATTCGTCAATTTATAATTGCTTAATTAATTACTTTAATGTTTATTATTCAATTAATATCACATATTATCATGTTATAATTATTAGTTAATTATGAGTTCATTTCATACGTTTTTTCAATGTTCGGTACATGAGTCAAAAATTAACTTCTCTAAAATAATTGCCCATGTAGTTACATGAAAATCATTTCCAAAATGGTATTAATGATTTAAATATAATATATATAGTATTTATGTATTTAATAATATTCCATAATGTTTTGAGATAATAAATGAAATGTACCATTCATGGAGATGGTAGCACGTACGTACGCATGAACTCTACTTTCATTTTTTGTTATATTAATGGGATTTAAAACATAATGAGAAATAGATATATTAAAATTCAAGTATAATATATAAGTTATATAGGAAACATAATTTCATTAATTAAATTATTTATAAATTCCATGTTTGGCATGAACGAGTCACATCACTTGAGGTGGAGGTAGTCCACACTTCCTTAGATGAAATTATCACAGTTCCACAACATGAAAAGCATAAAGATGTGATTTTAAAATAAAATAAGAATCATATATAAAAAAATACCATATATATCATATATAAATACAGAGACTTCATAATGGACACTATGAAAGGTGTTACAAGAAAATTTAACAATCATCATTTCGTTTGGTAATAATTCACCACCCACAAAAACAGTATGTTTTTTAACCATTAGACGGAGGTGTGTGTGAGTGTAGGTATAATCCTTACCATAAAAAAATCCTATTAAGTTGAGGATTTTTTTTATTATGGGATAAAATAATAAGAAGATATTGGTGAGTGCAGACGGAAAATAAAAGGAAGAAACTCAAGAGAATACTTTACCTATAAATTGGGTAACTCTTTTTGATTTGAGAAAAATGCTCTCTTGGGAATAATTATGACCAATGTGAGGATTATAAGTGTAATATAGGAATTTTTAGAGACAATATGAGAAGAGTTTGGGTGATCCAAGGGATTGAGGGGTGTGGGTAAAGGGATAGAGGTGGAGACCTTTTATAAGAAGGATGAGGGTCACTTTTGGAAAGTCTGGAAATGTTTCTTTATTATAAAATTAGTTTTGGATTTTAAAGGCCCCACAATGATATATTTTTAGGTTAAGGTGGTAAGGGTTTGAAATCCACCCATCCAATATGTTTTTGACAAGTTTAAATCTTATATTTTACATTATCTTTTCGTTTTATTTAAATTTTTCATTAATAAGTTAATTAGTTTGTCATCATGGTGTCATAAATAAATAAATTTATTTAATGTCTAAAAATTATAAAAAAGATCCCTTGAAGTAGGAAATATTTTTAGATTTCAAATGAATTTTTATAGTCTAAGAAATCATTTATGTAAACAAAATTAAAATTGTTTTACTTAGGATATACAAATATTTTTTATATTACCCTTCTTTCTAAAAAAATGTCATAAATGTCACTATTACTCCAATGTGACTCCATCAGCCCTCAAGTTCGGTAAAAATATTCCCATGGTCGGACATGACTCAAAAGAGGGGATTTGGACATATTTTGTTGTCATTTTATATTATTATGATATTATTTAATTACACTTAACAACCTGATTATTAATTAATCACGATAATTAAAGATAATTATCGTCATTACTATTAATAATGTCCAAAAACAAAAAGAAATTAATTTCATAATTGGGACCTTATGATTCCAAATATGGAATAAATTTTACTAAATTACAAACATAGACATTACATTAATTAATTTAAAAGTAATTCCCTTTGTCAAATCAAATAGCGAGTTTTTAAGAAACAATATCTATCAAAACATTGACAATTATTTATATCCAATTTCAAAGTGAAATTAATTCTAATGACAAGAAATGGATTCAATTGTAAAAATATATTCTAATTAAACTTTAAGACCAATTAAATATTTAATCTAAACATATAATTAAATTAGATGAAAAAGAATTTTTGAAGTAAAATGTAGTACTTTTTCACTATTCATTAGAAAAATGAACATTGTCATAAAAATACGAAAAAAAATTCCAAAGTAAATTTCAATTTCCCATTTCTAAAGAATAAATTTATTTTGAGAAATTGAGGTTATTAAATTATCAAAAATTATATTCAAAAATGGTTTTCCATCAAAATGTGTTAAAACAGTCTTTTAAAATTATTATAGTATTCTATGCTTAAGATTGGATTTATTCTCATTTTTTGCATTGAAAACACTGTCTAATTAATAAGTAGACATAGATATGAAAATATATTATTATTTTCTTACATGGGATGTTACATCCTTCCCCCTTTAGGAAATTTAATCCCTACAATTTATTTACTTATCAAATAAGTGGGGGTATTTATCCCTCATTGCATTTTCAGATTCCCATGTTGCCTCTTCAACTATATGGTTTTTCCATAGAACCTTTACATAATGAATCACCTTATTCTACAACACATTCTTCATGTGGTCATGAATCTAGACTGGTTTTTCCTTATAAGATATATTTTCTTCCAAATGAACTACCTCTGGACTTAAAACGTGAGATGGATCCAGAATGTACTTCCGTAACATTGAAACATGAAAAACTATATGTACCTGAGATAAACTCGGAGGTAAAGCCACTCATTATGAAACTGATCCAAAACTCTCTATAATTTCATATGGTCCAATGAACCTTGGTCTCAGCTTTCCTTTCATTACAAATATCATCACACTTTTCTATGGTGAAACTTTGTGGAAGACATGATCACCTACCTCAATGAAGAGATCCTTCCTCCAGTTTTCCGCATAAATTTTCTGCCAGCTTTGAGCTATTCTCACGTGTTTCTTTATTTGCTAAACTATTTCTGTCATCTATTCTACCAATTCTGGTCCCATCAACTTCCTTTCACCTATTTCATCCAAAAAATCTGGAGTTCGACACCGCTTCCCATATTATGCCTCTAATGGTGCCATCTCTATACTGGAATGAAAACTATTATTATAAGAAAACTCAACCAATGAATGATTTTGGTCCCAACAACCCTGATAATCTATCGAACAAGAAGTAGAATATCCTCCAATGTCTGAATTGTTCGTTCTGACTACCCATCTGATTGAGGATGAAACACTGTACTAAAATTTAATTCAGTACCCAAAGACTTTTGAAGGTCGTTCCAAAGTTATGAGTGAACCTAGGATCACGATCAGATACAATGTGGAGTGGAACATAGTGTAACCTGACTATCTCTTTATGATACAATCGGGAAAGTTGATATAGGGAAAAAGTATCTCGTATAGAAAGGAAATGAGTAGATTTAGTCAAGTGATCAATAATAAACTAGATTGCATTATTACCTCGATGTGTCTTTGGTAATCCCACAATGAAGTCCCTGGATATATTCTCCCACTTCCATTATGGAACTGGTAAAGGCTGAAGCATCCCTTTCAGTAGCTCTTGCTCTGCTTTAACCTGTTGAAATGTCAAACACATCACAGGAAAATCAGAAATATCTCTTTTCATTCCATCCCATGAGTAATACTCCTGAATATCTCTTTACATCATAGTACTGTCTGGATGAACTGAAAATGGAGAACTATGAGATTCACATAACAAACATCTCTTCAACTGGGAATCACAGGGCACACACAATCTCTTTCCAAATATCAAAACCCAATCACTATCAATGTGGAATTAAGGTAACATACCCTTCTAAACCAGCTCTACCTTTTTCTGCAACTCACTATCTTGCTTTTGTGCTTGCATAATTCTGTTTGGTAGAGAAGATTTCACTGAAACCTGAAACAAAATAGAATAATTTATGGCCCCAACAACTTTCAAAACAAAATTCATCAAATCATTAACCAAAGGATCACTTTCCAAACGTAACATGGGTAATGACATTTACTTTTTCAACCCAAAGCATCTGCCTCAATATTTTCTTTTTTTGGGTGGTAGTGAATCATGCAATCATAATCCTTGATTAATTATAGCCATATCCTATGTATCATGTTCAATTATTTATGAGTGAATATATTCTTTAAACTTTTTTAATCAGTATATATTTCACACATCACACCATACAAATGATGCCTCAAAATTTGTAAATAGAAAACAACAACAGCTAATTCAAAATCATGTTTAGGGTAATTTATCTCCTGATTTCTCAGGTGATGTGAAGCACAACCAATTACCGGATCATTCTGCATTTGGACACAACCAAGTAATTTCAATCAAGAATCACTATAGATAACAAACTCACCATTCCTGGAAGGTAGTGACAACACTGGAGCATTCACCAATCTTCTTTTCAATTCTTGAAAACAATCATCACATTATTTTGTCCAGATAAACCTAACACCCATCCGAGTTAGCTTAGTCAATGGGCTGGAAAACCGTGAAAAATGTTTAACAAACCTTTGTTAATATCCTACCAAACAAAGAAAACTATGAATCTATGTTACATTTGTGGGTCTTTTCCATTCTTCAACAACCTTTGTTTTTTCAGGATCAACAGTTTTTTATCTTTAGAAACAATGTTACCAAGGAATGTAATTTGTTGAAACAAAAACTCAAACTTGTTTAATTTCACATACAATTTCTTTTCTTTTAAGGTTTTCCAAATAACCTTTAAATGACTTTCATGCTCCTATTTAACTTTATAAAACACAAAAATATCATCAATGAAAACAACCACAAACTTATCAATGAACTCATGGGAAATAATATTCATAAGGTCCATGAATACAGCAGGTGCATTGTTTAACCCAAAAGGATTAACTACAAATTCATAATGGCTATAACTTGTACAAAATTTGGTCTTTATAATATCCTCTTCCTTTACCATAAACTGATGGTAACCCGATCTCAATTTATTCTTTGAAAAATACTATGCTCCCTAGAGCTGATCAAACAAATCATCGATATGAGGCAAAGGATATTTGTTCTTAAAAGTGATGTTATTCAAGGATCTATAATCAATGAAAAGTCTTATTGAACCATCTTTATTTTTAACAAATAAGATAGGAGAGCCACATGGTGATGTGCTAGTTTGAATGAAACCTCTCTCTAATAAATCTTGATATTGCTCCTCCAACTCTAAAAGTTCAATTTGAGCCATTCGATATGGCGGTTTTGAAATTGGCTTAGCATCAGGAACTAAGTCAACGGTAAATTCAACTTCCCGATCTGGTATTATTCTAGGTATCTCATCAAGAAAAACATCATGATACTCATTGACCACTGGCACATCATTAATCTAAATAGTTCCATTGTTTTCA
Organism: Viscum album; assembly: GCA_963277665.1. Lineage (NCBI taxonomy): Eukaryota > Viridiplantae > Streptophyta > Magnoliopsida > Santalales > Viscaceae > Viscum > Viscum album. Next base: position 1,264,097,386 of record OY728130.1, read on the forward strand.
ACAAAATGTGCAAGGTAACATTAATTTCCATCTTTTATAGGTTTCTCAGCCTCTTGATATGTTATCAATAGTTAGATTTCATTCTTGTACACAACCTGAAAGTATTTCTGAAAAAAAACATTTTTAGCTCGACAGTCAATCTTAGCATGGTAAACAGATAGCCAATCCAAACTCAGGATAACATCAAACTCTACTAGAGGTAAAAAAATAAGATTTGCAAGTAGGTTCTTTCCATGAATAAGTATATAAAGATTCTTATATATTATTTTTTGCCTCAACATTTCCATGAGGAGTTTTTACCAAAATTTCAGGAGTCTTTTCTTAAGATGGAATTCCCAATTTTCTAGAAAAATTTTCAAAGATGAAAGAATGTGTAGACCCCGAATAAAACAACACATTTGAATAATCTAAAAAACAAACAATGTACCTGATACCACTTCATTCTATGGACCAACATCTGCTGAATTAGTTGCAAAGGATTTCACCAAACCTTTATTCTTATAGTCGGACTGCTTACTATCATTCGAGCGCTTTTTCAAACACTCGTTTTCATAATGACCCGTATCATTGTAATTGAAACATTTCACTAACTATAAATCAAATTTGGTCATACCATTACCCTGATCTTTTCCAGTATAATCACAAGCCTTACGTCACATCTTACCACATAGGAAGCACTTTACATAATTCAAAAGACATTCCACATCATGCTTTTTACCACATTTATCACAAACTTCAAGCTTAGTTTTCTTACCAGCAACCCTTTTTGAATGATTCTTCCCTTTCTCCTGCCACCTCGGTCTCTTCTTCTATTGGTTGTCGTAGAACACTTCATCATCAGAAAACTTGTTTTCCACCTTCTCAGCACATCAAAAAAGCTTTTCATAATTTTTTAACTCACGAGATGCTAATGCCCTTCAATATTTTGTCTTTAATCCTGAGTAAAAAAGGATTCATTTTAATATCATGGTCTCAATTAAAATTTGGATCATACCTTTACAATATAGTGAAATTTTCTTCATAAGCATCCACTGAGCCATCCCCTTGCCTCAATTCCAAGAATTGTTTTCCAAACTAAGTCGAACAACCATAGGAAAATATTTCTCCATAAACATACCTTTGAATTCATCCCAGTCAAGAGCATCAATCTCATCAGCATCCCTGCTATTTTTAACCATCGACCACCACTAATCTGCTTCACCCTCCAAACAGTAAATAGTAAGACAAACCTTGTGATTGTCTGAATACCCCATTATATTGATAATATTCTCTAGTACTTTAATCCACCCATCAGCATGCGCAGGGTCATATGATCCTCTGAACGATTGGGGATGTTGCCTCATGATATGTTCCACCACTAACATGTTCCTCTACGGTTGATCTGGTTGATCCTCTGCATGGATACCACCACCATTTATCACATGAGTCAACTGAATCATTACTACAACAAACTTTTGAGTTCCAATTTTTACCAACGGATGATGCTCATTTGGAAGTTCATTTCCTTTTGTATGTCTTCTATGATCTTCTTCCATGTTTCCTCTGCCGAAAACCATTATGAACAAACATGTCTTAGATGATGCAACATGGTAATCTTCAAATGTTATATCATTTCAATTTGACCAAAATGTGTAAAAAAATATTTTTGGATAATAATTTAATAGAATTATAACTCTTAAAGTTATCTAAACCGACCTCTGATACCATCTGTAAGGCCCAAGCCTTAAATATTACTTAATCATGGGTTATTTCAAGAATTCACATTGAGGATCTTTTCAGGTTTATAGTTTTACAGAATTATATCATCAATCATGCATTACATTACATATTTAAACAAGGTGGTTACATCAAATACAATATTAATTTTTTCCACCAAGTGAAACATATTTAAAATAAAACATGGTTTCTTTGTTGACAATTCCCCGACACTATCATCACATCATGCACTTTTCCATTGACCTATGAAAAACATTTCAGAAACTTGGGATAATCATAAAAAGCTCAGTAAGGGATATAAAAATACAGAAAGAAAACATTAGTCCACGTATACGTAAAAATCAATGAAATCATAAATTACTCATAAAACATATGCACATTAATATACCTCATGAAATCATCAGATTTATGAATAACTCATATAAATCATAAGTCATAAAGGTTACTTGAGGCATTCATAACATTCATGCATAGGGAGAAACCCTCATGGTTGCGTTTTGAATACCCATCACAGTATATTCCCTAAATCTCTTCAAAGAATTCATAGCGTTTAACTCCTTCATGTTACTCAATGCATTTGAGAGATATATCGGGCTCACCTGCCCTTAGTTTATCACGGAACCACCTGACCTCATAAACAATGCCCAAGAACCATAACATAATTGTATCACCTAAAACATGCATAAATGAAAAATAACATTTCTTTATTTAAATAACAAGATATCAATACAACACATTGATATACTAAAAACATTATCAAACCCATTTTCAATACCAAAATAAAAGAAAAGTAAAACATTGTGTTTATTTTTTATTTTATAAAATTTAAGGCTTGTAGAGGAATCTGAAACTCAAATAATGGTCACGACGGCAAAGAAGTCGTTGTCACCACATACGTAAGACAAAAAAAATTCCTTTTGTAATTTAGTAAAATGATTCATTTAAAATGATGCATTTTATAATGAAATTAAAAGTTAAAAGGGTTTATAATACAACTAATAAAAGTAGGTGGTATATAAATTGAATTATACCTCAATAAAAGTATAATGAGAAGAAGACCCTTACCTCAAGTCCAACTTGCCTTGTTCATTTCTTTATATTCCTAAATAATATAATTTGGTCAATTTATCATTTCTCGAGGACTTCCATTAATTTTTATTATTAAATTAATATCACAAATTATCATTTTTTAAAAATTAGTTAAAGATGTGAGTTCATATCATATGTTTTGTCGATGTTCGCTACATGAATCAAATATGAACTTGTCTGAAAAGAATTTCCCAAGTAGTTATAAGTAAATCATATCCAGAATGGTATTAAAGATTTAAATATCATATAACTCCAGTAAATATGTACTTAATAATATTCCATAATGTTTGGAAATATGAAATGAAATGTACTGTTCATGGAGATGGTAGGTCGTACATATGCATGAATGCTACTTTCATTTTTTAAATATTAATGGACTTTAAAACTAAATGAGACATATATATATTTTAATTATAGTATAATATATATGTTATATAGGTAACATGAGTTCATTAATTACATTATTTATAAATTCCACATCTCGAAGGAACGATTCACATCACTTGAGGGGGCGGTAGTCCACACATCCTAAGATGAAATTATCACAGTTCCACAACATGAAAAGCATAAAGATGTGATTTAAAAAAAGAATCATATAGAAAATAAATACCATATATATCATATATAAATACATTTACTTCATAATGTCCACCATTAAAGGTGTTAATAGAATATTTAACAATCATCGTTTCGTGAGGCAGTAATTCACCACCCAGAGAAATAGTATGTTCTTTAACCATTAGACAGAGGTGTATGTGAGTGTATGTAGAATCCCTATCATAAAAACATACTAGTATATTAATTATACTGGTGTTATTATGGGATAAAATAAGAAGAAGATAGTGTTCAGTGAATAAGGAAAATAAAAAAAAGAATCTCAAGAGAAGACATTACCTCTAAATCGGGTAACTCTTTTTTATTTGAGCCAAAGGCTTCCTCGTGAAGACTTCTGCCCAAAGTGAGTCTTCTAGGAGTAAGTGAGGGATTTGGAGAGATAATATGAGTAGATTTTGTATGATCAAAGGGATTTAGAGGTGTGGGTAAAGGGGTAGAGGTGGGGGCCTTTAATAAGAGGTATGAGGGTTACTTTTGGAAAGTCTTCAAATGTTACTTTATTATAAAATGATTTTCAGATTTTAAATGTCCCACAATGATATATTTATAGGATAAGGTGATAAGGGTTCTAAATCCACCCATACAATTCTTTTTTGAAAAGTTTATATCTTATATTTTACCTCATATTCTCATTTTATTTAAATCGTTCATTAATGAGGTAATCACTGCATCGTCGTGGTGTCATAAATAAATTTATTTATTTAATGTCTAAAAATTAAAAAAATACAATGATGTAGGAAATATTTTTAGATTTCAAATGACAATTTATAGTTTAATATATAATTTATTTAAAAAATTAATTTTTTTTTACTTAGGATATACAATACTTTGTTATATTTCTCTTCTTTTTAAAAATACTGTCATAAATGTCACTATTACACCCATGTGCCTCGATGGTCCATCAAGTTCGGTAAAAAGCTTCCCATGGTTAGACATGACTCAAAAAAGAGGATTTGGACGCATGTTGGGGTCATTTTATATTATTATGATATTATTTTATTTCCCTTAACTACCTGATTACTAATTAATCACGATAATTTAAGATAATTACCATCGTTACTTTTCATAATGTCCAAAAACAAAAAGTTCTTATTTACATAACTTGGACCTTATGATTCCAAATATGGAATCCATTTTACCAAATTCCAAAAACAAAAATTGAAATAATGAATTTAAAAGTAACTCTCGTTGTCAAAACATATAGTGTATTTTTACGAAACAATATCTATTAAAAGATTGACAATTGTTTATGTCCAATTTCAAAGTGAAATTAATTATAATTACCACCATTGGATTAAATGGTAAAATTATATTATAATTAAACTTTTAAACCAATTAAAAATATAATCTAACTATATAATTAAATTATATGAAAAAGCATTTTTGAAGTAAAATGCAGTATTTTTCACTATTCATTAAAAAATGAACATTGTCAGAAAAATACCAAAAATTTATCCATAGTAAATTTCAAAGTCCCAATTCTAAAGAATAAGTTTATTTTGAAAAATAGAGCTTCTAAAATTGTCAAAAGATAGATTTAAAATGGTTTTCCATAAAAAGGTGGTAAAATAATCTTTTAAATGTTTTAGAGTATTGTATGCTTAAGATTGGATTTATTCTCATTTTAAGCCTCTAAAACACTATCTAATTAATAAATAGACATAGATATGAAAATCTATTATTTTTTACTTACTTTTGATGTTACATAAATCTTGGCCATCCACTGCCAATTTCCCTTATAAACATCCTTAATTAAATTATAGATGGTTCGGTCTACTCAAAAGACCTACTTGTGTTCATTTAAGAGGAGATATATATAGAGATAGTCAAAGAAGAGGTAATCTCCTCTAACAATTCATTCAAATTATTTATTCTTCTAGTTCCACATCATGAGTTATTTTCATTATTAATTAATGAATCAAATATCTCTTGAATAATGATATGTTATTAATGTTATGTAACAACAATATCACACCTTCTATCTATCTATGAAAAATGAAATCACCACACATGCGTACGTATGACTTACTGTCTCTACGCCATTGTGTCATCTGTTTTTAACCACAAATAGACTTGGATTGGAATTAAAAGGGAAATAGTTAATAAATTTGATTATTATAACAATTAATTTATTATGTAAAAATATATATACCATCCACTTTGATACCATTTCATAATTAATGGAATGATATCATCGCTCGTGTGTACGTACAACCTACCATCTGCACAATGTGATGTGATTAATTCTACATGATATCCATTAAATCATGATAATATAAATGTAAAAAATGAATACATATGGTATATATATATATTATGTTTATTTCATTTTTTAATGATATAAATATCTTTTAAGAATGATAAAAAGAGCGTATTTGAAAAAAAACATACATAATAAAATAGAGTAGTTAATACCCGAATAACGAGTAACAATGAAATTTTATTTACAAAGGGATGATAATATGATTATATATGAAATCATAAGAATGTAAATGATTCTTAAATAAGTCAATAAAAATATTTAAATCATTATACAGGAGGTTCGGATACATACAAAGGATATCAGACCTAAGGTATGTGATAATTTAACAATCTCATCATTATTCAAGGTTTCTTATATATATGTATTTACTGGGGATTATTTATCATCCATGTAAAAATATTGTAAAAAATAAAATATCTTATTACTATCTTATATAAAGTTAAATTCAATATTACATATTTTTGAATTTTTACTACACGGTTTGGAAGGAATCTTTATTAAATTTTTCATATGATGTACTTTTAGAAATTTTCTGCCAAAGTGCAAGAAGAATGTATTTTTTATCTTATACAGCTCGAACGTATTTTTAAATTTTCATAATGATTTATTTCCATTAATATTTTTGTAAAATATTTCATGTTTATTTTAAGTTAAATTTGTTTCTTTTAAAATTGTGCAGAATTTTGAGAAATGAAATTGCTTTTAAGGAATAAATGATATTTTCCCCAAACATTAATTTCAAGTGTTTAATCAAATTTATTTTTTATCTAAGATGACATTCTCTAAATGGAGTTATGCTTTTATCCCAATTAATACTATTCTAGAATTATAATTCTCAAATCCATTAGTTTTATATTGATTATCATAGAATTATGCCTAAGAAACCCAGTTTATTTCATGGGTTATGCTATTATGAATGATTTATATTTTTGTGGAAAATATATGTATGGCTTTCATTATATGGCGGGAGGGACCTATACTTCCCTCCAATGCACTTTTTTAAAAATTATTTCTCATGAAATGGACACAACATGAACATCAATTAAATCTAGTTCAGAAATATAGGGCCGGAACAGCAAGTAAATCATGTTCAGTAATATAGGGGTAGAACAAGGAGTGAACTCAATTCAGTAAGGGACTTTTTCTATTCTAATTTTCTTAGTAATTATCCTTGTCTAATATAGATATTATTTTAAATGATTATGTGTTTTCCACAATTCCATGTTTTATTCCAATGATATTTTATCATGTTTCATGTTACTTTATGATTTATGCCTGATGTACTATCGTGATTTATTTCATGACTCTAGATTTTGATATTCAAAAATTAGGTTCATGTTTTTGAATTCTTTTGTTAATGTTTTGTTTGATGTTCTCTATTTTTACCCTTACTAATAATTTTATATCACCCTTTTATTTTTTTCTTTTCTCCGTGATATTATAAAAAATTTTAGGTACATAAACTAAAGGGAAAAATCATTATGGGAGATGTGGAACATATTTGAACAAGTTAGATGAATGTGTTCCATGTATCCAAAGACAAATAAATAATAAGGTATTTGGGAATATTTTTTAGTAATGTATTAATTACTCCCTGAAATTAGGGTAATATCCATGTACATTAAGCATTTTTAATTAGAGATAGGATGGGTTATTTTTAATATTTATAGCACTGTAATTATTGTAATGTATTCTGATCAGATACCTCACATCCACTCCAATATCGTCATGTTTATGCTTCATCCACAAAAACTATCTGTACATTGAGTAGTTGAAATATATTTATCTCCTTCAATTCTCAACGAAATATGATATTTTTTATTTCTTATCCATGAAATACACAGTTTTCCAAGATAGAATGCACTATCTGAAATTGATTTCCTATCATATGTTGATCCAACCCAAGCTGAATCATTATATCCCAATAACATGTACCGATATTTTTCATTGCACATCATATTGATATCCATAATGAAATTGATATAAAAAATTATTATTTTTACTAAAATCATGTTGGTTTCATTGGGATTTCTTAGATTCTATGTTTCTTGGCTTGTGGTAAAAACAATATCAGGTATTGTTATTGTAAAGTACAAAAGAATTCCAATTATTTGATTGTATTTGGTGAAATTAAATGCATTTCCTTCATCATCTCATAATATTTTCGTATGGGTAGCCACCAGAGTCATCATATCTTTCTAATTATCAATTAAAAATATTATAAAAACTTCCTCAACATATTTATATTGAAAAATTAATGGTCCATTCATTCCTTGAATCACCTGTTACCCAAAGAAAAACATCATATCACCAATAATTGACTTTTTCAATTAAATTTTCATAAATTTTTTGGACTTATTCACTACTCTTCATTTGATCATGAAAATATTATTTCATTGGAATATACCAGAACTATCATCCTATGATTACAATCATTTTTGACATATAGGTTATAATCAACTCCACCATGATGAAAGTCGACATTCTTTAAAAAATGAACTAATCTAGAATATTATTCTATAGTTGGTTTATTAAACCAATATAGTGCCGTAATAAATTAAAAATATTTGTTCTCATATACATGAATATGAAACCATAAGCTTATTCAATAGAAACTTTTTATTCTAGAACATCGTTCAGATATGCTGATTGACATCCATCTAAAAAAATTTGTACTTTTTTTCACTACTATAGAAAAGAATAATCTTATTATCTCTAGACTAGAAAATTGGGAAATGTTTATTCAACATCAATACTCTCTAGGTTAAATAGTTCTAAATATTTCATTATTAAATAACTAAATAACTTTTTTGACCTTTTCACTTTTCCTTGTATTTATTTTTGAATTATTTTTCTTTGTTGAAAAGTATCACACGTATGATTATGATCACAAGATTACCTATGTAGGTCCTAAGAAACATCACATTTCATCAGATCATCAAAAGATGTTTGGCTCATGTGACCAATAAATTTATTCCATAACTACTTTATTTATTCTTTGAAAAAAAATGTACATATATTCTTCTCCACTCACTATGTAGATATTCCCATTAATAATCATTCCAAAAAAATAAAACGAATCATGTTTTTCTTTGATGTCGCATAATTTTGTGTAAAATCTTATGGTTTCCCCTAAATCATGTAAATGAATAGCACTTAGCATATTGTGTTTGTGACCTTAAACAACAAAGACATCTTGAATTCTCCTTTCATTTCCACAATCTTCTATTTTTGTGATCTAATAATTTTTTAGGCCATCATCATTATTAAATCACATAAAAACATCATTTTTGTATATTATTCATATCACTAGTGATTTGTTTCTATCATATGGTATGTGCATCAAAAATCAATGATCTATATTCCTATTCAACCTAATTGTTTCAATGAAATTTCTAAAACCACATTTTTTTAATCTCTCTTTTGTATGATCCATGTTTTTGATTTCAAACCTGGTAAGGATTGAAAATATCAATTTTCCTCAAATAATAATGGAACAGCTTCATATTGTAGAGTTTCAAATTTATTTTTCATTTTCATCACATTTGACGATGCATTAAGTTGATTTTTATGTCAACATTCAATATCTTTCAGCACATTCCTCACAATTGTTCATGAGCAATATCTTGTCAGGTGTCTAAATCCACCACACCAAAAATAGTGAACATAAAATGATATAATACAATATTGAACACTTTATAGATGCCTATATTAGTCTCATTCCCTTTGATAACTCTTAGATATGGAACAAAAATTTTCCAAGTGTCCTGTATTTCCACAACAATAACATCTAATGAAGGGTGAACTTATATGTGTTACTATTTCACTACTAGTTTTCCATTTAGTTCTATGAATATTCTTGTTCTAATTCTTACCCAAATCAATATACAATATTAGAGTGGGTGTCTATAGTCTAACATAAACCATTTCGGATTTTTTGTTCTATCAAGCAGCATTCCAGCTATAATGATCAGATCTATTGATTTATTTGCCTTACATTCCTTTATATGATTCAAAATTATTTGAACTCAACATTTCCATTATCTAATAATTTTGATTCCTTCATTACATGATTCAATAGTTTATTTGAATCTCTCACTTTCATTCATAGTATGATGAAATTCTCCTCATGATTTTTGATGATTTTATCTTGATCGTTTGTTGTATTATTCATGCCATTGATCACCCTTTTCTTATTAAAATATTATCTTGTACTCAACAATCATATATAATTTCTCTAACCTTGAAGACTTAAGAATTGTAATTTTATCTATCAAATTTTACTTCTCTTCTTCCTGCTCTAACATAAACAGTTTGACATCATGAACCACCCTATTGGAATTCATTATTTTGGATCTCCAAAAATATATATCTTCATGTGTAGCTTCTAATTCAACATGATGGTTAATTATTCATTTGAATTATCCTAACTCATTATCACTTTCTTCCCTTATTTTGGAATTTATAACTACCACCATAGAATCTACTTCATGATCCTTGCAGTCCTCCAACTCATCTACATTAGATTATTCTGAATTTATTTCTACATTTCAAATAAAAATATTCTTCATGAAATATTTTTTCCTAAAAATATTATTACCTATAATGATGGATGATAACATGGTCTTGGGAATTTATAATTCATCCTCATCATCATCCTGAAACTTTCTTCTCCACCTTTTAGCATGATATCTAACCTTTCCACGTTGAAAGCTTACAAGTGAGAGTTTCCCACTGAACATTTTATTCATATTTTTATATATGATGAAAGGAATTACATTACGTCATCCATGTATTCTTATTCCATCCCATAATAAATAGTGATATACTTCATGGCCTTGAATTCTAATTCCTTAGACTTCCCTTGTTCCATAAACTCATTAACATCATTTCATATCTCGTATGCAAAAAATGTATTATGCAAGCTATCCAATGTCAAATCCTTTTGAAATTTATCTACTAATGTAGAAACATTTGGATTGAAGCTAGGTGCAAAACTTCTCCAGATATGTTTTAAAATATTTTCATCAATAATAATTTCTCAAGGACTATTCATGTATTCTAAAATAACATTCAACCAGTCAAAGAATGCATCAATAGATTCAATAGAGTTCATTCTAAGATAACCATACTTTTTTCATATAACCTTTATATTTTATTCAATTACTTTTTATTCACCCTCAAAAATGTTGAGAAACGTTTCCCACATATCATGTGATGACATACAAAACATCAACTTCGTATAGATATCATTAGTGATGAATCACCATAAATCATTGATTTCTTTTACATCATCCTCCAACTCTCTTCATTCGGAATCTGATAAAGCACCAATATCAATAATGCCAAAAATTATATACATTTCTAATATAAAGATATATATTTCCAATATTTGAGGTATTTGTTCATATGATTCATCAAAAAATTGAAAACAATTCCCATTGAATATGGTAATCCCTTTATTATCGAAAATCTACATTTATTCTACTAACATAGAACCACTAACTTCCATCCTTTATCTCTGATACAAATATTTATCCCTACTAGGTTAAATACCATGAGAGGAGGGGGGGATCATGGTATGATTGATTAAAATAACTGCCCCTTCAGATATTGTATATTTATTTAACAAAACACTCTTTTCTCCCATTCACAAAGAAAAGTATGGATATAAATCAATACATCCAAGAGAAACATAAATTTTACATTATTCACCCTCACTATGATACATACAACCTACTATGGTAATGTTCCAATTTACCTAATCCACTATGTATCACTACTAAAATTCATAGTTTGGGAAAGATCACTTTTATGCCCAGGCTCACTACCTTTCCAATGTTTAGGGTATTCTAACTACATTACCAAAGAAAAATCCCTACATATATTACAATGGATAATCATTTTTGAAATGGATCACCTTAACCCTATTTGTTTTCTCACTTTGTTTAGAAAGAATTAAAACACATTTTATGGACATGTAGGTCTCTTTAGTAACAATAATGAATGAATTATCACCTGCACATAGATTCTCTATTTAGGTTATATATGGGATGCTCCATTAATTTTGTGAGAACAACTGGATAAAGAAAATCTAAATTAAAAAACTTTAAATAAATTCTATTAAAAGTATAAATATTAATTACCTTTTATTTGGAATGATCTTTACGAAATTCCATGACTTTTTATCACTTATTTGAATGTGGTTGTGAATTAAATCCATCTATAAGTATTTTCAAATGGTGAAGATCCCCAAATATCTTATGATTATTATTATGAATTTGGACATATATAGTATATTTCTCATAGTGTAATTTAATCACAAGTCTCCATGAACATTATTTCATTCTAATACACCTAAGAGAGACCCCATCCTACAACTCATTTTAGAAGATCCTATTTTGTGCCCTTGTGCCATATCCTAGACTTAGTCCCTTGCATTGGATCCTAGCATGAGTCCCTTGAACGAGTCCACCTTTTTACTCAGTTTTATTTCCTCATGTTAGACTAATTTCACACTATGTGTCAGTCCCTCGTGCAAGACCTCTTTCTCACATTGTGTGATACCATTGTGCAAGTCCACTTTTTCACTTTGTGTATGACCTTATATTGTAATGACCCAATGTTTTATAAATGTAAATTCCCTTATAATAATTATTTCATATAATCAAATGAAATCACATCATAATGAAATATTATGTACAATGTGACAGTTAAAATAATTTTATCACTTCTGTTATTTGAATTTTAAAAATCTGACATACATAGTTGTGATCCGTAAGATATTTGGAGACTGATAAGACAAAATTATTTTTTGTGAAAACTAACTCACACTTCTGAATATTAATGTTACCCTTATGAATAGTAATTTGAACTTTATGAATATTGAATAATCCCAAGGAATATTAACCTCACCCATGAATGTATAATTAAAATTTCTGCATCGAATAATTGATAATATGTCCATAGTAAAAGTATTTATATTTTTTTAAGTCATTTATAATTTATTAAAATTACATAATTAGTTTAAAATAAAATGTATTTTCCATAAAAGGAGTACAAAAATTTACAATTTTATGCCTTCTGGTTTAATTATAATTTTATAAGACATTATTTATTTCATGAAAACATTATAAAATCAGTTATAGTTTTAAAATATGTATTTTTCAAGTAAATTATGGGTTTAATTGAAAATTAAACTAAATACATTTAGATAATTGTTTTTCAAAAATGGAGTTAATTTTTGGATTCTACGTATCAAAAAATAATTAAGGTGAATTTTTGGGATTATTTAAAAAATACATAATAGTTTTATGAATGGTAAAATACAATAATTTGAAAATTAAGCTAAATAAATGATTTATAGGGTCATGGATGATGTTATATTGATGTAATCCAAATTTTTTTGAACTCACATTACCTTTTTACTATTTTTTGTGATGAAATTATCACTATTTATGGTCTAGAGTGAAATTAAGAAATAATAGAATTAAATATTATGAAAACCCTCAACTCCTCCACTATAAATACCACCCCTCTTTACCTCTTCTCTTTACTCCTCTCAAGACTATTGAATGGAATTAATTATTCCGAAATAGCATCCCAAGATCCTCCCCCATTTCGAACAACCCTTAGTCTCTTCAAAATACAAAATCATCTTCCCATAAGAGGATCTCATGGAAGATTGATTCAAGAGGTAAATACCTCTTTTAAATTCTTTTACTTTCTTTTCAAGTTCATTTGTTTTCTTTCCTTTCCTTACATATCCTTATACAAATGACATGACAAATCAAGTAACTTCCATGTAATGTAATTTTTTTATGATAGTTAAATAACTTATTATCATATTACCATTACACTTATATTATACTAGTAGTAAAGACACCATCTCAAAAGTGTTAATTTACCACATTAATGGATGATGGGTATTTATATTCTTTTACCATCTTCAATTCTGGTCATGAAACAATTTTTTGTTATTGTTGAACCAAATTATTATATAATATATCCTATTTATGGTGCTATAAAATTTTTGTACAAATTATATTAAATTATAATGCAAAATGAGTTCGTAGTGGCCAAAACCGCCAATAAACCCAAAACATTATCACAAAAGATTTATATAATTATTCAACTTCACTCCAAGTTAAAAAATTAAATTTACAACCATGTAAATTTGTGGATGTTCAATTTTAAAATATAACTCTTATTCTATACAACAACTCTCACTTACATGTGTGTCTGAACATGAATATAAGTCAACTAATCATTAAAACCCAGGAAGAAAATGAACCCAAACAATGAAATTGAACCTCATAATCAATCAAAAATATCATTATTGAAATCAAAAAGGTTATACTAGATAATTTAAATATATAAGAGATTATAGAATTATTAATTAATGAACCTAATTTGATTATTTTGTACATTAATATCATGTGGAGAACACCCTCGGACATAAAGTAAGGGATCCTCTCTATATCAATTTTATTCAAGAATGTTCTCTATGTTATTCCATTTTATGTGTAATCCCTAATGATGGGTTATGATTTTGAACCACCCATAATTATATAAATGTTTATAAGTTATGATAAACCCATTTTTTTCAAATTGATCTCTCTTATGTACACTCAATACCATGGCGATAATCTATAAGTGATTCTACCCGAACCTCTTCTTTCCCTTCGGGATGACTTATCTTTATTTTAACAAAATGATGTTCTCTTATATTTTTATAATCATATTTTAATTTTTTAATATATACTAAATTAAATTATCAAGACCCTTTCATCATTATATTTTGGGGTTATACAAGTTTTTATGTGATTCCTTCCTCAATACTTCTCGATAAGAAAACTTATTATGAGGGAACTTCCTGAATTCTTACCCAATTTCCAATGAACTATATCATCTATTTTATGTTGAATTTGTCTATATTAAATCAGTATTTGTTATTATGAAAACATTGTTGGTTCATTTCTGGTTTTATATAAAGAATTTTCTCCTTTTTTTAAGTCACTATTATATTTTCCTTAAAACTACACAAAAATGTATTAATGATAAAATTTCAAAAATACATTTCATAAATGTTTTAATAGTAACATGATGTCATATACCATGATACATGCCCAATTTCCCTTATTAATGTCCATGTTTATTTTTTCCCTTTCTTTCATGGGCAGTTTTATGATTCTCACATTGCTTATGATTTATGGCATGATTATGGTTCCCAATTCTTTCCATGGGTAACTCTTATATTTTTGTAAAATTGATTATACATAATTATTCATATGAAGAACAATTTCATGATATGTTATGATGGGTTCACCCAGATACCACTCCAATTCATCAGGTAAATTTGATTCTCATGAGGCGTTATTTACAATGGTCTTAGAGGTTTTCCTTGTCCTGTGCTACTATGTGTGACAGTCTTGGTAGTTAGCATTGTCTTGTGATACCATGTGAAATAGTCCAAGAGGTTAGACCATACCCGTAATAAAGTTATGATTTATGTTTCTTCAACTTTACTATGACTCCAGGTTTATATGATTCCATGTTTATATGTTATGATTCCATATGTTACATGCCTTTTTATATCATCATTTCATTCCTTATATAAAATGTTCTAATGCTTTGTTCCTATGATTATTCCATTAATGGTTTATTTAGCTCAACCCGTTATCCATGTGTTCCACAGGTTAACCTATAAAGATGTTTGATCATAATGTAAGTTAGGAGCTCAAATAGAATATTAAATAAGCAAATGTTTTTTAGGTCAATGTTTTCAGTTTTATGTAACTAGTCTTCCAAGACACTAGACATTACGATACATGGATTATAGTGTGATGTATAATTAAGCTTAAAATAATGTAATTTTATATGTTAAATGATAGGGGTTGTATAGTCAGTATCAGAGAATAGATTAGTTATTTCTTTCAATTAGGAATAGAGCACTTTAGTATGAAGCTTATGGATAAGACTAAGTATATGAAAACATCCCTATAGTTTGGTAATTATAGAGTAAGTGGTTTATCAAGGAAATAAAACCATGTCTAGATACAAACAGGTAGAGATGGCTCTGACAAAAATGTATTTAGGGGTAAAAACTAAAAATGCCACTTTTATATAGACTTAAACGAGAATTGGTACACAACAATGGGCCCTGCTACCCTCATGGTTTGACACTCTAGGGGGGTATTCTTGGTTTAATTAATGTTTTTGGTAAAAATAATTGTTAAGGGAATGGAAAAAACCCATAAGAATATATGTTATGAAATATATCATGGAAGAAATAGAATGAGACATAGGGAATCACAAGTTAGGATTTCATTCTACTTTACATGTTTATCCTCTTGTGTTTATTGTTTCCTTTTTATGTTCAATGGATAATTATTAAATCCCTATAATTGTATGTTATTTTTCTTGGTTAATGGAGGGAAATAGGATAACTCGTTCCAATAATCAATGTGATAGGTAATGTGATGATTCCCCTAACAGTATGCCTGAAATTATGGGAAAGGGTATTCAAAACTTCAAGATAGTACTTTCTTAGCTGGATCAAGTAATGAATAATAACTTAAATCATGTCTAATTACCTCCTACTCCAAGGAAAGATTATTTTGTCTTATAATCCTTCATATGGAAAATGCCTCCCACGTTTAGTGGATATTTCAATCCCCTCTTAATGGAATAGTAGGTTAACTCTATTGAAAAGATATTCTCTATCATCTACTGCTCGGAAGAAGAGAAATGCATACTTGTGGTCTATCATTTTGATGGGGAAGATTATCAGTTCTGGTCATTGATCGAGAAAATGAAGTCCCAAGAGGAATTTGATTCCATGGAAGGGAAGGAATTCAAGAAAATATTTTTCAATAAATATTTTCCATGAACCCTCCATCTCAAAAGAGAAAAGGGTTCCTTAGACTTAAGCAGAATGATGATTATTCCATCTAGGAATATGATGAAATCATCACAATGATTATAAGGTATTCAATTATATTTTTCTTAATAATATAAATCAAGGTGGATCAATTATTTAGTAGACTAATGTTTAGTCTATGAGAATCATCGGTGATTAGAGAAATTTAATGTTATGAGGAAACTATTCATTGTGCCCTCAAGGATGAAATTAAGACCAGAGACTCTCTGCGGTATCATGGACCTAGTGACAAGAAGAGGAAAATGGAACATAATTTCAGCATTCCTACAAATAAATTCCATAATGGAATGAATCCAGATCATCTGACATGTAAATATTGTGGGAAGAAGCATCCTGGTAATTTTCTAAAGGGAACCATGAATTGCTTTAATTGTGGAAATTTGGGACATCTAAATAAAAACGTCTTATGGGATATACTGAATCTCGATAATGTGGAAGAAAAAATGGTGTTTCAGATCAACACTCAGTCTGTAGTGGTGTGTTACCACTACAATGATCATGGGAACTATGAAAATAATTTCTCTATGTTGGGGGTTCTCAGAGGAAATCTGCAACAACTTCCAAGGAAACATGTAAGAAATTATTCTATCACTACAAGTGAGGTGGAAATGGAAAATGATCTAGTGAAAGGTATATCAGATATTCATTCAATAATATCTAATGTACTATTTTATTCTGGTTTTATGTATTTTATAATTTCTTGAACAATTAGTATAACTATTCACACACCACCTAAAACTTTTGATGATAAGTTATCTGCGGGAACAAAAACGGGTGAAATTATTGTGTTCGTGGTTTACAACTCCAAATCATTTAATGTTCTTGGAATGAACCTCCATAAAAATATAATCATACTTTTTTAGTGTAGTTCGACACTATAATGGGAATGTATTAGAGATCTTTATGCAAATCAAACATCAACTGTTGGGAAAGGGATATCACTCTTCACTTACCAAAGCATCCAGTAATTCTTAACAACTGTAATGAGGTAGATTAATCTCTTTTATAATCATTTTTACAAGTGTGTATTTTAATTCTATATGATAAAACATGTCTCTATCAAATGATTAAAAAAAGTTGAGAATCATACTTAAATACATGCCCATAGTGAGGGATTATACTTATGGATTCCTTAATGAGTTGACTGGTCTTCCTCCTAATCTATAGGTTGAGTTCTCAATTGAAATTATTCCTAGATCCCTTCCTATACCAAAGATACCTTATATAATGGCCACCATATATTTGGAGGGGCTGAAGAATTAGTTACGAGAGAATATGGAGAATGTTTTTATATTCCCATGTGCTTCACCATGAGGAGCACCAATCCTCTTCATCAATGAAAATAATGGTTCAATGAGCCTCAAAATTGATTATCATTATCTAAATAAAATCATCATAAAGAACAAGATCCAATGATGTGGATAAATGACTTATTCGACCAGCTTCGTGGGGCCAATTATTTATTTAAAGTGGACCTTCGGTTGGTATATCACTTATTAAAGGTGTGAATGATGATATTCCCAAGACTGCCTTTAGAATGAGATATGAACACTATGATTTAATTGTTATGCCATTAGGACTCACTAATGATCCCTCAATTTTCATGGATTTAATGTATAGTGTCTTTATAGATTACCTCAACAAAATTTTGGTAGTCTTTATCAATGATATTCTGATATACTCCAATAGTACAGAGGAACATGAGGAGCATTTGAAAATTATGCTAATGTTATTGTAAAAGGGATTAGTTGCATGAACGTATAAAAAATCTGAGTTACAGATGTTGGATGTATCATTATTGGGGTATGTTACCTTCAAAAAGTTATATATGTGGACCCTTTCAAGACAGTGGAAATTGAAGAGTGACTGAGGCCAACATTTGTAAAAGAGATATGTAGCTTTCTAAGTCTTTTCAGGTATTATCAAATATATGTGTAGAACTTTTCATGATTGTAAAACCTAATTAATAATCTGACATGCAAGGGTGTAATGTTTTTCTAGACTCAGGAATGTGACGACCTCTTTATGGAGTTGAAAAAGAGGTTAATCGCTACACCAATGCTCAACCTCCAAACTAGTAGATAACTATTTATGGATTACATTGATGCTTAAACAAAGGGATTAGGATGTATTATTATGTAAAATGATAAATTGATATCCTAGGAATCATGGAAGCTAAAAATATATGAGTAAAACTATATTATTCATGATCTAGAGTTGGAGGTTGTGATCATTGCGTTAAAAATCTGGAGGCATTATCTCTATGGGGAGAAGGGTGAGAAATATGCTGATCACAAGAGTCTCAAATATATATTTAAAAAATGATATTAATATTCCCCAGTGAATATGGATAGTGATCATAATGTATTATGATTGATCAATCTAATACCATCTCAATAAGACAAATAGGGTAGTATATTCTATGAGTAGAAAGCATCTTGCATCTTTATCAATGTTGAGAATTGAAAATGGTCTGATCTTCATAGATTTACAGAAGATGGAAATGGGAATAATTAAGGGAGGAAAATCATTAATACTTTATCAAATGATTTCTCAACCATCCCTCATAGATAAAATAATCATTTTTAATAAAAAATTTGGAAATTTAGAAATTGTGGATGCCCTAAGAAATGGGAAATCCTCTGAGTTTATAATTGATGAAAATGGATTTGTAATATTTGGATTATGATTATGTGTACCATCTGATCCAAAGATAAAGAAGGATATTTTGGATGAAACACATAGCTCAACCTTCTTTATCAACCTAGGGAGCACAAAGATGTATCAAGATCTCCGAGAGAACTTATTGTGGTACAATATGAAGAAATAGATTGTTGAGTATACATCAATGTGCCTAGTATGTCAAAAAGTGATGTTTTAAAGACATAAGTCTAAGGGGATAATTCAACCACTGCCCATACCATCATGGAAGTGGGATAACATCACTATAGACTTTGTCCCCAGAAATCCAAGGACAACCATATGAAAAAATGATATATGGGTCATTGTGGATCATCTTATAAAGACATCTAACTTTATCTTAATTATAGAGTAATTCTAATTGGATCAACCTCCATTGTTATATATATTGAAGTGTTGGTATGGTTGCATGGAGTACCACTATAGATTGTATCTGATCAAGATCTAAGATTCACCTCGATTTTCTAGAAAATTCTCCAACATGCTCTACGAACTAAACTGAAATTTAGTACATCTAATCATACTCAAACTAATGGATAATTTAAGAAGAATACTCATAAACTAGAAGATATGTTGAGATAATTTTATATGGACTTCATAGGAGGATGATACCAACATTTTCTACTGGTTTAATTCTCCTATAACAATTATTTTCAATCGAGCATCTGAATGGCACCATACGAAGCCCTTTATGGGAAAAGGTTCAGAACACCGATGTGTTGGGATTAAGATGATGAGCATGAGTTGATAAGACCTAAAATGGTTCATGAAATAGTTGAGTAGGTTAAAACTCTTTAGCAAAACATCAAGGAATCCCAATGTTGAATAAAGTGTTATGAAGACAATCATCAAAGAGACATTGAGTACAAAGTTGGATACAAGGTATTTCTTTTCATATCTCCACAGAATAAGGTCATGAGGTTGAGGAAGAAATGAATGCTAAGTCCCAGGTACATTGGCCCCTTTGATATTCTCGATCGTATTGATTTTGTGGCCTATCTAATAGAACTTCCACCTACCATGTCCAAAGTATATGATGTCTTCCATGTATCCCACTTAACGAAGTATATATTATACCCTTCACATGTACTCTCTTCAGATGTGGTATAGTTGAAGAATGATCTTTCTTACGATGATTAGCCAGTGAAGATCAAGGATTGTAGAGAAAAAGTTCTACATAATTGGACTTCTCACCTAGTAAGAGTTCCATGTTAGAACCATAAGTACGAAGAGGAAACATGGTTACTAGAGGTGGTAATAAAGGAAAAGTACTTGCACCAGTTTATATCTTAGAATATAAAATCAAATTTCGAGGGTAAAATTTCATTACGGAGAATAATGTAATGACCTAATGTTTTATCAATGAAAATTTCCTTCTTATAATTATTTCATATAATCACATGAAATCATAACAGAATTAACTACTATGTACTATGTGAGTTTTAAACATAATATTTTCACTTCTTTAATTTTAATTTCTAAAATCTGACATACACAGTTTCAATCTATAACTTGTTTAGAGTTTGATAAGACAAAATTAATTTTTGGTGAATAGTAACTGAACCTTATGAATAGTAATGTTACCCTTATTAATAGTAATATGACCCTTATGAATATAAAATCATTCAAAAGAATAGTAACCTTACTCTGAATGTATAAATTTAATTTAGGAATCATATAAGTTATAATATGACCCAAGTAAAAGTATTGGAATTTTTTTTTCATAAATAATTAATTACTATTAATTAATTAATTTTTTAAAAAATATTTTCCCTAAAAGGTGTTCATAAATTTATAATATTTTGTATACTGGTTTAAAGACAATGTTGTAACAATTTATGTAATTTTTGAAAACATTATAAAATCAGGCAGAGTTTTAAAATCTGTATTTTCAAGTAAATTATGATTTTAATTAAAAATTATATTATTATATTTAGAAAATTATTTTTGAAAATGGTGTTCATTTTATGATTCTACATGTAAAAAAAATTTAGCATTAATTTTTGTGTTTTTTCTAAAATACTTGAATTTTTTATTGATAGTAAAATACAACAATTTTGAAATTAAGCTAAATACATGATTTATAGGGTCATGGATGATGTTATTTTAATGTAATCACAATTGGTTCGAACTAAAATGTACTTATTACTATTTTTGGTCATGTAATCATCAATATTTCTGGTCTTGAGGGAAATTAATAATCAAATGAATTGAATATTATGAAAAACCACCTCTTCTCCACTATAAATACCACCCCTCTTTACCTCTTCTCTTCACTCCTATCAATCCTTGTAACATGCCTAAATTATTCCCAAATATCATACAAATATCATCCCCCACTTCCAAAATCCCTTTATCCCTTCAAAATACTAAATCCTCTCTCCTTAAAAGTATCTCAAGAAGATTGATTCAAGAGGTAAATTCCTCTTTTGAATTATTTTACATTCTTTTAAAGATCATTTGTTTTATTTTCTATCCTTACATCTCCTAATAAAAATGTTATGAAAAATCGAGTTCCTTACATGTACTATAATGTATTTATGATAATGGAATAGGTTATTATCATCTTTCCTTTACTCTTCTTTTATACTAGTTGAAATGACACCATCTAAGCTGTGTTAATTTACCACATTCAAGGACAATGGGTATTCAATTTATTTTACCATCTTCAACTCAATTCATGAAACCATTTTTGTTATGGTTTAACCAGATTATTATGTAATATATCCTATGTATGTTTATATAATATTTTTGTCCACATTATATTAAATTATATTCCAAAATGAGTTTGTAGTAATCGAAACCGTCAAAGAACCCAAAAGGTTATCTCTAATTTTTTATATATTGATTTTACATTACTCAAAGTAAACAAAGTAAATTTATAAACATGTAAACTTTTTTATTTTCAACACAAAAATTTAACTTCAATTCTGGACGACCACTCTCATCATACATGTATCTCCAATCCTGAATATAAGTGAACTAATAATTAAATCTTGGGAAGCAAACAAACAAGAATAGTCAAATTGAAACTCATAACCAATAAAAAATGTCATTAATCAATATAAAAAAGTAATAATAATTTTTTACATATATAATAGGTTATGAAATTATTAACTTATTAACCTAATTTTATTATTCTGGTCATTAATATCAAGTAGAGAACATCATCAGACTTATGGTAATGGATCCTCTCTATTTAACTTTTATTCAAGAAAGAACTATATGTTATGCCATTTTATGTGAAATACATAATTATGGGATATGATTTTCCACATCTCCAATACATTCCTCATGATTTATATGTGATTTGAAACCCCTATCTCCCTCATTAATCCCTCTTAAGTACAGATGATACGTTGTGGATAATTCGTAAGGGATTCTACCAAAACATCTTTTTTTCCTTTGGGTTGCCTTATCATTCTTGTACCAAATTGTAATTATCTTATCTTTTTTTGTAAACTTCATAAATTTTGTTTACATGTACCAAATTCATTTATCAAGACCCTTTAATCGCGTTTTTTTTTATGGTATACATGTTTTTAATTGTTTCCCTCCTCAATACTTTTTAATAATCATACAGGTTTTGAGAGAACATCATGAATTATTATCCTATTTCCATTTCAATATATTCTCTATTTTAATCCACTATTGTATTTATAAAATTAGTATTTTTTATTATGAAATCCTGATTGGTTCTCTTCTGGTATTATATGATGGATTATTCCCTTTTTGATTTAATTGTATCAGTAGTACTTTCTTTAAACCCTCATAAAGTAGTTTTGATGCTAAATTTGCCTTAATACTTTTTCTACATGTTGTCATTTATACTTGATATAACTTACTATGATAAATTCCTATTTTCCATTGTTAATTTCCATGTATATTTTAGTTCCTTTCTTTCATGGGACTTTAATGATACACCCAATTGTTATGCTTTATGACTTGATTATGGTACCTAATTCTATCCCTGGGTAACCATTATTTTTAGGTAATATTTAATATGAGTGAATATTGATGTGGAAAACATATTCATGAAAGTCAATATAGGTTCACCCATAAAGAGATTCAATGCATTGTGTAAAGATGAGTCTCTTGAGATGTTATGTTCAACGGTCTTGGCGTTTATCCTTGGCTTGTGCTTCTATGTGTGATAGTCTTGGAATTTCGTCTTGGATTATATTACCCTGTCCAACGATCTAGGAATTTTTCCTTGAATCACGCTAAAGTAATGTTTTATGTTTCTTACACATTACAATGACTCCATGTTTATATGTTATGATTGCATATGTCAAATTCCTTTTTATATCATCATGTCATGCCTTCTATACCATGTTCTAATGCTTTTTTCTTATGGTTATTCACTTACTAGGATATTTAGCTCATCCCATTGTTTATGTGTTCCCCAGGATACCCTATACAGATGTTTGAGCACAATTCATGTTAGAATCTTGATTTTATGATTAAATAATGAAATTTTTTATTTAGATACATGATTTTAGTTTTATGTAACTAGTCTTCTAGGACACTAGATTTTATGATCCTTGTATTGTAATCGAAGGTGTAATTATGATTAGAATCATGTAATGTTATATGTAAAAGTCTAGGGTTTCTATATGGTGTGAGTCCTTATTCATGATTTTCACAATACCTTTTTCTGATCCTGCACAACACTAACAAGATTTCGATTTTGTATACTCCTCTAAGATATATCACCATTAACATGCTTCTAATTTATTTCCTCAGAAAAAAATTAATCAAATCCTCATCAATGTTTATGGATGGGTTAGGTGGTATTTATAGACATAAAACCTCCCCCTGATCTCTACTATTCATAGAAAACCATCCATTATATATCCCCACAACTCGTGCTCCATGAGTACCCCTTGATATATCAAATTTATTCTTGTAATGGTCATTGATATTGTCATCTAGTGCTTTGAATTACCCATTGCTTGTTCCAAAGAAAAATATGAGTGTTCATTGAGTTATTATCACGTGATCCAAAATATAATCATGACCGTTGTGAACGATCCAATTATGAGATCCTTTGAAAATCATACTTTGTCATCATGGACTTTTCAAGAACTCAAAAGACCATAAGTTACCTAATTCATTTCCATATTTTTCATTTTCTTAATTTAATTTCATGAGATCAATCATTTTCCTTTCTCAAGATCAAGAATTCGTACTTTTTTCAAGATTAATTATCATTCATTCTCTACCAAATCAGTTCATCAGTCACACACCATGAGATCATTCTATCATATGCACTCTGTGAGATGAGTTCAGCAATCATGTACCAAGAGATCAGTTCCTCATTCATAATATATGAGACTGGTTCAGTATTTTCACTATATGAGATCAATTCAGCACTCATTCTGACTCTTCATACCTTCTTTGATAACCATCTTTCATCAATAACCTCAAACCTTCTCAACAAACGCAATCAACCCAAAAGAACCATCGTGATTTATTTTCACCTAGAATAAAAAGATATATGGGACTCTATAATTTCATATGTATAATTGTGTCATAAATTTCAAAGATACATAAAATCCATCTATGAGAGGTTGTGATGGAAAATTAATTACATCAGTTGGAAGGCAGTAGTCCTCTGTACACTTTAGTGACTGTTATGTCTCCTATTTAATAGAATAGGATATGTTTATAGGTTATTTAATTAAAATAATAGCATCTATGTATATGTAAGATACTAGTGAGTAATTTTATCATATTTGGAGAATATTTTATGGAGTTAAAATATGAAATATGACAAATATTCATGGTTAAGAACTTTACCTTTTTTTCTGAGAACCACTTTCAGTTTATAACTAAATCCTTCATATAATGATTTCATAATGAAAAAATGACAAAATGTTATGGGGATTGATCTAACAAAGGTATTCATATATTTATTGGTTTAAAATGTCTTTGTAAGTGTGAAGAATATCATAGAGGTTTTCTCTCATTATAATTGGGGGAGAGAACCCACATGGAATTTTTAAAAGAAAAAATTATAGCAACATTTGACACACCCAAAAAGGATCAAAAATAGATCATTACCAATTCATATATGATTTAAGGTTCAAAAACTTCCAGAAAATATAAAATATAAAATATTGTATCTTATATTAATTCTTCTCATTTTCGTTTGACCCCTAAATAAACCCATTTTAACCTTAACTAAAATAATTAATTTTTAGTATTTATGCTATTTTTTTGACCAAAAAAATATGTTGAACTTGTTACCTAATATATATTATGATTATTAAAAATATTTAATACATTTTTTTAAATTTAAAAAATATTTAATTTGTAGAATTTAATTTCAAATTATACCCGCATGCACGATGAAAAAAAGGTTTTCTAAAACGCAAGTTTTCTTATGAATAAAATGTTTTTATAACAATAATTGGAAAAAATTGATTAAAATGACCTAAATTGGATTATTATATAAGAGATATAATTTTACTTGTAATATAATTTAATAAACATCATCCTTTAAAATTTTTCTAACGAAAACGTAGTTTTCAGTAAAAGTCAATATTTTTCACTATTCATCAAAAAATTAATCTTTTTAGAAAATTATAAAAAATTAACTCTTAAATAATTATGAAATTATTTTTTCAATAATAAATTTCATTTTTTAAAATAAATTTTCTAAAATTGGTATAAAAAATTAATTTTTAAAATAATTAGGTAAAACACGACGGAACAAATTTTGAGAAAATACATTTTTTCAGAAAAAACACTATTTAATCAATCAAAATATTTGAAAAAAAAAATTTATATGAATTATAAAACATTTTATTGAATAAAAAATATATAAATTCCATCAAAATAATTCACTAATAGTGACTAATATAATATCTATTTTAGCGAAGTCTGTAAATAATAATTTTTTATTGTTTATGTTCATTTGTTTAAACTCATTGTTATGTGTAACACAATATATTAAAAAAAATTATTTCAATAAGAATATATTCTAAAGTCATAGGTTTTTGTAGTTAATTTCTTAAAAAAGTGGATATATCTATACTTTTAAAGACCTGTTTTTGGTGGTGGGTTTTGTGAAATTCATTGTTACCTTAATTTATTTTCTATAAATGTCATTATCTTTATGTTATAAATTGATAATTGTGAGGGTGTAAAAAAATAACATGATAAATTGATATGTATTGTTTTATGAAATGATATTTGGTTTGTCTTAAGTGGTAAATATTTCATAATGTTAATCTGTAATGTATTTTTCTAGGTTGCCTACCTTATTAAATTATTTTTTGTTACATTTCTATGTTTAGAGAGTTATATTATTATTAGAAAGAAAAGGGGTTTTGATTTATGGGATTTGATCTTTAATTGATATGTTTATGTACATGATAATAGATATAGATGAGGTTTACGAGTTAATGGGGTGGTTGTTTGTGGAAGGATTGTTTCAGGGGAATTTAAGTGGTGATTTATTTATAATCACTAATTATATTATTATTATTAAAATTTGATTCGGGGTGAGGTTTTTAGTGTGTCAAAAAATTTGTATGTTGTTC
Source organism: Viscum album (assembly GCA_963277665.1). Taxonomy (NCBI): domain Eukaryota; kingdom Viridiplantae; phylum Streptophyta; class Magnoliopsida; order Santalales; family Viscaceae; genus Viscum; species Viscum album. The sequence continues at coordinate 1,264,124,261 of OY728130.1, forward strand.
ATTATGTTGTTTATTTATTAGTGGTGTTGTGAAAGTGTATTTTTGATGTTACAGTGAATCTGGAGAAGGAATTGTGGGGGTGATAGAAAAAGAGTTTGAAGTGGTTTTGGAGAGGTGTTTTTATTGTGAATCACGGATGCTTGAATGTTTCAAAATGTGACTACATTGTTTTTTATGTTCTCATGTGGTGTTTATATGGTTAGGAGTTAGCGGTTTGAAAGTTATTTTGTTAACATGTTAATAAATTTGAAATGTGATAAAATATAATTGAGTGGTTATGATTAGTGTGGTGGATGTAATTGTGTTAGGATGTAATGGTATGGTTTTTATATTCTCACATTCCAAATTAATTAGTTATTGTTTTTCTTATCGTGATTCTTTACCATGTATTAATTTATCAGAAATTTATAACTAGAAGGTAAGTGTGGTTATAGATTGTGTAGACATCAAATTTTCGATTTTATAATTATCGATAGTTCTTTTTTTGTTTTGATTTTATTAATACTTTTTTATTTTTTGTGTTTTATGATATTGAAAATAATATTTTTCTTGGATTTAGTGTGATGTATTTCTTTTCTAGGGTTATATTATTATTATTCTTTGTACTCTTTTTTAGTAATAACTCTTCTATTTATTGTTCAGATATTTTTGTGTTGGTATATGTGGTTGTTTAATATGAGGTGGTTGTTTCTTAATAATTTATGATTTTGGTGAGAGGATTTTTCTATAGTCAGTGTAGTGGTGAGAAATTATGTAGATTGTATTGTGGAATTTAGAGTATTTATAATGTTATATATCTTCTCCAATACTTGTTCCTTTAAAAGGAAATTTAATCTATGTAGATTGTTTCATATTTATTTCACATGGATTATGATTTGTTCAGGTTATCATCATATTAAGTGCTCCTTATATCCCCCCTATGGTTTTGTTTTGGTTGACTTTATAGAGTTTTGTGGTGGATGTTGAATGTTATTAGTCAGGTAGCTATGATGAATTATAACACATTATTCAGAAATATATAGTGTTTTTATCAATTATTTATTTTCATTTGCCTCTATACATTGTCATACATGTAACATTTTATTTGTGGAAACAATTTATTTAATTAAATCTCAGGTGTTTATTGGAGGTTTTATTTTCTTTTTCTTAGTACAATAAGGTTAATACAACCCATAATCTGGGTTTACAGCCTTAGTGCTAATATAAAACATGTTTCATATTGTATGTGAGATCCAAAAGTAACTATTATCATTAGTACTAGCTTCTGAGTTGTTATAGTGGGGAAGGTTCACGATAGAGTGGTATCAGAGGTTTGGTAGAGAGTTCAGATAAAATTGTTAGTTAAAAAATGGTGAGATTTTTATTGGACTAGTAGGGAAAAAAATTCATTTATCATTAACATGTAATTTAGTTTTGAGATAATATCTATGGCATGAAAACCCCCTAAAATATTATGAAAGGACATTCATAATATATTTAACATATTTATGTTAATTTGTTCTGGTTCCAAGATAAATACTTATGTGATTTTTGTGCATCATAATCATCGATTATTCTTGTGGTTGATTATAGAGGTAACATTAATTTATGTATAATTTTTTTATGTCTATGTGCTTATATTATTGATGGGTTTGTATTTTTGATGAAATAGGGGCTGTTAAATTGAATCTTCTATCCTTTTAAATTCAAATAGTCAAAGTAATATTCTTTCTTCTAACATTCTAACAATATAAATTTTTTCTATTTTTTGAATTTCTATTTTTTAGTATTATTTTAAGTAATTAATAATGTGTTATTAAAATAGTGAGCCCTGAAAAGTAATAAAATAATTTTTTTAGTAATAAATATTAATGTTCTGAAATTCCCTTCAATTAAAATTTAATTCCAAGTGTTAATGTTAAATAATTATTTAAATGTTTTGTTGCACAATATATTTAATACATAATGTATATATAATGATATTTGATCAAATATGTAGTTAATTTTTTTTAATATATATTTTTTATCAACTTTAACTTATGAAACTATAGAGTTATATTTTATTACATGAAATGAAATTGTAGACATATGAGTTATTGGTAACTAATGTTTTATGTGATGAGTAATATAGTAAGTATAAATCATTTTTATAGTATCACTTTAAAAAAAATCAATATGATTTAAAATTAGTAATTAGATTATTATGGAAATATGATGAAATATATACTATATTAAACATATTTATTGATAATTAAAGTTTTCACATGATATGTCCTTTTGTTTGAGAATTTTTTTAAAGAATATAATGTTTTGATTTCTTTGATCATTCTTGTTTTATAAAATCATGTTTTGAAAATATTTTGGTTTATATATGTTAGCATAGAGTATGAAATAAAGGATTAACTAGTTTTCATTTTATAATTTAAAATCAAGATCAAGAATATTTATATTCTTTCTTTCATGTCTCTCCTATTCAAAAATAATGTTCAGCTATTGTATGAGTTGTCAATAGTTAGTAGTAAATTTACTGAATAATTCTATGGAAGATGTTACAAGGAAAATATTTGTTTGTAATTTTTGTATTATAGTACTACTTCTGAATATAAGATCATGTTGTATGATACAGAATCATTATCCATGAAATTGGATGTTGAATAAGTAAGTTCTATTAAATAATGATATTGAATTTCAAATTAAGAAATAATATTAAATGTTAACCCATTAAAATAACTATATTCAATTATTCCTCGATAATTAGGAAGGTAAGGTATCACTAAATAAGTTTAAGAAACATTTCATTTGAGGTACTGAATAAGATTAATAAAATTTTCTAAAGAGGTGTTGCAGAAGTCCACCAAAATTCATAAGATGTGATAAAGATGTTTAATAATATTTTCTTATGATTTTATGACGAAAATTTCAAATGTTTTCATAAAATATCAAACATTTCTTTATTATTCATCAATGTTCTGAACATCATTTTTACTAAAATGTTCACATGGTCCAAAGTTTATTTTTTTCCTATAATTTATTTTTTACAATTTTCTACCAAATAAAAAAAATATGAATTTTTACTAGATGTAGAAATATAGAAAATTATACCAAATAGATAACATATAAATTTATACTAGAAAAAGAAAAATATTTTGTTTTTAGGAAGGATTATTGTAAAAATATTACTAGATAGAGTATTGTTCAAATTATATAACATGATTTAATATTAAAATGTTATAGGATATGGAACTATTAAAATGCTATAGGAGAGACTATTGTAAAAATGTTACAAGAAAGAGGAATCTTATAATGTTACATGATGGAGACTATTTGAATGATATAGAACAAGGTACTTTTCAAATGTTATATTATATTGTACTATAATAATATTATAGAATCGAAAATTTTTCATATTTAATATGATAGTGTGTTTTTTAAATGTTACCAGATAAAGAGGTTCTAAAATGTGGGTCTGATGATGAAATTTAAGATAAAAGTTGATGTTATGAAATAAAAAATTATACAATGTTAATGTTACAAAGTTGAACATAAAATTTCTACAAATATGAGGTTAAAAAATTGATGTTTTATGTTTAAAAATTTTTATTTTAAAAAGTTGAAGTTACAAAGTTGAGGTTTCTTGTGGTAAAAATATGTCATCATAAAATTGAAATTTAAATTTTTAAAAAATTGATGTGACAATGTTGAATGTATATGTTTTTACAAAGATCAAAAAATTAATTCCATAAAAATTATAATTTTAGATTTTACCCTGAAATCTATACAATGATTTCGTTACAAAGTTGAAGTTTTATGTTATATAGAGTTTATGTTAATTGGATGAAGTTTCAATATGTATAAATTTCATGATATGAATTTTGTACAAATTTGGAGTTATGGTTGTTAAAATTTCAAAATACGAAGTGTTGAAGTTATATATAATGACCAAATATTGGTGTATGAAGTTTTTAGAATGGATAGGTACAAAATTACACTAGATGGACGTGAATGTTTTCTACCTACAAGATTAAATTTTTGAGAATGTATACAAAGTTTAAAAAGAAAAACGAATGATATTTTACAATTTTTCTCCTGGAAGTGAAATATAGGATATATATTATATAGAAAAAAATAAAGTTCTACTAGATATAGAAGTGGGAAGATAGAGATTAGGAATAAAAAATTTCAATTAGATAAACGTTTAGAAAGATAATGAGGTAGATATTTGTAAGAAAATATAATTGAAGTGTTCATAATGATATCATCATAAAAACATTCACCGGAAGAGGTTTTTAAAATATTTAATACTCATTACAAAAACATAATCTAAGATTTTTTTGGTTCTTCTATTAAATTGAAAAAATTTAGATGAGATTTTAGTTTTTTTGATTGAGATATTTTATATTGGGTTTTGAACTTAAACTTTATTAAAAAGCTATAGAAGTGTTTAAGGTGGTATAATGAGGCTTATTTGAGCAGAAAAATTAAAATTTTAATTTTTAGGAGGTCGTTGCTTCACTTTCATTTGGAGGAGATTTTACTATATAAACAGGTTAAATGATATTGTAAATAATGAATTTTTTCTCTATTTTAGAGATCGTGAAAGTGTTAATGGGTTTTCAATGTAATTTTCAAACTACAGAATATCTTGGTTAAAGAAGTGGTACAAGATAATGACGTCCCATATAGGGATTTAGCCACATCAAATAGATGAACACTAAATGAAAACTGAGGCATAGCAGATGGAGTTATACTATGGAGAGTATACTAGACATAGAATTTTTGGACAAGTGTTCGTGAGCTAATTTCATTGTTTCTTATCCTGTATTGGTATTGAATTAGAATAAAAAAAATTTATCTAATGGGATCTTGTATAATTACATATTGTGTGATAGAAATAGATTTATAGGAGTTGGTTCATTATATTCACTTCATTATATAATGGATATCCATGACTCTAGGGGGGTCAACATGGTAAATATTACATTCTTACACTAAGGTTGAAGCATTGTTCCCCACTGATTCATCCCCCCCATCAAGTTGATGAAATGATCTACCACGGTCATTCAATTTATACTAGAGAAAATGTTAAATATGTTTTAATATATTAATATTTCATTTTAGATGTTGAATAAAGTATTTTAATTGAATATAATAACTAAATTATTTAGTTAGAGATAATAGATTTCATTTATGGTTGTATAAAAAAAGGATTTTTCAACCTAAACCTTAAAAAAGTTAAAAGAAAAAATGATATTAGATGAATTATAAGTGAACCTCATAAATGAAATATTAGGATAATCCAAAATGACAGATGTTTAACAGTTTTGGTTCAAATTCATCTGATTCTGAGAAAATTAATCCTCTAACATATTCTTACTCAATATATTTAGAGAATCCTCTTGTGGTGTATTTTTACCATAAAATAAAATATTACTTGAGAATTTTCATATTAATTTTATTACATATATTCTTATATATATCAAGGGATATGATGAGGAAATATCACAGGTGAATATGGAACTTGATTGGATGTAAAATTCATTAGGTAAATTGTTTTGATAATGTAAATATATTACTAAAATCATCAGAGTCATGAAAGAAAAGGTATTACATTATAATAAAAATTTAAACCTTTCTAAAGATGTACTAAAAATGGTCTTATAGAATGTACTATTTTCAATTAATTTCGTAAAGAATGATGTCGGACATCAGAAACTATTATGACAGTTTAATACTCTTATTTAGAAGATAAATACTAATGAATAAAAAGGATAAAAATATTTCTATATGAAAATCACAACAAGAGTAAAAATAAAATTTTGATGGAAAACATGATTAGCACCTTCCTTTAAACACAAATAAATTAAGCACCATTTTGTAATATCCATTTAAGAAAAGATCACCCTTATAGATGAATATGTACATAGGATTTTTTTGAATATATTTTGTTGAAAATATTTATCAATGAAAATATATAAAAACAGTAATATTCTCAATAATAAATTATTGAGGATAAGATTTCTCAACTAGAGATCATGAAAACCGAGTAAATTAACATAATATTTCATTATAATTGGGTAAAAATTGAATGATTAAAAGATAAAAAAGTTTTAATTTTTAAGAGGACATGAAGTGATGAGCCATGGAAATTAAAATAACACTATAAATTTAATGTGCCTTGTTAAATTAGTGATATTGAAAAATTTTGAAGATGATGAAGAAGAATCCTCACATTAAGGTGAGATCTAAACCTATGTTAATGATTCTATGAAAAGTATCACTTCAGTAATGATTCAACATAACATTATGAAGAACATGAAGTATCATATCAATATTAATTGTATAAGATGAAGAAAATGGTTTAACCTTATTATGATGAATCTATCAGTAGTAATTACTAAAATTTTACTGCATTTTAAAATTCTCGATATAATGGGTGAATAATAGTTATAAACATACCACATATAAGTAGGTGGACTTAAGAAAATAATAAAAAGAAAATTGATGCCTCCATGTTTTTTATACTAACAAAATAAATATTCAAAAGAATAAATTTTGGAAGAAGATTCCATCAATAAAAATATAACACAATAGTATAATCCATGGCTTATTAGATACTATTGGATTAGTGCGATGTTTTGATACACGCATATAGATTTTTGGATCAATATACCATGGCATGAAGAATAAGATGGTCAACATTAATGTGGAGAAAATTAAAATTAATAGAAAACATAGGTAAGCATACACAACATTCATTAGAAAAAAAATACTCTAACATTAAAAATATTTGAGTATCTTAAAAGATTCTGCAAATGTTGTAGAAGAATTGGCCATTACGAAGAAAATTTATAGTTTACTTATAACTTGAAAAAAAGTACTATTATCCTGAAGGCGCTAAAATGATGAAATAAATGTTAGGGAGGATATAATGTAAGCCTAACCTGATTTGAAACCAAAAAGAAATCATGTTTCAAATAAAACATACTACTTTTCTGCTAGAAAATTACAAATTATAGAAATTTGTAAACTCGCCATTAATTTTCTTATTAAAATAATGAATCTAAATAAAAAAATTCAATAAAAGCAAGAAATTCATAATAACATTGGAATGGTATAAGAAATATCTAATGAAGAATTTTAATTTCACCAAACGATGTATCTATAGTGTAACTAATGTGAATATATGAAGATGTGTCGATGATTTACCTTTTCTGGACTCAACCCTAAAAAATATATTAAAATCATAGAAAGATAGTATAGGTTTGTAGATAAAAGTAAAAAAAAACATCAGAAAGAATTTGTGGAGATATAAATAAAACAAGGTATAATTGATAAGTGGAACATTTACTTAAGGTTTCTTTAGATGTAGTGTCATAATGTCTTGAAGAATCAAGGAAGTTAGATGTATAAGAAAATAAGAAGAATTAATTTTCCATACAATCTAAAGATAAAAATAATCCACCACACAATGATAGTAAAAATGGTATAGATAATAAACCCATTCTACCAAAGAATATTAATATTTAAATATATATGAAAAATTCCATGAGAAAAAACTAAAGTTTTAGAAAATTGAGAGTCTAGTTTGATAAAATACTCTCATCCATGTTTCTCTATTATATAAACAAAGAAAATATTAACCTTATTCTCAAATATTTTTTGGAAAAATCTAAAATAAAAAGTAAATTTATGGGGGTATTATTTATGAGGACCCCTATAAATTGGTGGATAGTATTCTATAATCATAATAAAGGTGATTTGATGATAAAAATTATGGTCATCCAACGGTTATGAAACTGTATTATAACGATATATTAATCGAAACATTAATGTACTTAGAAATTTAAACATTAAATCTTAATATGATAATTACGAAGATTCATATACATGAAATCTATAATAATGAAATTTTATGACATACATAAGGTATATAATCAACACTATCATTTTTATATAGATAATAAAGAACAACTTTAAAAAGTAAAAGAATTATTTTTTTTTGATTCTGATGTTCTAATTGTCATGAAAATGGGGATAAATCTTCTCATTTTTAGGATTGATTTTTTTTGAAAATTTTGTTATGATGGATGCAAGGATGCAAGTTGAATATAAATTTCAGGAACTTTTCCATAAGGTAATTTTTTTGTAAATGTTGGTATAAATTGGTAAATTTTAGGGTTGTTTTTAATTTTTGAGATAGTTACACTTTTTATATTCACCAAAAATTGATTATTTATACTCAGAGTCAGTTTATTAAGGAATTATCGTTTAATAGAAAAAATTCTTCCCGAGGAAATGATTTTGATATAGTAATACAGACGAATAGAGTGGAATATTGTAAGATGTAGAACCACATTCTATGTAATTAGAAGTAGAAGAAATAAGTTCCATAAGATAACAAGATTGAATATCTACTGAAGGATGTAATCCTAAAGTTAAAACCATGAAAATAATAGTGGTGATTTTATCCAAGATAACCATGAAGGATTAATCTCACTAATGAGGTTTAAAAAACATTTATTTTGTGTTGCTGAAGAATTTTAATAAACTTTTATTATTTACTACTAAAGTATTTTAATAATATTTTCTTATAAGGTACTGAAGAAGTGTAAGAAACATTTCTTATGTGTTATTGAAAATTATTAAGAAAATTTCTGATAATTTGATTAATATTTTTAAGGGAAATTTTTTTAAACTCCAGATTATGTTATAATGTCCCTATCATCATTATTACTAAAATGTTCTCATAGTTTAAGTATTAGGTTTATATCAAATGGAAATTTTCAAAAATTTATACCTGATAAAAAAACAAAAAGTTGTACAATATAAAGAAATATACAAATCTCTACCAAACAGTGAAAATTATTATTTTTTACCAGATGGATAAAAATATGAAATTGTACCAGAAAAAGAGAAATATAAAAGTTAAATGATAGATTACTAATCATATTTTATAGGATAGAGGAATTTTTAAATTTTATAGGATATGGTATTATTAAAATGTTATAATACATCTTACTAAAAAAATGTTATATGAAACATCACTATTCTAGTGTTATAGTTTAATGTAATGTTTTATTGTTATTGGATGGAGTATTTTTCTTATGTTATAGGATAGAGTACTACTCAAATTCCATAATATAATATACAAGTAAAATGTTATAGGATCAATTACTATTCAAATGGTATATGATGGAGTATTATTCAAAAGTTTCTAGATGAATAAGGTTAACAATGTTCTTTGGATTATGATATTAATGTTAAATTGTTCAGGTTATTAAAATTAAAAACATACATATAAAAATTTACACTTTTCAACATTATGGTAGTTTAAATTTTATGTTTAAATGTTAATGGCGCAATATGTACAACATTGAAGTAATAAAGTTGAAACTAATAGTTTCTTACAGTTAATATTACAAAGTTAAAGTCTCATGTCGATGAAAGTTATTTATATGAATTCTATATAATTTTTAATTTAAATTGATGAACTTTAATATTATAAAATGATGATTTGACAAATTTTAAGTTATAAGATATACAATTTTTAAGTCACAAATATGAATCTGAATGCAATAAAAATTTCAATATATAAAGTCTATATAATTATTAAAGTTAGAAACATAGATATACATTTGAAAAAAGTTTATCCAATGAAGTGGTGAAGTTATAGATAATCATCAGACTATGTTTTATGTTGTTTACTATAATGACAAGTATAAACTTGCACTAGATGTAGATGAATATTTACTACAGAAAGAGTTCGATTTTGATACTGTTTACAATCATATAAAATTGGACTAGGGATGTAATTTTATAATGTTTTTTATGGTAGAAAATATGGGAAGCTTATTACATGGAAAATGAAAAAAATTCTAATAGAAGAAATAGTATGAAGGGAGATATGATGAATAAAAAATTATATTGGGAAAACTATTACAAAGATCATCATACAAACAATTGAGATACTATCAATTAGAAGAGTTATTGAAGTAGTCATAAAAAATAATTTCATGATATGGGGTTTTGAAAAGATTTATAAATATTTTTAAAACTATTATCCATGATTACACTGGGATATTATTTAAATGTACATGAATCTAGATAAAATTTTAGGGGTATATAGATGATAATTGATTCTGAATTTTATGGAAAATTTGTTAAGAACACTCTATAAGGTTTCACGGTGGTCTAATAAATATAGGTTAAGTATAAAAATTAAAAAATCATATTATTGAAGCCCGTGATTTCTCCATGTTTATATATGAGGTTTTAATATATATGTGTTAAATGAAATGTAAAATTCATGTGTTGTTACTACTTTTTTTTGAGAGAGTGAAAGTAGTGACGTTTTTTGATTTGTAATTTTCCAACCAAGTATTATTATGGATTAAGAATAGTCAATCCGTGATGAAGTATGAGATGAGAATTGAGATTCATTAGATAGAGGTTCACTAGATGTATATTGAGTTGCACTAGATAGAGTCATTCTGAATAGTGAATAAATAAGACTGAGAATTTTTGGTTGAGTGTCTGGGGGATACAGTCAAATTTTCTTATATTGTATTAGCTCTAAAGTAAAAAAGTTTTCCTAAATAGTGAAAACCAATATAAGTTTATATCAATAGATATAGTACACATTAAAGGATTTGGATAATTTTATTCACTTCATTATATAGTGGATATTTGGGAATTGATGATTTTTTAAATTGTTAGGAGTTGATTTTCATAATGAGTGGTATCCTTAGAAAATTAAATGTGTGTTTTTTTCATTATACATTATGAATATTATAAAGGAAAAGTGTTGAGGATAAGTTTTTAAATATCTACAAATCTTAATCAATAGAATATGTCAAATCAATATAAATAAATATATTGTTTGAGTGGAATATAATTGGTAAAATTTGTTCATTCTTGATTCATTCCTCCCTCTTAGGGTTATAGGATGATCCCATTAGGACATTTATATGTGGGCATGGAATATGAAATAAATGCATAACTAGTTTTCTGTTGATAATTAAAAATCAATTTTTAACTATATTAATATGTTTTTTAGATAAAATTAATTACATTCTTCTTAATAAATTGATATAAGAAAGTTAATTAAATTATTTTATTGATGTTTTATTTTCGAAGAACATTTGTTTAAGGAGTTTAAGTTGATGACATGCTTTGTTGTTAATGTGTTTCCTTAGGATATAATTTTTTTAAATAGTTTTTTATTTTATATTATATTTTTATACATTTATTTTGGTAATAGGTTTTCTTTTTTGGGATTTTTAAAAGTAAAATATTTTAAATTAATGAAATTTATGATTCACATAATTATGATTGTAGAGACCTAACCACAGAAACCTGAAACTAGTGTCGGGATACCATTGCATTGGAAAAAGATACAAGTAAATTGTGTCCAAATGGATTAAAAAATTTTGTAGTCTTGGTAAACCATATACATACATTTAGTCTTATTTTACAAATTTACTCAGAAAAAACTAGTTTTCATGTCAAAAAATGTACTAGTTGACTTTGCTAATGTCACGAACCAACCAGGGTCGACCCAGAACCGATCACACGAGCCGGCCGGCGACATAGCCCGAGAGGCGTTCCCGATCCTCCCGGGCTGGCGACAAGCACCAGGGCATCACAGAGTACACGTGGGAATGATTTCTCCCAATACAAATTTACTAAGAAGAAAAAATAAAAAAAACAACAATAAAATGAAACATCCAAAAAAACATAACTAACCTGAAAACGAACCAAACTCCTCACGACCCCGAGTGTCGATCGTCAAACTACAACCAACTGTCGTCTATGGTGAGCAAGCTCGAGTCAAACCTGCAACCGAAACTAAAAAAAAGAAAACACTATAGGAGTGAGTATTAAAACTCAGTAGGTGGGCCCGACTAATTCTATTCCCAATGCTCATAACCTTAAATAAAGAATTCATCAATCCCAGGTTTGAACTAAATTATAAAATGTTGGTTTTCACACACACATTCATTTTTAAAACAAGTAACAGTCCATTTCCCTTTTTAATTTAGAAAAAGTTTAATGTTGAAATAAAAACTGGTGAATTGCATTTTAAAACATTCTGCGAGCAATTTAGAAATCCAATCTTGAGTCGTTAGACAAAAGGAAAATCGCACACAACACACACTAAGGGCAATGGGAAAAAGTGGCACACAAGGGTCAGCATCCAAAATCAACCTCTCATTCGTCTACCACATACAAATAAACACTAAAAGAGACATGTGTCGAACCTAGGAGATCGTGAACAATCCAGAACGTACTATACATTTGACTCATCCTGAAAGAATGCTCTAACCCGATGACGTCATAACGCCCTAATGCTCGGCATAGCCTTGGATGGACTAACAGAGGGTCCCAATACCATAGCAACAATAACTCATTATTCCCCTGCTATGGGGCCACTAGCCAGTGTGTAATCTAAACTAGTGCAGCAATCGTTCTCAGAAGATTCACTCACTATGTCAGGTTCCCATGTCAACACATACAATAAAAAGGGGTGCGCCCGCAATGTAAATCAGTCAGTCACGATGCAAAAATATCACACACAATTCACACAATCAACGCACACCAAATAACACCCCTTACTAACCCCAAAGTGAGTTTTTCCAAAATAATTTATTTAATTAATGTTCCAAACGGGCCTTCACCAATTTTAAATCAAAACATCATTTCTCGAGAAAACCCAAAACACTCATTCAGGAGAAATCACTTATCTTTAAAACTAAAAGTACATTTGAAATTCTGTGAATTATGTTTAAAGTCCAAATGGGCATTCTTTCAAAGCTGGGTGTCCGCCCGTCAAGAAAATGTTCCAATTGTTTGGTATAAAATAAATGACTCTTTTCACACTAAATAGTCATTTAAAGTTTTATTATCTAATATTATTTCTAATCCATTAAAAATTAATAAAACAACAAGTAATTAATAAATTCTAAATCTAAAGGTAAGTGCAATGGGGGACCTACCTCGGCTCGCAGCTCGAACACGGCGACGCGACACGCCTTGCACAAAAGTACAAGCACACACAAGCCGATCAACGGGGTGTCGCGTAGTCACCTCGCCAACACGCTTCAATAAACGCACAATAACTAAGAACATATAACAACTGACTTAAGACAATTCAAACGAGCAAGTAACGTGAAAGAACCACCTCAAAGATTCCAAATCACAACTCACACCATTGACACTATTTACTAAATCGCTTTAAAATTTATTAAACAAATCCAAAGAGAGAGTTTTACACATCCAAAACCATTTCAAAACCACTTTTTAATGCATACACCCCTCAAATACACTTGAAAACATAGATCGCACTATCTTAATGCTCCCTAAAACCATTTTGAAAACGTTGCACCAAAACAACACCAAAACACACGAACCATTTCAAAACGAACACATTAATAAAAAAACACCAACCAAAACAAAAACAAACTAACCATTTCAAAAAAAAAACACCCTTCGCACCACAAAGACTCAAGCCATTGCTCCTGCACTAGATAATAGACTAACCGCCTACTTCTAACAAACACTAAAAGTTTACAAACCCAGCAGAGAAAAGACATTTTAAATTGTAACACAAACAAACTGCATGAATCAATACTAATTAATTAATTAAATAAATAAATTAAACAAGTAACAAGATTAATCAAATAAACCATACATGCGGAACAACCTACCATGGTGTAGGAAAAAAACATCGCAAGACAGCGCAAAGCTCCCGCTGCACGACACATGCACCTTAAGAAGACCAAGGAGACTCCTAAAAAAGCTCCGCATAATTTCATCAAAATAAAATAGAACACGAACTAAACCTTATCCAAAACAAAACCAATATATAAGAAAACACAATTAAATAAACCATTTTCACAATTAAACAAACCACTCAGAAAATTTATTAATCAATATCAAAATGTGTTGCATGACTAAAAATATCAAAAACTCACTCAAAACTTCTTTTATAACTAAACACACATTAAAATCACACCAAAACACAACTACAACCCTTGTGATTCTTAATAAACCAACAACATAGTTTATAAAACACTACCAATGGCTCAACATGGTTTCCAGAGAAACAAGAAACTTGTATCACATAACCACGATGCTAAACACCTCAAAACACATTAAAAATCATGTAAAACTCTATTCGCACCAAGAAAACTGATCAATGAGTATACTAAATTAATTAAATGGGCGAATTAATTCAACAAAAAACACTTATATGTGAAAACACCTTCCTCAACGTGGACGGATCTCTCGAAACTAGTGTGAAACCTTGTTCGCACCGCGATCACGCCTTGGAGGGTTGAAGCGAACCCTAATCATCAAATTGGACCCCCAATATTTTTAATGGATAGAACATGAACAAACCCCAGGTAAGGGGGAAAAACCAAACCTAAGAGAAAGTGAATATCGGAGGGTGATAGAAGGTCAGTGCTACAAGAGAGGAGTGCGGGCGAGGGAGAGAGTCGGTGAGAAAGTCGGCCAGCACAACGGGTCACTGGAAGGGGGTCGCACAAGCAGGAAGGAATCGTCCAAACAAGAGGTCTTGGTCTGGTAGTCCGGAGAGAGGGGCGGCACGAGTAGGAGGGGTTGTGGCTGGATGGGTCGGCCAAGAGGGGGTGCGCGCGGCGGCCTGCTCGAAGTGGAGGGGAGGCGGACAGGAGGCAGAAGGGGGAGCGGACAGGTGGGATGGCTCAGCGGCAGAATGGGGTTGGTGAGGGACGCAACCAGCAGGGAGGGGAGGGGGTCGGCGGCCTTCAATCAGAGGGGAGGCGGGCTGCAATGCCCAACCCTACACCGATTTCTTTTTTTACCTTTTAACATAATAATAATAAAAGACTTATAATAAATATAATAATATACATGATGATAATAATAATAATTATAATAACTTTAATAAAAAAAATAATGGTAAAAAAAATCTTTTAATAATGGAAATTTCTTTAGTAATAATGATAATAATCATAACTATAACAATAAAAAGAAATGATTAAAATACTCAGTTCATTTTCAAAATAATAATTAAAATTATTAGCAACCATAAAAATTTTAACTAACGCAATTAGTTACAAAATTAATTGATTTAAAAAATTATGAAGACCGACGGACAGTGTCACTGCCTAGGCGAAGCCGCGCGGGTCTCCAAAACGCGCTCCGCCCAGGTGCTCAGCGACGTCACCATAAAAACGTGCATTTTTTTAAACGAACTCAGATTTTTTGTCCGAGACTCAACCCGAACACCAACAATATTTTATAAAGTCAAAGAAAATTATAAAATAAGATAAAAGATGAAGCGGGGTGTGAGACTTCTCCCCACCATAACGCTTTCTGCCCTCGAAAAGCCAAAACAAGGTCAAGACCCAAAGATGAAACTCCCTAAGTGTCACTCACCCCCCAAAAGTTTAAGCACCTCTAGTTGATTGATCCAAACAAACACCAAAAACCCATGACACACAACTCATCCTTAAAAACAAGATCACTTTAATCATCACCAAACAGAATCCAAACCATCTGATTCATCCAAGGAACGAACGAACTTAAATCACCTTTGAGGCTTATCCCTATAATCTTCATCCAACAAAACTCTTGGGTGTACTCCAATCTCAACATTTACTCGAGAGGACGAACTCAAGATTAGGTGGTTCCACACGAGACCACCTACCCCCCCCCCCAACGATACATGAAAAGAAACTCTGATACTGACACGGGGAGGCCCGAACGGACTCCCCACCATAAGGATCGGGCTAACCCTAAATTAATTTCGATGTAACTCTGCGAGACCCACTGTGGGTCTCCCCACTATATGAATTGATGATATTAAATGAACTTAAAAACATTCCACACGGACCAAAAACCCCCACCGCAGGGGGGGAAGGGAAGTGATGAACCAATTCAACATCAAAACTACCATTACCGCTATCTCAACAACGTCACACCCTCAGAAGAACACAAACCATGCCACATTATGGACTAAGATTAAACCAAGGCCCTTCTTCACTGTTGGGGTTCTCCTGACTGCGCGCCAGCTTCACTCTGAGGCCTATAGATGGAGCACCAATGATTGAAGCATCTCCTGCCCCGCAGTCAGGCTTCAGAAATTTCCAAACATAACCCACAAACCAGAATTTCACCAAATACACTTCCAACAAAATAAAAGATTCAATATAGGTTCAATCACAACCATTCTTACATCTGAAAGAAAAGGAACATCGCAAAATGATACAAAGGACAATTACCACATTCAAGAAACACTACAAAGAGGAGACCTCGAACTCATCCCCAAACATCTCTCTACTCCCACAGACGGTCAGAGGTGACATTCGACGAACCAGGTCAGGCTTTAGGGCGCTTCTTGGAAACTCCATGGCAGAATCGCTGCAAGTGACCTAGACATCCACAGGTGTGGCAGGGTCTTGGAGCACTTGGACATGTCGGCCTTTTGTGACCCGGCCTACCACACTGGTGACAGATCACAACATTGCATTGTGAAGAAGATGAATGAAGGTCTGAAGGCCTCTTGATTCCTCTACCAGCACCACCAGCATCAGGTCGCTTCTCACTCTTCTTATCAGAATCCTCTACAATTCTTCCCAACATTGTAGGATTCACTACCTCAAGTCCTCTTACTAGATCAGCTTAAGCATGAAAGTCTTTCTTGAAAACATCCGAGAAGGTGTTAATGTTGAGCTCTTCCACTCTCGATCGCAGCTCAGGTCGGAGTCCAGACTCAAATTGTCGAGCCTTCCCGGGATTGTTCACCACAAACCACTGATCATACAGAACATGATCTATGAAGCGTCGATAGAATTCTAGTACCGATTCAACACCCTACTGAAGACAACACAACTCCATCCTCTTCCTCAGCTTCGCCAACTCAGAGAAGTGTTGTTGGATAAATGATGGCTTGAAAAACTCCCATGTTTGAACTTCCCGAGGCTTATTCTGAGACACAGACTTCCACCATTTCCAAGTTGGGCCTTCAAGCATAAAAGTATCCAACTTCACCTTTAACGACTCAGGCAACCCAATGAAACTGAAATTCCTCTGAATCTTTTGCAACCACTCCTCTGCCTCAAGAGGCTCTGCTTGTACATAAAAGAGAGGAGGGTTCAACTTCCGGAACTCAAGAACATAGTCCATGGGCCGATCAACTGGAGGATCTGCTAGGGGCGTACCACCCGAAGCTGCACCTTGGGCATCCATCAAACTGTCGTGGGGGTGAACACTAAGGAACCAGGAAACAAAAAACATAATCAAAACCTAGTCATTTCCATTTCAATCTCAACTTTTCACAATTTCCAAAACAAAACATTAAAAAAAATTCAGAATGAAGGATAACTCAAACGATTCACTTGGGGGAAACTAGTGATGAGGGGTGACACGACCATATGGTTGGCGGCCATACGCCAGTCACACCACCATCACTAAGAGTATTCTAGGGTCAAGTCCTCGGCTCCACATGGCTTTCCAGATCATGCGATCTCATGGAGGCCACTCGCCTAACTCTCATTTCATTTCCCAATACCAAACAAACCATAACAAACAAAAGACATCGACAACCCAAACATCCCATGGTAACCCGATGTTCGGAAAGAGCAAGGGTTCATGACGTCCTTCTCGTCTGTGTGCCTCGAACCCCAAAAATTCTACTCCTAATATGATGACAACCCCAAATAACAATGGGTGCTCTGAAAAATAAGGTCCGCTCAGGAGCCAACCTCGCCTCTGATACCATTTTGTCACGAACCAACCCGGGTCGACCCTGAACTGGTCACTCGAGCCAGCCAACGACATGGCCCGAGAGGCGTTCCCGATCCTCTCGGGCTGGCGACAAGCGCCAGGGCATCACAGAGTACATGTGGGAACGATTTCACCCAATAAAAATTTACTAAGAAGCAGAAATAAATAAATGAAAATAAAATTAAACAGCCAAAAAACATAACTAAACTTACCACAAACCAAACTCCTCACGACCCCAAGAGTCGATCGTCAAACTACAACCAACTCTCTTCCACGGCGAGTAAGCTCGAGTCAAACCTGCAACAGAAACTAAAAACAAGAAAACACTATAGGCGTTACTGTTAAAACTCAGTAGGTGGGCCCGACTAATTCTATTCCCAATGTTCATACCCTTAAATAAAGAATTCATCAATCCTAGGTTTGAACTAAATTATAAAATACTGGTTTTCACACACACATTCGTTTTTAAAACAAGTAACAATCCATTTCCCTTTTTAATTTAGAAAAAGTTTAATGTTGAAAAAAACAGGTGAATTGCATATTGAAACATTCTGTGAACAATTTAGAAATCCAAACTTGAGGCGTTAGTCAAAAGGAAAATCGCACACAACACACACTAAGGGCAATGGGAAAAAGTGGCACACAAGGGTCGACATCCAAACTCAACCTCTCATTCAACTGCCACATACAAATAAACACTAAAAGAGACATGGGTCGAACCTAGGAGGTCGTGAACAATCCAGAACGTACTATACATTTGACTCATCCTGAAAGCATGCTCTAACTAGATGATGTCATAACGCCCTAACGCTCGACATAGCACTGCATGGCCTAACTGAGGGGCCCAATCCCCACAACAGCAATAACTCAGTATTCCCCTGCTATGGGGCCACTAGCCAGTGCGTAATCTAAACTAGTGCAGCAATCGTTCTCAGAAGATTCACTCACTATGTCAGGTTCCCATGTCAACACATATAATAAAAAGGGGTGCGTCTGCAATGTAAATCAGTCAGTCAAGATGCAAAAATATCACACAAAATTCACGCAATCCATGCACACCAAAGAACACCCCTTACTAACCCAAAGTGAGTTTTTCCAAAATAATTTATTTAATTAAAGTGCCAAACGGGCCTTCACCAATTTTAAATCAAAACTTCATTTCTCGAGAAAACCCAAAACACTCGTTCAGGAGAAATCACTTATCTTTAAATATAGAAGTACATTTGAAATTCTGTGAATTATGTTTGAAGGCCAAACAGGCATTCTTTCAAAGCTGGGTGTCCGCCCGTCAAGAAAATGTTCCAATTGTTCGGTATAAAATAAACGGCTCTTTTCACACTAAATAATCATTTAAAGTTTTATTATCTAATATTATTTCTAATTCATTAAAAATTAATAAAACAACAAGAAATTAATAAATTCTAAATCTAAAGGTAAGTGCAATGGGGGACCTACCTCAGCTCGCAGCTCGAACACGGCGACGCGACAAGCCTTGCACAAAAGTACAATCACGCGCAAGCCGATCACCAGGGTGTCGCGCAGTCACCTCACCAACACGCTGCAATAAATGCACAATAACTAAGAACATATAACCACTGACATAAGACAATTAAAACAAGAAAGTAACGTGAAAGAACCACCTCAACGTTTCCAAATCACAACTCACACCATTGACACTATTTACTAAATCGCTTTAAAATTTATTAAACAAATCCAATGAGACAGTTTTACGCATCCAAAACCTTTTCAAAACCACTTTTTAATGCATACACCCCTCAAATACCCTTGAAAACATAGATCACACCATCTAAATGCTCCCTAAAACAATTTTGAAAATGTTGCCCCAAAACAACAGCAAAACACCCAAACCCTTTCAAAACAAACACATTAATAAAAAACACACCAACCAAAACAAAAACAAACTAACTATTTCAAAACAAAAACACCCTTCGCACCACAAAGACTCAAGCCATTACTCCTGCACTAGCTAATAGACTAACTGCATACTTTTAACAAACACTGAATGTTTACAGACCCCGCAGAGAAAATACATTTTAAATTGTAACACAAATGAACTGCATGAATCAAGACTAGTTAATAAATTAAATAAATAAATTAAACAAGCAACAACATTAATCAAATAAACCATACATGCGGAACCAACTACCTTGGTGTAGGAAAAAAACATCACAAGACAGCGCAAAGCTCTCGTTGCACGACGCTTGCACCTTAAGAAGACTAAGGATACTCCTAAAACAAAGCACCACATAATTGCATAAAAATAAAATAGAACATGAACGAAACCTTATCCACAACATAACCAATATAGAATAAAACACAATTAAATAAACCATTTTCACAATTAAAAAAACCACTGAGAAAATTTATTAAACAATATCAAAATGTGATGCATGACTAAAAATATCAAAAACTCACTCAAAATTTCTTTTATAACTAAACGCACATTAACATCACACCAAAACGCAACTGAAACCCTTGCGCTTCTTAATAAACCAACAACATAGTTTATAAGACACTACCAATGGCTCAACATGGTTTCCAGAGAAACAAGACACTTGTATCACATAACCACGATTCTAAACACCTCAAAACACATTAAAAATCATGTAAAACTCTATTCGCACCAAGAAAACTGTTCAATGAGTATACTAAATTAATTAAATGGGCGAATTAATTAAAAAAACAACACTTATATGTTAAAACAACTACCTTAACTTGTACGGATCTCTCGAAACTAGGGTGAAACCTTTTTCGCACCGCGATTGAGCCTTTGAGGGTCGAAGCAAACCCTAATCATCAAATTGGACCACTAATTTTTTTTAATGGATAAAACATGAACAAACCCCAGCCAAGACACAATATTTAAACATGGTTCACCATCACTAGGCTATGTCCACAGAGAATACACAAGAAATTTGATGATGTACCAAATACACTATAAGCACAATTTTTTTTACATATTCAAAGTGGACTCACTATCCCTCTTGGTTTACAACAAATCATAGTTAGATATCAGAACATACTCTCAACTGAAGTGTGAACACTTCTTCCTCATAATATCCACTATCTGTTTAAACACATTTAGGTCATTTCATTATCTCTAACAAATTCATAATTCACGATATGTAAATGCTCTATTGAAGTCTGAATTTCATAAACTAATGAATACCAATTTTCCACTGATCCCTTGGAAAAAACAATTTGAAAATACATTGAAAATATTCTATCTTCGGGAATCGCCCAATTTCATAAAGCTCAAAAAACCCTTATTGAAGTCCAAACATCTTCTCAAGGAACACAACTTCCCATATCTCACTACTTTGCATATCACACTGCTTCGAAGATTACACTGCATGACATAGTATAATTCTTTGTAGAGCTTAAGCCTTCATAGAGCTCGGGCCTTCGCAGAGCTTAGGCCATTGTAGAGATCTAGCCGTTGAAAATAAAATTCCTTTTTTAAATCTCCCTAACCTAATGTGGAATATATATCTTTCACAATGATAGATTATCCACCATGAATATCCTTCATTTCGTGAAGAACATTGCCTCCACAAACCTTCTTTTTTGATTTGAGATCTGAAATTTTTCTAGAAAGACTCCCTACTATTCTCAAGGGGGTCTATTCCTATTTAAAAATGATTTTACAAACTCTTGAATGCTCTGTGAAAATTCATCTCAACCTCATCTCAAATTGTAATGATCCAAAATTTCAACCAAAATTATATCTATATTGTGAAGCCCCATAAAAATTATTAGAGCACAGAATGCATCATAATAATGGAGTGTTACATAATTTCATTTGTGTCACCACCGTAATGCTCCCTCATAATGCTCTTCACCTATTCTATTCATGAAGCTCATCGTAATCACGGAGCTCACTTTCAACATTATTTATATCTTTGAAAAGTATAATTCATGAACCCATGTTTACAAAACACATTTATTTCCCATATATTGATTAGATCTTCTAGTAAATCCACTTTTTGTGATGCTCACCAAATCCCAAATTTTGAACCCTAAAAATTTACCTAACACATAAAAATGGAACCACCTTATATCTGTTATTTTATAAATTCCCCATATCTTACATGGTTTTTTAATGTTTCTTTTTTAACATGGATTTTCAACAACATCTCTGGAACTCAGCAATTCACCATGAAAACCTTCGTTTTCAACAAACACAACCAACACCAAAATTCTACATTATTACCTTAATGGGATTTTTCCCAACGTTATTTCATAAATAATGTTTGTTGACAAACACCCTTATTGAATAAAGGATAAATATTTATCTATATTTCAATAAATAATAAAATAATAGTCAATATAAACACTTTATAAAAAATTGTATAATGTTTTAGAAATGAATATATCTATCATAAATGATATGGATAATTTTGGGGAAATTTAATTTTCATTGATCATAAGAAATTTAAAATTTCAAGGGGATTAAAGGAAACCATGAATGTGAGCATCAATACTATCCTAGGAAAAATCAATCGAAAACCATCCAGAGGAATATTAAGAATAGTATCATTACCATTTATCTCTAATGAAGTAAAAATTAATAGTTAAATATAAATATTATAAAACGTTTTTTAAAAAACATTTTTGAGGAAAATATCATATATATTTTTAAAAATATTTTGAAAATATTTTCCATTGAAAATCACTTTTGAAAACATTTTCATTAAAAATTAAACTTTTAAACATCAAAATGAAGTTTTAACAAAACGAAAGAAGGTAAAACCATACATTCCATACAAGCAAAAACTAGCATTCCTTTTTCATGGTAAAAGGTTGGACATATTACTTGTTTGTAAAGTAATAATAATATTTATTTGAGAACATTTTTAATAAGAAAGGGTAAAATATATTTAAAAAATCATTTTCAAAAAAATTAAAAAATGGAAACCTTTTAGTAAAAATTGTTTTTTATAAGAAAATAGGTTCTCCAATTATATACCTAAATGATGTTGGTTTTACATAAAACCATTTTATAAAATATTTTGATTAAAAAATAATAGAAAAACTATATTATACCTAGAAAGGTCATTAATAAATTTTAGTGAATAAAATTAATTTTTTAATTAAAAATTATTAGTAATTTACTATAATAAAAATACATGAATAATCAATCCTTCAAAAAAATGATATTATTAATTAAATCATTGAAAAGACCATAACATTGAATTGAGAATAAATAAATGAATAGATTATGTGTGTAAAATTTAAATACGAATAAAAAATTAATTATAATTATATATTGTAAAAAATTATTACACATATAATCTTATAATATAAACAATAATGAGATTTAATATAACCCAATGAAAAGGAAACTGGTTATGAAATTCATTTCAAATTAGTAATGCTAAATTAAAATCCTTTTGGATGAAAAAATTCAAATTGAAACACAAAAAATAGTGAAGAATGAATTAATCATTATATTACTTGTCAAATTTTTAGTATGTACATCTTATATAATAAATTAGGTTCACAACAATAAAGTATATCTCAAAGAATTGAAATTGAGACGAAATCCCTTACTACTTAGTAAATTTTGACTCATATGCCCCATGAAAGATATAGCTTCAAAATAAACATTAAATAACACTTATATAAATGAAATAATTATTTAATATATCATAATTTTCAATATACAAACTACACAAAAGAATTAAGTGGTGAATATGGCATTTATCCCATTGAGTAAAAAGTGAGACGAAAATCCCTTATCTTGCATTTCCTTTTAGGTGAACATCCATTAAAATCCTGTATAATGGTTTTAAAAAAGTTCAAAACATTAAAAAAACATACTAATTTTTATAATATCATATTTTAACTTATTATATTATCATACCACCCACTTTTTAATAATCATTCATTATTTTAACTATTTTGGGTGATAATTTTTTTATTTGTCGGGTATGTTTTAACTTGTTATTTTTTGTGCCAATTACATAGATCATGATTTCATTCTATAAAGTATATTATAAATTATTTAAATTTTATATACATATTTTTTATATATGTATTTATAATAATCCATAATTTTTGAAGATATGAATTGAATTGCACACTTAATAGAGACGGTAGGTCGTACGTATACATGAATTATACTTACATTTCATTGTCATATTTTTAAATAATTTAAATTAAATGACATATATATATATTATAATTCTAGTATCATTATTATATCATATATTTGAAATATTTTTATTAAAACCATCCATTATACAATTCATGTATAGAGTGAATGAATCACATCACTTTGAGAACACGGTTGTCCACACTTCTAAAAACATTGATATCGTGTTCCCATAAAATAGAAATAATGATGGTATTTTCAATTTAAAATAATTAAAAACCCATAAATACATTAGGAATTTCATATATATCATATATAAATAACTTTTCCATCATAATTTCCAACCATGAGAGGTGGTAAAAGAAAAAAACAAATGACATTGTTTCCTGAGGTCGTAGTTCTCCGTACACATAAACTGTAGGTTAATTACCCATTAAATGTATGTGTGTGTAATTTTTGGTAGAAAATATAACATAAATAAATCTATGTACATATAAGTTATTTAATTTAACATATAATATGGTAATAATAATATTTTAGGTGGTTTAGAATATAAATAAATCAAAATATCATTAAGAAGGATGCTACCTCTTATTCTGGTAACTCCTTTTGGTTTTCACAAAAGGGGTCATTGAATGGATTTATACCCAATAAGAGTCTTATAGGTTTAGGGTATGGTTATTTAGAGCTTATTAGAGTGTTTTTTGGGATATTAAATGGATTTAATTGTTTTATTAAGTGGGAGGGGATATGTTCTTTTTTAGAGTGGATGATAAGAGCCATTCATGTAAATTTTGTAAAGAGGGAATTCCATCAAAATTGTTTCTTTGAAAAGTTGATTAAATAATGTAAATAATTATTTAAAATTGAATATATGGTCTAAATATTTCCATAAAATGGATTTTAATCAATTTTCAATTTCATTTAGGGTCTTATGTTTAAGGTTTAGTCCCTTGTTATGAAAATTTTTCTCTTAATCAGTGTAATTATTTTTAATAACATTTAGTAATATTGTTTTTTTAAAAACTAATTTAACCTTATTATAAATTATAAATTAATTTTATTCCTTATATGGATTTCATTTTCCCACATTCTTATCAAATTATAGGTAGAGATTAATATAAATTTAATCTCATGAATGGGATGACAAAGCGGGTTTTAAATGTAAAAGTGTTCAAAAGATTAAATTATTTTAAACCAATTTCAATGTGAAATTGATTTCAAATACATAAATTGGATTAATATTCATATAATTGATATAATTTTACATTAATGTTTTTTAAAATATGTTATCTCTAAAAATAAATTAGATGAATCAAATAGTTTTTTATTAAAATTTAGCATCTTTCACTATACATCAAAAATTAAAACTTCACTAAAAAAATGCCAAAAATACCCCTAACATAATTTTTATCTTTTTATTAAAAAATTATTTTTAATTTTTAATTTATAATTTATAAAATATAAAAAAACATATATTAAAATAGGTTCTCTATAAAAAGGCTTTACAATTGTAATTTCAGAAAAATATAATTTGTATGCATAATATTGGATCTAGTTTTATAATATGTTTATAAATCATTTTATATAAATATAAAAAATATTTTATTAAATATATAATATATATTTAATTAATATCATTCATTAATATTTATTTATTTAATTTATTAGGATAAATCATCTTTGTATGAATAAAAAAATTTCATTTATATTCATATGTTTCTTATATTCTTTTATAAAAAATTGATTACCAATGAATTCATTATATATAATATTAAACCATATAATTTTAGAGTTTATTTAATCATATTAATGACCACTAATTTAATGGAAATTTTATATCTTATTTTATAAAATAGTTTTTTTATCATTTGTAAAAACATAGTCTTGCGTGTAACGTAAGCCATCGAAAAGAGTATTTGTTACCTGTAATGTATGATAACATACAATTGCATGAGTTTCAAAATATATAATTTATTCAATTTGTTTCAAATATTAAATATATTATAAATTATTTGGATAATATATTCCCTTATGTTCTTGGTGTTTATAGACATACATGCTATTGAATATAATGGTCATAAATTATACTTTTGGGGTGTTACATTCCCTCCACCTTAATTAAATTATGTCAATATAATTTAAACTTGAACTTGGAAATAAATTTATTGATATTTACTCTGTTTAAATACAACATCAAGAGAATGTTTTATAAAACATACTATTGATGGTAACATGAACTAACATATAACTAGGTCTCTAAATAGGATAACATTAGTGAAAAAGCATAAATATTTATAGGGAGTTATTGATTTTATCAATAAAAAAGAGAATAATTAAATTAAATTTGAATTTCTCGAAATCAAAAATATGTGATGATTTTTAAGACCATTTTCATCAAAAATTAATGTATTTGGAAAAAACAATTTAAAGAAATTCTTCTTAATGTTGATGAATTATTTTACTACCAATGTATATAAGAAAATATACTTACTTATATGTAATTATAATCCTTTTTTACTTTGATCCATTTAAAATTTATCTATTAGTTCAAGAAATAGATATCCAAAAATGAACGTTGATTCTTGAAGAACTAAAATACGGTTTAAGGGATCATAAGGCCCATAAAAGTGTGAAAAGTCATTACATTTGTCCTTAACTATTCTCGAAACCCAATATATTTTATTCATTTATCTCTTAAACTAAAAATTAACATTATAAGATCATCGTTAATATGTATTCATTGATTATTTTAAATAAAAACAATAACATTTTGAATTGGATATTACGTAGGTCCTGGGTTGGAATTAAACCCATATCATCCTTGGGTCATGGGTTCGTGTCTCATTGAATTTCCAAACATTATGGGTTTTTATTCAACATATAGGTTTCCCTTTTCTAAAACTATATTTATATAATTTCCAAAATTAATATTATGGACACCCTTGAAATATAGTAACTAAATAGCCTTTTATGTATGTTTTTCAATACAACCTGAGTATAGAAATACTTCATCCAATTATTTCAATATATGTACTTATTGGGTCTATGTTTTTTGTTTTACAATAGGGAATTTCCTAAAACAAAAACTATTGTGTGAGCATCAATTATCATATCAGAAAAACATATAATGATTTTTAGGATATCTAAATCTTGACACATTATTTCCAATCCAAGACACCTCCAGTTTAACCTAGGTAATTCATTGTCATTATCTATCCAAATTCATCATAATGGTTTGTAAAGAGATTATTAATTATTATAATCATATCTCCCAGGAGTCTCCAACTAAGTATGCATTAAGTTATGTTTATGTGTACTTGGTTACACTTGAGTTAGGCCAGACACACCTTTCCAGAGTTGTTACCTCTAGGTACATCAGTTACCGAAACACATTCACTAGTAGTGTTCGTACAGATATGTATTTCTAGGAATACCCTTATAATCTATACCTTACCAAAATTATAGGTTGTTATTCTATACTTATCCTCAAATTATACATTTGGTCTATATCTAAAATCTTTGTTTTCCAAAATCTAATTATCATGGTTTCTATTGAACATACTCTGATTCCCACTATAAGTGAAGGACCTCGGGACACCCTGAGAGGGGAGGGGTGAATCAGGGTGACAAATTTTTTTTTTAATGTGACGGATATTGTTCCCACATTGGTTGGAACTTTTTGAACCTGTATGATGAATATGATCAGAAAGTAAACATTCACATGCATAGAGAAGACACATCACATTTTACTTGGTTCACCACTAAGGGTTATGTCCAAGGAACATATGCCAACAAGTTTTCGGTTATACCTAATTCCACTAATCATCACTAGTTGTGGATTAAAAAGGTTCGGGTACAGTCACTCTGTCCCAGGCTCACTGCCTTTACAAAGGTTTAGGGATATATCACTCCTTCCCTCAGGTCACTCCCGTTGAATCCCCCTGGCTCACTGCCCTTGGTGATGTCATGCTCGGTTTATATATGTGAAGGTCTCTTCATCATTGCATAATAATGCATCATATTTTGTATGTAGATGCTATGTTGAAGTCCTACTCTCACCATAAGAAGAAACTCACTTTGTGCTGAGGGTGTCGGGTGATCTTCCAGCTTTCATGCAGCTTAAAAAAGAACAGTTGTACTTTAACAACCCTGACGCTCTTCTCCAATCCCAACGCGCAAGTTTCAATCCTAGCAGGAAAGTCACTTGCGTGGTACAATTTCGGTGTGCAGGTGACACCAAACTACTTGTGTGGCACTACCTCCTTCAACACCAAACCGGCGCGACGTTGTGTCGTTAACTCCCCAACTGCCTTAGTCGCGCAGCCAACTATCATCACACAGCCTCTACTTGTGCAACCCAACAACCACTTGCGAGACTCAACCACTTGCTGGAGAATAGCTCTAAAAATCACTAAGTTTGGAATTTTGTTACAAATAAGGAGGGGTGGTCCTCTATTTATAGGAAAACAGGACCCCCTGCGCAGTGGCGCACACGTCTACCCTCGGCGTGCAGGTTCTGGCGCGTAGCTCCTCCTCCCTAGCCTCTATCATGCTACTCACATGTGCGACCACACTAATACTTGCGCAACCTTATTTCCTTTTCCATATTTTGAAGTTATGATCTTGAAAAACAATAGGTGCGCAAGTTTCCTGTCCTCCTAGGCATTAGCGCACAAGTCTTTTCACGGCACGCAGGTCACCTGCGCGACCAGCCCAAAACATGTGTGGTCCTTATCCCTTTTCCATTTTCCCATGTTTTGATCATGAAAAACATATTGCGCAAAAGATTCCTCTTCATCAAGTACACGATGTGAAAGTATCTTTTTGAAAAACACTTTTCTCCATTTATCAATTTTCAGGACCAAAAATTTTGCAAACACTGTGAAACGGTTCCACCTTCAATACTGTTGTATGATTGATCTGTATGATCTCTTTACTGGTACACATTATGAACTTCCACTGAGGATTGACAACAAACACAAATCATTATAAAAATCATGAATAGAAGACCATGGTTCCAACAATCTCCCCCATTGGGTTTGTTGGCAATCAGAAAATAAATTCAATAGATCTTCATCCATGTGAAAACCAAAAACGCAAGAATCAACTCAGACAACACTCTAAGTCTACGTGAGCAATGATCAGTGTAGAAAATAAGAGAGGAATCTTGAATTGGGTTCCAGTGTTTTGGAATTCTCAATGATGCCCAAGAATCATTACATGATCAATGAATTCCTTCTTATCCTTCTCATCCTATCAGAGACACTGAATTCACATTGTGTCACAGGAGCATTATATGCCTGAACATTCATGAATTTATTCCTTTTTCCCCCATTGACAGTAAAACTAATTCCTGGTATTTTTTTCATTGTTCATCTCAAACCATACTCCCCCCGGATAGTATCTCCCCCAAAAACATGCATCACATCTATAAACAGATAAAAACAGTTATCATAATCGGGGAGAGGGGTATTGTGTAACCTCTTTATGCACTAAGAGGTGGCTGAACACTGTGGTTCAACCGATTCTTCTCAAACATAGCCACAGACAGTGGATTGGTCTGGATATCAGCCACTTTCTCATCAGTTCCCAGATGATCCATTCTAATCACCCCTTGATCATATTTTTCTTCGATAAATTGACACTTGATTTCAATATGTTTCGTATGGGAATGCTGAACATGATTCCTAGTAAGATCAATTGCACTCTTGTTATCATAGTAAATAACCATCGGTTGCTTTACCTCATCACAAATATATGTTAATTGTTTCTTCATCCATAGTAGTTTAGTGCATGCCTTTGTGGCAGAGATATACTCAGCATCAGCAGTGCTAAGAGAAGTACTTTCTTATTTCTTGCTCCACCAGCCTGCATATTTCTGCCCAATATAGAAGGCTGCACCACTAGTGGAATTTCTGTCTACTACATCACCAGCCCAGTCGGCATCAGAAAATGCTGATAATTCACTATCCTTGCCTGTAGTGAAAAATATCCCGAAGTTATGTGTACCTTGAATATATCTCATGATTCCTTTTACAACCACCATATGTTCCTCATTTGGATTACTTTAAAAGATAGTCGTAAGGCATGTGGAAAAGACAATATCTGTCCATGTCATTGTCAGGTACAGTAGGTTACCAATGATCTTCATGTACATGGTGGGATCAACAGAGGGCCCATCCTCATGCTTTCCAAGTTTAGTTCCAACTGCAATCGGAGTTGACATTGGTTTGGAGTCATCAATATTAAACTTTTGCAGTAGCTCTCTTGCATATTTTTCCTAAAAAATAAAAGTTTTCTCTTTATTTTTAATCACCAGCAGCCCTATGAAATATGTGAGCTCCCCAATCATAGACATTTTAAATTCTGATTTCATGTGGTTGGAAAATTCGTCCACTGATTTTTGTTTGCTGCCACCAACTATGATATCATCAATGTAGACTAGAACCATGAATTGAACTTTTGGATAATTCTTCACATATATATTGTGATCTAATCCTCCTCTTTTTATACCAAGCTTATTGAGATATGAATCCAGCCGTGAGTACCACGCCCATGGTGCCTGCTTCAAACCATATAGATCTTTCTTCAGTTTTCAGACCTTTTGTTTCATCAGTACCCAAAATAAATCCCACTAGTTGTTTAATGTAGACTTTTTCTTCGAGTACACCATTGAAGAATGTTGTCTTGACATCCATTTGACATACTTTATATCCTCTTTGGAGTGACATGGAAAGAAAAATCCTGATTGACTCCAGTCTAGCAATTGGAGAAAAGGTTTCTTCAACATCAATGACTTCAATCTGGGAGTATCCTTTATATACTAGTCATGCCTTGTTTATAATGACACTTCCATGCTCCTCAAACTTATTTTTGAAGATCCATTTGGTACCAATCACATTGTGAGCTTTCGGTCTCTGGACAAGATCCCATGTCTGATTCTTGTCAATCTGATCTAATTAATCATTCATGGCTGTCACCCAAGATTCATCATTTGCAGCTTCTTCGAATGAGGATGGATCTACAACTAATAGAAATGCATATTGTGTATTATTCCTCATCCTTCTTGTTTGAGTGGGTGCACTCATGTACCCAATTATGTTGGATGGATCAATATCATCTCTTTGATTTCTCCTACGAGGTTCGGTAGCATTCTCTTCCGCCACAGTTTCTTCTTCAGATTCTTTTTCTGAGTCAACATCATGATGTGACTGCTGAGTGTCTTGTACAACTTCCTCTATTTCTGAATTTGTATTTTCTTCACATCAAATTTCTTCCTAACTTTCTATCATATCAGCATATGACGTCCTTGAAGCATTTTTGGTTTTCTCTTCAATTATCTTAACATAACTTCATTCCAAAATCCTTCCGAAACGCTTGTTGAAACATTTTTAGGCTTTTCTGTTCATTGAGTAACCGAGAAAAATTCCTCCATCTACATTGTCTCCATACTTACCTTGATTTTCATCATTGTTCGTGATGAAGCATTTACTTCCAAAGACACGAAAGTATTTTAAAGAGGGATTCCATCCATGACACAATTCATATGGTGTCTTCATCTCACCCATATAAAGTCATGTTCGATTCTGAATGTACACTGTAGCATGAACAGCCTCTTCCCAGTAATGTATTGGAATACGACTCTCAATAAGCATAGTTCATGCCATGTTGTTCACCTGTCGATTCCTACATTCAACAACTCCATTTTGTTGTGGAGTTCTCATAGCAGCTACCTCATGTTGTATCCCATGCTTCTCTAGATAATTTTCAAATTAAATAGACTTCTTTTCTCCTCTATTGTCAGATTGCAACACTTTGATTGTTCGCCCAGTATCATTCTCGGCAATTTACCGATATGTTTTCATGCAGTCAAGGAATTCTAGTTTCCAATGAATGACCATCACAAATTCCATTATACTTTAATCATCTACGAATAGGAAAAAGTACCTTTCTCCATGTGTTACAACAACATTTATCGGCCCACATACATCTGTATGAATCAGATCAAGAAGGTGAGATACCCTTTTCTTCTTTGGCCGATATGAACTGCAGACCAGCTTCCCACGAATTCAAGAATCACAGGATTTTTCATGCTCATGCTTTAGGTTGGGATTTTCCATGACAATTCTAAATTTTGATATATTCTCCATGTCTTGTTGATTGATGTTTCCCAGTCTCCGATGCCACAAATTTTTTTCTTCTTCAACAGTCATGTAACATACATTTTATTCACCATCAACCTAATACAAGTTTCCTTCTATTCTGCATCCCTTCATAAGTGAATTTTCTATCATTCCCTTGATAGTGCATCCTTTCTGATTAAAATTAACTATAAGTCCCGAGTCACAGAGTTGACTCACTCTAAGGAGAATATTACGTAGACTATCTATGTAAAGGACTTAAGTCTTCCTTAGTTATCCATTATCTAATTCGGTAATTCCACTCCCTTTGATTTCTAGAGCTCCATCATTACCAAATCATACTGTACCATCAACCTTCCATTTGATATCCGTTAGTAGGCCGGCATTTCCTGTCATATGAGATGAACAACTGCTATACAGAATCCAGGTACTGTTGTTCTTTATAGCTTTGAGGGCCACCTCTGCAAGGTTGGATTTCTCAATCATCTTCCTTTCCATCCATGAGACATTGGGTTTAGTATATAGTACTGATGGCCTTCCAATTATCTCTTCCGCATACCAAGGTTATTCATAGTCGAATTCTTCTTTGAAAGGAGAAAACCTATTTGAAAGAGCAACAATGTCTTGCTGACGAGACTTGACTTGTCTTGAACTTCGGTATAAGGTGTCCATGTCCCTTCTCTACCTGCAATTAGCAGCCTTATGACCAAAGTTAGAACAACGATAACAATATCCATAGAAATTGTTTCTTATTTAAGAATTAAGATATAAATTTTTTCTCCTTTGTTAAACTTCTATATCTTCTCCATTCAGATAGCTTCTTTCCTCTTTCCAATAGGACATGGTATGGCCTAGATAGCCACATAACTGACACTTCATGAGAGGAAATGTCTTCTCACTTGAATTTCTCCTCATACCTTCTTCCTTGGGAGAATAGTTATACTGTCTGTCATTTTTTAATGTTTGAGGATTATTTTCAGTTCTCCTTTTAGTTTGGATTGAGGGTTCCTTTTTCGGCACATTTGGCAATGTTTCAACATGTTCCACTTTCATCTTATCTTTCCTTTGGATCATTTCACTACCAGCAGTTGATGTCTCAGCCTCACATCCAATTCCACTCTTTCCCATTCAAGCAGTTCTTTGATCACTCAAGATTTTTCCAACCCCATCTGAACCACACATGGATCTTGCTAGTAATTATGCACTAGAGAATCTTCCAAACTGTATTTTCTTACTTGATTCTTTTGGAATTGATTTAGTCTCAAGTTTACTCCTTAGAGTAACAACATCCTCCTCAAGACCCTCAGCAGTCTTGGGTTTTTCATCAAGTCTGGAGGTGACATCATTGATGACCTTTTCCTACTCTTCAATTATCATATTCAGATACACTACATCATCATTTATTTAAATTATTTTAGACTGTACCTTCACAAAATCTTCAAGTCGTTCAATTTTAGCTTCAATTTGATCAAAGTATTCAGTTGATTCTTCTACAATTGATTTCCACTTATTACAACTCTTATATTTAATCTTAAGCTTACTAACTGCATCCTTAAGTTTCATCTCGGGATCTACACAAGTTCTCAGTTGTTTTTTTCAACTAGTATCTTCTGACTTTTCAACAGTGGCCATCATGGAAGCATGGTTCCTAGTTTTTAATTTTGG
Source organism: Viscum album (assembly GCA_963277665.1). Lineage (NCBI taxonomy): Eukaryota > Viridiplantae > Streptophyta > Magnoliopsida > Santalales > Viscaceae > Viscum > Viscum album. The sequence continues at coordinate 1,264,157,939 of OY728130.1, forward strand.
TTCATCTTCATCATAGAATTCATTATCATCTTCTTCCTATTCACAGACAAAACTCTTCCTTTGCATTTTCATTCCAAATTTGATGTCTCCCTTTTTGAAGAACCTTCTCTGAGGCTTCTCAAATCTTTCATCTTCACTATCTTTATCATTGATCTTTCTTAAGCACTAAGAGGAAATGTGCCCAACTTTTCCATAATGAAAACATGCGAGAGGTAACTTCCCTTTGAATTTCCATTTTCCCTTCTGGAACTTCTTTGCAATGATAGAAAAAATTTATTTATCTTCGTCATCTTCACCGCTACTATATTTTGAGATTTTCAGTTTATCCATGGCCTTGAATTCCATTTCCTTTCTCACACGATTCATTGCATATTTTGTTTTGATTCTCATTTCATATGCTACCAAGCTGCTCAGTAGATCATCCCGAGAAAGTTTGGAAAGATCTCTTTCCTCAAGGACTGACACCTTTGCATTGTATAGAGGTGGATGTCTTCTTAATATTTTCATTACAATATAAATTCCTTTGATTTCTTCTCCTAGACCCCAAATTGCTCCAACCACTTCAGTAATTCGATTGAAGAAAGAGTCTGCATTCTCATCTGGATTCATCTTCAAATCATCAAACCAATTGTGCAACACTTGTAGTTTCACCTCCTTCACTTTGCTATCTCCTTCGTAAATACTCTCGAGTTTATCCCACATGGATTTTTTTGAGGTGAAATTCATCACCTTTAGGTAGATCTGATCAGAAAGGGTTGTAGTGAGTGCATTCCGTGCTTTTGCATCTGCATCACGGATTTTCCTGTCTGTTTCAGTCATAGCCAGGCCAGTAGGATCAATGACTTTTATTCCTTGCACAGTAGAAAAGAGAAATTCCATTCCAATATATATTATATGAGATCTCATTCTATTCTTCTAGATTTGGAAATTACTTCCATCGAAGTGAGGGAATCCCCTGACATTGACTTCATTCTCCCGGACGATAAATGACAGATTCAACACCAGCAGCCTCGCTCTGATACAACTTGAAGGACCCTGGGACACCCTGAGAGGGGAGGGGTGAATAAGAGGGAAAAATTTTCATTTAATGTGATGGATCTTGTTCCCACATTGGTAGTAACTTGTTGAACCTGTATGATTAATAAGATCAAAAAGCAAACATTCACATGAACAGAGAAGACACAACACTTTTTACTTGGTTCACCACTAAGGGCTTCGTCTAAGTAGCATACTCCAACAAGTTGTCGGTCGTACCTAATTCCACTAATCTTCACTAGCTGTGGATTACAAAGGTTCGTGTACAGTCACTCTGTCCTAGGCTCAATGCCTTTACAAAGGTTCAGGGATAGCTCATTGCTTCCCTCGTGTTACTCCCGTTGACTCCCATGGCTCACTGCCCTTGTTGAAGTCACGCTCGGTTTATATACGTGAAGGTCTCTTCATCATTGCATAAGAATACATCTTCTGTTGTATGGTGATGCTCCATTTAAGTCCAACTCTCACGAGAAGATGAATCTCACTTTGCGCTGAGGGTACCGGGTGAACTTCAAGCTTTCGTGTACCTTAAAAAGGACAGATGTACTTTAACAACCCTGTCGCGGTTCTCCAAGCCCGACATACAAGTTTCAATTCTGGCGCGCAAGTAACTTACGCAGTACAAATTCGGTGCACAGGTGACACCAAACTACTTGCGCAGCACTTCCTCCTTCAACAACAAACTAGCGCGACATTGCGCCTTTAACTCCCAAACTTCCTTGGTCACGCAACCAACTATCGGCGTGCAACCTCGACTTGCGCGACCAAACAAACACTCGCGCGACTCAACCACTTGCGCGACGAGAGCTCGAAAAATATCTAAGTCTTGAATTTAATTATAAATGTGGAGGGGTGGTCCTCTTTTTATAGGAAAAATGGACCCCCTGCGCGGTGGCGCGCAAGTCTTCCCTCTACTTGCAGGTTTCGGCACACAGCTCTTCCTCCTAGCCTCTGTCGCGCTACTCACTTGCGCGACCACACTAATAATTGCGCGACCTTATTTGCTTTGACATATTTTTAAGTTTTGATCTTGAAAAACAATAGGCTCTCATGTTTCCAGTCCTCCTAGGAATCGGCGCACATGTCTCTTCACGGCGCGCAGGTCACTTGCATGAACAGCCAAAAACATGTGCGACCCTTATCCCTTTTCCATTTTCCCATGTTCTGATCTTGAAAAACATATGGTGCACAAGTTTCCTCTTCATCAAGTACATGGTGCGCAAGTCTCTTTTCCAAAAACACTTTTCTCCATTTGACGATTTTCAGGCCCAAAAATTTGGCAAACACTGGGAAACGACTCCACCTTCAATACTATTGTCTGCTTGATCTGTATGATCTCTTTTCTGGTACACATTATGAACTTCCACTGAGGATTGACAACAAACACAAATAATAAACCAAATCATTCATATAAGACCATGGTTCCAACAATAAGGACATGACCATTGATTCTTAATGTTTGTGTCATTTTACCATTAAATTGGAATAAGTTACAAGTAAATCACCTCCCAAAGGACCAAACAGTTTAGTAGTCTTTTTAAACCATATACATACATTATTAATTTTATTAAATTAATTCACTAATTAAAACATAATTTTTTTGGAGGATGACTTTATGACATCTAGAATATCCTTTCATATCTTTCTTGGTAGACTTTTTATATTCTTGAAGAAATAAAATATACTTATGGTGAGGTAAAATTCTCAGTATGGGTAATCTATAGTGGAATCAGTAGTGAATCAATGAGATTAATCAATATGATACGATAAATACCTGAGAATACAAGTTGTGTAGTTAAAAACTGATAAATAAGTGCTTAAATAATATGGAAAGGTATATATCTTAAATATATTTCATTTAAATAATTAAGTGAGTCTTAAATTCATCCAATGATAATTTCAAATAAAAAATCTCATGGATAATAATAACTGAATGTAATGTAAAGAAATTATTAATTTATGAATGCCATTTTTTTGGTATATGCAGCCATTACCATCATGTCCTTTAAAAATATGGTCTGAAACATAGTAGTTGTAATCCTATTTGGTTTTTCCAACCTTAACAATATTATTTAGTCCATTCACAAGACAGCTCAGAAATACTCTCATTTCAAAAAAAATCAAAGCATTTGTCTTCAACAGATTTCTTCCTATGAGACTACGGAGGGATCGAGGAGCTATTTATTACTGGGGTCCACCCATGTTGTACCTTTCCAAATCATTCCTTAACTATAGAATAATCGATTTAATTCACAAATAGTGTTCCTCATCAAATATCCGTATTGAATAAAGGATACGTATTTATCAATAATTACCCAAACAATCAAATAACTATCAAAGACAAAAAACTATATGAAAAATGGTATATAGTTTAGGAACTGAATATATCCTTGATAAATGATATTGGTAATTTATGGAAAATTCAATGCTAAATGATCATAGGAAATTGAATTTTTTTATGGGGATTAAAAGCAATCAAGGAATTAAACATCAATACTATCCTTGGAAAAATCATTGATTAACCATCCACAAGAGTAAAAAGAATAGTTTCTATATACAATATCCTCAATGGAATAAAAATAAAGGGTTTTATGTTGATTAATAGATATAATATAAAAATATATTTTAAAATAATTCTTGAGGAAAAAAAATTTATTGTGAAATTTTTTTGAAAATACATTTCATTGAAAATAACATTTGAAACATTTTATTTAAAAATTATCATTTTAGACATGAAATTTAACAAAAAAAATTAATGGTGGGTAAATCCATACATTTCATAAAAGGTACAAATAATATTCCTTTTCCATAGTAATGGTATAGAAAATGAATTTTCTAGAAATTGATAATAATATTCCTTTCAAAAAAAATTTAAAAAGGGTAAAAAATTCTTTAATAAATAATTTTCAAGAGGTTAAATAATTTTTGAAAACCATTTTACAATAATATTTAGAAGAAAATATGTTCTCTCACTAAATGGATAGACAAATAATGTTTTTTTAAAATAATTTTCTAAAACATTATGAGTAATAAATAATGAAAAACAGGTACAATTAATTGAAAAGAATCTTGAATAAAGGTATAATAATAAAATTAAATTGTTTTAAAAAAATGTTCAATAATGTCCTCTAATAGAAATTCAATTATTAAAAATCACGAAAAAATGATATTGTGATGTAAATCCTTGAACATGCTATAATTTATATTTAAGAATCAATAAATGAATAGATTATGTATGTAAAATTTATATCCACATAAAAAATTAAATTACAATAATATATCCTAAAAAAGTGATTGTGCATGTAATCTTGTAATATTAATGATAGTGAGGATGTAATATAACCCAATGAAAAGGAATTAGGTTATAAAATTCTTTTCCACTTGGTAAGACTAAATTACAATCCCCATATATGAAATAATTAACATAAGAACCCAAAATATCATTAATAATGAATGAATAATGATATTACATTTTAATTTGGTAGTATGTACACTATATATAAGAAATCATGTGCATAGTAATAAAGTATGCCTCAATTAATGGAAATTGAAATGAAGTCCCATATTACTTAGTAAATTTTGAATCATAAGCCCCATGAAATATATAACTTCAAAACAAACAGTAAATACTATTAGGATAAAATTATTCATGATATAATATATCAAATTTTTCTATAGATACACTATAGAAAATAAATAAGTGGTGAATATGACATTTTTCTCACAGATGTAACAGGTGGGATGAAAATCCCTTACCTTGGGTTTCTTTTTTGGTTAATATCATTTAACATTAGGTATAATGGCTTTAAACATTTTAATAACTTTTAAAATAACCATATTCATATTTATAATATCATATATAAACTTATTATAATATCTTATTACCAGTTTGATAATTATTGTTCCCTATTTCTGCTGTTTCAGGTGTTAACTCCCTAGTTTTTATGGTATGTTTCAACATGTTATTTTTTCCCTATTACTTAGATAATGATTTCAAAATCAATATAATTTAAAAACTTATATAAATTATATATATATATATTCACTATATATATATTTATAACAATCCATAATACTTGGAGATAGGAAATGAAATACACCGTTCATAGAGATGGTAGGTCGTACGTACACATGAAATCTACTTCCATTTCTTTGTCTTATTTTGAAATAATGAAAAGTAAATGATATATATAATTATTTATCATTTTTATTTCATATAATTTAAATATTTTTATTAAAACCATTCCTTATTCATTCCATGTATAGCATCAACGAATCACATTTCTTTGAGGAGGCGGTTGTCCACACTTCCACAATTGATATTATTGTATTCCCAGTAATAGGAAATCATGCAGGTATGTTTTATATAAAATAATATCAGAAGAATAAAGAAATTATAAATTTCTTATATTTGATATATATAAATAATATTTCCACCATAATTTCTATCCATGGGAGGTGGTAATGGAAAAATTGAAAGACGTCATTTCGTGATATGGAAGTTTTCCATACACATAAATAGATATTGTGTTTCCCGTTAGATGGAATTTTGTGGAAGTGTAGGTATAATCCTTAACATTATAATATATCAGTATATTTAGGATGCCTATTTTTATATAATAATGTAATAATAATATTATTGGGGGTTTAGAAAGAAAATAAATAAAAATATCTTGAGGAAGGATGTAACCTATTATTTAGGTAAGTCATTTTGGTTTGCACCAAAGGGATTCCTTGGATGGATTTAATGTCACACCCCAAAATTTGTAATTACTATTTTATTATTATTTTTATCTTTGTATAATTTGTTTTGGGTTTCAGTTGAGTTACGGTTTATATTTTTTAGTTTTAGTTAAATATGAGTGTTTTGGGATTAGCACCATCTAGCGCACATGAAGAGCATAGTTTGGAGATTGTGTGACTACACTCTGGTCACAATACGGCCCTACCAGTATTCAAAATAAAGTAAAAAAATAAATTAATAATGAATTGAAATAAAATGAATGTTAAAATAAAATAATTAAGAGTAAAATAAAATTAAAATTAATGTTTTAATATTATTATTATTATTATTATTATTATGAATATTTTTATTATCATAAATATAATTCTTATTATGAATATTATTAATTATTATTGTTATTATTATAGATGGTTGTTTAAAGTTTTTAGGTTGGTGTATGGCCACCACGTGGTTTGCAGAAAATGTGTGGTCAACCGATATACCTATGCATCCACTTCTGAAATAGGTAGATGTTACCGCACATTTTGTACATCGTCTCTTGATTCGTGTGTGGTTATTTCATGGTTATTCAATAATTAAAATAAATTAAATTATCAAAAATGTGAAAATAAAATAAAATAAAAGAGTATTTAATGATAATAATATTCATATTATTATAATTATGAATATTATTATTGATGTTGTTATATATATTATAATTATTGTGAATATTGATTATTATTATTTCTTAGTTAATATTATTATTATTTTGTTATTATTATTATTGGTATTGTGATTTGGTTATTAGTTTTTATTTTTCTTTTTTATTTTGATTGGGGTTTCTTTTTTTCTCTCCTCCATTTCTCCCCCTTTATCTCCCCCACACAAGCCCTCTTCCTCCTACCCAGTTCGGTACACCCCTACCCTATGCACCCCTCCTCCTTCTCACCTAAATTTATCTGATATCACTTCCTTCAGCATGCACCCATCCAATGTGACCTCCACCTGGTGCACTCCCCTACCAGCACGACCTCCAGCGGGCATGGAATACCTGTTGGCGTGACGGCCAGGCAGTGCGACCCCTAGTCGGCACGCCTCCCCTACCTAAAATGCTCCATGTGCATGAACCCCCTGATGAGAATCAATCTTTCAGCCACATTAAATGGTGCCTCCCTCCGACTGATATCCTTACACACAGTGTGGCTAACATCCCTTCTTCTGCCTCCGCTATGTTTTCCCTCGAATTTAGGATTTTTCTTTGAGGGTTTGGTTTCCAACGTCTCAAGAATTTTTTTTGGGCATTCAGATTTGAGTTTTTGGGTTCTATATTCTTTTTTAGGGTTTCATGTTGACACTCAAATATGATTTTGAGGTGAGATTGAGGTTTCCCACCGGTTTCAGGAAGTTCATTGTCATTTCAGGTAGGTTTATCCCACAAAATTGCCTTTTCAATTTAAGATCCCATTGATTCTTTATTTAATCACACTATTTTATTTATAAATATAATTATATTATCATTTTATTACATTTCATGGTGTGAAAATAATATTTTATTCCATGTTTTCTTATAACTAAAATTTTCTTGGTAAAAAGTTCACCCCAATTGTTTCATTAAATGCCTATTTGTATTTTGTGCGTAATTTGGGATGTATAATTCTGGGTTTTGATTTTTTTTGTGTATTTGAAAGATTTTAATTTGTGATTTTGGTTCCTTTTATGGGTTTACCTTATAGTTTTATAAATATATCAATGTTAACGTTTAAGGTGTTTTGACATGTGTCGTTGATAAATGGCATGTTTAGCGCTTTTGTATGAAATTTTTTGTTTTGATAGTGTAATGGAAATGTTTTTTGGAGTTTTTGTAAATTATTTTAAATGTTAAATGGTTTTTTTTCACCTATTTTGAAATATATATTGCATGTTTGATAAAAGTTAATTTTTTTCAAATTCTTAAACGCTCGTATAAAAACATGATAAAATTGTTAAAAACATTTATTATAATACTCTCTGTTAGAATTTTATCATGCCTTGTATATGTATAAAAGATGGGATGTCCTCAATGTGGTATCCTGATTATCCATTATTTGTGTTCCTTAATTGTAACCCTTTTTTCTATTTATCATAAGGCATGAGATTAGTTCATGGGGAGACGAAGGGAAAGACATGTTGTCAAATATTGTTATGTGTGTGTGTGTGTGTGTGCGTGTGTCTGTGAGTGTATTGTGATTGGATGCTCACATAGATTCAGTTGGCTCACTGCCATTATATACATGTTGCATGAGAACCTTTCATATTGGGAGAACATTCCATCAACTATTGTCGCTTTGTTAGGTCATATACTGACTATTGGCCCATAATATGTTGATATATTTGGGTTTTATGATATGGGATCTGGCCCCCCACTCTATCCTAAGTTAGTGTGGTAGGGCGTTTGGGTTATTCTAATTTCATCATGTGTGGTTTGTTTCCAAGGATGGGGTATCATGTATAGGTATGTTATTATTTGTTATTGATATCTTAGTTTCATCTATGTATGTAATCTCTTGGTTTCTTGGAGTAATAAATTTCATTCTTGTATGTATATTTTCATTTCCCTTGTTATATGAGTATTGTTGTGATTGTTTTCATAATGTTTACTTAGATGTGATGTGTTGGTTTCTAAAATCTAGCAAAAATGTTTAGAAGTAAAAGTGTTTTATAATCTTTCTTGTAGTAAAAATTAAAATCATCAATTCCCTTTCTAAATTGATAATGGCACACTAATAGGATGGACTTGGTTTTAGAAATGAATAAGGGAGATGAGTTGTATTTTTTTTTTGAAAAAATGAGTGGAAAATATTATTTGGATATACTTTTTTAAAAACATAAAAATAGTTGTTTCTTTTATTTTAAATGATTTTCTTTGGGAAGTAGACTTCAGGCTGGCCTACTGATTTTTAATTCGTATGCCTATAATGGTTTCTTGTTTTTAGATTCTGCTATAGGTGTTGGATCTAGTTCCATCACCTTAGGCGATTGTTGGTTTTGGATTGAAGCATGAACCACATGGTCCCATGGAGATTTTTTGATGTCAGGTTTATTTTGAGTTTTATTGTGTCACTTTGTTTTTCAGTTGTTGTATTTTTTGTTGTGCTTATAACTCCCCATGCTCTATGGTACGTTTATCTTTGAATAATGTAATAGCTTGCATTGTGCACAACTTAGAGTTTTAACACACCACGTCCAATAAAACTAGATGTTATGAATTGTAATACCCACTTTTTGAAATTTTATATATTTTATTTTCCAAAATGGAATTCATTTTGGAATTTGGAATATCGAAACTAGATTGTGGTGAATTTTTTGTATTTTTCTAAAAACATTCAATTTATTATGAATAGTGAAAAACACTTTGTTATTGCTTAAAACTGAATATTTATTTAAGTAATTAGTTATTTAATTTTAATTTATTTTAGTTAAAAATAGATATATAAAACCTATATATGTTCAATGTAATTAATTGGATTCATTTTATAATATGTTTACATACATAAAATTTTATTAAACTTTTTTCCGTCTTTTACCCACCTTCTAGAAGCATTTACAAATTTGCATAAAACATAATTTTACCACTTCTGTGAGTTGAATTTTAAAATTCTAAGAGACACAGTAGACATCGGTAAGTAAAATGTGGTTCAATAATATGAAAATAATTTTTTATGAATTTTATCTTTGGACATTTATTTACCACGGTTAAAAGTAAATATGGTTATTAAGGGTAAAATGATATTATAATTACCCTAGAACATAGCCTAATTATATTGGATAAATTTAATTTGACCAAAAAAAACTTAGGAATAAAATATGATCCTCATTGGTCCACTAGGATTAGATTAGGAAATTTATTATTATTTTATTTAAAGAAGAGTTAAAAGAGTTAAATTCAAAGTTTAATTAGTAAACCATTTTTAATATAAAGAAAAAAAATTTAAATTAAACTATAAATATTCATTAAATGGATAATACTATTTCCTACATAATTTTATTTTATTTATAATTTTTAGACATTAAATAATTTAAGTTAGTTACGACACAATGATGATGTAGTAATTACCATAATAAAGAAATATTAAAATAATTGATATTATAAATGTCCAAATAAATGTAAATTGAGACTTATGATAAATAAAACTATTTTTATAGGTTAATATGACATGTTAGGGTTGATTAAATAAATTTTATTCATTGTTTTAATGTTTTTATGGCTTTTAAAAAAATCAAATACTAAATAGTGTCAAAATTGAAATAATAGAGTTTTTAAAACAAATACTATATTATTAATTGATATAATATTTTTAAAAATATAAGGTTTGTCCAAAACAACTTATATAAGGTTATATATATTAATATAGAACCACTTGGGGTCTGCATGGTTTTTTATAGTATGTTTATTAACCATATAATATAAAAATATAAAGAGACATGGTAAATGTCAAACTATTTAACTAAGAGTTAAATCTAAAATATAAGGTTACTATGGTGACCTAAACCTGTATAAAACCTATTTTATGAACGTTTTTAGACCAATACACACCTTATCCTAGAAATAAATCATTTTGGAGCCATTAGAAACTGAAAATGATTTTTTTATAAAATAATATTTCAAGATTTTCCTAAAGTGACCCTCACCTCTCCTATAAAAAAGTACTTACCCATCTCTTAATTTCACACATCCAAAGCCATTTTCCTTGGCCAACCCAGCCCAAATAACCTCTCAACTATCCCCCTTAGACCTAGAGGCCTTAAAATGATCAGAAATCCATCTTTGGATTCTTTTTTTTCAACTCAAAAGGGAAAACCCTAAGAAGAGGTAATAATTTCACCACGCCCTTCAAAGTTTTTTTCTTCTTCCACTTCATCTTTAATTGCTGTTTCCATACCGAAATAATAAATCCAGTACCTTATACATTCCATGATGTTATAATAAATATGGTATATCCATATCCGTTATTCTATTCATCCTATAAATGACAAAGTCACCATACGTGGTTGCGTACGCCTTGTCGTCTTCACGTCGTGGTGTAGTTTTTCATTCAAACACTTCATTATTTGGATGGGTATAATAATGAGTAAACTAATGTAAATAATAAATATAACATTTTAATTATTCTTTATATATGATATAACATCCAATTACATATGATTTCACCATCAATGTAATTATATTGTCGCTTGTGCGTACGTACGGATTACCAACTCCATGAACTCAATGAGATTCATTCCCCATCATAATCATTCAAGAATAATTTTCATTTTAGGATTAAAAATAATTTTTCTGAGCAAAATATAATTATTTATATGAATTAAATACATCCTATTCATAACAAACATGGCTTACGTAACCAATAATATGAGGGAAAATAAATCATTTAACACCAGAAATGATGATACTACTGATATATTGTTAACAAAAAAAAATTATAGGATCATATATGATATCATATTTATGTATATAGTTACTGTATAATTTAATATCAATGTTTTAACTATTATAAAATAGGTTAACATACCATCGAATAGGGGAAATTAAATAGTAAGGGTTAATTCTACAATCTCATTAATTATATGAGGTTGTTAATACGTAAGTATCTACTAGGATCTCTTTATCATACACATTCTTGTTTTCATAAAAATGTAATTGAAAACATTTTTACTATTTATAAGACAACATGTTAAAGTCATTTATACCCTAATATTACAAACATATCTTTTGAAAGGAATCTTTCTGTCGTTTTCCAAAAAAGGTACTTTATGACCTTCTCGACAAAATTAAGGTAAGAATGACTTTTTTAACTTATATGGTGGGAGTGGATATTTTCACCTATTATAACATTGTCTAATCTTACCATACATGATTATAAGAATATTATCAAAAAATGTTTTCTTTTATAATTATATAACTTTTAAATGACTTAAAATAAAAATATATATTTCTCTACATAATGTTTTGATTTCAACTATGTCAACATCCTTTGATGGATTTTGAGATTGTTTGAAGATGATTTATTATGATAAAAATATTCCCTAATGTATTGAAGGTATTGTGATATTTTTTACTGTGCATGTTTTTTTTACACCATTCATGGTTTATGGATATGTATTGACACTTCATATTCTATTTTTAATATGAATGGTTATGTTATGTTTAATCCTTTTCATATGAGGAATGCATTGGACTAAGTAAGTGATGGGTGGATCCTTATATAGCTCCTTGATGCATCAGTAGGTATCATTAAACCAACTATTGTCTTGGCATAAGGCCTTGACAACATCTTATTTATAGTCTTGGCATAAGGCCTTGACTATGTGTTTATGAATTCTGGCATTATGCATTCCAACATTACGAAATTGGCTATTGATATTTCATGTGATTATTCTACTAGTAGAATATCCATATGAATAAGTAAATTGAATTATTTGATTTATCTTTTCCATATTATGATGAAGATTAAGTTTAAAAGGCTTGTGTTTAGTATTATACATTTCCTTAAATGTTAATGCTTATTATTGAATGATTATGCTATATTGTTATCCTTACTGAGTATCTGAGCTTACCCAATTCAAGGTTTTAGTTTATCCAGGATGCGAAGAAGTATATTATGACTGACATGTAGGGATAGGCTAAGGGATGAATGTGGTCAATGAAGTCAATTTTGTTGTTTTTTTCATTTTAAAATGTAATGTAAAACTTATTAATGTATCTAGTACTCATAAGGATACTAAATAGATCGATCTTTCGGGATTTTGATCCCCTGTGATCATGATAATGTTATGTAATAATGCACTGGCCCTGGGTAATAGGGTTCGGGGTGTTAGCATTGGTATCATAAATGGTTTAGAAAAAATCTTTGAAACTAGATTAAGATAAACTCTGATTAGATCACATAACCCTAAGATAGACGTTGAAAATTGGTACAGAAGAACTTCATAAAATTTTGGTAAGGTATAGATTTTGTGTATTTTCGAAGAAATACATCGATGTCTGGATACGAGCAAGTAGAGGTGGCTCTGGAACAGATGTACCTAAGAGTGAAAAATCCAACAATGAGTTTTGGGCTTGTCTCTTGGGATCTTGGTACACGACAATGGGCCTTGTTGCACTCTTGGTTATGGCACTCCCGGGGGATATTCTTAGGATAATTCAAATTTTATTTACAAACCATTATGAAGGATTTATGAGTATATACCTCCTCAATGAAAACATTTTTTTAAGATTATGGATTATATCCAAAAATTGTTCAATTTATGTTAAGTGTTTTACATATTTGGAATTATGTATTGTGATTTATAAACTAATATAGTGTATGACATTGTTTAGAAAATGCGCATAGTGGAAGGAATGAAACCCATATCAACACATGTTATCGATGTAGGGATATCCCTCCTACTCAAGATAATTATAGTGTAATTGGTGATACAACTGGTGCTGATCAACTTAACACCATACTGGGAAAACTTACTCAGGTTATGAATAATAACATTACCTATTTGGAGCACCCTGATCCACTACGTGTATGATCAAAGTTAGACCGCTTCATGAGAAAACAACCACCATCATTCAATGGGTATATAAATCCATTAGTAGCAGAGAAATGGATATGTTCCTTCGAGAAAATATTTCATACTTTGGGGAGTATAGAAAGGGAAAAAGTTTTTATGGCAGTTTATCGCCTCATGGGGGATGCAAATCAATGGTGGTCATTAATCCAAAACGCAAAGGATGATGAATAATTATCGAACATGGAATAGAGGGAGATTAAAGAGATATTATTAAAAAAATAAATTCCTCATGACCATCAAGCGGATATTGAATGATAATTTCTGAGTCTAAGGAAAAATGATGATGAGAATGTCGCACTGTATGAGGCTAACTTTACAAGGTCATTGAGGAATGCAGCAGATTATAAATGTAACCCAAGGAGTAAAATTGATCGATTCATTGATGGTTTAATACCATTTCTCTATAGAGAATTAGTCTAACAATCCTTCTCATCATACAACGATATTATTTCATGCGCTATCGAGATAGAAAAGTAATTATCTATGTATTATGACTTCCAGGAAAAGCAAGAGAAGAAGATATTTGCTGAGCACTCTGGAAATGGAAATATGGTGGAGAAGGGAAAAGTTGGATATCCATCCTACAGTAAATGTGGGAATAAACACCCTGGTACATTCCTAAAGGGAATGGGAGTCTATTACAAGTGTGGTGAAAAAGGACCGCAAGATCATGATTGCAAGGGAATGAAATAGGCTTTCAATGTTGAATGCTAAAATTATAAAGAAAAGGGACACTATGAAAATAAATATCCTATGTTCCAAGAGAAGTTACCCCAGAAAAGGCCAAGGGTGGAAGGCCAAGATTATGTGATCACTAATATTGAGGTGGAAGCTCCGAAAGACGTGGTGGTAGGTAACTAAATGGTTTCCCCAAGTTTGTCCAATTCTTTATTTGATTCTGGTTCATTGTATTGTTTTATATCTACCCAGTTTCTATGAAAATTAGATATTTTCAATTTGGAAAAACAAGGGAGTTGTCAGTAAAACTCTTATGGGAAGTATCATCGCAACAATATGTTGTGAATTGGTTCCTATTAGGGAATATACATGTTCTTTATCTATTTATCTCATCATCATAACCATGATTGAATTTGATTTTATCCTCTGAATGGATTAGATTTCAGACCATGAAGTGAAAATATATTGTAAGAAGAAAGAGGTTACAATTTTTTATGATGAAAAAGGGTACCTTTTATTTAGAGCAGAAACGTCACAATGTGATTATTATCTAGATCCACCCCTAATAGCTCTATTAAATTCAATTATTTTGGAGGAAGAGAATGAAATAATTATGGGTGAGTAAATGAATGTTCGGATAGAGGACGTACCTATTGTAAAATAATATGTTGATGTGTTTCCAGAAGATTTACCTAGACATCATCTAGAATGAGAAATTGAGTTTTCCATTGATTTAATTCATGGTTCAAGGCATATATCGAAGACCCCTTATAGAATGGCCACTTTGGAATTAGTGGAACTAAAGAAACAACTAGAATAATTGAGTAATAAAGGATTTATTCACCCTAGTTTTTCTACATGGGGATCCCCTATCCTTTAAAAAAAGAATAATGGATCTATGAGGTTGTGAATTGACTAAAAGGAGATCAATACTATAAAAATAAATAACAAGAATCCCCTACCTTGCATTGATGATTTACTCATCCAAATTCTTGCAGATAAATATTTTTCAAAGATTGACCGTCGGTCTGGATAACATCAGTTGTGTGTGAAGAAGGAAGACATTCCGAAAACAGCATTTCTAACCAGGTACAGGCAATAGAAGTTTACATTAATGCATTTTGGATTTACTAATTCACCCTTTGTGTTCATAGATTTAATGAATAGAGTTTTGAAGGAATATCTTGATTACATTGCGGTGGTGTTTATTTATGTTATATCAGTATAATAAAAAATCTACAAAGATCATAAAAGTCACTTGTGCAGTATTCTAAAAACACTCAGAAGAATTGAATTAGATGGGAAGTTTAGCAAGTGTGAATTCTGGATTCAAGAGATTTCATTTATTGGCCATATTGTCTCTATGGATGGAATCTCTTTTTATCCTTCAAATACCAAGCCAATCCAAGAATGGACGGCACCAACGAGTATAACCAAGGAATGCATTTTTATTGTTTTAATAGGTTATTATTGACGTTTCTTCAATCATTTCTACCTATTGGCTAACCATTTAAATAAGATAAAACGTAAAGGGGTTAAATATGTTTGGAAAAAATAGTTGAAGAATGGTTTAAATAATGGAAGAGAAGATTAGTCAACGCTCATTTCTTGACTCTACCATCCGGGAACAATGGGTTTGTTATTTATAGTTATTCTAAAAAGAAAAAACATGGTTTGGTCTTTATGTAGAATGATAGAGTTGTACCCTATGCATCATGACAACTAAAAATTCATCAGGAAAACTATCACACTCATGATATTTAGTTAGCAGCTGTAATCTTTGCTCTAAATATATGGATACACTCTCTCTATTGTAAAAAATATGAGATTTATATTGATCACAAGAGTTGGAAGTATATTTGGTCACAAAAATTACTCAACATGAGGCAAAGTATATGGCTTGAACTACTTAAGGATTATAATTTCACAATACACTACCACCCAGGGAAGGAAAATAAGGTGGAAAATTCTTTGAGCCGAGAGGATCATGGAGTTTTGAACAATATGAGAGTTGAAAGGGATCCAATTTTCATGGATCTAGTAAAGATGGATATGGGAATAACCAAGGAAGGTGAAACATCAATACTTTTTCAAATGGTTTCCAAACCATCTTTATTAGAAAGGATTAAAAGTTCTCAGACTAATGATGAGGAGTTTCAAAAGAATATTAAGTCTATAAATGATGGTATATTGAGTGAATTAATATATGAAGATGGAATTTTGAAATTTTGGAACCGACTTTGTGTTCCTGATAAACCTAATCTAAAAATGGATTTTTTTGGATGAATCTCATAGCTCCAATTTCTCTATACACCCTGGGAGCACCATGATGTATATAGATTTGAAAAAAATATTTTTGGTGGCACAGCATGAAGAGGGAGATTTCCGATTTTGTGTCAAGATATATGGTTTTTCAACAAGTGAATGAAAGATGTAAATATCATGGAGGAGTCATGTAACCTCTTCCCATACTTGAGTGGAAATGGGATAATATTAAAGTTGACTTTTTCATGGGGCTACCAAAGAATCCTAGAAATAATGATGCAATATAGGTCATTATTGATCGTCTTACCAAGTTAGCACATATTATTGAAATAAGTGACGATTTACCACTTGAACATCTTGAAAGACTATATATTAATGAAGTTGAAAGACTCCATTTTGTACCCCTATCGATTGTTTCTGATCATGATCCCCATTGTTCATCAAGATTTTAGAAAATTCGTCAGAAGGTCTTGGATACTGAACATCATTTGAGCAGTGCCTGCCACCCTCAAACTGATGGACAATCAAAATGGACTATTCAAACCATATAAGACATGTTGAGATCTTTCTCACTTGACTTTCATTGTATGTGGGATCAATATTTACCGCTGGTATAATTTTCCTATGAAAATAGTTTCCATTCAAGTATTCAGATGGAACTATATAAAGCGTTATATGGAAATAGATGTTTCACACCAACTTGTTGGGATGATGATAGTGAAAGAAACATGTAGGCCCAGAACTTGTTGAGGAAAAATTGTAAAAGGTGACGATTATCCAGACCCACATCAATGCAGCTCAAAGTAGTCAAAAGATCTATAAAAATAATCGGAGGAAGGATTTTAAATTTCAAGTAGGATATCATGTTTTCTTGAAGTTATCTCCATGGAAGGGTGTTATATAATTTGGTAAGAAGGGTAAATTGAGTCCCAAGTACATAAAAACTTTCAAAATTATAGAATAAATTGGATTTTTGTCTTATTATTTGGCAATTCCTCCAAGTCTCTCCAAAGTCCATGATGTGTTCCACGTATCACTATTATGAAAATATATGCCTGACCCAATGCATGTACTCACCACAATGGAAATTTAATTGGACATGTTTTATATTATTGTGGAGACCATGTCAAGATTCTTGATACCAGAGGACTCATCTGGTAAAAGTAATATGGAGAAACCATGAGATAGAGGGGAATCGTGGGATCCCGAGGAACTTATGATGAATAACCACTGAAATATTTTGTATGCAGTGATACTCTAGAAATTTTGTGGATGAAATTATTTTAAGTAGGGGAGAATTTAACACCCCAAGCTTCCATGGAACTTTTCCCTTTGAATAATGTGGTAGCTTGAATTGTATTCAACTTGAAGTTTTTAACACACCATGACTAATAAAAATAGTTGTTATGAATAGTAATACCCACTTTTTAAAATTTTATAAATTTTATACTTCAAAATGGACTTAATTTTTGAATTCGTAATATCAAAATTATCTTAGGGTGAGTTTTTTGTATTTTTTTTGAAAGCATTCAATATTTGATGAATAGTGATAGACAATGCGTTATTGTTTAAAACCAAATTTTTATTTATGTAATTAGTAATTTTATTTTAATTTACATTAGGTCAAAATAAATACATAATTCAAATATATGTTCAATGTAATTCATTAGATTCATTTTATAATATGTTTAGATATATAAAATTTTATTGGACTTTTTACTGTCTTTTACCCGCCTTCTAGAAGTATTTGCAAATTTGCATAAAACATAATTTTACCTCTTATGTGAGTTGATTTTTAAAAATCCAAGAGACAAGATTAACATTAGTAAGTAAAATGTAGTTCAATAACATGAAAATAATTTTTCGTGAATAGTAACATTTGACTTTTATTAATCACAGTTAAAAGTAAATATGGTTATTAAGGGTAAAATGATATTATAATTCCCCTAACACATGTACTAATTATATTTTATAAGTATACTTATACCAAAAAAACCTTCGGAATGAAATATTACCCTCTTTGGTCCACCTGGATTTGATTAGGACATTTATTATTATTTTATTTAAAGAAGTGTTAAAACAGTTAAATTCAATATTAATAACTAAACCATTTTTAAGATAGAGTTACACAAAATATAACTTCTGCTAAAAATTCATTATAAAGATAAAAAGATTTACCAAATAATCATATTTTATTTATAATTTTTAGACATTAAATAAATTAATTTATTTATGACACAATGATGATGCAGTAATTACCTTAATAATGAAATATTAAAATAATTGATATTATAAATATCCAAATAAATGTAAATTGATACTTAAGAGGAATTAAACTAATTTTAAAGGTTAATAAGACTTCTTATGGTGTATTAAATAAATTTTATTGTAAGTGATAATGATTTTATGTCTTTCGAAAAAATCAAATAGTAAATAGAGTCAAAATTGACATGATTGAGTTTTTAAAACAAATAATATATTATTAATTGATATAATATTCTAAAAAATATAATCATTTTCTAAAGGACTTATATAAGATTATATATATTAATAATGAACCACTTGGGGATCTCTAGGATTGTTATAATATGTTTATTAACCATATAATATATAAATACTAAGAGACATGGTAAATGTTATACTATTTAACTAAGAGTTAAATCTAAAAGATAAGGTTAATATGGTGACCTAAACCTATCTAAAACCTGTTGGTTGATAGTTTTTAGACCCATACCCACCATAGACTCTAAATAAATCATTTTGGGGCCATTATAAACCGAAAATGGTTTTATTGTAAAAACATATTTCAAGTTTTCCCTAAAGTCACCCTTGCCTCTCTTATAAAAGGGTACTTCACTTTTTTTAATTTCACACCTCCATAACCATTTGTAATGGCCAAAACCAGGACCAAATAAACTCACAAATATCCCCCCTACAACCTAGAGGCCTTCCGTTTATTATAAATCCAACCTATGAAGCCCTTTTTATCAACTCAAGAGGGAACACTCGAAGAAGAGGTAATAATTTCACCACCAACATTCAAGTTCTTTTATTCTTCCACTTCTTATTTCTTTTTTGTTTCCATACCAAAATGATAACTTCAGTACCTTATACATACTGTGATGTTATTATAAATATTTCACAACCATATTCATTATTCTATCCATCCTATAAATGAAAAATTCAACATTCGTACGTACGTACGGCTTACCATCTCCACGTCGTGGTGTAGTTTGTTATTCAAACACTTCATTATTTGGATGGGTATAATAATGAGTATAACTAATGTAAAAAATAAATATAACATGTTAATTATTCTGTATATATGATATACCATCCCATTACATATGATTTCACCATCAATATAATGATATTATCGCTTGTGCGTACGTACGGATTACCATCTCCACGAACGCGATGAGATTCATTCCCCATCGTAATAATTCAAGAAACATATTAATTTCATGATTAAAAATAATGTTTATGAACATAATATCATTTGTTATATGAGTCAAATACATATTATTCAAAACAAACATGACTAATGTAGCCAATCATATGGAGGATAACGAATCATATAACACCAGAAACGATGATACTACTAAAATTTTATTAACAAAGAAATATTATAGAATCATATATGACATAATATTTATGTATATAATTCTTGTATAATTTAATAACAATTTATAACTATTATACATTAGGTTAACATAACATCGACTAAGTAAAAGTACAAGGTATGGGTTAATTGAAAAATCTCTTTACTTATTTGAATTTGTTAATACGTATATATCTACTCGGGCCTCTTTATCATCCCCATCCATGCTTTCTAGAAAATTTAATTCAAATTTTTTTATATTTTCTAGACTATGGGTTAAATTCAATTATTTCCTTATTTTGAAACATATGGTTTGAAATGAATCTTTCCGTTGTTTTCCAAACGAGGTAATTTATGACCTTCTCGATAGAATTAAGGTAAGAATGTCTTTTTTAACTTATATGGTGTGTATAACTATTTTCTGCCATTATAACATCATTGAAGCTTCCCATACTGTCTTATAAAAATATTTTTAAAATAAATGTTTTCATTTATAATAATATTAATTTTAAATGATTTCAAAATAAAAAGAAATATTTATCTTCATAATGTTTTGATTTCAACTATGTCAACATCCTTTGATGGATTTTATGTTTGTTTGAAGTCGATTTATTATGATATAAATCATTCATATTGTATTGATGGTTTTGTGATTTATTTTACAATGGATGTGTTATTTTTACACCATTCACGGTTTATGGATAATGTATTGAAATTTTGTATTCTAGTTTTAATATAAATGTTTATGTTATGTTTAAACATTTTCATATGTGGAATTCATTAGACATAGTAAGTAATGGGTGGAGCCCGCTATAGCTCCTTGATGCATCAGTAGGCCTCAAGAGACAAACTAGTGTCTTGGAATAAGGCCTTGAGAAAATCTTATTTGTAGTCTTGGCATAAGGCCTTGACTATGTTCTTGTGATGACGGTTATTATGTATTCCAACATTATGAAATTGGATATTGATATTACGTGTGACTATTTGACTAGTAGAATATCTATGTGAATAAGTAAATGGAATTATATGATTTATCTTTTCCATATTATAATGAAGTTTATGTTTAAAATTCTTGTGTTTTAGTCTTATACATTTCCTTAAATGTTTGTGCTTATTCTTGAAAGTTTCCTCTATATTGTTATCCATATAGAGAATCTAAGCTCACCCATTTCTATGTTTTATTTTTCCCAGGATGCGAAGAAGTATATTATTATTGACTTTTTAGGAAAGTCTATGGGATGAATGTGGTCAATGGAGAGAATTTGTTTCTTTTTTTCTTTTTATATTGTAATGTAAAAGTTATGAATGTATCATATACTTCCAAGGCTTCTAAACTGATCGGTCATTTGGGATTTTTGATCCCTCGTGATCATGCCAATGTTATGTAATAATGAACCAACTCTGGGTAACTGGGGTTGGGGCATTGTTAATGTAGTGTAAATGGTGTAGAGTTTGAAAACTATATTTTGTATAGTTTCCCAATTTATTTGTTCAGATTATTTAATTTGTTTTATTTGGAGAAACCATTATCATCCCTTTAATTATTCCCTTGTAACTTTTCGCCAGCCCAGGAGGATCAAGAATGCTTCTTGGGATTTAACATAGATTGGCACAGCTGACCGATTCAGGGTTTACCTAGGTGTTTTCATGAAAAAATGGTATCGTGGAAGTTCATATATTTAGAGGGCCTTTCTTACTATAGCTCACATTGTTATGTGGTAATGTCAAGGAAAAATATTTATAATTTTCGAGACCCAATATGTATGAATGGGAAGAAAATCATGAACCCTTGCTTGTTATGAACCTTGGGTTTCCATGGGAAGTTTGGGTTTGTTGGTTTTTTTTGGTTCCTGTGGACTCTTTGGCATTGGGAAATAAAAAGGGATTTGGGAAAGTGGCTTTTGTGATCACGTAGGGCATGGAATTATATGTGGATATAGGTACATTACCCTATAATTATCTTAGTTATTGTTGTGTAACTAGCATATGGCCTCCAACCAAATTTCAGAGTCACTCATCGACACTAGTTCCCTTATTGAACCGTTTTGAGTCATCTTGAATTCTAAAAAATTGTTTGGAAATGTATTTGTTTGTAATTGTAGAAATATTAATATTAAATGGTGATGGATTTGTTTTAAAAAATGTAAAAGGTTTTTTTGAACTTTTTTGATTCTATGAGTGACCAAAAGAATGGATATGTATGAAAAAAGTTGATGGATGACTGGTATGGCATGAGGATAAGCATGTTTGAGGCCCCATGAGACACCATTGGTCCATGTAAAATCTTTTAATCAAGTTTAATTTTTAAAAAAATAAGTGAAAATGTAACTTTTTAGCTTATAGTGGTGTGGTGTGTCTAATTTATTATTCAAGTGATATTTCTTTTGTGGTGTTTGAAATAGAGAATCATTATTGTTGGGTTAGTCCAGATTGAGTTCCTTGTTACCATTTTCATAGTGTCTACCACCAAAAATATTCTTCGGACACCCAAAGTGTAGCTTTGGGTGGTAAATCATTAGAAAAAACTATAGTTGATTAATCCATATTATACATTCATGTATTTCAGTTGTTAAAACCCTTCCTTTTATGTTCAATAGGATCATCTCGATGAAAATGAGTGGATATAGGGGATTCAGATGGAATTCAATTTCCTTATTATTCATGAGACATTATATGTGAAGATAGATACATTTATACTTGAAGGTCCAACCTAGAAATGGTGGAATTACATGTCTTGAATAATTCCTTGGGAATATCTTACTTTGGAGTTCTTGAATTCTCAATTCATCCAATTGTACTTTTCATAGTCAATGAATTTGAGAAGGATGACGGAGATGTTAGGTATTAATCAAGGGTTGGGATCATTTTTGGAATTATATTGAAGGTTATTGGTCTTAGTTATGTATAACTCAGGGTATTTTGAAAAGGATCTTGTGAAGGGTTGAAATTTTGAGTGTGTGCCTCATCATGAACTACTGTGGAAGGAGTAAGAGATCAAACATACCACTTTCTCTGATGGGGTGGTACAATACCTTTGTAGAAAATATGAGTTAACAATAGTTCATGAGATGATGAATCTTCCTATAATTTTTGGAAGTGGTGCATAGGGTGTCGGTAAGAATAATCGGAAGGGGATTGATGTTGGCGGTGCTGGTAGGGAAATTATGAGGCCTATCGACATTTTTCCATCCTCATCATGGTGAAATGTTGTGATATGTAATCATTGTGGTAAGAGTGGTCATAAAAGGTCTTCATCCCCGAGTGCCCCAAAACCCTACCACACTTGTGGAAACATGGGTAACATAGAGAAATTATGTCATGGTGTTTCCAAGAATCCCTATAAATACAAACCCATCTTTTCAAATAACATCCCAACCCATTGATAGGTGTAAGGAAATGTTTTGGAACTGGTTCTGGGTCTTTCTCATCGTAATGTTATT
Source organism: Viscum album (assembly GCA_963277665.1). Taxonomy (NCBI): domain Eukaryota; kingdom Viridiplantae; phylum Streptophyta; class Magnoliopsida; order Santalales; family Viscaceae; genus Viscum; species Viscum album. The sequence continues at coordinate 1,264,181,280 of OY728130.1, forward strand.
TGGGAGTAATAGTCATTTCCGGTGGAATTTTTTTGTGTTTATTTATTTTTCAATTGTAAGGATGGTTTTTGTCGAGACCTATAGAACATCTATTTTAAAGGGAGTTTTTGGTGAATTTTTTATTTTTGTGTTTGGTTCAGGGGTTTATAATTCCCAACTGTGAGGAAAAATATTCCTCAAACATCAAAGCTAAAGTCATAAGTGTCAGAGTGAATCTGAAACATAGTCAGAAGAAACCCAGTGGTGTAAAATGGCTTTGGACTAATTTATGTCCTTAGTAAGGAAGATGAAGGAAGTTCAATCATCTGGTGTAGCTATTATATTCTATTGGGTTCTGTTTGGGGGAAAGAGGAGTGATAACACCTTTTCCATGTTATGAGTTTTTCTTTGTATGAGTCTTTCCTGTGTTATGAAGAGATTTTGTTTCCCTGTCTTTTTAAAATTCAGTTGGTTGTGTCTCATCAGGCATAGGAATTTACTAAAGGGTCTATGTGAAGTCTATTTATGTTAATCAAGTTACGATTGGTTTGGGTTCTTCTAAGGGTGTTATGTTATTGGTATGTGTTTGTTTTGGTTTGATGATCTGTTAGATGGGCCCTCCCCTCCCCTCCCATTATGGTGGGAATTTGTGGTTAGTACGGATATGGTTTTAAAGTTCATTTAATTTCATTAGTTCTTATAGTAGGGAGACCCATCACTAGTCTCACTGAATTCACTATTACCCTATTTTGTAGGTCTTGGAGTCTATTCGAGCCTCCCCGTGTTGGTACTCTGGTTTCATCTTAGGTGTTGATGTTTATAAATGTTAGTATGGGTCTGTTCTCGGTGGGTTTATTGTAGTAAGGTTATAAAGGTTTTTAGAATATGCGGTTTAAATTATTTTGGTGGCATTGGTTAAATGGTTGAGTCCTGTTTGATAATGTAAAATGTGTAAATATTTTAATTCTAGATTTAGAAATATGAATGTTTTGTTTATTTTTGGATCAATCAAATAGAGTTGTCTATGCTTTTGAGGGAAGTTTTCACTTAGCAGGGAGTCTGTTTCAGTCTCCAGAGTACATCTTATTATCCTTTCTCTCATTGGTGGTGTTTTATGTGACCTCTTCCTTAATTTTTTTTGGGAATTAACTTTAACTATAAAAGAGAATTGGTTTTTGGTATAGGGATAATCCTGGTTGTGGATTTCTGGGGGAGAAAATCATTATGGTGGGGAGAATTGTCACACCCTGACCATAGTAATTACTTTATTTTATTATTTTTTCAACATTGGATAATTTTTTTGGGGTTCTGGTTTAGTCCCGATTTATATTTTTGAGTATTTATTTTAAGATGACTGTTTTGGGCTTCTCAGCATCTTGATCACAGGAAGAGCACAGTTTGGAGACCATGTGGCTATGCCTTGGTCCCTGTGCGACCCACCCAGTATTCAAAATAAAATAAAAGCAATTAAATTAATTATCATATCAAGTTAAATGAATGTTAAAATAAAATTTGAAAAGTTAAACTAGAATTAAAATTATCATTTTAATATTATTAATAATATTATTATTATTGTGATTAATATTAATATTATTATTATTAATAATATTATCATGTATTTTTATTATTATTGATGGGTTTTATCGGTTTTCGGCCAGTGTGTGGGCACAACAAGATTTGTGGGAAATGTGAGGTCAGAGTAGGTTCTCATGTAGCCTCTTCTAGAATAAAAAAAAGCTAATGCATGGTTCAAGTATGGTTTCTTGAGCCGTGTGGGGTAACTGTGCAGTTACTCGGTATATAAAAAAATAATAACAACAAAAAATAGAAAATAAAATAAATTATAAATGTGTTTAAAAATAATAAAAATATTCATATTCATATTATTATTACTGTTTTTGTTTTTGTTTTTATTATAATTATTGTAATTAGCATGAATATTTATTATTATTATTATTATGTTAATAGTATTATTATGTTGTCATTATTATTGGTATTGTGATTAGGTTATTAGTTTTTATTTTAATTTTTTTTCTTTTGATTATGGTTTCTTTTTTTATCCTCCCTCCCTCCAACTTTCTCTCCCCCATGAAACCCTCTTCACCCTACCCTATTTGGTGCACCCTTCCCCTACACACCCACTCCTCCTGTTCACCTCCACATCTCTGTCAGCCCTTCCTTCGGTTATCTCCCCTCTCGTGTTACCATTAACTGGCACTCTCCGCTGATGGAACGATACCCCAATAGTGAGACCCCATGTCGGTGAAAACTCCCTACCAATGAAACCCCCCATATGGAAAGATTCTATTCACCAGCTGGTTCTGATGGTGCCTCCCACTAGCGGATGTCCATCCTCACAACACAACCATCCTTCCTTCTTCCTCTTCAAGTAAGTTCTCCCTCAAATTTAAGGTTTATCTTTGAGATTTTTGATTCCAGATGATAAAGATTTTGTTTTGGGGTTGTGGTTTTGTGTTTTTGGGTTTAATCATCATGTTTATGGCTCTTTCATGACCATTAAATGTGTGTATGAGGTGAGATTGAGTTTTCACACTGGTTTCGAGATGTTCTTTATCATTTGTGGTAGGCCTTTCCCATACACTTGCCTTTTTAATTTTATATCTTTTTTTTCTTACTTTTGACACCCTATTTTATTTATAAAATAGAATATATTATCATTTTATTATATTTCATATTGTGAAAATAATGTTTTTGAAAATTCATTGTGATAATTGAAATAGTTTTGGTAAGTAGCACACATCAATTGTTTTGTTAAATGTCAGGTTGGTCTTTGTGGATAATTTATGATGTAAACTGCATGGTTTTGGATTTATATATGTATTTTAAAGATTTGAATTTATTTTTTGGGATCCTTTATGGGTTTCCATTGCACTTTTTTTATAAAGATATGAATTTTCACTTTTATGGTGTATTGGCATGTGTTGCTGATAAATGGCTCGTTTGGTGATTTTGTAAGAAATGTTTTGTTTTCAAGTAGTAATGGAAATGTTATAAGAAGTTTTTGTAAATGGTTTGAAATGTTAAATCATATTTTTACACCTATTTTCCATGATGGATTTAATTTTTGATAAAAAATTATTTTTCTGATATGGTTAAAGGAATGTTGGGTAACTTTGTGAAATTGAGAAACATATTTTTCCTAAATACCTATGCTGGATATTTCTCATGCCTTGTATATGCATAATGGATGGGATGTCCTCATTTTGGAATCCTCTTAATCCATTATTAGTGTTCCTCAGTTGGAACCTTTTTAATTCTATTTATCTGAAGGCATGATATTAGTCATTGGGAAGACTTAGGTTGAGACCTATTATGAAATATTTATATTAATATTATATATATATGTATGTGTATATATATATATATATATATTTGTGTGTGGGTGTGTGTTTGTGTGTTGTTATAGGATGTTGGGATGGAATAGGTTGTCTCACCCATATTACATACATGAGACAAGGGGACCTATAATATTAAGAGAACTTTATGAGAACAATTGCTACATTGGTAGGTTGTGTACTGACCAGTGGCCCATAATAGGGGAAAATATTTGGATTTAATAATATGGGATTAATCCCCTTGATATTTACTAAATTAGATTGGTTGGGAGGGTTGGATGTTTTGATTCCATCATGTTTGTAATGCTATATTTGATGGGGTATCATGTATTGGTATGTTCTTTTTTTAATTTCCTAGTTTCATTTGTGCCTATTATATCTTGGTTTCATGTAGCAATAAATGTGACTATTGTATATATATTTTCATTTCCCTTTTTATATGATTATTGTGGTGCTTTATTATGTAGTGTTTACTTGCAGGTGATGTGTTGGTTTCTAAAAGATTGGACAATTTTTTTTAATGTTAAAGTGTTTTTTAATCTTTTGTTCCATTAAAAATGATATCGACATTTCCCTTCTTAAAATGTAAACATTTCACTAATAGAGTGAACTTGGTTTTGGAAATGAATAATGGAAATGAGTTATATTTTTTGGGGTGAAAATTAGTGGAAAATAATATTTTGATATATTGTAGTTAAAACATGAAAATTAATGTTTCGTTTATTTTATTGGAAGTGCATTAAGAAATATATGATCAGGATAGTATACTGAATTTTAGAAATCCTTCTTATAGACTTTTCTTATATTTAGTTTCTGCTAAAGGTTTTGGCTCATGTTCGATCACCTCAGGTGATATTTGGTTGTTAATTAGAGGGTGACCATCAAGGTCACTTGGAAATGTCCTGATTTTAGAATTAGGTTATGTTTTCTAATGTCTCATTGTTATCTAGTAATTGTATTTTTGGTTATAGTGTAAATGATATAATGTTTGAAAACCTTATTTAGTTTGGTTTCCCATTTACTTTTTTATATTTTATTTATTTATTTTATTGTGAGAAACAATTCACATTCCCTCTAATGATAACCATGGTTCTTGTCTCTAGTCCAAGATAATCAGCAACACCTCTCGGGCTTTGGCATGGACTGGATCGGTTGACCGGTTTGGGGTTGACCTGGGTTGGATTGTGAAATTTAATACAAAGACTAGTATTCTAGGTTTATGGTTGGAATATTAAGAGATTATTCTAGTATATTTTTATTAGAAAATGGATTTAAATGTGTGAATAAGTGTAAGGGTGAGTGAATTTTTATAGTGGAGGTAGAGTGGAATTCTAGTAAATTTTATCAAGAACAAACTCCACCCACGATTCTCCCAAGAATATTGGCACAAATAATAGACCAAATTCGATAAAAGGGTGGATAGTTCAGAAATATGTCCAAAAATGATTTTGTTAAAGTTTAAAGGTCATTTTGGCTCTTATGTTTATATTTTAGTCCCTTGTTGAGCAAATTTTTCTTTTAATCTTTGTAATTAATTTTAATCACTTTCTATAATGTTTTATATTTGAAACAAATATGTTGATCTTATTAGAAATTATAAATTATTTTTATTTCAAATATGCATTAAATTTTAATAACTTTCAATCACATAATTTGTATAAATTACTTTAAATTTAATCCCGTAGATGGGATGACAAGTTGGGGTTTTTAAGTAAAAATGTCAAAATTTTAAATTTATTTTATATCTAATTTCAATGTGAAATTTATTAAAATGACCAATATTGTATTAATTTATATATAAATTATATAATTTTACATTAAAAATATACTAAAATACAATTTAATCATATAAATAAATTCGAATAAAAATAATATTTGAATTAAAAGTCAGTATTTTTACTAGTCATCAAAAAAATGAAACATCACCGAAAAATACAAAAAATTCACACTAAAATAATTTTGGTTTTCACCCAGAAAAAATTAAGTTTATTTGAACATAGAAATTTATAAATTTTCAAAAGAAATTATTTAAAATAGGTTCTCCATTAAAAGGTGGTAAAAGTTCCTTTTTTTAGATAAATACAATTTTTAAGCATAAAACTAGATTTATATTTATCTTATGATTATGAAACATGTTGGATATATATAAAAAATATTTTATTAAATATATAATATCTATATATATATATATCATTAATATTATTCAGTAATATTAATAAATTTAATTTATTAGGATAGATGGACTTTGTAATCATAAAATCATTTCCTCTATATTTAATTGGTTCTTATATTCATTTCAAATAAATTGATTACCAATGAATTCATTTTATATTTTTTTAAAACATTTATTTTTATAATTTATTTAATCATATTAATAAATTATAAATTAACGGCTAGGTTATATCTTATTATATTAAAAAATATTACTAGTATTTAGTAAAACTCAATATTTTGTGCAACACATGTGGACTCAATATTTTGTAAATTACAAGAAACATCATTGATTGAATTTATTTAAAATAGTAAATATATTAAAATGTATTAGTATATTAAAATCACTTATTCTCTTGGTTTTGTGTATCATAAACTTTAATTAATATAACATTCTTACATTGTAATTTTAGGGTGTTACAATCATTATGTGATATTCCTTGTGTGAAGTTATTTTTTATTTACATAATATTATATTTTATTATTATTTCGTTGATTGTTTTTAGGTTTAATAATTTTTATATTTTTTTAGAAATAAATATAAATTTTGGTAATATATATTTTAAGATATGGTTTTTAATTGGTAATGTGGGGGTGATGGTGCATTCATGGTTAATGAGATGCTTTATGTTTGAATTTGGCTTGGTGGATAGAAGAAACTTTTGAAAAAGAAGGAGGAATCATAGAATAATGTTTTTTTAAAAATTTGATGGAAAAGAGTACAAATGTTTTTAGTGGGTAATTATATAATTATTCTTAATAATGGGAATAGGATATTAAATTTTTCTTTTGAGTTAGTAAATATTCCACCCTAATTCGTTGTAGCCTTAGTGATGGGCTTGTTTTAGAAGGAGGCTCAAGGATGGTATGGAATGAATCGTAGTCTCCCAATGGAATGTCTTTGGATATATTTTTGATTTAATTATGAATCAGTTTATTCCTCGTGATCTAGTTGATGGGTTTATAGAAGATCTTAAGTACATTTAATAGGGTAATATACCCTCGATGACTTTTTTGTTCACTTCCTGGGAATTATTTATTAATTTTGACACTGCTAGTGAAGATGAATTAGTTTTGAATTGTTATTCCTTATTGAGGTCAAGGATTCAATGATGTTATTTTCCTATGTAGTTTAAGTCTTTCAAAATAGTGTGATATTGTGTTGAGATTTTGGAGAGAGGTTAATCTATTATGAAATTTTCTGGTAGAGTCCATATTCAAGTTATTTAAAAGGCTGAGATAAATTATATGATTTATAGTTATTGTATGTTACATGAGTAGATAGCGGGTAGATATTTTAGAGTAAAAGATAAAAGTTAATCTCTAGGATTTTTTAGTTTTTGTTGACCAATGTCAGGAGACTTTATTTCATTCCATTATAATAAAATTTATAACCTATAGAATAAATCTCTCAACATTTATTGGGGTTCCCTATAAATATTGGGTTGTTAGATATATTATTAGGGAGTATTATGTTTCATGGAATCATGAACCTACTATTAATTTATGATTAACCTTAATGAGATATGTTTTGTTTTAATTAAAAGAGTGTTGGGGATTCAAATTTAAACATTGAATCATGTATTTAGTGGTTTTTAGTGAGTTTTAAAAGTAATTTGGTATCAGTAATTTATTTTAATGAAAGTGGTAGTGGATTTATTGTTTTTAAAAATCTCATTTTATGTATTGCTGAAATACTATTTCTTATTGTGAATTTTTTTTCAAAATTTATAAAATGATTTCGATGATTTGAAATGGTGGATAAATTTTTTGTTATATATTGAGCTATTTTAATGAGTTAAATATATTATTTTTTTAGAGGAAGGAATGATGTTTAATAAATTGATAAATATAGATATTGAATTGTCAATGTTTTAATTTCTTTACCTCTTACACTTAATCTTCCTTTATAAATATATTCTTGGTTGATAGGTATCTAACATGGTGTTTTAGAGTTTCTTATGTCAGTAAATTTAGAGATATTGATATGATCGATAAATTATTCATCAAGAAGATAAGTTAATAATAATTTTGTTAATGTTTTTTATATGCCTCTGTCATGTTAGGTAGGTTATGGATTTTTTTCTCAATATTATAGATAAGAATTGTTTGAGAGATATATAATTTATAGTCCAATGTTTTTCCAATCCCATACATTTGAAGATTTAGGGAATTATAGGTGTTTGTAGTAATTCCATAGGTATATGATTGATGGTACTTTGGTTTTAGGATGAAATATATGTTATTTTAAAAAATAAAATTCTGGATGGTTGCATTATGTTGTGATTTTATGGTCATGGGAGCTATAGGATAGGATTTTTCTTTGTTTTCACATCATATTATAGTTTTTGGACCAATAACATAATGATATTGGTTGTTCCATAAATCCTTGTAACAATTTATTTTTTCCATCGTTTTATTCATTTTACCATGATTTTGTTTGTCACTCCATGATGTTTCTAGTGTAGATTTAATTAAATATGTGATCTATTTTGGGATATTAAGGGAGTATCGAGAGTTAAACTATGATGCCATAATCTTACACATTATAATGTGGCAAAGGGTGTTTCACAATGATCTTATTTTTTTATTGGTTTTGAATTGTCATTGAATGATACTTATGAAAACTGATAAGTAGGGTTCACAAAATAGAATTAAAAGACACATTTCATTTCACTCCATTGCCTTTTGATCAATATTATCATTCCATGATTTTAAAAAGATGAATTTTTGTTATAAATTTTAGTTTTTTCATAAATTTCTTTAAATTGCATTAGAATTATTTTACACATAAAAATAATTTCCTCATATTTTTTATGTTCGTTTTCATTTGTAATCCTTTAATCTATTGAATTAATGTTTGAGTCCTCTTATAATCATTAGTGTTTTTTATTTATTTTTTTATTCTTTCTTTCATATTATTTCTATAAGATTCTGAGATAGGTACTGTATTGTTCGGTGAATTTTGATCTTAGGAATGATTTATAATTGATATATTTTAGGTTTTCAATAGTTTCATTTCGTGTTCATTTTTTTTTCAACACCAGTTTCCTTATCCACTCATGGTGCTGTATTTTTTAAGTATTGTTTGAGGCAGTGTATTCCTATACATTTCTTATATAACCTAAAATTATATACTTAGTTGGTTTTTTGTTTTATATTCAAATTAATTCGTTAATTGCCTTAATTTTTTGTATTTTATTTTAATTATTGAATGTATCTTGATGAATTATTCATTTTTTTCATATATTTATATTTTTTAATAGTAGAGTAATTTGATGGATATTTCTTATTGGAAGTTTGGAGTCAATGTAAAATTTTTGTGGGGTGGTTGTTTCTTGTTATATTTGGTCGGATGTTAGGGAGTATTTTCTTCCTCGAGATTTGTGAGGATGGTTTGGTAGGTTTCGATTTATAAATTCAGTTAATTTGGAAGAATGATTGGTAAAAAGGAAGAAAGATTATTGTTATTTATTCCTTATTTAAATGGACCGAGTTGTACCATCAAGGTATTATGTTTGAATGTATGTCTTGTGTAAGAAAGTGTTTTCATTTCTTATTTGACCCAAATTCCAATATCATTATGTATAGAATTTGGAATTGAAATTTTTTCTAAAATGTTTTTTAGAATGTATAGTTATATAGGAATAAAAGTTGATGAGACTGGGAAGTTAAATAGTGGGGGATTAGGTTTGGTTATCATCCATGTTTCTTTTTTTATCATGGTTAATTTTTTATATTTTTGGATTGGTGAGGTTATTAAAAGAAATGGGATTTTTTTGTAATGGTTTTAATCTTATTTTGAGAATTTAATGTTTTTAGGGATGAATGAGTGACAGGTTAATGAGTTAATAGTATGACCATTAGTTGTTATCTTATTAAATGGAAGCTTTTTGTAGGAAAATTGAAGTGACACTTGATTTTTATTAACATGAATACATTATTTTAATTATATATGGGAGAGGTGTTTAAACATTAATTATTATTTCAAACTATATATTATTATTTTTAGGTTATTAGTGGTTCTATGAAAGTAGTTTTGTGACGATCTGGTGATGGTTGAAAGGGAAATGTATTGAATATATGAAAGGGGTGTGTAGTGGTTATGTTGAGGTGGTATTATTTTGAAATATGTAAGTGTTGAAATTATGTTGAATATTTGATTAGTTTTAATATGGATATACATTAATGAGGATGTTATGATTTAGTGATGTGGAAGTGTTTATATGGTTAACTGAATGAATTAATAATGTAATAAAAGGGAAGTGTTTATACTGGGTGTGACGGATAGAATTGTGGCATGGATATGTGGTGAATATAATGGTTTGGTTCTTTCTCAATTTATATATCCATTTATGATAGGTTATACTACCTTGTATCTCTATTTTTTGATGCATTAGAATAACTTCTAAATTAATATATACGAGTAGTGATACTTTTTCAATCTCTTTTGTTTTTTCTTTAATTGTTATTTTTTGTGGAAATGGTGTTTTGATGTTCTTTCTCATTCATATTTGTTTTGTTGTGGTATATTTTATTTAAAGGCTACTAATTTTGGAATTATTGTTTTATTAAATGATTTTTGGGTAGGTTTTATTTCTAGTTTGGGAACCATGATTTTGGTATCACACTTATATTTATAATTGTGATGTTTGAAATGTTATATTATGGTTTTATTTTTGGTTTGATAATTGTGGTTTTACAATTGATGATTGTTTTGAGAGGATTTGAATTTAGGAGGAGAATTTAGTGTGAAATGTTTTATATAATATGGTAAATGTTAAATTGTTTGTACTTTTTTAATTATTATTTGATCCATGTTTCCATTATTTACACATGTTTAAACTTACATATTTATTTCTCCTGGATGTTAATTTTTTCATGGTATAATCCTAATGATTTCTCCAATTTTATTAGCCATATATTTATCCTTTTCATGGTTATTTCATGCTAGTGTGAGGGATATCAAGATGTATTATTCTGTTATCTCGGATAGAGTTAAGAAGATGTTTGTATGAGGTTATTATGCATTCTAAATTTTATTGTGGTTATATAAATTTCCATATAAGTTCTTTTTTGGATATGGGATAAATTTATTTAATGAAATATTTGATGTTTATTTAAGGTTTAATTTTATTTACATAGGTGTTATAAGGGTAATTCCTCCAATAATGTGATTTTACACCCTTGTTTCTACTCTCCAATCCCCTCTCTATTAGAGGTGGGTCTATGGGATCACTCCAAACATCATATCTATCCTTGAAGGGGAATTAATGGATATAGTTCACAACATTCATATGTGTCAAAAACACTAAAATAATAAAAATATATTCATGTTGAGCTACCAAATTCATAGTTCCGTTATAATATATACACTCTTTATGAGTTTGAACTTTCGAAATTAGTATATACATATTATGTAAAACCCTTATGCTTAATAAAATATGAACATCATATTGGATATTTTATATGAAACACAATACCAACAGTAGAAAATAATACAATATCCTGATACTTTTCAATTTATTTACATTTAATTAAATTCAAACTCATTAATTTTTTTAAATAAAGGCAACACTAAGTTTGAATGAAACATAATACACTATTAAAATATTATTATTTAAACATCACCATTATAAACTAGATTTCAAAATAGATTTTATGAATAGAAATAACTAAATATGGAATATTATATCAGTTACACTTTTAAATAACATATTAAAATTTATATATATTTATTATAGATAAAATTATTTCCATTTGAAGAAAAATAATGCTTTCTGAAAAATATTATTCTTTTAAAATATATTCTACTCATGATTTTACCAGATAACTTAATTATATTTTACAACTTTTATAAAATTTATCTGTAAAAAAATTCATTTTTTGATTATAAATTTCAACATTATCATAGGTTTAATTTTTTTATTTTTCTAAAATGTTTCATTTTTTTAAATAGTGAAAAATACTAAATTTTATTTGAAATTTGTATTTTTGTTAAAAAATAAATAAAGTTAAATTATATATCAAATTAGTTTCAAATTATAAATTAGTTTATATATATATATATTAGTCTAATTTAGGTCATTTTAATCCTTTAAATATTTTCTTTTTATATAAATACTTTATAAACTTTTGTATATTTTTTCAATAAAACTATGATTTGTCATCGTGTCCGTGAGATTAATTTTAAATTATATTTTTTCACATTTTTTAATTTAATTTGAAATAATTTATTAAATATTTGGAATCATAATAATTTATATTAACTAATAATATTAACTTAATTTTTTCGAAAATAAATAGTGAAAACATTAAAAAACTAACTACTGCAATTTAGGTAAAAATGGGTTTACTATAAGGTTAAACTATTAAGATAAGGATTAAAAATGTCCTAAAAACATTTCAAAATATTATTTTCTAAATATATTTTAATAATATCCTTCCCAGGTTAAAATATATGTTCATTATGAATCTTCGGGCATGTGAATGACTATAAATTTGGATTATTTTGGAAAATTTCTATTTATTTTCCAAGAGGGTACCCTTTCCCCACTTATAAAATGGAAACCTATGTTTTAAATTTACCAAACAACTCAATCCCTTTATCTCAAAAAACCCCATCCAATACCTTCCTAATGTTATTATACATATTATAGTGTTTTTGGTTATCCTAAAATATCATCCCAAGAGTCCTTAAGAGGAGATCTAGAGGTGGCTTCTCTAAGAGAAGGTAATTATTTTAACAAAGCTTTGTCGTTTTACTAATTCTTTTCCATAATTAATTTAAATATTAACACTTATATTATAATAAATCATGTTTCTAAAATACAATTAGATATTATTATGTTTATGTCATAAAATTTATCCATCTCCACTTTCGTCAAATGTGAAATGATTTAATCGATCGTGGGTAGGGCGGACTACCGACTCACAAACTGTTGTAGTTAATATACTATAAGTACCTTAAAATGATGGATATAATAATTAATTTACCTAATTTATATTATATTTAAGATATAATTATACTTATATAATTTTAATATCATTTATACCTTTTTATGTTCTATTAAATTTAAAATATAACAATGATGCTCGTGTGTACGGAGGACTACCACCTCACAAAGTGATGTGATAATTTTTCACTTATACATTACATGGAATGTATTAAGGGTAAAATTATTTAATATATTTTATACATATGATATTGTATTCATTCAAAAAAAAACTAAAATATCACCCACTTCTATATCTTTCACTATTTAAGGGAATGTTATCTAAACCAGTGTGTATGTACGGCCTATCATCTCCATGTATTGATGTGAATAATTATACATATAAAACACTCATAAATTGAATTAAAATTCATATAAAGAGAAAATATGATATTTATAAAATTATTATGATTCTTTAGATGATTTATATATAACTGATGTATAATAACTGAAACATGTATGAAAAAACATGCATGAGAAAACATTGAAATTAATAATTAGAATAATGAATGTAATGAAATATTATCAAAAAACAAGTGGTAAAATATTATAAGTGAATTATAATTGGTACTAGTTATAAAATTATGGTTATATAATATATTTATAATAAGCCGATATTTATTACACAATCAGTTTTTACACATACGAAAAATGTTTCACCTACGGTTAGGGTTTCTCATATCACTTTAACTTATCTTATACATCCATAATATTAACCACTTATTTATATTTTGTGGTGTATAAAACACCATTTTTTTATGTTATATCACTAATTAATTTAGCTTTATTTTATTTTAGGTTTTATTTAATTTTATTTCTTTCATGGGGCTTATGATTCAAAAGTTAACAAATTGGTAAGAGTTTACTTCACAATTTCTTCATTATTCAAGATTTTGATGATTAAATATCCCTTAGATTAATTATTTTATAATTATATATTAAAATAACACTATTTTTTATCCCCTTTTAATTTAATAAATGTTTCAAATAATAGTTCCATTTTACCCATTTGTTACTTCAAATGAAAATATGGATTTATTTCTCTCATCGATCTAAAATCATTTTTCTTCACAACCCATGTTTTCTAAAAATGTTTTCAAACTTTTAGAAATGATTTATTATGTAATGTTTTACCCATTTTACAATTTAGAAATTGTTTTGAAATGAATCTTCATATCATTTCAAAATAATGCATATTTTTCATTTACATTAAATGTTAATGGAGTCTTTGTTTTACCATGTATGGAATGAACATAATTTTTCACCATCCTATCAAATAAATGTTTTATTGCATATTGTATATGGATTAAATGGTAATTTTCAATGAAAATTATTTTTAATTTTTTTGTGAATTATTTGTTTTAAATAGTGATTTTTTAAATGAAAAGATTATATTTATAAAAAAATGTTTTAATGGTATTCTATATTATTTTTATTCGTAAAGGATATAGAACCATCTATTTACATTTGATCCTCTGAGGAAATGTTGTATTGAAATCATGCTTATTCTTTATATAGATGGTTTATGATCAGTTTGGATGAGGATGAACAACTTAATTTCCAATCACCATATTACTTTGTATGGTTTATGATTACCTGTATTGATTGGGGTATGTATTTACATTTCAAATTCTAGTTTATGTATATATGTTTATGTGGATTATGATTCACCCAATTCATATGAGGAATTAAATTAACATACAAAGTGATGGTTTGGTCCCACTATAGCCCATTTATGTATCAGTGTTTTTCATGAGATAAACTAGATTGGGTTTTAGTCTAGGCCATACCCATTTACTATTATGGAATGGCACAATTCCTCGATAGTATTTGGTGTCCTATCACAAAAATCCAATAGTATGTTTTAGATTTCAATCATTATGCATTCCATTATTAAGAATTTATTTATTGAAATCCCATGTGATTATATGATAATTTATAATATTCATTGTTATGTTTCAATCTAATGTGATTTTTTATATAGAATTTTTTATAATAATTTATTCCTTCTATATTTTTATCAAGTTATTGAGTAAATGTCATGTATTTTGGTTATTTACCATACCACATTGATAATGAATTATTTATTCATAGCTATCACTATATGCTTACAGTTACTTAGAATTAATGATCACCCATTTCTTATGTTTTATTTTCCAAAGGAATCCAGGAAGTATTTTTTTATTTATATGTAGGGATATGCTAAAGGAAATAATTGAATTGTCAAATAAAATAAATTTTATATTTTATATTATCAATTGCAATGTGAATTTAAAGAATATATTTAGTTTAATAGTACTATTAAACTATTTCTTATATTGAGATGTTATTATGTGTAGAGTATTCCAATTTAATAGTGTAGACATCGGATCTAGGATACTGGGGTTAGGGGTTCTATAGTTGGTGTTAAAAGATATTCAATGGAATCCTTGGGATGAGATTTATGAAAACATAGATTATGGAAAAGAACTCTATGATAGAATTTATTATAATTATATAAAAACATTATAATGTTTTGTTAAGGATGACATTATGTTGTTTTTTCTAGATAATAAATCCATACATGGATACTATATGTTGATTTTTTGCTGGAATAGATGTACCTAAATTTAATAACTCTGAAAAGGGGGCATTGGGCTTCACCTTATCATCACCTGGTGCAAGATAATGGTCTTTACTACACAACTTCCTCGATACTATTGTAGGATATTCTTAGTATAAATTCCATTTTTATTATAATTCATTATTAATAAGTTCAAAATAAAGATATCTGCAAATAAAACATGTTCCTGATTATGACATTAGATATGAATAAAATTTTCAATTTATTTTAAGTACTTCACTATTTTGGGGATTATACTTTACATTTTATAATTATATGATATAATCTAATGAATTTTGACATTTAAAATGGATCTTATAAGAAGTACTAAGAACTATATAAATTATCTTAATACAAATAGTAATAATGGGAGTTTCTTTGATGGGATTGATCAAATATTTCTAAGTGAAATAATCCCCCCAAAATTATCATCATATAGGGATGTAGTATCGTGTGATAAAAATATAGTGATGGAAGTTTTTATGTATTATTTATTCTATTTAAATCAAGGGAATAATATGATTATGGAGAAAAAAATGTATTAGGGGACGAAGGAAAAGATGGTTTTTCCCACAGGTGATAATTATGGAAAGAAATACCCGAGTACATGCATCAAGGGAATGGAAAGTTTCTACCAATTTGGAGAGAAATTACACCATGTTCGTGATTACAAGGGACAGAAAAGGGTGATAAATGTTCAATTCATATACTTTAATGATATGAGGAAATTTTTAAATTAATTCCCCTTACATCAAAGGAATGTACCTCAAATGTGGCAAATTGATCATTGTAAATCTTATAGAATTACCAATGATTATGTGTAATGATTAATGGGATTGTGTTTGGATTCAATAATTATGTCATCTGAGTATTTTATCAATGATATCCTGGTTATAAGAACTATGAAATGTATAAATATTTTATTATATTACTTCTTCATTAATGATTTGAATGTGTATGTTGAATGGTACCGATGACCATGAAAAATGATTTAGTGGCACATTTAAATTCTTGTAAAACACATCATTGAGTGAAATATAACTCTTAATATGTTTCTGATGTTTACATAAATATGTTGGGATAAAAATATGATTGATAGTGCTCAATTAAATTTGATAGTACTGACTAGCTTGGTATTGATTAATTATTTTTTTAAATGTTGTTTACTCTCAAATTTTTTTAATTAACAAAAATAATTATTTAAATAATATATACAATAATTTTTTTTATATAATAAATAATATATAATTCATGTCTTTAATATGTTTTTACGGTAATCCATGTTATTACCATGTTTCATGAAAATTGATGGGTAAGGTATTCATATGTTCGGTATGAGATGATTGAGAGCTACATCATGTTTCTTAGGGTATTAATGGTAAGTTAATTTTGGAAATTTAGTGACCATATTTTTAAAGATTTAAATATTGATCTTTTGGATGGTTCATAAAGTTAACCATTTATGAAAGGATTAATGTTGAAAATTAGATATGGTTTGGAGATTAATCTATTATATCACTAAATAATTATTTTTTGTATATTTGATGACCTGTGTTGACCAGTTTTTAAATAAATATTTAGAGATTAATTTAATGATTATTAATTCTATTATTGATATTACAATCTATTAAAATTGAATATTTGTACTTCACGCCTAAAAAATAATTTTTTTGGATTTTCATTTCTTTGAGTATGAAATGGAATTGAAATTGATTAAAGAATAACCAAATATTGAAATTGGGCTTATAAAAAATAAACAGGTCAATTAAGTGAATTTACATATAATATTATATAGTACAATTATTTTTCTGCTTTAGGAAATTAAAATTGAAACAAAAAATTTATCATATTACATTAATATATGTTGAGTCAAATAGTCCCTTAACTCATTGAATATTTTTGGTTTTGTGATCAGCAACCTTCTTTGGATCAAACAATTTATTGTTATCAATGTTCTCTATACCTCTCCATTAATACTTGGGAGTTAGTGATCTCTTCCATTCAAATGTTTTAATTTCCCTCCAATACACTTTTATATGGAAACCTAGTAATTTTTTATTTTGTATGGACTTTATAATTCCTATGTGTCGTATAAAGAGATTGTTTTATTAGCCCTTTTTATAATGTGGGTTTTCAATCGAGGTATTTTCGAATTTCAAAACATTTATCATTTATATAAATGTTAAATTTTTATGAAAAAATATTTAAGGGGTAGAATGTAACACCATAATAATTTTAATGTAAAAACATCATATATGATAGAATGTATGATACAAAATATAAAGTGTATAAGGTAATATAACATATAGATATTTTTTATATATTTTTTTTAAGTAAATTCAATCTCATTGATTTCATGAAATGTACGCCACACTAGGTTGGAACAAATCGTTATACACTATTAAAAATATTATAATTCAAACATTATCATTATAAAATAGTCATTAAATTGGAGAGTATGAATCATAACAACTAAATTATTAAAAACATTATGGTTGACACATGTATAAAATAAAAAAAATTAAATCCATTAATTATAGATAAATTTAGAACCATTAAAATGAAAAAGAAAATGTTTTCTGAAAATAGTATATTATTAAAGGTGGTTTAGTCATGATTTTCACACATAATTTATAATTATTTATTATGAATTTTAGAAAATTTATTTAAAAAATAATTTTTCTTTTTTAAATCTACTTGTCAAAATTATCTAAGGATGAATTTTTTGGTTTTTTCTGAGAGTTTCATTTTTTTTGAATAGTGAAAATACTGAATTTTAATTTAAAATTCCATTTTTGCTTAAATTCTTATGAAGTTAAAATATATTTTAAATACAATTTAAATAAAAAATAGAGAAATTGTATATCAATTAATCAAATTTAGTTTATTGGATTAATTAAATATTTAATTTTAATATAAAAACTTTTTAAACATTTTAATAGTTTCTCTTGGAAAAATGAGTTTCTCATCACATCTATAGGATTAATTTTATATTATATTTTTTCACTTCTATGAATGGAATTTATCAAAATGGATTCCATATTTTTAATAAGAATAATTTATAATACCAAATAAGTTATATTTAATATTTGATGAAAATGAATACTGAAACCATTAAAAATTAATTACCATAGTTAAGGTAAAAATTGGTTTATTGAGGGTTAAACTAAGAAGATAAGGGTCAAAAAACCTACCAACTTGTCAAATATTATATTTTAAAAATAATTCCATCTTATCCTTTTCAATTTTGAGTATTTTTTCATTTAGAATATTTTGGGATAGGAATTAATTTATCATTATGGATTATTTTAAGATATTTCCATTTAATTTTCAAGATTATTCTCATTCTCCACTTATAAAAGGGAACTTGCTACCCTCACTTATTCACACCACCCATGTCCTTTGGTCCACCTAACTTTTCCAAAATAACTCCCCAAAATCCTTTGACATATTATATATCTTTTGGTCCTCCCAAGACGACCATCCCTATCATCTGTAAGAGGAGATCCAAATGAGGTTTGCCTTTGAGAATGTACACTAATATAAAATAGGATTTTAACAGCACTAAAAATGGAATTTATTATCACTAGATAAGCACTAAAAAATTTAATTAGATTAAAGGTCCATTCCTTTTATTAGCACAAAAAAATAACTAATAAAGGTGTCATTTATCAATGCTATAAAATATGCTGATAAATTTTTCACATATCAGTGTTTTTTTAGCACTGATAAAGGACCACATTATCATTGGTTTTATTTAGGGATGATAAAGGACCACTTAATAGTGTTTTCTAAAGTGTTGATAAAATAACCTTCTATCAGGGCTTTCTAATGCACCTATAAAATAACCATTTATCATCACTTTCAAAAGTGTTGATAAAGGGGAATAGTGTTGTGTGTTGTAATAGCACACTCCAGTATTAGTGAAATATATTGTAACAACACACTACAATGCTTGAAACAATACCCTGTCAAAAAAATCAAGTACGAATATAGAAATTAAATGAAATGAAATTTACAACACCAATACATGAAAAAACACAATATTATAGATATTTAGATAATTGGTTTAGACAATTAAATAATAACAAATTATTATGTACATTAAAAAATCAATGTTCGTTTCTCTTTTGAGGTTGACATAGTCTCATTATATTTCCAAACAAACAACCCATGTTCGTGAAAAATGATTCACCAATATAAGAAAACAATTCTTATGTTGGTAATAATATAAAGAAATAAATTAGCAGAAAGTGTTAATTTTAAACTGAACACTAAGTCATACTAGGAACATTATATATCAAACAGAGTAATGATTTATTTTTCCATGTCATGTTATTTATTTTTAATATTATGTCATTATTTCTATGAATATTAATTCAATGAGTATAAGATAAATCCAGAGCATGTTTGATCAGTTTTCAGTGAGTGACACTTTTTGAATTAAAATGTCAATTTTAAACTGATAATAAACACTTTGAGTCATATCTATCACATCATGTACTATATTGAGGTTATTCGAATTCATACACTTAAAAAATTAATTTTTTATCATTTTCCTAAAATATAAAAACAATTTTCATTTTCTCAGTTTTGAGTAGTTCAGTTGTCCATTTTACTAAAATTGATGTCAATTATAAATAAAAAGTTGCATGTTAAGTCATATCAGTCACACCGTTCATTTGACTGATTTATGAATGATTATTAAATGTCTCAAATTAATTATTTATATTTTTTATAATGTATCAAACCAATCCAAATGTGTTTTCTTAGTTTTGAGTATGTCACTTGTATTTTTTACTAAAATGTCATTTTAAATTGGAAACACACACATTGACTCATTCTGATAACATTATTTATCAATTTTATGTGAAATTGAATCTAAAAAGTCAAAAATTACTTATGAATCGGTTTCTAAAATTATCAAGAAATTATGAGCGCATTTGATAAGTTTTCATTGAGTGACACTTTTTGAAATAGTCTTTCGATTTTAAACTAATAATAGGCACTTTGAGCCATATCGAGTAAATTTTGTATCATATTGAGGTTTGGATAATTACTACACTTTAAAAATGAATTATGAATCCTTTTTAAAAAGTATCAAATTAATATAAATGTGTTTTCTCAATTTTGAGTACATTATTTTTCCATTTTACTAAAATTGATTCTAATTTTAAATAAAAAGACTCAAATTTAGTTATACATGTCACACCATGCATCATATTGAGATGAGAATAATTATTACATGTCTAAAATGACTTAATAATAGTTTTCTATGTTTAAAAATAATCCTAAAGTGTTTTGTCAATTTTGAGTATGTCACTAGTATTTTTATTAAAATATAATTTTAAAATGGAAACACACACTTTGACTCATTATGATCACATTTTGTATCAGTTTTATATGAAACTTATTCATACACCTTAAAATTGAATTATGAATATTTTTTCTTAAATTTTCAATAAAGCCAAGAATATTTTATTTTTTTAATTGAGCAATTGTTTTTGAACTAAAATTTAAATTTTAAACAAAAAATGGACACTTTGAGCCATATAGGTAACATTGTGTATCGTATTAAGGTGTGGGTGATTATAAAAATTAAAAAAATGAATTATGTATCATTGTCATAAATTTTGAAAACATTATTTATGTTTTTTCATAGTTTTGATTGGTCCAATTGTACATTTTACTAAAATTGATGGCAATTTTAAATAAAAAGATGCATATTGAGTCATACTAGTCACACTATGCATCAGATTGAGGTTTAAATGATTCCTACACATCTAAAATAACTTCTATATCATTTTATAAAAGTATCAAAAAAATATGAATTCATTTTTTTTGGTTTTGAGTATGTCACTTTTATTTTTCTCTAAAATGTCATTTTAAAATAGAAACATTCAACTTGACTCATTTTGATCAAATCATGTTTCTATTTGACATGAGACATATTACTATATTTCAGAATGACTTATTAATAGTCTTCATAAATTATCAAAAAAATCTATGTGTGATTGATTTTTTTGTGAGTGAATCTTTTTGTACTAAAATATCAATTTTAAATTGGTAATATTCAATTTGTTTCATAATAGGAATATCGTCTATCAGATGTAGGTTCAGATGATTCATACATGTCAAAAATGACATGGATCATTTTCTGATAGTATGAAAATGATTTTAATGTGTTTTCCTAGATTTCGGTAGGTCAGTTGCCTATTTTACTAAAATTTATATCTATTTTAAAAAAAAAATTCACCATGACTCATACCGGTCATGCCATGCTTCATATTGTGGTGTGGAATATTATTATACATATCAAATGACTTTTGGATCATTTCCTTAAAGTATAAAAAAATCCAAATATGATATCTCAATTTTGAGTATGTCACTAGTATTTTTAACTAAAATGTCAAAACAAACTAGAAACATGCACCTTGACTCATTCTGATCACATTGAGTAACAGGTTGAAATGAAACTGATTCTTACACATCAAAAATGACAAATGAATATTTTTGATAAATTATCATTAATACTTGAGTGTGTTTGATCAGTCTTTAATGAGTGAATATTTTTGAACTAAAATATCAATTTTAGACTGATAATAGGCACATTGAGTTATATCGAGCACATCATGTATATGATTGAGGTGAAACTAATTCCAAAAAATCGTAAATTAATTATAATTTTCCTTTTAAAATTATAGAAGTTATATGAATGTGTTTTCTCATGTTTGATTTGTTTTGTTTCCCATTTTAATGAAATTAGTGTCAATTTTAAATAAAAAGACACACTTTGACTCATACTGGTCACACCATGCATAAAATTGAGGGGTGGATGATTCCTACATGTCTTAAATGACATATTGATTGTTTTATGAATGTATCAAAATAATATAGATGATTTTTATTTTTATTGAGTATGTAACTTGTATTTTCTAATAAAATATGACTTTAAACTAAAAACACCAACCGAAACTCATTTCCAACACATCATATATTAGTTTGATGTTAAACCAATTCCTACAGGTCAAAAATTACTTATGAATGTTTTCCTAAATTGTCAATAAAATTAGATTAGTTTTGAGCCGTTTTCATTGAGTGAAAATTAATGATGTAAATTTTTCATTTAAAACTGATGACGAACACTTTGAATCAGATTGGGCCCATCGTGAATTGGATTCAAGTGTGGCTAATTTCAATATGTCACAAATTAAATATAGATCATATTAATAAAGTATAAAAACAATCCAAATTTTTTTTCTTAGTTTAGAGTATATTATTTGTCTATCATACTATAATAGATTTCAATTTTAAATAAAAATATTGGCATAGAGTCATACTAATCACACCATGTGTCAGATAGAGGTGGAGATGATTTATAAACATCCCAAAGTCCCAAAAAAAATAACACACAATGTTTAAATTGTTTACATTGTGTTTATTTGTCAAAATTTCTTTCATGACCCATCCCCCATGGCCTGTGGTGTGACTACCCAAAATCCACCTTCCATAGGCCAGGGACTGGTTACTAGCACCAAAAAGGGATATCCCCAATAGGGAAGGTTTTTCATTAAACATGTACATAAAAAGATAGGGAATAATACCAAAATAAAACCAGAAAGGAAAGAAAAATAATACAACCACCACAAATTACCACCACTGATAGTAAAATGTGTAAACTGAAAGTAAAAGGGCCGAGAAACAATCCCAAATAAAAAGAAAGTATAGTAAAGGAATTATAAGCTTTGGAGTTCATCCTCCAATGATACTACTATAAGGGAAGGTATATCTCTCTGTAGGATTACATTGAAGCACACCACAAATATTGATCCACCTTCGAGAACCATCTAACCCTAGCTCCCCATGTCCTATTAAAATCTATGAATTGTCTTCCCAAGACACAACAGATGTGATTTAAGCCGTTGTAGGGGTGGGTATAACAATACTCAGTAGGGACCCAGAGACCCCCGATGATTAATTATAAATCCATAAATTAAAATACCTCAATGTAAATACCATAGGGTTAATACCACCAATCAATACCGCAAAAACATATCAAAAAGTAAAAGAAATATCACAATATTTATAACTTAAGTACATAAGTAAATATGATTACTGATAATGCTAGATAACTTATTATATTGGGAGGATCTACTATGGATCCATATAGTATCTCTAGGTTTTGATCCATAGTGGTTCTCTAGGCGATGATCCATAAAGGGTCCCTAGGTACTGGTCCATATAGGGTCGCTTGGTGTTGAGGAACACAGGGTATTTAGGTGTTAACCCACATAGGGTCTCTAGTAATTCTACACATCACAACAATGCAACATATTCTTACACATAGAATGCATGATTTTCATAAGATCTTCTCCTCAATCCATCATTCGTATCTCATATTTTATGATGTCACATATAGAGTAACACAAAAGATCATCTCGTCTTAAGGGTCCCAATACAACACAAGGCGCGTCGAATGGATTCTCAGTCTGTAAGATGTGGTCATTTTGGTAAAAAAGGGTCTGTTTGGATTCGAACCCAATACAACATGGCCATATTCCATAATCCAACAAAACTCATGAATATTATCTTATAAGGACCACCTTGTCAATAGTTTCTCAATTCCATTGATAGTGAAGCAATCTGACGCCCTGTTTGAGAGATACAATAGTTTTTGTGAAACTGGGGCAGGCTAGGTCCAGGTCCGGTCTGGGCCCATCTTGATAGGGTGGTTTTAGCCTGGTAGGGTAGTTCTAGCCTGACAGCATGGGTATAGCCTGTTGGGGTAGGTCACACCCACTGGGTTTTCCGGACCCTCCATAGTGGGCTCGCTCCACCATCCACATGCAGCCCAACCACATCATGTCTTCAGTACTCTCAACATCACCCTTGGAATGAGTCCATGGGATTACCATTCAACATGGTTCTAGTGGTGCACCGCGGTTCTCCAATTTTGTGGTCGTAGTGGCCAAAGCCTCTTTCACTCGCCCAGGCAGCCCTGATGCAGGCCGCCACCTCCATGTAGTGTCAGTCAGTGCCGCACTCCAAACCGCCCTAGCTAGCTGGCCGCAACCCTCTGTCGATGCAGCGTGCAGATGGGAATGCTTCCTCCCCCAACCTGTAGCTATCAACGCAGGCCCCATCCATCCACCACCAGTTTCTTCTATGATCTATTATAGTTGCTATAGTGGTCCATTTCTCGATCTGTCTATTCCCACAAGATTGTAAGCATTACACCTTTACTATGACAGCCTTGAACTAACCTTTCCACCTTCACGAGAATTTATCCATCAAGAAATCACATGCATAGGGACTCGGGCCTTATTCACGATGGCTCGTGCCCTCCACGTTATATTTTTAGTAACATGTGCAGGTCTGGGGATAGATGTTCAATCAACACAAGTGATAATTTAATCTCAGATAGAGAAATCCAAAAAGATGTCACCCTCCCACAAGAACATGTGATTTTTGGATCAACCCATTCATGGGTTTATCCACATTAATCATTTTAATAAAATAATGGGTATACATTAAATATTTCAAAACCCTATATTGTTTGAAATTTGTTTCTGTAGCGCTCTATCCTCAAGGGTTCAAGAGGTCAACATCATTTGTCTCTTCCCGACTTCATTCTTTCAGTCATGTCAAAGTCAATTAAATTTTTTCGGTATTATTAATTCTTCATTGGAGACGAAATAGGGCAAAGGTTCATCAGAAAATTTCCCACCATTTAATTCTCAACTCTCAAAAAATTTTATTTAATAAAAAGAATCATGTCACAACATTTATGTTATGTTGTGACATTGCATCGGAACGCTATTTAATTTATGAAACATTTTAGAGGATACACTTACACAATGAGACATTAAGTGTAATCATTTAATGTGTCATGTTGTCTCCTTTTTATGTATGATAGAGTTTCCATCTAGCGCTCAAAGCTTGAGAAGAATAAAATAAAATAACATTCTAATGTTATTTTATTATATTCCAAAAGGCCCAAAAAAACATTTCCATCCGACCTTTATTGGTTGAATTTAAGTCATTTCTTTCCGAATACCAGTGTTCTTAGTTGAACTGTGCCCTCAAATTTTTTATCTAAGAACTAGTTAAAAAAATTTAAAATCTCTCTCACATTTTTACTGAACACACCTTTAAAAAATTCCAAAATTATATTTTGGGTACAATGGGAATCGGATTCACGTGTCATTAGAGAGGATGTTCTTCAAATAATTCCTTATAATAATAAAATTATTTGGAAATTTCAGGACATTAAATTGGCCCCACATCAAGGATTTATGTCACAGAAATCCAAAACAAAGGATAATCAAACAAATAGAGATAATTAGCATGAATCAAAGTCTCCTGCTCCCATGGGATCTCTTGGAGGTTCACATGCTTCCATAGAATGTGCACCAGAGTAATCGACCGTCCATGAAGGACCCGCTCTATTCATTCCTCTGTCTCCATCAGGAAATCTAAAAAACATCGCCCCATCATCAATGTCCAGATCACCCTAGTCGATGACGTGAAATTGATCATGCAATTATCTCCTCAGTTGTGAAATGGGAAAAACACCGTGCACCCATTGCATCTGTGGTGGAAGAGCAAGTTGGTAAACCACCTCACCAAATATGGTAAGGATCAAGAAATGTTCGATAAACCTTGTATATAACTTGTAGCTGTAGCTGAATATCTGCAATCCCCATCAGGGTGAGACCCAAAGGAAGATATTTTCTCCCTCATTGAACTCCAAGGGCCTCTATCTCCTTTCCGCATATGACTTCTTCCTACTCTGTGAATTCATTATCTACTCCTGGATGATTTTTACCTTAAGAGTGGTAGCCAGTACCAACTCTGGACCCATTACTGTTGACTCCCCTAGGTCTTTCCAGCATAAATATGATCTGTGTGGCCTCTAATACAAGTCCTCAAATAGTTCCAATCCAATGGTGGAGTGATAGATATTTTTTTTATGAAACCCACACTAGTGTTAGGCGTCCCCCCAACTATGACCAAAATAATAGACACATGCATGAAGCATGCCCTCCAAGGTTTGTATGGTTCACTCTGTATGAAAATCCATCTGGGGGTAAAAATTTGTGCTCATGTTCATATGGTTCATAAATTCCTCCAACAATCCATTCCATAATCGGTATGTAAAGCTTTAAACAATGTCTGGGATGATTGTCGAAGGCACCACATGAAGTTGCACCATATCATAAATGTAGAGGCATCTCAAGCCTCTACCAATCCCTACTCACATATGTATAGGAAGTGATCAGACTTGTTGAGTCTTTCAATGTTCACCTAGATAGAATCGTGGCCCCTATATGTGTGTGGTAACCCTGTCAAAATGTACATGGATATACCATACCACACCCACTATGGTACCTCAAGTTGGTGTGCCAAGCCTACTGGGACTTAATGATTGGCCTTCACTTGTTGACAAGTGAGACATCCTAAAATGAACTCTTCCACCACTTTTTTCATCCCTGGCCATTAGTACTAACATCAAAGGTCATGTTACATCTTCGCCACCCTAGGATGTACCACCAAAGGTGATGTATGGAACTCCCTCAACACATCCTTCCATAACGTCACTAGTACTACGGTGCATCCTCTGAAAAGGTTGATGTGCTCTTCACAAATCAAAATTCCATCAGGAGCATATGTTGAGGATATATGAGACTCTCTAACTCATTGATGGAGTGGGGGTGTGATAGCCATATACAAGAGGTAAGCTTCTCTATCACCTTACATTAATGATTTCTGCATCGCGGTTAGCTTCTCTGTTTCCTCACTCAGTAGTTGTAAACCAATCCTCCTGCTGAGCGCATCATCCACTGCATTCTACGTACCAAGAGTATAATCTATCTAATACTTATTGTCTTGTAGGAACACTAACCATCATCGTTGTCTCATATTTAGGTAATTCTATGAGAAGATATACTTGAGACTCTTGTGGTCGAGGTAGATGGTAAATCATTCACCCATCAAGTAGTGTCACTCCATCTTCAAGGAAACGACCACTACTGCTAACTACATGTCATGGGTTGTGTAGTTTTACTCATGATTCATTATATTCTGTGAGCCGTAGGTGATCACTGCTTAGTCCTACATCAGGACCCAAGCCGTTTTATTCCATGATTTATCACAGTAGACTACATACATACCACCCCCTTCTAGTAGTCTCAAGAAGGGGGTACTTGTCAGTCTCTTCCTTATCTCTTGTAAACTCTCCTGAAACCTCTTAGTCCACATGAAGGTTTGTACCTTCCTTTTAAATGCTGAAAATGGTGCTTCTACTCTGGAAAAGTTGGGTTCAAACCTTCAATAGTACCCAGACAACCCTAGAAAACTCTACACCTTAGTCACGCTCATGTGTGGCTCCCAAGAAAGAACCACTTCTATCTTCTACAGATCCACTACAACCCCATACTCTAAGATGATGTTTCCTCGAT
Organism: Viscum album; assembly: GCA_963277665.1. Classification (NCBI taxonomy): domain Eukaryota; kingdom Viridiplantae; phylum Streptophyta; class Magnoliopsida; order Santalales; family Viscaceae; genus Viscum; species Viscum album. The sequence goes on from OY728130.1 coordinate 1,264,208,884, forward strand.
ATTTGATGTCCAAAATATAGAACTGCCACTTTAGGAGCTTACCATAAATTTGGTTTTCTTGGAGTGCATCCAGGACTATCTGCAGGTGTGCATCAAGCATCTCCTCTAAGGCTGAGTACACCAAGATGTAATCGATGAATACTACCACAAAATGACCAAGGTAGGGCTGGAAGATTACATTCATGAGTCCCATGAACACTTAGGGGTCATTGGTTACACTGAAGGGAATCACAAAGTACTTGTAATGTCCATAACGGCACCAAAAGTCTATCTTTGGCACCTCCTTATCCCATACCCGAAGTTGATGATATATCGATCTGAGTTAAATCATCTTGAACCCCCTTTCTCCTTTTAGCTAATAAAAAAGGTCATCAATCCTTGGTATTGGATACTTTTTCTTCATGGTCACCTGGTATAGGCGTCAGAAGTGCATACATAGCCCCAAGCTCTTGTCTGCCTTCTTGGAAAACAACATTGGGGCAACCCATAGAGAAACCCTAGGTCTTACGAACCCCTTCAATTGTATGTCCTCCAACTATACCCTCAGCACCCAGAGATTTGTGGGAGTCATCCGATATGCTGGTGTAGATATCAGTGTCCTCCCTGTGTATAAATCAATGTTCAATTCTTCCTCTCTGTGAGGAGGTTTTCCAGGAACATCCTCAGGAAAGACAACCTAATACTCATCCACCACTACATGAAAGCTCGGACTCCTCTCATCCACCACAATGAGGGTATGGATAGACAACTATTGAGTGCTTAGCTACACCCACCTCTGAGAATTTTATCCTATGATGCCAATTATAAATTTTCACCTGTTAAGGAAAACTAGGTCTCATCCTCACAAACACACCAAACTTTCCACCTAAAATAGTCAATCAGAGCAGGGATTGTGGATAACCAGTCCATACCCAAGATGACGTCGTATGGCCTTAACACTATTATTGTGATATCCACACAAAATATCATGACTCCTATAGTAAGCTCACATATCTAGTACCAGTTTTTATTCAACGAATCCCCTATCGTAGGAGTATTTAATCTTAATTATTGAGTCAATGAATCCCCCTGAATCTTCGAGCCACAAATGAGGTCCATATCTAGGAAAGAGTGGCCATCATCTATATCTATAAGAACTACAGCTAATGTAGTTTATTTACAGAATATACCTATAATCATCAATAGAACTCCATTGTTGTAGGCCTACATCATCTAAAGTTTGCCCATCCCCTTCCCGTCGGCTCCCTGAGCCCGTGGATGACCACCTCGGGGTGGTGGTGGTAGTAACTCAAATCTTCATCCACAACCTACCACACGGCCTTCTCCCCTTCCATGTCTGGTTCCCTACATACCTCTTAGTTCAAACCTCTATATCTACCTCAGCGGTGATTTGACCACCTTCTGGTCATCTGTGTGGGGACTTGGACAGTCATGAGGCATGTGCTCCTATCCACCATATGAGTAACAAACATTATCCCTCCAAAGACCACCTCTGCCTCACGAGCTCTCCACCTCCGACCCAACATCCGGGGGTCATCCTCTCGAAGGTCTGGCCAGCTTGGGCCTCTATATCATCTATATAATTCCTACTATATATGACTTGGACACCTGTCATCTAGTGGTGTCTCTCACTATAATTTAATGCTCTACTAAGAATCTATCTATTAGTAGAGCTCACTCTAGCACTCCATATTACATCAGGATGCTGAGTGTAATCATCGATTCAGTGATCTCCCGTGAGAGTCTACACTCAATGGTCTGAGACTAGAAGAAAAGGTCTTGTACCATGTTGGTGGAGTAGTATTAGAGGTTGTTAAACCTCACCGAGTACTGGGCCACAGTAAAGTTTCACTCTTGCAGGTGCAGTAACTTCTGAATATGCACTAAGTGTGGATTTTTTGATACTATCTCTTCCCTAAAGAGTCTCTTGAAGTTCGACCAAAAAAAGGTATCATATTCATGTGTCTAGAGAATCAATCTATAACATATCCCTAATGTGCCCTAAATAGGCTAGTGTCTAGGACCACAATATAGTCTGTAGGGGTCTCTACCAAGAAAAAAACCTATATGACTACATACATCCAATCCTCAGTTTTATGAGGATCTGTCATGCCTCAAAACCTCAGAGTCCTCTATCTCTAGAATCATGTAGTGCGTACAGTCGGTGTGAACTGTTTGTTGCTGGGGTTGGTAGCAACTGCTTCTCTACAAGTTTCGGTGGTGCTGGTACACCAACTAAAGGTTATATCACTATAACTAGTCCCTACATCAACAACTCAATGATCGGTGGTCCATCGTCATGATCTGTCTTCAGAACCCTGGTTGGCTATCTTCATAGAGTCTTCCTGTAGAAAAATAGATGCACCGCATTCAATAAGTTATACTTGGTGAGATAACTCAAAAGAGATCAGGGGAAAAGACAGTTCCAAAATACATGAAACTAGTGTTTTCATGTACCGAGTTAGAAAACTAGAATTTAGAGTCATAGTGCATGGATAAATTGGCCACTCCACCAACACTGGACTCCCCAAACTGAAAGATGAACTCAATACACTTAACACTATTTCCCCCATTGAAAATATAGACTCAAATTTCTTCTGATATAAATGAACACCATCTGGTACAACTTTTTTAGGACCAGTCCCTCAGGGCCCTTGATGTGAATACCCCAAGCTCACTTTCCATAGGCCAGGGTTTTGTGAATAGAACCGGAAAGGGATATCCCAAAAATGGAAGACATTTCCTTTAAAATTGTGCACACACAGACATGTAATTATACACAAACAAAACCACAAAGGAAAAAATATATTACAACCATCATAAAGTATACCCACTATGTCTAAAGTGTGTAAAATGAAAGTAAAAGGACAGGAATACATGGTCAACTAAAATTAATGTACTTTAAATGATGTACAAGCTCTTGAGGTCATCCTCTCATGATCCTACATAATGGGATGGTACAACTCTCTGTCGGATGACACTATATCACACCACATCTATCAATCCACCTCCGAGAACTGTCTATCCATAGCTCTCCAAGTTCTATTAAAATATATATGTCATTTACACATGACACAACATGTGTGGGTGAAGCCCATGTAGGGATGTGTATAACAATACTAAGTAGGGACCCTGAGACCCCTGAATGTCTCTGAGAATTCCAAAAAGTAAAACATCTTAAAAAACACATAAATGGAAGTACTGCTGAGGTAATAACATCAAGAAATATATCAAACACACAACACAATATTAAATACAGCTTACACAAGGTATAACTTAAGTATAGAAGTAAAGATGATTAGTCATAAAGCTAGTTCATCTTATTTTGTTGAGAGGCTCAAATGTTGATCCACATTGGGTTTCTAGATGCTAATCCACATAGAGTCCCAAGGTGCTAATCCACATAGGGTCCCTATGTGCTGATCCACACTGGGTCTCTAGGTGTTGATCTAGATAGGGTCTCTATGTGCTGATCTACACAGGGTCGCTAGGTGCTGATCCACACAGGGTCTCTAGTCATTATTCACGTCACATCTAGCCACTTTATTCCAAAACATAGTACACATGATTTATATAGTATATTCTCCTATATCCATTATTCCTACTTAAATAGCCTTGATGTCCAACATAGATTAAGCCAAATGACATTCCCGTCATAAGGGTCCCAACGTAATAGACGGCACATCGAACGGACGCTCGACCATTATGGTATAGAAATGTTTGTAAAAAATGTCTTGTTAGATTCAAGTACGATCCATCCTGGCTGTACTATAACCTCTTTTAAAACTCAGGTAAAGTATTTCAGAAGTACATCCTTATCACAAGGGTCCCAACACCACTAATTGTGCATTAATCAGACGCTTGGTTTGAGAGATATGATCATTTCAATGAAATGTGAACGGGTCTTGGCCCAGACTATTGGGCCACGGGTTTTCCCCAGACCGTTTGGGCTGGGCTGGCCTAGTAAAGGGGTCTGGCTAGAAATACGGGTCCCGCCGATAGGGGCAGTTCCAGCTCACCAGTGCGGGTTTGGCCCGCCAGGGTGGGTCTATCCTGCCTGTTTTATATTTGCCGATGTTGTAGGCTAGCTCCACCATTTGGATGTTGGTTGACCATTCAACGTGGGTTGACTAAGTTTACAAGTTGAAAATTCATGGGTTGACCATTCAATCCAGTTTCATTGAGTCTGTAGTTTTCCCATTAAATGGGGCACCAACGTGGCGTCGTGGGTCTCTAGTGTCGCATTTGCAGTGGTCGCTCCCTCTTTCGCTCACCTAGGAGGCCTCGACATGTGATGCCTCCTCAAGGAGGTACTGGTCAGTGTTTCACCTCCATGCCACCACGGCAGCTAGCCATGAACCTTTATTTTCACGGAGCACCGACAGGCATGCCGCCTCCCTCCAGCCATAGCCGCAACCGATGGGTGCACTAATGGTTTCTTCTTAGGGCCACAAGAGCTACTCCGGTGGTCTGTTTCTATATCAGTATGCGCCCATGTGGTCATAAGGATACCATATTCACTTTTATGGCCGCATAATTTCCCTTCCACCATCACAATAATTCATCCTGTAAGAATACTCATGGAGAGGGGATCAGGCCATGTTCCTCTATTTATGCACCCTCCACGTTAGAAGATCAAAAACTTGGGGAGGTCTGTGGATTATAGTTAAATCCACATAAGTGATAATTTAATCCTGGATAGAGAAATCTAAAAAGAATTAACCCTCCCACAAGATCACATGATCTGAGAATCAACCTATTCGTGGCTTGATTTGCATTAATCATTTTAATGAAATAATATAATAACTATAAATAGTTCAAACCCCTAACTCATTCGGAATTCGTTTCTATAACGTTCCATCCTCTAGGGTTCTAGAGGTCCATTCCATTCATCGAATCCAGAATTCATTCTTTGAGGCATGTCAAAGTCACTGATGTTCTTTCAGTGTTCATTTTTCTTCATTGTAGAAGAATCTCTTTTGAGGTTTGTTAGGGAATTTCCCATGATTTAATTCCCAAATATCCAACATTTTTGTCAAATAAAAAGAAACACATCGCAAAGTTTCTGTTATACTGTGATGTTGTGTCGTTATGCTGTTTTATTTATGAAAAAGCGTTTCGGTTAAGCTTTAACAATGATCCATTAAAGATCCTTATATAATGTGCCTCGTCATCCACTCATAGCTGAACCGCAGCATCTTTTTCCGCCACTCAACGATTGAGAAGAATAAAATAAAATAACTTTCTAAAGTTATTTTATTATTTTCCAAAAATTATGAAAAATAATTGTTCTATATGACACTTTTTTATCAAAGTTAAGTCCATTATAGACAAATCCATGTGTTTTGAGTTCAATGTTTCCATAGTATTTTGGATCCAGGAACCTGTTAAAAATTTATAAAATCATGCTTTCAAATTTACTGAATGTACATTAAAAAAAGTTCAAAATTCTCTTTTGGGATCACCGTGCCTCAAAATCACGTTTATTTAGAGATTTTGGTCTCCCAATAATTCTATATAATTTAAAAAAATTACACTAAAATTCTGGACCATTACACTATCCACGCTATAAATTGATTTTATTTTCTTAGCAGAAGAATCATTCTCATTATTGAATGTCAGAAAAGTAGAGGAAGCTCATGTTCTCTTTATATCAGGAGAAGTCACCATAATTAATACATGAGCATCATTTACTCTTATGTATTTCAACAAGAATGATTTTTATTATAATAAAATTTAACCAATATTTATTCCCAAAATATTTGTTAAATAAACTAAATTAATATTAGATAAAAATGATAAGGAAATTAAGTTACAAATAGTTGATAAAATGATGGAAAAATTAATTAAATAAAAAGTAACGATTCACATTTTTCAGATGGTTTTATGAATTATTTTTATCTTTCCATAATTCCATTATCCCAGTAATAGGCTCAAAGTCCAATCTCTCACGAGCATGAGCTGCTTCAAACAAACGAGACCAAATCAAAGAAAAATAATCATCTGTAAAAGAAAACAACTACTATGTGGTTAATAATAAAAAATAGACATAAATTGGTAACAATTCATTAATTATATGGGAAATTATTTTACTATGAAATCACCAAGATTACCTATTTGATTGAAAAGTGAAGGTAACTTGGAGGAAAGTTATAAATGTCAACACTGCTGGGGTGAAAAGATTTTGAGGGAGAAGAAGTGTGTGGTTGTTTTCGTGAAGAAATGCATAAAATATATATAGACCACCCCAACATGATCAAAATAATTCACCTATATATAATAGAAATAATTATATGATTAATACAAAAAAGATATAAATTATTCATAAAAATTTAACAATAAATTAATTTTATAGATAATTATTTTACTGTGAAAACATCATAATTACCCCATTGATTTTGCCGAGAATGGTTCTTTTCTCATTCTATAAAGACATGAAAGATGGTCATAAATATTGTTAGAAAATTTAACTCTATACGAAATAATGAAAAATAAATAATTGTTCCACTATATAATTCTTCTATATAATTGAGAAATTATATCATAACATTACCTTAACATATTCATAAAGGGTTTCTAACCTTATAGTTTATTCTTCTATGGGATTGATAACATCATCATGTGCAGAATAAATTGTATGCATAATAGTTAAACATTTAATTTAGATTTTGATAATGAAGTTGATAAGATATAATATTACAAGAAAAACATAGTATATTAAAAAAACCTTTTACCTTTCCATTAAACACTCTGTTTTAAAAATGTTTCATGGATTTTGTTCCTCTAATGAAAATCTAAATTATCTCTTTGTATTACCCTATATAGTACAATACATTTTTTACATTGGGATGAACATGAAATAATTTTGATCTCCCAATGAAAGGGTCATCCTCAATTAAATTTTTATTTATCCTGTAATTTTTTGTATCACTAGTAGGACAACTTACCAATTCCTATCTGCTGGATATGAGACATAAAGTACATGCACTTCTAGTGATTCCACTATGATTTCCTTTTATTTTTCTCATTACACATTGAAATTCACCTTCACAAATCCCATTTGATCAACATTCATAGCACTCATATTGTCAAACCATTTTCATTGAAAAGTTAGTACATTAAATTTTTTATAGAACAAATCATATATCTATTTGATAATACAAAAATATGACATATTTTAATCTTTTGGATTTTTATACTTTGAACCAAATATGTTCATTGCTTCATCCACAAGCGTAACACTACTATTTTTTATCATACTGTGTTCATTGTGTTCATTTTTACATAATTGATAACCATTGATGACAAAACGTGTGTAAGATATAACATTTAAATTCGGTCTCTTGTACAGCTATTGAATCTTTTTGGAAATTGAATTCATATTTTTTCAGATAACTCCTTATAATTTTGATCTCATAACTATCCTATAAACTATTGATTACGTGTATTTGATATCTATACTTTATCCCTTGATGGATGAAAATCTCTAGGAATTTATTTGTCAGCTTCAATGCATGGATCAACAACTTCACTATTATGTAAAACATAAAGGGTTTCTTGATCTTTCTCTGTCAAGGTAATTATAAAAAAATCTGTTATGGAAATCCCTTTACCCATAAGGAATTCATTGTGATGTTACATATAGAGACTGGTGTTGTCAACATCTGATAGGTAATCAATATAAAATTAAATAACTTCTTTAATAATAGGTTGTTCTACAATACAACATTCTGTCTGACCTCGATTCTTAAAATACCATTTCAAAATATTCATATACCATTTAATGGTATTTATCCATATGTAATGGAAAAGACTATATTTTTGAGCCTCCCTAACCAACTGAACCATCATGTGGACCATTATATCAAATAATGATAGTGGGAAAGCATATATAATTCACATAATATGACTGAAACAACCTTATTCATGATTTGAATCATCACCATTTCTATAAATTTACAATATATGGCTTGGAAAAAGAAGCTGAATATGATTAATGTTTGTTATATATTTTTAGGTAGAATGAAACAAAGAGAAACATCCATAAAATCTTTCATCAAAACATGACAGTCGTGTGATGATATTCTATATGACATAAAATTAGTCATCGACATGAAATTATTGATATTTTATGAATAATGTGGAAGAAATTGTACACTATTAATGAAAATGTAAAAATTCTAATTTCTCCTATCTTGATAGAGTGTATGATTCCAATGGAAGAAAATTCTATATATTCCCATTCATCGGTGGCTACTCTTCCCTTATATCCATTTCAAACAATTACAACCTATCCTTGATGCCATCTTTCATTTTTATAAGAACATATAGTATCTTTCTAATAACACTATCAAATACATTTTTTTAACAAAAATAAAATCAAAAATATGTATGAAATACAAAAAAAATCAAATATAGAAACTCAAATAAAAGTTATATCTTCTTCTAACTTAATTTTATATTATTTTTTCAAACTGGTTTACCAAAAATAGTGTCAAAAAATATTACTTTATTGAATAGTTGATCACTCATTATTCGAGATGGTATTGTACCTTGTTCGATATTCCCATAAAATGTTTTCATCTAGGATCTATATTTATGTCATAAAGGTAGAATTTTCTAATGTTATAAAAAAATTATTCAAGGATTGTTTTAACTTAACAAATTATGTGTATTTTATCAGAAATGGAAAACTCCAACATTCCATTAATGTTATAGCCTGATAAATTTCATTAAGTGGTGAATTCCTTTATCATCCCATACAACATAGAACTCAATATAAATTATCCACTTCTATGATCATAAAACATTGTAACACTTGTATCACACATCAATTTCATACCATCAATCAATAGATCCAAATAGACATCAATATCATTATTGAGTTTCTTTGGTCTAGATATTAGTAGAGATAACGTAATCTATTTGAGTTTCATGCATAACATTGGACGGAAGTTATAATTAACCAAAACCATAATCCATGTACTCTGAGTAATATACAGTACACCAAAAAAAATTCTGATATTTAGATAATGAAATATGAATGTTTTGTGGGACATTTCAAAATTTAGGATACTCGAAATCAATCTTCTTCCACAGAGGATAATATGCTAGATGATGTAGGTTCCCATGTTAAATTCTTGTATCTGCATGCCATGTTAATTGTATTTCTATTTCCTAATATTCATATAGTTTTATAAACCATGTAATTATAGGAAATTACCATATATATTTAAAAGAAAATAATTAATTTTTCTTGTATCGATCTACTCCACACTTAGGGAATTTTATGAGTGATTTACGGTCATTGTGAAACAATATAACATCATTTGGAAAAAAATTATTTATTTAGAGATCATTACCAATGAACATAGAATTATTTTATCATCATATTATTGACATGGATATTAATTTTCTTCTGGTAGAATATCATTTAGAAGGCTAATTAGTTCTGTAAAGATGGTTTCACTCCATCCACAACTAGCTTTCAAATTATACAACATCAAATAAAACTGCTAATGTTATTTATTTTATACAACTAGTATACAATGGTCTCTTTTCACATATATTTAAATTATCTAACAAATTTGTAAAATCATTATGTTCATATTAAATTTTCATTATCATTTATTCCATGCAATTAACATATTCATTTACACTGTAATTCATATAAAATGATTCTTAAAGAGAAGTATCATACCAATTGGTGTGCATGTTCATTTTTTCATCATGGTTAGACCAACATTTATAGATATAATCTATTATACAAGAAATAAAATTTTCTTTAAACTATTTCAGACTAATGTTTCTGGAATAATAGCAATGTAAACACAGAAAAAGGATTTTGAGGGGGTTATTATAAATTTTCTATTGCAAACATGATGAAATCTTTAACTCTCTCATTGTACTCTTTTATAAAATGATTATAGTGCCTCTATTTTTTATACATATTCATCCTATTTGATTCATAAAATATAAATTTTTTATAATAATTAAACTAATACAGATAATATATTCATCATCAAAGGTTAATGTTAAATACAATTCTAATAAGGGAAACCCAACATTTGAATGTTTCAAATAATTTCTGTATGCTTTGATGAAAATGAGTAATTGAATTTAAAAATATAATTACACCACTATGGTAGGTGTTATCCTCTGAATTCATTAGAAGGTCAAAGTTATAGAAACTATCATGATCATCATCTTATCTCTCGAAAATTTATCATTTAATTTTTGTTTTCACACACATCCTCAATCTATTGAGGACACACACTTATGTTGCTTGAAATAATCTAAGTTATAATCATAAATGGGAGGACTACATCTCATAGTAGTATAATAAACATAAAATTTACAGGGGTGACTCTAAATAAATAGAATGAAATTACTATTTAGGAGATGAAAATAATGAAAATTATTGTTGTATATAAAATATATGGGGCATGAGTGATAAGTAAAAAATTTAAGTACTAATTTTCATTTGACACACATCAATTCCTTATTAAATACCCTAAACAAATAAAAATTTAATATAAGAAATTAAGGGGTAATTAGAAACCCAAATATGCTAAAAAAGAATAATAAACTCTCACTCACTCAACTTAGAGATATAAAAATGTATGGAAAAAAAATTTAATAAGTAACGATTTATTTCATATAAATTTATGGTAATCAAAGATTCCTAGGGGTGAAACCAATACATGTATACCTAATATGATAAATACCTAAAAAATTATAATATATTAAATTTGATAACCTTGATTATATTTTTTTGGAACAAGTGGTGTAACAACCAAATGAATTATTACATTTAATATTAATGATATATTAAATAATTAAAAACACTTAAAGACACTTGGGATGTCATCTCTCGACACCGAACCATTCTAAGTATTATAGGGAGGATATCCCATTATATATACCCATCTAAAAGATTTTAGGGATTTCATCTAAGACACATTGACCCATCATTGACACTATATGGAGGTCCATAAAAAAGTTGTGATAAAATAATAATACACATCAACAATATATATCACAAACAAGGAAGAAAAATACACCAACCCTTAAAACATTTATCATATACACACTAGACTATGTCGTGACAAAATGACTTCTACAAGGTCTCATTTTCTAAGTGGAATAAACTTACATCACTTAGAAATATACGTGGTATCACAGAATTAATAGTTCTATAAAACATCAATTCTCATTTAAAGTATCTACTACACAAATACGAAAATAACTAGTCAGATTAATATTCCAGGAAGTAGTCTCATAGGCAACCCAACTACCATCAAACAAATTCATACATACAAAATTATATTGATGATGTAAACTGGGATTGGACTTCTACCATATGATTAATTCCACTATTTTTCCAATGAAAATAAAGCATGATTTAACCACACTTTCACATAACTATAAGAGTATCTCACAAATCCCTTACATTAATTCAAAAATACTCGAAACATTTTCACGAACCATTGATGTTTTACACTCTATGTTCCCCAAGAAAAAGTAGAAAAATACTTATATCTGAGAGACAGTAGAGGAATACTTACATTCAAGATAAAGTAGAGAAAGAAATATGTTTAAGCATTAGATTCAATCGACCCCCGAATAGTTCGAGCCTTGTATTTGTTCGAGGCTTGATACGAGATTCGATTCATTGAGGAGGAGCACCGGTAACAGGTGGCTTCTGCAGAAAACTTTTGATATTGTGACGGTTTCACGAATGGTTAGTGTTTTTTATATTGATAGTAATACTTTTATCAATACATCTAAAAAACAATGAAAATGATAGAAATTTATCAGCACTAAAAAATCACTCACAAATATTCTTTTTATCAGCTCATATTACTTAATCAATAATAAAAGATTTATAATTATAATTAATATATATATATATTCATGTTTAATAAATATCTATATAAATATAAATATATAACTATTTTTTTTATTTAAATAAATTTATTATAATTTTATAATTATTTGAATCCGTAACTATTTATTTATAAGAATCTAAATAGTTTTTTAAAAAATAATATTTATATCATCATATATATATATATATATATATATAATTATCACATATAAAAATATAAATATAGTAAATAAATTCATTGTTTAAAGAAATTATTATTAATTTAATAATTATTTAAATATATAGTCATTTATTTATAATTATATATTATTAATTATTAATTATTAATTATTTAAATATATATAATTATTTATTTATAATTATATAATACTTTTAAAAATAATATTTATTTTTTTATAATTATAAATATATAAATTATAAATATAGTAAATTTAAATTTATAAATATATTTATTTATAAATATTTTTAAATATATATATTTTTATCATTATCAATGAATATTTAATATTTAGTGCATGCATGTTTAAAATGAGTGAAATTGAATAAATTAAGAAAAAGTACAATTTGAAATATAAACTATTTATTAACGATATCAATAATTATCTTATTAAAAAAATGATTAAAATTTTTCTCAATTTACTGATTTATATTTTTTATTTTTTAATTTTTATTCTACATTTAAATATATATTTAATTTATAATATTTATTAGTATTTATAATTTATATATAGTATAATAAATTTATTGATGATTATCAATAATAATTTAATTAAATAAAAAATTAATTTATTTTTAATAAATATATTTTTTATTTTTTATTTATTTAAATATATCATGTTATTCAGACCTTTATTAGTGCAACAAAATCAATGATAAAGGTTCCAATTATGAGTACTAAAAATAAAGTGCTGGTAAAGGGTACATGTAACATCCCAAGTAAGTAATGAATAATAGATATTTTTATCTATGTCTATTAATGATTAAGATAGTGTTTTAGAGTCTTAAAATGAAAATAAATCCAATCTTAAGCATGGAATACACTAATATTCTTAAAAGATTGTTTTACTGCCTTATGATGGAAAACCCTTTCTAAATCTATCTTTTGACAATTTTATAAACTATGTTTGTCAAAATAAACTTATTCATTATGATTGGGACATCAAAATTTACTTTGTGTGAATTTTTGGTATTTTTCTGACAATGTTCATTTTTTAATGAATAGTGAAAAATACTGCATTTTACATCAAAACTGCTTTTTAATCTAATTTATTTATATGATTAGATTATCTTTTGAATTGGTCTTAATGTGTAATATGAATATATTTTTACCATTTAATCCAATGGTGGTCATTGGAATCAATTTCACTTTGAAACTGGACTCAAACTAGTGTCAATCTTTTGATACTTATTGTTTCATAAAAACACGCTATTTGCTCTGACAGCGGGAATTAATTATTAAATTAATTAATGTGACTTATATGTTTTGAATTTTGTAAAATAGACTTCATTTTTGAATTCTTAATATCAAGTATAGCTTAGGGTGAATTTTTGGTAATTTTCTGAAAAACTTCAATTTTTGATGAATAGTGAAACCACTAAGTGGTACTTATAAAGACTGATTTTCCGTTTAAATGAAATTTTTCCATCATTGTGTTTTGAATTTCAAAAATCCGACATACATGGTTTTAATTAAGAAGTAAAATGTGGTTCAATGAGATTATAATAATTTTTTGGTGAATAGTAACTTATTATGTTCTTAATCGCAATTAGTGGTAATTAGTGTAGTTTAAGGTAAATATAATGCTTTAATAAAATAAGATGAGCTTGACACATGTCCTACCCTCATTGGTTGTGTCATGGCCGACCAATAAAAGCCATGGGTCAACTTGGGGACCCCATGGATCCACTTTGGTTGGGAAATGACTAAATAACTTTTTATTTAATGTAAAAGTAAAAATAACACAAACATAATATGTTGTACGAAAACAAGTTTTACATGGGGTTATAAAGATCAGATTTTTTATTATAAATAGTCATTGGAAAGATAAAACTATTTCCTACATAATAGTATTTTTTAATAATTTATAGACATTAAATAAATTAAATTATTTATGACATAATAATGATGCAGCGATGACATCATTATTTGACGATTTAAATAAAATGGAAAGATAATGTAAAATCTATGAACTAAACATGTCCAAAACCAATTGGATGAGTGGATTTCGAACCCTTATCACCTTATCCACGCATTATATCAATGTGGGACCTTTTAAAAAGGAAACACATTTTAAAATAAAGTAATATTTCTTTACTTTCCAAAAGTGCCCCTCCTCTCCTCTTATAAAAGGCCCCAACCTCTACCTCATTTCACACACTCCTCAAGCCTTTGGCTCGGCCAAACCCTGCCCATTTACTCTCTCCACATCCCTCTCCTCATCCAAGAGGATTCCCTTTGGAAATAATCCTTTCAAAGAAATCCTTTAGGCTCAAATCAAAAGGAGTTACACTTATAAAGGTAATTCATTCTCTCATGTTCATTTGTTTTATTTTGCTTCTCCAATCCCCTAAACTCTTTTTATTTACTCTTTTTGTAACAACACCAGTATCTTAAATATACTAGGATGTTGTTATAAGATTTATTTCAGCTACACTCTCACACAACCACATCAAATGGTTAAAGAACATACGGTTTCCGTGGATGGAGAAATTCTGCCTCCTAAAACGATGATTGTTCAATACTCATCTAACACCTTCAAAGGTGGCCATTATGATGTCACAATTTTTATATATGATATATAATATGTTTATGTTTTCCTTAAGATTCTGTTTTTTTTTCATTTTGGGCATACCGTTATGGTTTTCATTATGGGTAAACACGATATCTTCATTTTAGGAAGTGCGGACTACCGCCCCCTGAAAGTGATTTGATTCGTTAATACCATATGTGGGATGTGTAAAGGATAAAGTTAATGATATTATATATGTTATTATACTGTAATTATAATATACTCTTATATCATTATGATTCCATTCTAGAAAATACTAAATAGAAATGGAAGTAGCGTTCATGCGTACGTACGGCTTACCGTCTGCATGAACAGTGCATTTCATTTTTACCTCTAAATGTGATGTAATATTATAAATAATTGTATATGATGAATATATATGATATATAAGTTATCCAAATCATTAATATCATTCTGGATATAATGAACCTTTGACCAAATTAACAACATGTAAGTGTAAGAAGTCTATTTCTGACTTAAGAACCAAATACCGACAAAATGAACATTATTAACATAAATGATTACATGATGTTCATAACATGGTATAAAAGGAATAATGATATTGAAAAAGGTTCATAAGCAAGTAGAGATTATCTCAAGTTTATTATTCAGGATATTAAAGAACAGTCGGGTCAAGTCTAATACGAGGTATGGGACTTCGTCTCAATCTCCTTTCATTGAGGCATATTTTATTTTATACACAACTTTCTTTTATATGGTGTATAAACCCCTTTGACTTTTAAGTTTATTCAAAAGGAATCTTTTTTATACGAAGCGTTTACTAATCGACAAAAGGGAATGTTTTTGTCGTACGTATGTGGCGACAACGACTTCTCCGACGTCGTGACCGTTATTTGAGTTTCACCTTCCTCTACAAGCCATTACTTATTTTTAAAAGAAAAATAAATATCATGTTTTACTTTTCATTTATTTTGGTATTGAAAATGGTTTTCACAATGTTTTTTGTGTTGTATTGATATCTTGTGATTGAAATGTGGAAATGTTATGTTTCCTTTATGCATGTTTTATGTGATACGATTATGTTATGGTTCTTGGGCATTATTATGAAGACAGGTGGTTCCGTGATAAACTAAGGGCAGGTAACCCCGATACAGCTCTCCAATGCATTGGGTAACGTGAAGGATTGAAACGTTAAGGTTTCTCCGAAGAGATTTAGGGAATATGCTGTGATGGGTATTCCAAACGTAACCAAGAGGGTTACTCCCTACATAAGAATGTTATGGATGCCTCAAGCTACCTTTATGTCTTATGATTTCTATGATTTATTCATGATTTTATGAGGTATGTTAAAGTGACTATGTTTTATGGGTAAAGTATGATTTCATTCTTATGTATATATGAACTCATGTTTCCTTTCCATGTTTTTATAACCCATACTGAGCTTTTTATGCTCATCCCAAGTTTATTTGAAATGTTTTTCACAGGTCAAGGGAAAGGTACATGATATGATGATAGTGTCAAGGAAGTGTCAAGAAATAATACATGTTTTATTTTAAATGTGTTTCCATTGATGGTAATGAAGAATACTATCATTATGTAACCACTTTGTTTATATGTGGAATGTAATGCAAGTTTTATGATCTAATTCTCTAAAACTCTAAACCTGAAAAGATCCTCAATGTGTAATCTTGTAATAACTCAAGATTAAGTAAGGTTTAAGGCTGGGGCCGTATAGTTGGTATCAAAGGTTGGTTTAGATAACTTTAGGAGTTAGAATTCTATTAAATGATTATAAAAAAAATTTCTTTGAAATGATATACCATTTGAAGATTACCATGTTGCTTCATCTAAGACATGTTTGTTCAGAATGGTTTTCCACAGAGGAAACAGGGAAGCATTTCTAGGAAGGCATGCAGAAAGAAATAACCTTCCGAATCAGCATCCTGAGATGGTCGGAATTGGAAGTGAACAGTTTGTTGCAGTAATGGCGCAGTTGACTCAGGCTATAAATGGTGGTGGTATCCATGCACGAGATCAGTCAGATCAACCGTAGAGGAACATGTCAGTGGTGGAAAATTTCATGAGGCAACATCCACCATCATTCAGAGGATCATCTGGCCCTGTGCTAGCTGAAGGGTGGATTAAATCACTGGAGAAGATTTTTGATGTCATGGGGTGTTCAGACAATCAAAAGGTTAGTCTTGCTATTTACCATTTGGAGGGTGAAGTAGATCAGTGGTGGTCTATGGTTAAAAATATCAGGGATGCCAATGAGATTGATGCTCTTGACTGGGATTAATTCAAAGGTATGTTTCTTGAGAAGTATTTTCCTAATGTTATTCGACTTAAGATGGAAAAACAATTCTTGGAATTGAGGCAAGAGGAAGACTCAGTGGCTGCCTATGAAGAAAGGTTCACTCAATTGGTAAGGTATGCTCCAAATTTTATCCGAGACCTTGATAGTAAAATCAATCATTTTACCGAGGATTAAATCCAAAATATAGAAGGGAATTAGCTTCTCATGAGTTTAAAAGTTATGAAAAGCTTGTTCGATGTTCTGAGAAGGTGGAAATGGAGTTTGCCGATGACCAAGTGTTCTATAACAACCAGCAGAAGAAGAGACCGAGGTGGCAGGAGAAAGGTAAGAATTCTTCAAAAAAGTCTGATGGTAAGAGAACTAAGTTTTCAGTTTGTGATAAATGTGGAAAAAGGCATGCTGGGGAATGTCTTCTGAATTTTGTAAAGTGCTACCGATGTGGTAAGATGGGACATAAGGCTCGTGATTGCACTGAAAAGGATCAAGGTGAAGGTATGACCAAATTTGATTTACAGTTAGTGAAATGTTTTAAGTGCAATGAGATGGGTCACTATGCAAACGAGTGTCCGACAAAGAGCTTGAGTGATGGGAAGCAGTTAGACTACAAGCAGAAAGTGGTGGTGAAATCCTTTGCAACTACTTCGGCAGATGTCGGGCCATCAAATGAAGTTGTATCAGCTCCAGGGAGCTCAGCTTTTTTCAAAGATTGACCTGAGATCAGGGTACCATCAGCTGAAGGTAAAGGAGGCAGATATTCCGAAGACCGCGTTCCGTACGAGATATGGCCATTATGAATTTGTAGTAATGCCTTTTGGGATAACCAATTCACCTGCTGTATTCATGGACTTAATGAATAGAATTTTCCATGAGTTCTTGGATAAGTTTGTGGTGGTTTTCATTGATGATATTTTGGTGTTTTCTAAAAGTAAAGAGGAGCATGAAAGACATTTAAGGGTTATCTTGCAAACCTTAAAAGAAAAGAAACTGTATGGGAAATTCAACAAGTGTGAGTTTTGGTTGCAACAAATTTCTTTCCTTGGTCACATTGTTTCTAAATATGTAGTAACTGTTGATCCTGCAAAAACAAAGTTGTGGAAGAATGGCCAAGACCCACAAATGTAACCGAGATTCGTAGCTTCCTTGGTTTGGCGGGCTATTACCGAAGGTTTGTTAGAAATTTTTCACGGTTATTTATTCCAATGACTATGCTAACTCGGAAGGGTGATAAGTTTATCTGGACAAAAGAATGTGATGATTGTTTTCAGGAATTGAAAAGAAGATTGGTGAATGCTCTAAATTGGCACTACCTTCCAGGAATGGTGAGTTTGTTATATACAGTGATGCTTCATTGAAAGGACTTGGTTGCATCCTAATGCAGAATGATCAGGTAATTGCTTTTGCTTCACGACAGTTGAAAACTCATGAGGTAAATTACCCTACACATGATTTGGAATTAGCTGCTATTATTTTTGCTTTAAAAATTTGGAGGCATCATTTGTATGGAGTAAAGTGTGAAATATATACCGATCACAAACGTTTAAAGTTTATATTAACTCAGAAAGAGTTAAACATGAGATAGAGGAGATGGCTAGAATTAATCAAGGATTATGATTGTACAATTCATTACCATCCGGGAAGAGCAAATAAAGTGGCTGATGCTTTGAGTTGAAAAAGTAATGATTCATTAACAATGTTGTGTTTGGAACGTGATCCTTTGGTTAAGGATTTGATGAACTTTGGAATAGAAGTTGTTGGTTCAGGAAGTCCTTCTGTTTTGTTTCAGGTATCAGTGAGATCTTCTCTATCAGATAGAATCAAGCAAGCACAGAAGCAAGACAGTGAGTTGCAGAAAAAGGTAGAGCTGGTTCAGAAAGGTAAGTTGTCTGAATTCAACATTGATAATGATTGTGTTTTGAGATTTGGGAAGAGATTGTTTGTGCCTTGTGATTCAAAGTTGAAGAGAGAGTTGTTATGTGAAGCTCATAGTTCTTCATTTTCAGTTCATCCGGGCAGTACTAAGATGTATAGTGATCTGCGGGAGAATTACTGGTGGGATGGAATGAAAAGAGACATTGCTGATTTTACTGTGAAGTGTTTGACATGTCAACAGGTTAAAGCAGAGCGGCAGTTACCGAAAGGGATGCTTCAGCCTTTACCAGTGCCAGAGTGGAAATGGGAGAATATATCCATGGACTTTGTTGTTGGATTACCGAAGACATCTCGAGGTAATAATGCAATCTGGGTTATTGTTGGTCGTTTGACCAAGTCTGCTCATTTCCTTGCTATACGAGATACTTTCCCTCTTGATAAACTTTCCCGTTTTTATATTAAAGAGATAGTCAGGTTACATGGAGTTCCTCTCTCCATTGTATCGGATCGTGATCCCAGGTTTACTTCTAACTTTTGGAAAGGCCTTCAGAAGCCGTTGGGTACTGAATTAAATTTTAGTACAGCTTTTCATCCTCAATCAGATGGGAAGTCAGAGCGAACAATTCAGACATTGGAGGATATTCTACGAGATTGTTCTATGGTTTATCAGGGAAGTTGGGACCAACATATTTCTTTGGTTGAATTTTCATATAATAACAGTTTTCATTCCAGTATACATATGGCACCATTTTAGGCATTATATGGGAAGCGGTGTCGAACTCCAGCTTTCTGGGATGAAGTGGGTGAAAGGATGTTGATGGGACTAGAATTGGTAGAACAGTTGGCAGAAAAAGTTCAGCTGATTCAGAAGCACATGAGAAGAGCTCAGAGCAGGCAGAAGAGTTATGCGGATAACCGGAGGAAGGATCTATCTTTCGAGGTAGGTGATCATGTTTTTCTCAAAGTATCACCATGGAAAAGTGTGATGCGATTTGGTAAGAAATGAAAGCTGAGTCCAAGGTTCATTGGACCATATGAATTTCTGGAGAGAGTTGGATCAGTTGCTTACCGAGTGGCTTTACCTCCGAGTTTATTTCAGTTACACAATGTTTTTCACGTTTCGATGTTGAGAAAGTATATGCTAGATCCATCTCATGTTTTGAGCCCAAAGGTAGTTCAGTTGGAAGAGAACCTATCTTATGAGGAACAACCAGTCCAGATTCTTGACCACAGGGAGAAAGTGTTATGGAATAAGGTGATTCACCAGGTAAAGGTTTTGTGGAAAACCCACATGATTGAAGAGGCAACATGGGAATCTAAAAATGCAATGAGGGATAAGTACCCCCATTTATTCGATAAGTAAATAAATTGCGGGGACGCAATTTTCTAAAGGGGGGAAGGATGTAACATACCAAGTAAGTAATGAATAATAGATATTTTTATCTATGTCTATTAATGATTAAGATAGTGTTTTAGAGGCTTAAAATGAAAATAAATCCAATCTTAAGCATGGAATACACTAATATTCTTAAAAGATTGTTTTACTGACTTATGATGGAAAACCCTTTCTAAATCTATCTTTTGACAATTTTATAAACTATGTTTGTCAAAATAAACTTATTCTTTATGATTGGGACATCAAAATTTAATTTGTGTGAATTTTTGGTATTTTTCTGACAATGTTCATTTTTTTAATGAATAGTGAAAAATACTGCATTTTACATCAAAACTGCTTTTTAATCTAATTTATTTATATGATTAGATTATATTTTGAATTGGTCTTCATGTGTAATATGAATATATTTTTACCATTTAATCCAATGGTGGTCATTGGAATCAATTTCACTTTGAAATTGGACTCAAACTAGTGTCAATCTTTTAATACTTATTGTTTCATAAAAACACGCTATTTGCTCTGACAGCGGGAATTAATTATTAAATTAATTAATGTGACTTATATGTTTTGAATTTTGTAAAATAGAATTCATTTTTGAATTCGTAATATCAAATATAGGTTAGGGTGAATTTTTGGTAATTTTCTGAAAAACTTCAATTTTTGATGAATAGTGAAACCACTAAGTGGTACTTATAAAGACTGATTTTCCGTATAAATGAAATTTTGCCATCATTGTGTTTTGAATTTCAAAAATCCGACATACATGGTTGTCATTAAGAAGTAAAATTTGGTTCAATGAGATTATAATAATTTTTTGGTGAATAGTAACTTATTAAGTTCTTAATCGTGATTAGTGGTAATTAGTGTAGTTTAAGGGAAAAATAATGCTTTAATAAAATAAGATGAGCTTGACACATGTCCTACCCTCATTGGTTGTGTTATGGCCGACCAATACAAGCCATGGGTCAACTTGGGGACCCCATGGATCCACTTTGGTTGGGAAATGACATAAATAACTTTTTATTTAATGTAAAAGTAAAAAATGACACAAACATAATATGTTGTACGAAAAAAAATTTTACATGGGGTTATAAATATCAGATTTTTGATTATAAATAGTAATTGGAAAGATAAAAAGATTTCCTACATCATAGTATTTTTTTTATAATTTTTAGACATTAAATAAATTAAAGTATTTATGACATAATAATGATGTAGCGATGACATCATTATTTGACGATTTAAATAAAATGGAAAGATAATGTAAAATCTATGAACTACACATGTCCAAAACCAATTGGATGAGTGGATTTATAACCCTTATCACCGTATACACGAATTATATCAATGTGGGACCTTTTAAAACTGAAACACATTTTCAAATAAAGTAATATTTCTTTACATTCCAAAAGTGCCCCTCCTCTCCTCTTATAAAAGGCCCCCACCTCTACCTCATTTCACACACTCCTAAAGACTTTGGCTCGGCCAACCCCTTCCCATTTACTATCTCCACATCCCTCTCCTAATCCTAGAGGATTCCATTTGGGCAGAATCCTTTAAAAGGAAGCCTTTAGGCTCAAATCAAAAGGCGTTACACTTTTAAAGGTAATTCATTCTCTCATGTTCATTTGTTTTATTTTGCTTCTCAAACCCCCTAAACTCTTTTTTTTACTTCTTTTGTAACAACACCAGTATCTTAAATATACTAGGATGTTGTTATAAGATTTATTTGAGCTACAATCTCACACAACCACATCAAATGGTTAAAGAACATATGGTTTCCGTGGATGGTGATATTCTGCCTCCCGAAACGATGATTGTTCAATACTCATCTAACACCTTCAAAGGTGGACATTATGATGTCACTATTTTTATATATGATATATAATATGTTTATGTATTCCTTAAGCTTCTGTTTTTTTTTCATTTTGGGCATACCTTTATGGTTTCCATTATGGGTAAACACGATATCTTCATTTTAGGAAGTGCGGACTACTGCCCCCTGAAAGTGATTTGATTCGTTAATACCATATGTAGGATGTGTAAAGGATAAAGTTAATGATATTATATATGTTATTATACTGGAATTATAATATACTCTTATATCATTATGATTCCATTCCAGAAAATACGAAATAGAAATGGAAGTAGCGTTCATGCGTACGTACGGCTTACCGTCTCCATGAACGGTGCATTTCATTTCTTACCTCTAAATGTGATGTAATATTATAAATACATGTATATGATGAATATATATGATATATATGTTATCCAAATCATTAATATCATTCTGGATATAATGAACCTTTGACCAAATTAACAACATGTAAGTGTAAGAAGTCTATTTTTGACTTAAGAACCAAATACCGACAAAATGAACATTATTAACTTAAATGATTACACGATGTTCATAACATGGTATAAATGGAATAATGAACTTGAAAAAGTTTCATTAGAAAGTAGAGATTAACTCAAGTTTATTATTCAGGAGATTGAAGAAAGGTTGGGTCAAGTCAGATACGAGGTATGGGACTTCGTCTCAATCTCCTTTCATTGAGGCATATTTTATTTTATACACAACTTTCTTTTATACGGTGTATAAACCCCTTTGACTTTTACGTTTATTCAAAAGGAATATTTTTTATACGAAACATTTACTAATCGACAAAAGGGAATGTTTTTGTTGTATGTATGCGGTGACAACAACTTCTCCGCCGTCGTGACCGTTATTTGAGTTTCGGCTTCCTCTACAAGTCATTCCTTCTTTTTAAAAGAAAAATAAATACCATGTTTTACTTTTCTTTTATTTTGGTATTGAAAATGGTTTTCACAATGTTTTTTGTGTTTTATTGATATCTTGTGATTGAAATGTGGAAATTTTATGTTTCCTTTATGCATGTTTTATGTGATACGATTATGTTATGGTTCTTGGGCATTATTATGAAGACGGGAGGTTCCATGATAAACTAAGGGCGGGTGAGCCCAATACAGCTCTCCAATGCATTGGGTAACGCGAAGGAGTGAAACGTTAAGGTTTCTCCGAAGAGATTTAGGGAATATACTGTGATGTGTATTCCAAACGTAACCAAGAGGGTTACTCCCTATGTAAGAATGTTATGGATGCCTCAAGTTACCTTTATGTCTTATGATTTCTATGATTTATTCATGATTTTATGAGGTATGTTAAAGTGCCTATGTTTTATGGGTAAAGTATGATTTCATTCTTATGTATATATGAACTCATGTTTCCTTTCCATGTTTTTATAACCCATACTGAGCTTTTTATGCTCATCCCAAGTTTTTTTGAAATTATTTTCACAGGTCAAGGGAAAGGTACATGATATGATGATAGTGTCAAGGAAGTGTCAAAAAATAATCCATGTTTTATTTTAAATGTATTTCCATTGATGGGAATGAAGAATAATATCTTTATGTAACCACTTTGTTTATATGTGGAATGTAATGCAAGTTTTAGGATCTAATTCTCTAAAACTCTAAACCCAAAAAGCTCCTCAATGTGTAATCTTGTAATAACTCAAGATTAAGTAAGGTTTAAGGTTGGGGCCTTATAGTACACATTATTAGTGCTGAATATAAAGCACATATATATTTTACCCTTTATCAGCGCTAAAAAGAAAATGCTTATAAAGCGTACCTTTTATTAGCAGTAAATAATAAAGTGATGATAAAGGTTTTCTTTATTAGTGTGAAAAATAAAGTGCTGATTAAAGGATCCATTTTTTAGTTCTTTCCTTAGTTATTATAAAGAATCTTTTTTTCAATGCTTTTGTATAGCCATGATAATGTCCAATGCTATTAAAGGTGTATTTTTTATTATTGGTAATTATCTTATCATATATCTTCCATTTTAATTCCTCTTTTTACAATATAGATTTTTTCATAAATATTATAATATATATCACAAGTATATCCCAGACATTGATATATTATTATGTTTATGGAATAAAATTTATCCATCTCCAATTCTATCAAATATAAAAAAGGAATCATCGTTCCAGAGTATGGCAGACTACCGTCTCGCAAACTGATGTAGTTCATTTTCCATCACCACCTTTCAAGGATGGAAATAATAATGGATTTATCACATTTATATGATTTTTATGATATTTTTATAATTCTATAATTTTAATAACTCTTTTATCTTTTTACTTTCCATTCTGTTTCTAATACTATAATGTCTCTCTTGTGTACGACGGACTACCACCACAAGAAGCAATGTGATTAATTTTTCACTAACACATTACATGGAATTTAATTAGGGAAAATTAATGATTATATGTGATATATATGAGATTCTATTTCATATTTAAAATTATTATATCACTCACTTCCTTTCCATTACAACCGTTTATGGAAATATATCATCGCTCGTGCATACGTATAACCTACCATTTCAACAAAGCGATCCGATTTATTTTCCATGATTAAATTTCATAAATTCTTATAAAAATGTATATAATAAGTAAATATGATATTTATAAAATTATTATAATCTTTCATGTGATGGATTCATATCCTTTTATTAATACCCCAAACCTTCTTGAAAAATACACGCATGAGAAAACAAGTAGATTAACAGCCAAGACAATGAAAATATTACAATATTATTAACAAATGAGTGGTAAAATGTTTTAATAGGATTATATATGGTATTATTTATATTATTATGGTTATTTAATTGATGTATAATGAACCTATATTTATTATACATGTGTTATGGATTCATATGATGGAATCCAACCCTAAGGTAAGGGTTTCTCATCACACTTTTACTTATGTGAGACATACATCATATTCACCACACATTTATTTGTTTTGGTGGATTTAATACCAATTTTTATGTTTTATAATAAATTCATTAATCCTAATTTTCTTTTCAATTTCATTTAAATTTATTTCATTATTGGGTCTTATGATTCAAAAGTTAGTACGGTGGTAAGGGTTTATTTCACAATCTTATCATTACTCGTGATTGTTTTTGTTTATGTATAACTTGGGGGAATTATTTGATATTTTTGTCCAAAAATAAATTCATTTTCGTTACCTCTAGTTATTCATGAACTTTTTAAAATAATATTATCATTTTCCCTCCATGGTATTTTGAATTATTATGAAAATATTTTTAAGAAAACTAATATTATTGCTCTCTTTAGTCAAAAATCCAATTTCATCAAAATCGATGTTTTCTAAAAATGTTTTAAAAAATGTTTTTTACTTTTTCAAAATTATTTTTTAAATAAGATTTTACCCATTTTTTATTTTTAATAATGGTTTTTAAAATAATCTTCATGTCATTTCCAAAACAATTACTGTAAGTCTTGTATCAAAAATATGAAAGAAATTTTTTTTGGAATGTGTATCGCATGAATATAATTTTCCACCACCATGACCAATAAATGATTTAATGACTATTTTATATGTTTTAAATGTTTATTTTAAATGTAAAGTATTATAATATTTATTTGTGAAATTTTTGTTTTAAATGATTATTTTCAAAATGAAAAGGTTTTTTTCCAACAATTTTCTTAATGATCGTTTTAAATTATTTATATTAATCGATGGGACCAACCTTTTTTTACTTATTATACATTAAGGACATGATTTATTAAAATTATCTTGAATATTTCAATGGATGTTTTATGACCAGTTTGATTGAGGATGTATAATTTCATTGTAATACACCATATTACTCTGGATGATTTATGATTCTGTTTTTTGATTGGGGAAGTATTTTCTATTCATATGATATTTTAAATATGAATTTTTATTTGGATTCTGTTTCACCCATTTTATATAATGAATTTATTTGACTTATTATGATATAGGGGGTCCACTATATCCCCTAAATTCATCAATAGGTCATTTGAGACAAACTAGATTGGATTTTAACCGATGCCTTATCCAATTTTATAGATGTCTTAGCATAAGGCCTCAATTATATTATAGTTCTTGGAACAAGGACTCAACTATATGTTTTATAAATCCATCATTATGCATTCCATCAATATTAATTTATTTATTGATGTCCCATGTGATTATTTTATTAGATAGAATATCTATGTTTATCTTTTTATCTCTTGTGAATATTTTTATGGAATCAATTCTTCATCATTTATTCCTATTATATTATACTTATATTTTTGACTAAATTGTGTGTGTTTAATTTATTTACCATTATATATTGATAATGGATTATTTATTCACCACTTTTGTTATATTATTACCCTTAATATTCATTTGAGGTAATCCATTTCTTATGTTTTATTTTCTCCTGGATACCAAGAAGCATTTTTTGATTGATATTTAATGAATACATTAAGGGAAATAATGTTGTCCTCAAAGAAAATACATTTTCTATTTTATTTTTTTCAATTTTAATTTTAATTTTAGGTATGTATATTTTTTCCTATGTATAATAAACTATTCAGTCCTTCGACATGTGATTCTTGGTATATTGGGACAATTTATTAATGTAGAATCTAGCTCGGTTCTACTGGGGTTGGGAGTGTTAAATATTCAATATTATGGTTAATTATCATCATAGTTATTTTGAAATACCCAATTAGACCTAATAATTGAAAACTCATTAGGATATTTCAGTTATAACCACACCTCATTCCATTAAAATTTATTAAACTCTTTTTCCATAACCATAATCGTATTCCCATAACCAAAGGCATTGTCTACCATTAACAGTTTGAATTTAGTTTAAACTGAAATATGCTCACATTAATTTTGTAATTAACATCTAGTTTTTATTGGTTGATTAACAAATCAAATATCATTTGAAATAATATGATCCATCAATAATCTCTATTATGTTAGAAAATAAGACGATTATTCTAATTTATCAGTTTTTAACTTCCAGTTCATTGAAATAAAATTTTATTTACTCAACCAAAAAATTTCTATAAAAATTGAAGTGTTTTAAAAACTATATCGAAATATTTTTCAATATATATATGTTCAAAATTAAAATTTACTGTATGATTGGTATCATAATATTTCAAATTTTTTTCTTCCATGATATGTTTTCTTTGATTGAATACCTCATAATCCTTACATTATGTGGTGTAACTAAGAAAAATTATATAATTATATTTCATATATAGTTTTTTTATATTTAATTTATTATTGAAAATGAATAAAATATGGTTAAAAACTAAGAACTATCCAACATTCATCTTGCATTTCTTCCATAATTCATAAGGTGTTTTCTTTATAACCAGGTGGTGTAAATTACAAGTTATTTTATAAAAGGTTGTATCTATAATATCATCCTAAAATTAGTATTTTACCTGATTCTCAGACAAAATATATCAAACTATCTCTTGAATATTTATTTTTCTTCATTTAAATAAATTATTTTGTTATGTATTTCTTTGTGATAAAATGTTTTTCAAATACCTTTCACCTAATAAAATTTTAAAATTCAAGGTTTACAAATTCACTTGAATGATCACTCTTGAATATGATTATATGAATTTTTTTCATTATAAATTATACAAAAAAATTAAATAACTCAAATGAGTCCAATTTATATGTATTAAACATATCCAAGTTCTCTGAGTATAGTAATCAATAAGAATATATTTAGAGTGTTCTTCCAATATTTGTAATTTGAGTTGGTTTTAAGAGGTCTATATAAACCAATTATAAAGGTTCATATATTGAGACATCGCTTACCTATTTAAAACTAACTTTTTGTTTCATTCCATATTTACATGGGTGATATACTTTTGGATAATTAAGAATCAACTCTAGAAGGTCCAACCCAAAATATCTCTTTTAAATCTTAATTAATGTTTGAATGTTTTACATCCTTAGAATTGTATGCCACATCAAAGAATTATCTTCAATTTTGGTATGGAAAAGGATATTTTTGTATATTAAGACATAAAAATATATTATATAAATATGATCATGATAACTTTTAGATAATATAAGTCCTCCTTATGAACTTTATATAATCAATTTTCATTTAAATTGTTCATAGAGTTTCATTTAACAAAAAACAAATAACCAATTATTATATTGTTATTATTTAATCAGTATAAATAAATTATATTTGAAATAAAAATCTCCTCACAGATTGATAAATCACCTACTCAAGATAACTATCCAAATGAATTGTCCCTAAAAATAAAATATTTTTTTAATGGAAGGTGGGATTTTCAATAGTCATTTGTTTGTGGTAACTATTCTACATGTACCAAGTAAATTTTTTATTTTTATTTTTATATTCAATTGCAGTCATACAAAATATTTCATTCAACCATATATGTTATACTAAAAATATTTACCTCAGTTTTATAGTAACCAAAAACTCTAACCTCGTTATAAAAGACATGGTGGTTATAATAATTCATTGAAATAAAATAGACACCCAGAAATCCTTCCTTTTTCTTCTATGAAGAAATTTTTCTATGTATTTGATTACTGTTTATATATTATACATATTATTAATTGATTTTAAAACATAAATCCAAATTTATTTCATTTGAATTATTTTTGTAATAAATAAACATAAATTCAACCAATTACAAATCCATTATAAGGGAAGTGGAAATATTTATATTAATGTACTACTAAAAATATTGTTATATATATTTTAGATTAATATTCCTTATTATAGATGTGAGGATAAGATCTATATTTGTAATACAATGATTCATGAAGGTATTCCCTAATATCTTAGAATTTATGAACTTGTTTTCTTCAAGGGTGACAACAGCATTAAAGTCAAATTAGATAATAAAGAGGGGGATAATGAGTCTAAAATTGTAACCCTTTCGATATATTTATGGAGGTTATGGGTTCCCACATTTATTCAAGGTATTATATTTACTCAAGTTATCTTATTCTCTACTTAACTAAACTAATCAGCCAATGTATAATTCTTTATTTCATTTTGACATAAATTTAGTGTGAGCTCTACTATTTTCTAGAGTGAGAGAAAGATTAGTTCACACCTGAGAATTTATGATCGAAATAAAATAACCATTTTTACCATGACATTAGTTTTATTATTTTATTTATGATGAAAATGTTTTTTTAAATCCATGTAAACATTATAGAAATTCATGTTTATGGATTTTAATGAATTAACTCCATTGTTCAGTGAGATTACTAAGGTAGAACTATTTTCCCATAAACTCGCATCCCTATTAAACCTATGAATTTTAAGATTAAATTAGAGAACTATAGAAACATTAAAATATGAATCATGGATCCAAATATATTAATGATACACGCCAAATTATGACATGATTAAGGATCTAGTGTAACATTGGAAATAGGTGAACATAATTCTAATGATCATAAAACTCTTTAGTGTTGAATAATATTTTTATAAGATTTTACCCAATGATATGAAATTTTTAAGTTAGAATGGAATTTAGGTGTGTATTATTTTAGTGTTGGGAATGGTTTTGAGTAGTGAGTATATAAACCAATGAAAAAGAGAACATGTAGTGGATTACAATTATTAACCCTTAAACAGGAAGGAAAAAATTAATCATTTGTATAATGAACCAAAAATAGTATGGATAAAATTAAATATTCCATACCACAGATTTTTTAACATGGAAAACTGAAAAATGGGGAAACCCATGTTACATAGTCTATAAAATGAAATCTACTAGAATTTAATATTAAATTATAGAAACTCACAAAGATGATAGGAATCATTAAAATATAACTCTCTAAAATAGTAGAGAAATATCATTAGAATGATATTGTATAAAATACATCGAAAAAAAGTACATAATCCAAGAAAAAATATAAAAAAAATTCCATATGGATTTGATGATCACTTGATAAATAAACGAGTATAAATAACACGAATATCTGAAGTAAATTAATCGTATATAAATTCTATTCACAATCTGAATATCAAAACATGTTTAAATATTGAACATAAAATACCTAGTCACCATCTCTCAAGTCGAACACTAGAAAACCATCAAAAAAATAACAAAAAATCATTTTTACTATTATTTATTATTTCTATTTATTAAAATGCTTTTGAGGTCCCCGAAAGGGGAGGACCCTAACAAAATCTCCCTACAATTCTATCGAGGATCACCTCTCGTCCTAATATCAGTTTTCAAGTCTCAAATTTATATTTTAATGAAATATTGGTTAATTTTTCTTACCCATTTTCATCTATATAAATCTTCTTGCGCTCCATATTTAAATAATCATGTATGTTTCATATCCAATTATATTTACCATTGATATGTTATTATCTACCATGTAAAGATTTATTATTTCCCAAACAAATGGAACTCTACATATCAAAAAATCAAAATAATATACATCCTAATTAAAATTGAGCTGATGAATTAAATTATCCATCCAAATTAATTCATTACGTTCTTATTTTGTAAAAATGAACTCACACTCAATGGTTCATAAAGAAACAAATCACATAAATCTAGATATTTAAGAGGTTTCTCCCCTAGAAAAGTGGTGAAATAGCCTAAAACTTACTTCCCCTCATCCATGTATCCTACTATAAATGAATTTTTAAATATAAAAATAATTTATTTCCCACTAAAAACATAGTATTAGTTCATAAGTTCATGAAGTAATAAAAAATATAATATGCTTCTCCATGTTTTTCTTTAACAATATTTGATAAAAAAATGATTGACCACACTATCTTCATGAGTTATATTAGCTCTAGTATATACCATCTCATATATAAATAATCCAAAAAATTAATCAATATGGTATCTGATTAATCTCTTCACTCTCCTTGTCAATATAAGGTGATATATTACATCCGAGATTAAAATGTAATATAGTAGGATTACTAAACACTTTGTATATATCCATCACTATAATAACATAGATTTCTAACAGGAATTGTTTTTCATTTGGAGGTGGTTTATACCACCTTCAAATATTTTGATGATGGTTTTATAAATCACTACTAAATATGTCATTGGCATCCAAACATATTTGGTTTCTCTAATTTAGAGGTTGTTTCAGGGAAATACTACAAAACATTTTTTTAGAAAAGGTTATTTCATTTTTAACAGCAATTTTTCATCTCAAAAAATCATGAGGATTTAGCAGTGGTTTTAACTACAGATAAACATAATAATATATAAACATATTTAAAAACAATGCTAAAAAAGTGATCAAATATCATGATGTTATAAATTTCCTATAAAAATATTTGACAAACATAGCGGCACTTGAAACTACCTCTATACAGTAATGTTTAAAAAAATAAAAATTCAGAAACTATAAACAAAATAAAAGGAAAAACAACAAAAATATTTAATTATAATCATTAAAATAATGATACAATAAATATTTTACGGATCCTCAAAATCTCCTTCCATCCATATCAAAATAAATAATTTCTAAATTAAGTAGAAATGGTACATGGAATACTATATTCAATATATATCTAATGTGGAAAAATTAAATATCAAGAGCCGTGCACAAAGGGTAGATAAATGAATGAAACCTTAGAAAATGATAAATTTACATCAAATATTTATTCTTTCATTTAAATTAAAACCCATTTAAAAATAAAATGAGGAGAATAGTAAACCATAAAAAATGAAGAAAACACCCAAAAATTAATAAAGTATTAAACCAAAGATAACATGACATAATTAAAAAAAATTATAAGTTACAAGTGACATAATTAATTTTATATGATATTGAAGAAATACCATTTATGAAGGAAAAAAATGATCATAGGGTATATTTAATATAATGAAAATCATGGGTATTTAATATAATAAAATTAATATTTTAACCAACGAAGTAATCAACAACCAACAACAAGGATTACATGTCAAATTTTATATATAATGGGAAATTTCGAAGGTTTTATTGTGTCAATCCTATACATACTCCTATGTAAGTATCTTATAACCTATTGATGAAGTTCCTAAATTTATTCAGGGTTTCAAGTGGTACTTTTGCCTCATCTAATATGTTTTCTCTCTATTTTACCACTTGGTCACTCAACCCCTTAATGTAAATACTATGTTCCAAAGCATGATCGCCCAACCCTTTATGTGCTCATAGTCATTGGGTGTGGTCGCACTGACTATAAGTCATGTGATACATGTATCTACAGTCACCGTTATCTAAAAAACGTTGTGTTCCTTCTCAAACACTTAAAAACCCACTCAAAATCAATCATGTTGTCTTCCAACATCAATAACAATAAGTACTCATTGTACCATCATGAACCAACACTATTCTTGTATTTACTATGAATATGATCACATCAACAATTAGATATATTTCTGTAATAGAATTTAATAGAAACTCAATAAACCTATAGACTAACATGGAAGGGTTGATGAGGATTTAAAAATATATATTCATATATTCAAACACACACATACATAATTTCATTTTATGAAATATGTATGTTGGTCATTCTACATTTACTTAATAAATGTGGAATTTGGGCACGATTTGAAGTTATTTTCATTAGATTATTTATGTCATACTATCATCACAGTAAGGCTTTACTAATTGGGTTTTTTAATATGAGTTCAAGACATTAACACCACTCTTATTCATTGTTTTAGATAATGAATTAATTTCAATATCATTATTGATTACCAATATTATATTTCTACAATATACACATGAATTTTTGAAACATGGGTTGGGGTTAGTTATGGATCTTCAATTAGGTATTATATATTCATATGCACAAATATTACTTGGGAATAAATATAGACCATGTTCTATATGATCCATGTAATGGTAAAATAGAATTATATGAGGACTTATGGAGAGAGAATATTTGTATCTGGGTGTTTTAGACTATATAATGATCATTATATAAGGAAATAGTTTTTAATTATTTAGTTTTTCAATTGTTTATTTTGGTTATTCTGATCTAATTTCATTATCTCACTTTCCAAAGGTGGCTGTCCTATAAATCATGATGGGCAGTGAATATGGATTATTATTTTGATAAAAGGATCTATGTTTCATCGATCTCACCAAGGATCTTCAATTATAGTCCAAAAATGAATTTAAGAGTATTCAAGAAATCATTTAGGGAAACAATATTGGATACCCTTTTCTAGATTGAAATTGATTACTACAAATAGTTTTTCATAATCCTATGTGTATAATAGGTTCATTTAAATTATTATTTGTTAAATATTCAATAGTCTAATGTTATAAGAAAAGACACTCTAAAAATTATAATTGTCAGGAAACATGAAATATATTGAGTAGTTAGAATTTATCCCATAAAATTGGACTCCTTAATAACACTTTTAGGGTAAAATTAACCAAAGTGTTCTTTTCTACTTGAAGAGCCACCCCATTCCTTTTAATGAAATATGATAAGAACCATTTTGGAACCTTTTATTGTAGTGCAGTTATAATTAATGATTTTCATTTTAAGGTCATTATTTTATGATTTATTATGTTCATTTTAATTTCATATAGAAAAATATATTGTGTTTTACATTTTTATTTCAGATGACTTGGTCCTTTATGAATGATTTTGTAGTAATGGTGTAGTGTGTGACTTATGCAAGAGAACCCCTTTGTAGTTTGGGTCTAACTTATTATAGTTCCAGATTTTATTTTCCATTATATATTGGTAACTAGATAGAGTTAAGGATCACTTGCTACATGGGATGTGTGAATTAGTGGTTGAAATATTGGGGACAACACTATATAAGTTTCTCATTATACCATGATCCCATTAGTGAGATACCAAAAGGTAGATATAATTCTTATTAACTATGAAAAATAATTTATTATATCTTGGATGAGCATATTTATTCAAAATTTATCAATTCTATCCTCATAAGGTATCAATATTTAATTCTAGAACCTGTCATTTAGAATATGATACATTTTAGTGTCTCTTCATTACTAGCATAACAACTATTTATTGATCTCCTGCCTAGATAAAAATAGTTCCTTTGAAACTAGCCAATATATGTGAGAGAACATTTCATAAGTCATAGCTCCCATTAATAAGAAAACCCTTAAATAAAAAAAAATATATTATTTCAAATTATATAGAAATAAATTAGAATGATAAAACATTTCTTTTATCAATTATTTTTAAAAATGATCCTCTTAGGCATTTTATCAGACATATAGACTATAAACAATATTTTTCTATATGTATAAAACATAAAAACAAATAAAAAACCCAACTTTTCAAGCTTGGAAAACATTTATAAAATTTAAACCTATTTAACATAATCTATATATGAATATATATGTTGATAATAAATAAAAGCTGGGTTCTATAAAACTGAAGCATTCCTGGAATTTCAAATAAACAGATTTTTATAAAAACACCCAACTCAAACCAAAAAATGGTTTCTCGACCGCCATGTCATTGTGATAGTAAGTCATGAAATTAGTTACACATCACCATCACCAAATCTCATCACTAAATAATGAACTAATATCAAAATTTTCTTTTTCTCCATCTCCAATACCATTTAGAAGCACCTGTATGATAACTTTCCTAAGAAATAAATAGTTTCGTATAATTAAACTTAATGCTTAAATAATTAAAAGTTTGTAAAAATTGATTATGATGTTATTTGATTTTCCTAATAAATGACACAATCCAATAACACAATATCACTTGGGACACATCCCAGCATATTAAGATATAAATCATCAAATTTTCTCTATAGAGAAATGACCTTCACATAATATATTTGTATATGAGACCCCTGTTGTTTGATTGTGTTCCCCTATTCCTAAATTTTGATTTAATTAATGTGAACTAACTATATGAAACTCAAGGTATGGATTAAATACAACAATGAGTATATGAGTAATCAATCCACAATCACTTTCCAAATACCTCATAGGACAGTAGTCTTGAACCCATCATGTACACACGACATGGATGCTCCTTCCTAAGAACATGACCAATTAGATCATCATGGATGACTAAGAAATGCTACGTGGGATTGGAATCCCATATTCCCTTTATTTTTACATATAAATAAAATATCATTCATATTTACAGAAACACATATTAAAAATGTTAAAACTATATATAAGTTATAAAAATAAAAAAAATAATTCATGCCCCCAACTTATTCTGCGTTAACATTCACATAACTCCCATCAGATTTCATATGAACATAAAACCAATGTTCCGTTAGAAAGAAATGGTGCCCTAAATATATTTACTACATTATAGAAGTATAATGAGAAAATTTAATATATGAAATAGATATTTATTTCTTATAAATATTTAAACTAATGAAAATAAAACAATAGTTTGTCTATTTTATGAAAAACTATTTGAACTGGCATTATAGGGGATGATTTTTTTTGCTCGATATGAAATATTTTTCATGAAACATCCTAAAATAAATGACATTAATTTTAATAATAATATATTTAATTTAAACTACTTATATGTATAATGATATTAACATAATCATATATTTTTCAATACCATGTCCTTCTCATAGTGGTAACTATCAATGAAAACTTTACACTATTATCCAGGTATTATTTCTCATACCTTATAATACATTCATTGAGTTTATAATGATATATCATTGAATTTATTCCATAATCAATATTTAAAATCGTCAGATTTTTTACCCAATTATTTCAATGTCCACTTTCGTGCAATAAGATCACCAACAGTAAAGTGGAATAACATTTTAACAATGAGGTTCATTTTTTAAATATTATAATTTAATTAACTAATAAAATTAAATTGAGTTATAATGTATTATGATAAACTTAATATGGGTATTAAATACTTTAGTCGTCCAAGATTTAGGTATATGCCTCTAATCAGAATATGTAATCAGAAGGGTAACCAGATCTACTGCCAATTGGCCTAGAATATGTCCAAATAATCTAGAAGCGTCATCTATGGGGACTCTATAATAATAAAAATGGATAAATATATTTAATACATTATGAATCCAGACATTTTAAATCTTAATATTAACCACTTTAGATACTTTGTTTCCATATTTTTTTGAAAAAAAGTTATTAATAATAAATCTAGTAACATAATTCACATTAAAATATGTACCGATAACTATCACAATTTAATATCATCCAGATGAAATAGGAGTACCCACAATTTCCATCCCCATGGAGATACCATGTGATAAAACTACGTAATTTGTTGGTATTGTGCTAGATAATTATGGGACTAAGAATGGGGTTGTTCCAAACTCTCATGGGAGGGTGATAGCAAGTGTTGAAAACGTTGATGGGGGAAGACATAGGGTGTCCTAGATGTTTAGGGAGGTATGTGGATGTATCATTATGTGTTTATGTGGTTGAGGTAATGTCATCTGAGAGTCAACAAGGATCGGTGAAATTCTTCTTTCTTTCAATTACTTTCATTTAACCAACTAAAAATAACGTCATAACATATATTTCAAAAAATTCGTAAAGAAAAAAAATTAGAAATCATAATATTTTAATTGTACTGAAAAAAACACATATGAGGAACAAATATATATATATATATATATATATCAAAAAACATTTTAAAAGAATATAACTTTAATAAAAAATATTAGAACAAGATATTACCCAACATTTAAAACCAAAACCCATCTTAACACATTTTAGTTATTAATGTAAGGTTGTTCGGGCATTTATAAAACATTTGGTGTGTGAGATAAATTAAATTATGATTCTAACAAACATTCAATTAGATGAAAATCTTATAATTTAAGTGGAAATCTTGTAAAACAGGATTTTCTTATCAAATAAATTTTAGTCATACTTATTATTGTAATTTTATATCATAATGAAGGATTAAAAATACAAGAATGTAAGGTTAAAATATTAAATGGATAAAAAAAGTCCACCTACCTGAAACATGATTCCATTTGAAAAGGTAAAATTATACCACCTCAACAAGGTCCAAGACACCCTATAGAAAAAATGTGGGACCTAAAAATCTTGAAAACCCCTAATTAAAATAAATCCAAAATGTAAGAAAGAACTAAAAAAACCCAAAATCATTGGAAGTCCATGACCATAAATGGTAGTATAAATAATTTAACTCAATTAGGACTCATGAACATTATAAATCAAGAATCAACAAATGGAAGACCCAAAATTAGGTTAGGGTTTGACTATATTTTGTGAGTGGTGAGGTAGAATAGAAAAATAAACAATAGAATCGACAAATGTCCGGTGGTGACTGGGAAGGGTAGCAATGTGGGGCTGCAGCGATGGGGTAATGAGGTCAAAGGGGTGTTAGTGAATTTTTTGGGGAGATAGGGGTCAATGGATAGGGCTCTATCTTGGGGAGCATTAAATGATTAGAGGAAAAATGGGGGTTGATGATGAGGGATCGAGTTTGGGGGGAGGAAAAGGGTGGATAGTGGTGATTTCCTAGGTATAATGTGGTATTGGGGGTGAGGGAACAAGGTCTAGGGGCTCTTATAGAGGGTGGGGGTTTGGGTGAAGTTGATATAATAATTATTTTCTAAAAAACATATAGAAAATTAGAAGTGGTTTATGAAAACTACCTATACATTCCTGTATTTATGTAGTGAATAGAAAACCTCTAGAGCACTTTATTAGTATAGCTCTCTAAAGATAACAATAATTTATTATCCATTCTATAATGAGATATTATAATTCAAATAATATATCTCACTAACTAAAATTTTTTCATCATAAAATACTAGAAAATCTTCTTCTTCAATATTTTAATTCTAAAAGAATCATGGTAAATAAGAAGAATATAATCAACCTAAATTATAAATATAAGAAAATAAACATCATTTAATCTCTAAAAACATAATTATAAAAATATTTCCTCTTAATTATCCAATGATAAATGAAAAACTCAAAAAATTACAATTGTCTCATTATTACATATGACCATATAAAATCTTCTTCAACTTTTATACATGATCCACTTTACCAATTTCAATAAAAATTTATAGATTCACTGTAAAAATATTCTCCTATAAAACACCATAGAGGAAACCAATTATTATATATATGTTCTCAATCTGTATATAAAAACTATTAGTCAATTCCTGAATAACTTGAATGGAAGAAATTTTAAATTTTTTTTTGAAAATTTCATAAAATCATTACCTATTTTATAAAATAATCCATTAATAAATAATGTTTATTTATATCATAAAACAAAACTAGATAATTAGTTTTAATATAATAAATTCATTTACTTTTCTAATATCTCTTAAATTTATTGAAATTCAACGGGTTAAATTTTTGCCTTTCTTGAAATTATGTCCTCTCATCATCCACTACAGCAACCCATTTCGTCAACTACTCATATTGCATCACCACATTAAATGATTATAATTTTCCTCTTTCCAAAATAAGAATATACACATCATGTGAATGATAGGTAGAAGTGGTTCAATTTTAATATGACCACATTAGTGGAACGTAGGGTTCATTAAAAACCATGGGAATTGGATCATCATAAACAATAAGTGCATCGAAAATATCAAATCTAATATGTTTATGAAGAACATAATTTTTCAAATAAAATTGATAATAATAATAAAATCATTAGGAAAATTTTAATTAGAAACTATCATATGACTAATAAAATGATTATAATTGGGAAAATTGAATTTTTATCCCATATTAATGTGTACAATATTCTAATACTTAATAAAAACTAAATCATTACTTCTGATTAGTTTCTTTAAAATATGATTTTAGATCTTATAATATGACTCATCATTTCCATATCCTATAATAATATACTATTGTGTCTTACCATAAAACTTTGACTTATCATATCATGAAACATGAACAAAAACCTTGCAACCAAGAAAAAAAAGTGATCATACTCGATTTATTTTCCATACCAAAACCAATCTGGAGTGTCATCATACAAAACAACTACATATGATAAATTGATAATATTTTAAACATTTCATAATTCCACTACCTAAAAATTTCTAGGAAACATTGATTCTAAAAGTAAACAAAAAAATGTTTTCTATTAAATTTATATCCATTAGATGAGTTAAATAATTTATTTGAGGTGTCATAAGAGGATTATTTTCATATAAAATACATTACAATCTAAAAAACCTGAAAAAGGAAAAACTTAATCACCCACATTGTCAATGATAAATATTTTAGATTCTTATTGATTTCCCATTCAATTAAATCATGAAGCATCTTAAAATAATTGATCTTGAAAAACGATTCACTCAAAATATATAATCAACTATTGCATGAATATTCATCAGTAAAATTCCCAAAATAAAGTCTTTAATTAAAAATATTTTATTTAAAATGACTAAAAATTTATAATGAAACAACACAAGTTCCCATGACATTTAGTGGGAAGTATAACTATTGAAACTAACCATGCTGTATTTTTAGACATATTGTGATTACATCTGTCCAATTTGACATCTGATAAACATAGTAGAAAATTTATCTTATCCATAAAACTAATTCCCTTCTCACTAATTTGGTTGACCCTATTATAATATAAATTTTAAGAAACACTAATCTCATTGGCACAATGTGTATCACAAGATATAGTATCTCTGGTACAATAAAAACATTACTACTTTTACTGTCATGACTCTATATTGGATCCATTTTAAATCATCCATTTTCTATCTCCAAAATTAATGAAAGATCATAATAAAAAATTACACAAGTTGAAATTAGATCTAGAAAAATATCAATGTAATATAAACCCTTATTCCAAATCTACTTAATACTTTTTCTAGTATCTAAATGAATTTTTCTAATACCTATGATGTCATTGACCATTATTAACCATTATTAAAATCCAAAAATTACCTGGTTCTAATTATGTAAATAATACATCACATGATTTCATTTAAAAAGTGTGAACTATCCAAAACACAATAAGATTCATCAAAAGAAATATTAATGTAATCAAAAATATTAAAAATATTCCCCCCTATAGTTGTGTAAACATAATCATCCCCATAAATATTTGTTTTATGTTGATTATTATTATTTAATTTTCCTTTTTCAATTCATGACATGAAAAATTACATGCTATTATTTACTATAATTATGAAACTCAAACCCTTTCAACCTCCCCCAATATTATCTCCTTCCTTCACCTTTACATAGGATTCTTTGTCCTTGATTCCTTTCTTGAATTAATCACCTATTCTTTGTGACCAAAATATATGAAGAATATATTTCATCGTAATGTTTCCTAAGATCTT
The DNA here is from genome assembly GCA_963277665.1 of Viscum album. Lineage (NCBI taxonomy): Eukaryota > Viridiplantae > Streptophyta > Magnoliopsida > Santalales > Viscaceae > Viscum > Viscum album. The sequence goes on from OY728130.1 coordinate 1,264,249,325, forward strand.
CACTAAAAACCATAAACATGAAAGAACTAAATTTTATGGTACTATTAGAATTATAATGGGTTTAATTAACATGAAAATTCCCCCATGAAATTGGTAAATTATTATGTATCCATGGTTCTAAAACCTCATCTTAAAAATAAATGTGCAATCCAAATAACTAATCCAAATATCCCTGAAATTTACTTAAACAATAATAAATATAAATAAATTTTTATACCATATGTTTTTCATTTGTTTGAGAACAAATAATTTATCATTACCCTTCATGGAATCATAATTGGTCTCAATATTGTCGCAAATGTTTTTATAATGGTAGATATTGAAAATATGATTCTTCACACTATCTTTAACCCACTTGAAAATAAAACCACAAACCATCTCGTGATCAAACTCCCATTATTCATTGGATATTCACTTATGCTTCTGGGTACCAAACACCAGCATATATATTTTCTTGAAACAAATTATGATCCGTCATTTTTAATCATTATTTGGGATAATTAGTTCCATTGAGTACGATTATCATGCAATAATTTTCATAAATGACTTTTGAAAAGAAAAATTATTTCTTTAACACTAGATGTTGGGAATGGTGTTAAAAAGGAAATAAATATACGAAAATAAAAACATGGAATGGAATAAGATTTATCTTATTGAATAAGAAATAAAATTAATTATTATAAATAATAGTATAAAATATTAATGCATTATTTTTAATAATCAACAAAGATGTGGAACCTCCAAAAAAGGGGGAAACGAAATTTTCTAGCCATATAAGATGAATCTATTAAACTTAAATAGTACGTGGTAGAGATTATCAAATAAGAGAAGGATATAAAAAATATAAAAAACAAATATAATAGAAAAATATTTATAAGATTTTGTTCTAAAAAGAATATTGGAAATAATTACATCATCTAGAAATAAGGAGTGAGAAACAAATCTGGTCATACGGACATTATGAAAATTAAATGAATAAATCGGTTCTAAAAGAATCCCAATATCAAATAAAAATAATTTGTTGATAAAACATGACAAAAATATGAATCTTGATCTACATTTTAACATTACACAAAATTGCCCTATCCTAAATCCCTCAAGTATAATGCTTGAAAACCACCTCCAAAAAAATAAAGTATCTTTTTGACCCATATCATTATTTATTCTATGTTTAATAAAATAAAACTGAGACACCTATGTGAGAAAGACCAAAAATGTTAGGAATCTAGACATAGAACTAATTAAATTTTCCATATAGTATGGTACTAACCCCCTTTTCTATATGTGTGGATATTTTCCATTCAAAAAAACTTATAAAACCTCATTCCCACTCTATAATACCTCCAAAGAGGTAAGGCATCATAAATTTCTCCCTCTATGGACTCCCAAATATTATTTTGTATTCCATTATAGCTGAAATCATATTTGGTGAATAATAATTAATTATTTAAACTCTTATACATTTATGTATTATTTATATTGGCTCTATAGTGGATGGTAGGGAGCAACCATCATTATTTGATGTTGTGGTGCTATATTGTTAGTCCTTTGTCATAATGATTACCCTAAGAGGGGGTGAATTAGAGTAACATAAACTTTATAAATTATATTCATTGAATATGTTATTTTTCTCTCAAAGTGAAAAACACTATTTTCTCTCTCTTACTTTCTCTCTATGGTCAACAAAATCAATAAATCACACATAAGATTTTACATATTTCAAATTAATTGTAATTTTCCAAAGAGAATTGAAAGAATATTTCCATATGAATCTAAAACACTAAAGTATACTTCTTATATTTTTTTTCAAAATATTAAGGTATCATTGAACTTACAAACTCACTTTTCAAATAATTTATAATTATTATTACCTCTCAACATAAGGGAGAATTCACTAGTTCTTCATTTTAACCTTCTTTTTATTTTTGATAAAAGAATTTGAATGAACACCTAAAATGGTATGTATCATAATATAACTTATTACTGTTCTAGTGAGATTAATCTATAGTCATTTCATTGTCATATTATACTTTCAATTTTTCTGAAAATCTAGTAATATCAACTCTGAGAGATCTTTATCGCTCAATTCAGCAGTCTTTTGAACTATTTTGTGCAATTTAGATAATTAAACCAACACAATTTCATCCTAGTAATAAGATAAATAAGTACTTATCCTCACTTATTGGTATCATTATATGTGTTATCCAACTTTTAATGTGTTTTTTTCAACCATTAAATTACCATAAAATATCTTAAAACGTAATAACACCTTCTCTTTACAAAACCATGGATTTTTCTATATGTGCTTGGTTGTGGTGTTGATTATTCTTATATAGTATAAAATTATCCATATATTCCTCAAATATTGTTTAAAATCATCCACTATGTCTTAGGATGAGATATTAATTATGATATATGGAATGTTCATATCCCCTACAATGTTTCCGCACGAAGTTGATCAGATCTAAAAAATAGAGCTCAACTTCAATGCACCACGATCTATGCATGATCTCTATAACATCTTCTGAACACATTGATGAGTTATATTGATTTTATATTCTTATGTTATAGTGTAGGAACTTATAGAATTTGAGATCACTAAAGTCTATATTTATATTAAAATCAACCCCTTGTAAATACAATGAGTAGTTATAATGTGGATGTCTCCTCATAAAAAGTGTTACAATGTAGCCTATTCTCTAAAAAATAACCATGAATGTTTTATGGGAATTCAATATTCCTTCAATGACACTCTTTGGTGTGACCTTATATTTAATGTTAAGGAACTCTAAATATTCATGGGGAATAAAAACTCTTAAAATCTTCCTATGGAGGTCCTCTATGTTGTAGTCTATTGATATGTGGAATAACCCATTTGAACATTTTACCTAGTCAAAATTACCTCCAAATTTATTGTTCATAGTAAGACTTAATCACTTTCAAAATTCTATTTGATATTGATAAATGTTTGTGGTCACCTATAGCATTATTTGTTGACATGGAGAAAAGAGGATAAAACCCCCTTTTCTGATGGAATTACCTTCATCATTTCCTACCTTCACAAATTCCTATGACTGCCTTCATGGTTATCACATGATCACTCATGTTGTCACACTGAGTTATGTGGTTCTTGATCCCAACAACCATCTTTTCTAGTGGATACTCGAGTTCTAGACTTCAATAGGATTTTCACTATTTTTAAGATTCTATAACATTAATTATGGTGCGGCTAGTCCTCTATGGTGTTATATAATTATCATTGAAAATGTAAATACCTTCATATAGTATAACTTGATTACCTATATGGAATGAATGTTTCTCTGCATTATATTCTCTCCAAGATAGTCACATCTACTATAAAATATAGGGTTAACTATATTCGGTTTGTCTCACTGAAAGATTTATTTTCGAGAAACAAAAAATCTAATGGATTCAATAAATCCATAGAAATTCATTAAAAATATTCATTTATTCACAACATCAAAACTTATATAATTTTTAATAGACAAAAACCCTAGATAGCATAAAATGGAATTTTCAAACATTTTCCTCCTTTGAGTTTTTTTATAATTCCATTGTAACCACCCTTCTTTCATTATGAAATAATAAATATAGAATCACACATAGCTGAACAAATTGTTTCCATTCATTCCTTCGAAAAAATTCTCAATGATTCATTAATCATAACTTATAAGATCATTTGATTTTCGGGTCAATATGAGAAATTAGAGTTATATGAAATAATTCCATTGATAACACATATTTTCACTACATGAATCAAACATTAAATTATTCAATTTTTATCCCATTAATATATACACAAATATATAATCAAGCACTCTCCTCATACATAAGTGATTTCTCATCAGTAATAATGTTGGAGCACTATTCTGCAAATTGATTCTCCCAAACACTAAGAGTTCTTTCTCATTCTTTATCAACAAACACAAAGGGAACTTCCTTAAATATTTAAAAAAAATGGAGTTTGAAACCAATATATTGAATTGAGGAGAGAATCCATATATTTCTCATAAAGAAATTACCATATGGGAGTGGGGTTCCATCTATAAGACTATATGATGATATGGATTTGGTTAGATACTAAGATATAACCAATTTCATGAAAAATACACAATGTGTAAAGCCTTATTCAAAATCTTAGCAACTTGATTTTCAGTGGGAACATACTCTAACATCATAACCTTTTTTTACTGTATCCCTAATGAAAATATATGTAAACTCAATTTTCTTCATCATTGAGTGATGAATGGAATTTTTTAATATTATTATCATATGTGAGTTGCAACACATGATATGAATTTGAGATAATATATGAATTATAAAATCATCAAACTATTATTTCATCCATATCAATTGGGTATAAGATTATATTCCAAAAATATATTATTCTAAATACAATTCTCAATAAAATTCATTATTTATTTTTCACTTTACAAAAAATATATAGGATCTTACAATGTTGAATTTCTGACCGCATTGTCGAGCGCGTCAAATTAGTTGTTTAATTTTGACAAGAATTTCTGCAGTATAGCATAAACCCTAGGTCGTCTCTCGATGGAGTATAAGATCATTAATTTAAATAGAGTTTTGATTATGAAATTTTAAGTAGAATGAGGTTTTTTGAAACTAGGGGTTTGATGATTAAAAATTAAAATAGAAAATGAAAGCGATAAAACAAAGTAGAAATGAACAATATTAATTAAGTGTGATCAACCCGGGGTACTCTCATGATTTTCATCCTTCATCACTTCATGATATAGGGTTATAATATTTTAATCCCTGGTTTATAACAGCTAGAACCCGAATGTTACTAAGTTTATACTAGTATACCTCCAAGGGTTCAGTCAAAAACACACAACGATTCACTGGACACTGCCGATTATTGGGTCATTTGTGTTTGACATCATAACTGAAACTCACCAAGGAAACACATGAAGAACTGAATTTGTTGTCCATGTTTGTAAGTTATTTAATTGTGATACCATGAAAAAAATGTACATGACCTTGACAGTACTTATGCGAGTTAAATTGACCAATATGAACCTCACAAACACAGCAATTGAAAGGGGGAAAACGATGTGGTGAAGGGTGTGTGAAACATCACATGAATGGGTACCCCCAAACATGATCATATGAGATGAGCATGACATACCAGTACATAAATAAATAAAATAAAATAATATGATGATTAAAAACAACACAAAAACCTAAAATTAATAGTATAATTCAAATATAACAATCATGAAGCTTGGGATTGACATGACGTTCCTCCCCGGGTGATCACAAGGGGTTTAGAATTCCATGGGAGGGGAGGAAGAAGAAGATGTTGAAGTAGAACTTCCCATATCCACCTAAAATTATAGTGATTATGAAAATACCTCTTTGAGACTCCAAAATGGAAGAACCTTGCCTCTGGTTAGAACTCACAAATGGGGTGCCCAAGGTGCCAATTTATAGGCAAAGTAGGAGGTGGTTTTGGGAACCCTTATTTCGATAATCCTCTATGATGATGGTTTTGGCCTGTCAGACAGTCATAAATAACATTTACAAAACTAAAAAGTTATTAGACGACACCTTTTATACCTTAATTTCAATGTTAGAGGATGGATATGGAATATAACAAGAGATTTTATTGAAATAAAGATGCAATGTTTTGACACCATGCAGATCCAATTTATTGGAAAGATCAGTTTGTATGATCCTTTTAATGAATGAATTGGGCTTAGATTCCTTCATATTAAATGAATCTGATAGAATCTGGGACCAGATCACAAAGTTGCAGCCCATTTGAATTAACGGTTAAGTAAAAACATGCATTTTATTCCACCGGTGTTCTTGGATCATGTGCATATTGGCCCATATTTCTTGGACTTCATCATGGGTCCTCCAAATCACCTCCACCTATAATATAATTATCAAAAAAAGTAACATTTCCCGTTTTAACAGTTTTAAACACAAAATAATTGAATCAAATATGTACTGAATTATTTTATTATACTTGTAATATTCAATACAATAATAGTTTAATACATTGGTATATGGGTGAAATAAAACATTGAATCATGGTACGATCACACCCCCACACCTAAACATTTTCACTTTTGGGCAATGTATAATATCCCAATAATGTCCTACTCCTAAATCAAAGGTGCGAAAACATCTAATATTCTTTGGAAATTAAATTCATCATGTCTGGTTTTTGGAATCAATTTTCCTATCATTTTTCTTTTCACACATTCAAATTTGTTCAACTTCATTTGTTAACTCATGCAACATGTCGCAACCTACCTCACCTAAAAATTTTCCCTCTTCACTCAATGATCTTATGAAAGTGGATTTATTCCCTTTTCTCAGATTTCATGCGATCTTAGCGTATGATTATATTGATTCAAAGATCTCTACCGGTAGAAACTAGTGTGCTACTCAAGAGGACGTTCAACTGGATATTCTGGGGTTCAAGGGTTGGTAGGATTTAATGTTTCAAAATTTGAGGCTTAAGAGGAGTATTTAATCTCTTTTATACGAAACATGTCAAAATTTATCAATTGTTCACAATGAATATACACACTCAACACCTCACAAAGTGTATCACCTCAAACTCACTCTCTTCGTTGTCCATTTTGGGGGTCACAACCAAACAATGAAAAATAATGAGTAAACATCCTCTTTCTCCATTTAATTCTTTTGTTCTGTTTTTTTCTCAATGTAAATAACTATTTTTTTTGTTTTTTTGGAGATAATTAGGGAAACATGTATAAAACAATGATGTAATATGTCTTTTGAACCCATTTCCCAAGGAAAATGTAGGCACCCTTTATATTAACCCATAACAATGAATCTCTCCCCATAATTCCCATAGAAACACCCACCCACCCACACATGCTGAAAATAAAAAAGAATATAAAGAAGATATGGGTAGGTAGGGACAAATTAGCTTGTAATGTGGGAACCTAACAGGCATTTCATGGTATCTAAGGCTTAAGAATGATAAAATGTAATGTTGTCTAAAAATAGAGGTTAATTGTACAAATGGATTTCAATGAACGATTTCCTCTATCATGAATGTAGCATCCTTGAACCTTATGACTTAATACAGAATCAAGGAAAGTTCTAGTTTCTCTACATGACTCGAGAATCTCAAAAAAGTGATTAAAAGGAAGAATATGGAATAAAGGGCTCAAAATGTCTCTCAGGTAAGGGATTAAAATATTGGTCAGTGCTAATGAGGCATTGGTTTCAAAAATTCATTAAACACATAATAATGATTAGATAATAAAAATTATATAAAAAGATTTCATATCAACATTAATTTGAATTTTTTTCCATAAATAGTGTAATTTTCAACACAATCAACTGAAGCATGAAAAATTATTTTGGATATTCATTTTAAGATCATTTTTTATCTAAAAACAAAAAATAAGGAAAAATAAATCAAAAATGAAAACAAATTTTTCTTGTTTAATTTTAAAAAAAAAATTGTTTTTATTTAACCCTAACTATGACATATCACCCTCTCCCACACCTAAAAGTTAAATTATCGTCAATGAAATTATTTTAAATAAATAATCAAGTAAATAAAAGGTAGGAAGAAGGGATAACCTGCTAAGTGGTGTCATATGTGGCATCTATCAGTTAGATTTCATCCACGACATGCTTTGGAAAATCCCCATAGAAGTGTTTTAGCCTATTACCATTAACATTTTCCACTCTTCTCATACAAAAACTATATATCACCAATAGGGTACACATCAGCAACGGTATAAGGATCCATCCATTTAGAACGAAGCTTAACTGGGTGGAGCTTTAGCCTGGAATTAAACATTAGAACCTTCTCACCAATATTGAACTACCACTGACGAATCATGCTATCGTGGATAAGTTTTTTCTTCACTTTATATATTTGGGAGTTCTCATATGCATCCCATCAAATTTATTCTTACTCTTGAATCTACATCTTTCTATGCTCACCTGCATCTGAAAGATTCATATTAAATTGTTTAATAGCCCAATATGCATTTTTTTACCTCCATTGGGAGGTGACAATTCACTCCAAACACAATTCTGTATGGTGACATTCTGAATGGAGTTTTAATAGTTGTACAGTATGCCCAATTTGCATCATCCATGTGCAAACTCTAATCATTCTTATTGGGTTGTACCATTTTTTCCAAAAAAAAATTAACTTCCTGATTTTAGATTTCAGCTTTTCTGTTAGTTTGGGGTGACATGAAGTGGATAATTTATGATCAACACCATATTTACGAAGAAAAATTTTCATGATGAGATTGCATAATTGTGAACCCTGATCACTAATGATGAATATCGGTAAAACAAACCTACTAAAAATTTGAGACCTCAAAAAATCAACAACCACATGAGAGTCATCGGTCCTAGTGACCTTTTCTTCCACCCATTTAAAAATATAGTCAACAACCAATAAAATGTATAAAAAGTCAAATGAATTTGGAAAATGCCCCATGAAGTCAATGCCCCAGGCATCAAAAATTTCACAGAATAGCATGGGTTGTTGGGGCATTTCATTCCTCTTAGAGATATACCCTATGAATTGACAATGACTATATGACATGAAAAATCTTTGGCCATCCCTATATTGTTTTTCCCAATAAACTCATGAGTCAATAATCTTTCGATCTGTACGTTGAGATCCAAAGTGGCCCCCACAGGCAAAGGTATGGCAGAAGGTCAAAACCAAAGTGAACATATGGTCCGGGACACACCAATGAACTACTTGGTCACTAAAAATTCTCAACAAGTATGGCTCATCACAAATATACCCCCGAGAATCATGCATATGTCTATGGGATTATAATGTGCTAAAATCAGTGGGGACCATATATGTTTCTAGAAAATTCACAATGTATGCATACTATGGGGTAAGGTCCACAACATCACAAAGGTTCTCATGAGGGAAGAATTATCTAATGGGGATGGTGAGTCAACATGATAGTCTAACGGTGGGGAAATCCTTCTAATGTGGTCAGATACTACATTTTCCACTCCTCTCTTATCTCTAATCTCAAGGTCAAACTCCTGGAGGAGGAGTATCCACCGAATGAGGCGAGGTTTAGCTTCAGTTTTCTTTAGGAGAAAATAAAGGGAAACATGATCAGAATGTACAATTATTTTTGACCCAATAAGATATGAACCGAATTTTTTCAAGGAAAAAACAATATAAAGAAGTTCTTTTTCAGTGCATGTGTAGTTCACCTGGGCTGGGTCAAGGGTACGTGAGGCATATACAATGACATGAAGATCCTTCTCAACAATTTGTGGTAAACATTCCCCTACTGCAAAGTTAGAGGCATCACACATAAGTTTGAAGGGGAGATCTCACCTTGGTGGTTGGATAATGGGAGGTGATGTGAGACTCATTTTTAGTGAATTTAAATAATCCTCACATTTTTTTATCAAAACCAAATTCATAATCCTTTTGTAATAACCGGGATAAGGGAAGTGCGATATTACTAAACTCTTTAATGAATCGGCGGTAAAAACTAGCATGACCCAAGAATGATCATACCTCACGAACACATTATAAATATGGAACGGTTTAAATTAATTAAATTTTAGATTAATCCACTTGAATTAACTCTTTTGAAATAACAAGCTCAAGAACTATCCCTCGTTCAACCATGAAATGGAATTTCACGTAATTTAATACTAGATCTTTTTCTATGCAACGACGGAGGATACAACCTAGGTGTGACAGACAATCATCAAAATAAGTTCCATAAACTATGAAATCATCCTTAAAAACTTCCATGCAATTCTTAAGGTACTCTAAAAATATACTCAACATACAACTCTGAAAAGTAACAGGAGCATTAATAAGACCAAAAGGAACCCTTCTGTATGTAAATGTGCCAAATGGATAGGTAAATGTTTTCTCTTCTTGATCCTCAGGGGCTATATGGATTTCAAAATAACCCGAATAGCCATCAAGGAAGTAATAATGGGACTTACTAGCCAATAATTCCAACATTTGGTCAATGAAAGGAAGAGGAATGTGGTCCTTCTGTGTGGCTTGATTTTTTCGATGATAGTCAATACAGACTCACCAACTATTTTTCAAATGTGTTGGAACCAATTAATTCCTTTCATTTGACACAACTATTATTCTTATTTTTTAGGCACAATTTTCACTGGGCAAACCAATTTACTATCAGATATAGGATAAATGATCCCTACAGTAATTAATTTACTGACTTCCAATTTTACAACTTCAAGGAGAGTGGGATTAAATTAGTTTTGAGATTGAATTATGGGATTAGCCTCATCATACAAACGTATATGGTGCATACAAATAGATGGGATAATGCTGGGAATATCATCCAATGTCCATATTATTTCATTTTTACAATCTCTCAAATGTTTGAGAAGTTTTGATTCCTATTTTGGAGAGAGTTTATTCGAAATAATGACTGTAAATTTGACAGTACAGTCAAGATATGCATATTTTAAATTAGAAGGAATTATTTTATGTTCCAACACCGGTGGTTTTTGGATTGAGGGAGGGGATTTAGGGGGAATGAGGCCCATTAAACTGTCTATCTGCTCATTTTTATTCTCTAAATATAGATAATCTATTGAAATGAGATTTGTAAAATCATCGATGGTCATGGGTACCTTATAATGAACACACTCCTCAATTAAAGCACAAAATTTACACTTTTTAGATCCCACACAACACTAGAACCTCTAATCAATACTCAAATCAGCCATGGGTGAAGAAGAGGAAAAGGAATTAGTGTATGGATTGAGGAGAGAATTGTGTGTGTGTGTGAATCATTTGAGATCACTTCCATCGAATAGATAGGAAGAGTGGAGTTCTCTTTAATGGGGTGTTTCATAGCCTCATGGATGTTAAAACTTACATTTTCTCCTCAAAATTCCATGAAAAGCATACCATTGTGAACATTTATGATCGTGTTTTCTATTTTTAGGAATGTCTTCCCGAATATGAGAGGAGCGTGTCCTTGGGTTTGGGTATCTTCTATCTCGAGAATATAGAAATCAGAGGGGAAGATGATATTCTTCACTCTTACAAGGACATCCTCAATCACTCATGTTTGATAAATAGTACTTCAATTGAAATGTTTTATGACAATTCCCATTGGTTGAAGCTCCTAAACTTGCAGAGAAGTATACATCGAGTGAGGGATTACATTAATGGAAGAACATAAATCTAGAAAAGGATCAGAAAAAAAATGTCTCCCCTACGGTACATGTTAACATGAATGTGCCTGGATCCTTGAATTTGGTTGGAATTGAGGGTTCAATCAAGGCCGATACATTCCTTCCCAAGATGACTCACTCATTCCCCTTTAATCTTCTTATATGGGTGCAATGCTCTTTATGAAATTTGGCATATCAAGGGATTCTCTTAACTACATCCAATAGAGGAATGTTAACATAAACTTTTTTAAATGTATCCATTATTTCATTGTCATTGTCATTGTAAAATTTTTTCTTAGATATAGTTAGTCTTTGAGGGAAAGGAAAAGGAATGGATTGTTCATTGGAATCCTTAATTATAATTTGATTACACTTTTTTCTTTTTTTTCTTTTCTTGATAAATTTGAGGGTTGGAGAAGAGATTTTTCAAGAGGGGGACATACCTGTGCCATTGAATCAGTTGAATGAGAAATTTAATTACCACTATGAAGTATAACTATATATAAATTACCTTTTTTTCACTGGATTTTCAATGGGTTGGGATTGTAGTTGTCCGGAAACTTGTATCTTAAGCTCACTGATGGTGTTCTCCAATTGTTCCACTTGAGTTCATAGGTCTTGAATTGCCTATTGTGTAGTCTGTTGGAACTAGAGGTTCTGGGTTTCCATTTGTTTCACATTACCCTCCAGGCTTGGTTCAGATTTGGGAGGAGGATGATTGTTTAGAGATTTTGATGGATAAAAAGTTTTCATACCATGGCCTTGATGATACCAATTCTGCTTGGGGTAGCTTGAGTTTCCTCCTTGTCAGTATTTGGGTTGTGCTTTCCACCCATGGTTTGGATTTGGCCTGAATTGTTCCTAATTGAAGGGAGGTACTTGATCAGAATGGACGCCCTGGGAACACAGCTGCACAAGACTCAAGTGAATCTTGAAGTTGTGGGCACTAATCAAAAAACAATGTATTATCAAAACAAATACCACAATGTAGTGGAAAAGGAGGAGATTGTGAGTTACCTTGTGCTAGAGATAATTTCCATATAAGGGTATGCATATCATCATATTTATTATCTACCTTTTGTTATAAGGATTATTGACTTACCTCATGAGGTCCTGGGGTTGGTGAAATTGCTCGTGTACCAAAATGTTGTGCATTTTGAGCCATGTTGGCTATTAAGTCACGATCGGCAGAATGAGTTTTATCAACTAGGGCACCACCAGCTTCAGCATTAATCATTCCAAGATCCATGAGGATAAGTCCCTCATAAAAGTGTTGGATTAATAGCTGTTCATTAATCTGGTGATGGGGGAAGCTTGAGCAAATCCTTTTGAATCTTTCTCAGTAATCATGAAGGGTCTCTCCTTGTGATTGCCTAATTCCACAGATTTTTTTCATAATTGATGTCGTTCGGGAGGTAGGGAAGAACTTATCTAAAAAGTTTCCTTTAAGGTCATTATAGCCCCCAATCATGGTAGTCAAATATTGTAGTCAATATTTGTCTACACCATCAAGGGAGAAAGGGAAGGCCCTAAACTTGATTAACTCTTGAGACATGTTTTGGGGTTTCACGGTGGAGCACACTATGTGAAACTTCTTATGGTGTTTATGAGGGTCCTCACTGGGAAGACAATGGAATTTAAGAATAAGGTTGATGAGACCTGATCTCAGCTCAATGTTGGCTGCTTTCTTGGGATATTGGATGTACGCTGGTTGGTACTCCACATCAGGGGTGGTCAGTTCTTTTCAAGTTCTATTATTCGCATCCATGTTTTCTTGGATAATATTGGGTTCATTTTTTTATTCGTTTATGAACACTTGACGTTCCACAAAGGTTTTTGTATTGTAACTTGATTGACCTTCTCTAGATGCCTTGATTTGTGTGTGATGTGATTTTTCAATTTCAGGGTCAAATTCAAGTAGTGTTTCTTTACCAGATCATGTCATTCAAATAAGTTGTGATGTTTTTGTTTTTAAATATGGATAAAATAAATTAATATGGGTGAAAATATAATATAATTATATAATAAATAATTATATAGAAAGGTATAGAGAAGAAGAAGATAGAGAGAGAGATAAAACACACCAAAAATAACCAAAAATAAAGACAAACCCTAAAAAACAATCAAATGGGGGTGGGGTATTTAAAGGAGTACAAATTGAGAAGTAAAATAAATAAATAAAAGGAAATAATGAAATGAAATTATCTTCACTCCCTGGAAATGGTGCTAAAATTTGATCACATTATCAAGCACGTCAAATTAGTTGTTTAATTTTGACTACATTTTATGTAGTATAGCAACAAACCTAGGTCATATCTTGATGGAGCCTTAGATCATTAATTTAAAAATAGGGTTTTTATTATGAAATATGAAGTAGAATGAGGTTTTTTAAAACTTGGTGGTTTGATTATTAAATATGAAAATAGGAAATGAAAGTGATAAAAAAGTAGAAATGAACAAGATTAATTAAGTGTGATCAGCCCAGGGTATTCTCATGATGTCCATCCTTCATCACTTCATGATATAGGGTTATGATCTTTTAATACATGATTTTTAACACCTAGAACCATAATTTTACTGAATTAATACTAGGATACCTCCTCTGTTTCAGTCGAAAATACACAATGATTCACCAGACACCGCTAATGATTTGGTGATTTGTGTTTGACATCATAACTGAAACTCTCCAAGGTAACACACTAAGAACATGATGTTCTATCCATGTTTTTATGTTATTTCATTTTGATACTGTGAAATAAATGTACATTAAATTGGCAGTGCTTATGTGAGTTCAATTGACCAATATGAACCACACAAACACCGCAATTGACAGGGGGAACAGGAAGTGGTGAATGGTGTGTGAAACATTACATGAATGGGTACCCCCAAACATGATCATATGAGTTGAGCATGACATACCAGTAAATAAATCAATAAAATAAGAATATAGGATGATGAACAAAAACAAAAAAACCTGGAATTAAAAGGATTATTCATATATTGAAAACATGAAGCTTGGGATTTATGTCACATTCCTCCCCGGGTGATCACAAGGGGTTTAGAATTCCATCAGAGTGGAAGAAGAAGAAGACATTGAAGTATAACTTCCCATATCCTACATAACATCTAGTGATTATGAAAAGACCTATTTGGGACTTCAAAATGGAATCACCTTTCCTCTGGTTCGATGTCACACATGGGGTGCCCACGATGCTGATTTATTGGCAAAGTAAGAGGTGGTTTTGGGCACCCTGATTTCAATAATCCTCTTGGTATATGGTTTTGGCCGGATTGAGAGTCATATATAACATTGGAAAAAACTACAGAGCTATTGGTGGAAACATAGTATACATGCATGTAAAATTTGGATTCCGGATATTGAATATAATAACAGATATGTTCGAAATACATAGTCAAAGCTTTGTCCCCGTACAAATCCACATTATTGGACAGTTCTGTTTGTATGGCCCTCTTAATGAATGAATTTCACTTCGGTTCTTTCATATTAAATGAATCTTAACAAATTTCAGACCATACCACAATGTTACATCCCATTTGAATTCACTATTAAGTAGAAACATGCGTTTTATTTCACTAGTTTTCTTGGAACATGTGCAGATTGTTCCATATTTCTTGAACTTCATCATGGGTCCTCCAAATCACCTCCACCTACAATATAATTATCAAAACAAGTTACATTGAATTTTTTAAATTTGTTAAACACAAAATATTTCAATCAAACATAGAGTAATGTTTTTTTATTATACTTGTAATTTTCAATACAATACCAGTTTAATACATTGGTATAAGGGTGAAATAAAACAGTGAATCGTGGTACGATCAACTCCCCTACCTAAGTTTATTTTAAATCAACCACCATACCTTCCCAATCAGCATCCATAAATCCCCCGAATTGATTATATAAATTTCTATAAAAATTATACCCTAAATAAATGGATTGATTGATAATTCATACTATTTTCATCATAGACTTCATGTGACTATTTTGGGAAAATATCATATAAAGCATTTTTAAGAGTTACAAACACATTTTTCAGGTGAGTAGTTATCAAGTAAATAAAAACACTAATAATAATTCTTTAGAGAGAGACGTCAACTACTTATTGTTCTTTGTCCTTAAATAATTTCATACTACTCTCCATTTGATTAGCAATCAATTTAAAATAATTTATCTAAAACCTCTTCAACAGATGGTATATTTTGGTTAGGGGATGAATTTCACATCTTAAATTTAAATCCCCTACTGTCCAAGGAAAAAGGATAATTCCCTATTGTTGGTATCTCCAATTTACACCTCATTAGTTTTAAAAACGTCTTGTATTAAGTACCATATGAGCCACCAAATATAATTAAATTGTTGTATATGATCCCCAACATCTGTGACACTTACTAATTATTAATATAAATTTTGTGATCAACACAACCTCTATGATTACCATGATTTTTTATGTACTGATCTAGTCATGAGTACCAAGATCTTAATGCCTATTTTAGACCATATACAACTTACATCAACCAAAACACTTTTTTCATCACCATGAACGATAAATCAATTAGTTTTATTTATGTAGACATCTTATTTAAGGAATATATTAATGAATTCGAATTTATTATACATTTTATACACTTTAATACTATTTTGTAAAATCTTAGCTAGAAAATATGATGGTTTTGCGAAGGAAAAATAGTGTAAATGTTTAATCAGTATCAATTATTTCAATCTTGGAAAAGGTATTTCACACTTTATACACCTCATTCCTTGTAAAAACACTATATTTATTTTGTTGTTTTATGGAGAATATATTTTTTCTTAACAGTCTTATTTTCATGCCTTTAGAAAACTTCAAATGTCTTTTTTAAATGTCCAAGATTTTAATTCGTATCTTGAACCCAACATGCATCCATGGATGCACCATAAAATTATTTTGGTTCCACCTAAGTACCGATGATGTTTTTTTCAGATCCTTCATTAGTATTATTTAAACTGAAGATATTTAATCCCCAACAATATTTTTATCAATTATTTACAATATATTGAATTTTTTTTAATTATTGTTCCTGTTGTGTCTCTTTTACCATCAGTGATATCATCAGAGTTTACTTCACCCCATTACACTCCCTATGAGTTGAATTAATATTCAACTCTTTCCAACATGAAAATTGGACTATTTTCTGTGAATTATACCCATTCATGTTAGAAATATTCTTTCCTTGATTAAAATTATACTCATTATTAGTCACAGTAACATCAGGTATTTCAACCATTTTACCAAACCAATTAATATAGTGCCAATATTCTATTACCAAGGATAAATAAACAAGAATGGTCAATTCATATACACATTTTTAAAAATGTATACTATTGTTTTTATTCAAAATAAAACACTATTTTCCATAAACCTGGATGTATTTTATTCTGGAATTATTTTCATAACAAATTTCGTAAAGATATTATATTAATTTGGACACCAAAACAACCAAATAGAGAAAAAATATTATTAAAACCACTTATTTATAATAATTATCTAGTAGGAACTTTTCAATTAGTATATTACAATACATGATTTTGATGATGTGAATTCTCTTATCAAAAAATGTATTCTATTGATGAGTACTTACAGCTAACACTTGGTGATTATTGTTGTGTTTTTATATTTATCCATGCACTTAGGTTTTTATAAATTTCATTATATTATATGTTAAAAGATTCAGAATTTTATTACTATTTATTTTCAAAATCTCTCTAATATCAAGTGATGCACTTCAACCCTTTATTTTTGTAAATGATTGCAATAGAATAATTCATCCTGAAAAAATAATAAACAAATGACACAAAATACCTTTTTCCATAAAATTCATTAACAGATATTAACTCGAACACATCCCCATGACCAAGATACAATAATCCTAATTATTTTACCTTATTATAATTGCGGGTATTTAAAATATTCTTCTAATTTTTACATGAATCCCATTTATGGATATTATCAAATTTGAGTTTAGTAAAATAGAATTATCCATCATTATTCACTATATTCTGTAATGAATGTTTGTAATAATTCCCACATTTTTAAAAAAGTCATTTTTTAATCTTTCATGGAAAACATGAACCATTTTTCTTCAGTAAGGAGATAAATATTACCTTTATCCCATCCTCTTGTGTAATAAGTGAAACATAAATTTCTTTAACTGTCCACCCCCGTTTTTCAAAACTAAATAGAATTTTCTAAGTCACACAACAAGATCATGTTTATAAAAATGATTCCAAATCCTAAATCATATAGAACATCTATTTTTATAAGATACATTCTGGTAACCTTTTATTACAAGTTATAGTGATTTTGAATACCTCTTCATTATTGATTCATACAAACACAATATTATTTAATTATATTTAAATGATAAGATTTGTATTTATATTAATGTTTGAGGTGCACCAACAATAGAGAACCCATAAATAAAACATGTTCATTTATCTCAAACAAATATTAGAAAATTTTTTATTCTAATTCAATATTTTGTTATTCCATGACTGTTGAAGAATTTCACTTGATGATTGATATGTCTTATTCTTCCCTAGGTCAACAATTTAATTTTTTATTACAAAACTAAAAATTTATTTACATTTTTCATTTTTTTCTTAGAGTTTCAATCTACTGATTCCCTCATTTAAAAATCACATGACACTTATCATTGTATCCTTTGTCCAAAATATGCTTATTTTTTCAAAAAAAATAACTCTAAAAGAAAAAAAATTAAATTCATTTGAAATTGATAGGAAATTTCTTTCCTTTTTTGGTGTTATATATCCCTAAAAACCTTTTGGAAATGAATAAAATATATTGAATGTGTATAATTTTTCCACTGTAATAATATGTAATTTTTTGTGTCTTATTCCCATTATTTTATTCTTGTTCAGTAGTCTTTTGAGCTTCTTTTGAGTCATCTTTCTTCAAGGAAGTTGATGTTTGTGTTTTAGCCTGATTAATGGGTGTCTTATCCTTAGGATCATGATCCATTATATACTTACCTTTGTTTATAAATCATTTCACTTTTAGGGTGTTAATAATCTTATCAATAGTCACTCTAAGTAATTTAATAGCTTCAACTAGGGGTTTTTTATTTGAGAAACCAAATACCGTACAAGGTGTATGTTGGATTTATTTATCATCACACTTTCATTTCCAATACCTATAATCTTTGTTGCATTCATCCGTAATTGTAACCCTTTATTTCATTGCATTTTCAATCCATCAATGATTTTATCATGTTATTTCACATTAATAATGATTTATACTTCATTTTAATTGGTTATATAAATTATAGATTTCATCATGACAATATCAACTTTTAACTCAGATATGTCTTCTTATTATAGCTTCATATAGATTTTATATTCATAAACTAATGCACTTTGCTTATAATTTTTATTACTCCATTTTTTAAGTTCTTTAATTGATTCCTCATGATATAATTGATGATCAAATTTTATGTCAACACTATCATTTTCATCATAACTACCATATTCTCTTATAATTTCAATCGTAAATAGTAAATAATCTTCTATTAGGTCCCCATAATCCTTGAATTATATCACATCTAACACATATATTATTATGTGGTTATGAGATAGTATTTTTACTTTATTTAATAATTTTCATCATTTTCTTCCAAAACATTTCAACTATTAATGGTTTATTTATAGAATATTCATCCTCGTCATCTTGTATTTTTTTAAATCATTTAGTAGTGGGATGTCCTATCTTACAACACCAAAAGTCAGAAAGTAGAAGATTTCCTTTGAATTGTTTTTCTCCTCTTGAGGTTTGAGTAAAAAAATTTATCACTTCATCAACATCACCATTGTGTAGACATTTTTAACAAAATTTTTATTTATCACTTTAAAATAAACATCCTATGATATATCCTTCACCCAAGATTCATTTTCATCATTTCTCATTTTTATACGCAATAAGTATACTACGAAGGATGTCTAGAGATAAATCCTAAAATCCTTATCCCCATGAAAAAATACCTTTTCATTGAATAATATAGTGTTTTTTTATTATTATTTTAATGATATTAATATATTCAATGTTTTTTCTAGGACCATGCTTTTCTTCATTAAGATAATTTAGATGATTAAATAATGAATCACCATTTTTTATATGTATCCTCCTAAATTAATAATTTTTATTCCATCTTGACTACAACTATTCCTCTAAAACTTTAGAATCACCTTCATAAATATTAAATAGTTTTACACACATATAATAATGTTTTTAATACATTACCATAGTATAGATAGGTTCTTCAACTATACAGATTCCATAATTCTGGGAAGTAGAAAATCACTCAAAGTACTAGCCTTTAATTCAAATTGGTGGTCCCTTAATAAGGAGAATACCATATGAGGTGGTATGTGAATCAACGCAACACAGATTTTAAAACATAAATCCCTTCATTAAAATATTTTTCTTTTTATGTAATGATAAATCATTTATCTCCTTTACATTATCTATATGGGAAATGAAATAAATAAATCACATATCTAATTTTACATGGTTCACTTGAAATGAGATAATATAATAAGAATTCAAAGGTGGTGTGACTATGATCCTAAAACACTAGAGATCACTACTTTAATTTCATTTTCACAACAGAGAAGTATCACTGAAACTTCAAACTCATTGTTCAAAAAATTGAAAAATCCCAATACTTGTCATCATAATATGGAACTCATTTCTCCTTCCATATGCACATTTATCTTCTTCATGATAAAATAATGTGAATAAATTCCTATAATGGAGTGTCTATTCAGCACAACATGATGATATTATTTGGGGATAATGCTCCAAGACTTTTCTCATCCTTATTTACATTCATTTTTATAAAAATTCTATAAATCTTCTGTAAATATCCAAATAATTTCAATGTAATTTTTTTAATTAAATGGAATTATTATGAGTCTGTGATAATTGACAGCATGTGATTCCAAGGCCCTGAGAGCCCAGAATGTATTTTTTAACTTTTTTAAGGTACGCTCAATAAATTTGTGGGCAGTTAACTCTATATTTTGAACAAGTTCACATATTAAAAATATGAGGGTTCCATTAAATCTAAAGCATCAGTATTCGCTTAATAAAATCATAACTTCAATCGGAATGGTTTGGACCAAAATGTTAATTTTTGGAATTTACAAAAAAAAAATAACTCAACGAGTTATTTTATTTCTTTCTTATAACTGTTGAGTGGTGGTGGAGGGACCATTGGGTTTTTAGACCATTAAATGGATGGTTACACTTTGTTGTGTAACCACACTATTGGGGGAATTAATAGGTTCATTAATTAAATTCATTAATGAACCTCATTAATTATTTGGTGCTTTGGTCCTCTCTTTCTTCTATTTAAATAAAGATCGGTCATGGGTTTTTTGAACTCAAGAGAGGAACCTCTAATGATATACCATAGAATCTTACACCAAACTATAATGTGGGTTCAATGACCATTGGAGGATTCAATAATGAGTTCCAAAGGACATGAACCTTCTCCTTCATCTGCAACACCCTCAAGCATGGACACTCCTTTTTCGTCCACATCCACTTCTAACGAGCTCAATTAATGGGGTTTTTGAATAGTTATGAATTTTTTATTGTTGTATTTTTTCCCATGTTATAATGCTAATGCATAGGTCATGGGCCAAACGAACAAGGATTGGACCCTCCGTCATTCTTGGTTTGGTTGTGTTTCTTGGTGGGTGACCGAGTAACAATGCAGAAAGGCCAAACTGGGAGCCACGTAGAGATGGGATCTTCCTGGGAAGCCCATAGGCATAGTAGGGAGAGGAAATGGACTTTCAGAGCTTCAAAAGAGTCCTGAAAAATATTTTCAAGAACGGAGGTTCCATTGACCAGAGAAGGTGGCAGCCGACACATATTGGTCACAAAAAAGAGGTAGCGCCCAAAGGCGTCATGGATGATAAGGGAGGCTAGCCAACCCCGGCTACATTGACAATGGTAGTGAGCTGCGAAGGAGGGATGCAGCCCTAAGCTGTAGCAGATAGAAGGGGTGGATAGCTATCGTTGGCCACATTGTCACCAGGGGCATGTCACAGCAGCGCACTGTGGTGGCGCACCATGGAGGAATGTCGTGACTTCGAACCACGGAAAATGGTGGACCCACACCATGCAGGGCCCATGGGTGATAGCTCCTAGTGAACCATCCAGGTGGTGTGGTGCTATTTGGTTCTTCCTATTTAAATACTTTAATAGAGACAATTCCGGAAGGAGATCAGACCCCCACAGCTGGAAAATGGGTTGGGTGGTTTTGCGGCCTAGCGAGCCACACCCAACCAGGTGGGGAAGGTCGAACCCCTGGCTTAGCGGTCCTAGCACGCATCCAATGGTCCAGTTCGGATCGTTCCAGCTGGGTCAGACTGGACCCGAACCCTTTTTGTCATAGATACGCTTAAATAGGTGTATATACTAAACCAAACATCCATTTAATGTGTCACGACCCGCCCTCGGGGTCCGTGCCGTGACTACCCCAAGCCCGCCTTCCATAGGCCAGGGGCTGGCGACTAGCACCAAGGCGTAAATCCCGGTAAAAAGGGAAGGCATTGCCTTTGTAAAGTAAACAAACACCACAGAGTAAACAAGCGGAAAGCAAACACTAAACAAAAGCAGAGTACAACTGAAAGTGCGGAAAAGAAAAAGGGCCAGAATACAAACCCAAACTGAAAGTAAAGTACAACTCGAAAGGGAAAACAGCAACTGAAAAGTAAAAGCCGCTACTCCGAGCTGTCCACAGGAAATCCCACCTGAAGGGTGGGTACAGATAGCTCCTCTGCTCCACGGGTCCCGCCGTCCGCTCCGAGCACGTTCCGCCCAGTAGTCCACCTCCGGGTACCGTCCCGCTCTGCAAGCCTGAGCTAAGGTCAACGCTGTCCGTCGTCTGCAACCAACACAACGTAGTGCGGGCAAAGCCCGTGCAGGGGTGAGTATAAGCTACTCAGTAGGGACCCCGAGACCCCTGAAGGTCTCTCAAAATCCACAAAGGATAAACCACGAAGAAAGGTACAATCACGAAGTAACAACCGACACTGCTTAGGTATATGCCCATACATATACCTAAGTCATCAATTCAAATACGCTCCAACCTCCGAGCCCAAGTACAACTCAGTCCACACAGGAAAGTAAACGTATTCCACACAGGAAAGCAAAAGGATTCAGCTCACACAGGTATACTTCTTCAAGGACGAAAAAGATGATCACCGATCCATCTAAGTCGTCAGACCCACGAAGGATCGATAGGTAACTAACCCCCGCAATGACCCACACAGGATCGGGCCCACACAGGACCTGTAGGCGCTGGCTCACACAGAACCGCTGAGCGCGGATCCACACAGGATCGGACCCACACAGGATCGGGCCCACACAGGACCTGCAGTACTGATCCACGTAGGATCGCTGAGTGCTGTAGTCGTCGTCGTCGAATCCACACAGGATCTCTGTACTGTAGTCGTCGCAGTCACAGTAGCAGTAGTAGTAGTAGAACAGTCGCAGCCAGCACTAGGGTTCCCGCACACAGCAAGCTCGTTCGGAGGGGATGCTCCACGAGCCGAGAGGCTGATACATCAACTGTCACGAAGACCATAATTGATGTATCCAAAAGTTCTGTATCGTCAACAGGAACTCAACGCAACAGACGGCGCGTCGATCGGACGCTCGGTCTAAGAGTTATTGGCATTTTCGTCTCCGGGGCCCGGTTGGTTTTTAAAGCAAAACCAACCCGACCGTACTCCACCTGCGTCCAAACCTCGGGCGTAGTATGCCAAAAGATCCGTCTCGCTAAGAGGAACACAACACGGCTGACGGCACGTCAATCGGACGTCCGTAGCTCAAGATATGAGCGTTTCCGCTCCGAAGGCCCGGTTGGTTTCGTGAACGAACCAACCCGGCCGAACTCAAAGTAATCCGAATCCTTGAGTGCGATATACCGAAACGACCGTCTTAATCCAAGGATCGCGTTGCCGCAGACGGTTCGTCAATCGGAGGTCCGAGGCTCAAGTTATGGCCAAAAGACCGAAAGAGATTCGAAACGGGGGGTCCGGGTCCGGGCCGACCCGGCCCGACCCCCCCTGGGGCGGCCCGGCGGCGCGGCGGCGCGGGGGCCGCGGCAGCTTGTCGCCGCAAGGAGGCTGCGCGGGGGGAATTTAATTCCCCCGCTAATTGGATGGCGGCGCGGCCTTTGTGCCGCGCCCTTTTTGCAAGGAAACGGCCCCCGCACGTGGGGGCCGGCTGGAAATAAAACCGGGGGGCTGCTGCCCCCCCTCCATTCATGGAACCGCCCCCCTCATAATGAGGGGGGTTTTAAACGTTGGCCGGGGAATTAATTTTCCCCGGTTTAACGTCATCCGGCCGGCCAGCTGGCCGGCCGGTTTTCTCCAACGGGACCGGAAATTCCGGTCCCCTCTTCGGCTTCCGACGCCGGCGGCTTGGCCGTCGGTCTTCTCTTCCCGCCGCGGCCCGGAACCGGCCGCGGTCTCCACGTCCCGCCGCGGCCCGGAACCGGCCGCGGTGTTCGTCGTCCGGCGCGTTGTGATGGCACCGCGCCCCTTCACCGTGCCTTGATTCCTTTCAACGCGGCGCGACGGCGGCGCGTTCTTGAAGATTCTTCCTCGGCGTGGCGCGACAGCGCCGCGTAAAAAATAATTGCACGATTAACCGCGTGGTGCGATGGCACCACGCCACTTTGCTTCCACCCGCAAGAATAAACAACAAGATCGATGGAGGGGGGTTCGGCCGTGTTCATGCGGTCCGGCCCCCTCACGTTAAAATAAATAACTCAACTTAAACATTCAAAGCCTCATGTTTGACATGCGAGATCCACGATCAAGAAATGGAATAATTTAAAGAATAAAATAACAACTCCTACCTTGGTATAAGGTTCGACGATTGTCAACGTTCCGCGGAAGTCGACGTCGCGGAGGTCGGGCGTCGCGGTAGTCGTTCGTCAAATCCGATGACGAAGGGGGTGCGTCCGAAGAGACACGTCGTTGGCGAATACTTGTACGCCGACGAAGGTTGTCCGAGGAAGAAGTGGCATCCCCTTTCGTTGACACGGAAGACGAAGAAGAGCGGAGCGGCGTTCTTCGTCGGGACTTGAGCGTTCTTCGTCAAGTTGAGCGTTCTTCGTGATCTTCGTCAGAGATGAAGAAGAAGAAGAAAAAGCTCTCCACCTCTCAAGAAGACAAACAATTAACAAAAATAAAATAAGACAACATCTTATTTTATTAACACATAACACACTAGAATTTCAAATGTTTGAAATTCAAAAGGATTAACTCCCATAATTAAAAAAGTAACTCAAGTCATTTATTGAGGCGTTAAGGGAGTTGAGAGAATATGAAAGGTTTAGGGGTTCGTGTGGGCCCCACCACACTTAATCCTCCCAAGGGAGGTTAAGTGGGTGTGGGTCCCACTTCCAACCCCCTTTGGTAGGTTTTATCAAGTTATAATAAAATTTGTTCTTCACAAATTTTATTTAACTCAAACTAAAAACCCCAAAACTAACTTTCAACCCGCAACAAACGCAACTTTCGAAAAGGTCTCTTTAAGCGAATATCGGTGCTGCGAGTTCATCGGTGCCCTCGGATTTCAATTCCGAGCACCGGATCAAAAGTTAGGAATTCCCGCTCGTTCGTTCACTGAATGTACCCGAGCCAAACTTCAGAAATTAATTCCGGGCACTCCGGGCCTCGGAATCAGGTGCCGTCTGAAACCGCGCTCTTGTAAAATTCTAAAAAAAATTAAGAAAAAATTTCCCTTGAATTTTACGGGTCTTTACATTACTCCCACCTCAGGGCTTTACGTCCCCGTAAAGATACATCAAAAACTAGGGAAACAAATGAGGGTACTGAGCACGCATCTGAGCCTCCCGCTCCCATGTGCTCTCCTGGAGATTCCCGTGCTGCCATCTGATGCGCACAAGAGGAATCGATCGCCCACGCAGGACCCGCTCCTGTCGATCCTCTATCTCCACCGGGACCTCCGTAAAAGTCGCCCCATCGTCAACGTCAAGCTCCCCATGATCAATGATGTGCGTCGGGTCGTGCACGTATCTCCTCAGCTGGGATACGTGGAAGACGTCGTGCACCCGGTGCAACTGAGGTGGTAGAGCCAGGCGATAAGCCACCTCGCCAACCCTGCTGAGGACCTGGAAGGGTCCGATGAAGCGTGGAGATAACTTGCCGCCTCGGCCAAATCTCCGAATACCACGTCGAGGTGAGACCCGCAAGAAGACGTGGTCGCCATCCTCGAACTCTAGTGGCCTCCGCCTCCTGTCAGCATATGACTTCTGCCGGCTCTGAGCTGTCCTCATCCGCTCCTGGATGACCTGGACCTTCTCTGTCGTGGCCTGGACCATCTCCGGTCCCACCAGTGCTGACTCTCCAGGGTCTGTCCAGCACAAAGGAGATCTACAAGGTCGGCCGTACAATGCCTCGTACGGTGCCATCCCGATGGTGGAGTGGTAGCTATTGTTGTACGCAAACTCCACCAAGGGTAGGTGGTCCTCCCAGCTACGACCAAAGTCGAGGACACATGCGCGGAGCATGTCCTCGAGTGTCTGAATGGTCCTCTCCATCTGACCATCTGTCTGAGGGTGAAAGGCTGTGCTCAGACGTAGTTGCGTTCCGAACGCCTCCTGTAACCCCTTCCAAAGCCGGGAAGTAAAGCGAGCATCTCGATCGGAGACGATAGATGATGGCACGCCGTGGAGCCGCACAATCTCCTGAACGTAGAGACGTCCCAAGCTCTCTACTGAGCCCTGCTCTCTGATGGGTAAGAAGTGTGCCGACTTGGTGAGTCGGTCAACAATCACCCAGATGGAGTCGTGACCTCTGGAAGTGCGTGGAAGTCCAGTCACGAAATCCATAGTTATGCCGTCCCACATCCACTCCGGAACCTCCAAGGGTTGTACCAAGCCTGCCGGTACCTGATGCTCTGCCTTCACCTGCTGGCAGGTGAGGCATCGAGAAACGAACTCTGCTACTGCCTTCTTCATGCCCGGCCACCAGTGCTGTCGTCTGAGGTCCTGGTACATCTTCGCCACTCCAGGATGTACCGCCAAAGGAGAAGTGTGAAACTCTCTCAGCACTTCCTCTCGCAAAGCTACTGGTACCATGGTACGTCCTCTGAAAAGGATTTCGTGCTCTGCTCCAAGGGAGAAACCATTAGGAGCCTGTCCCGAGGATATCTGTGCACGCCGTGTCTCACAATCAGCGTCCCCACGCTGTGCCTCCCTGACTCGCTGCAATAGTGGAGGAGTGACTGTGAGAGACTGAAGGAAGGCTGCTCCATCTCTATCCACGAAGGATATCTTCAAAGATGCTAGCTGCTCTGTCGCCTCCTCAAGTAGCTGAATGCCCGTCCTCCTGCTGAGGGCATCGGCTAATATGTTCCCCTTCCCAGGAGTATAGACTATCTCAAAGTCATAGTCCTGGAGGAACTCGAGCCATCGCCGCTGTCTCAGGTTCAGGTCCTTCTGCGAGAAGATATACCTGAGACTCTGATGATCGGAAAAGACTGTAAAGCGCTCGCCCATCAGATAGTGTCGCCATGTCTTCAGAGCGAAGACCACTACTGCTAGCTCCAGGTCATGGGTAGCGTAGTTCTGCTCATGCGGCCTCAACTGACGTGATCCATAGGCGATCACTGCCCGCTCCTGCATCAGAACACATCCGAGTCCGATCCCTGATGCATCGCAGTAAACTACGTACCCTACTCCCTCCTCAGGCAACCTCAAGATAGGTGCGCTAGTCAATCTCTGTCTCAGCTCCTGGAAGCTCTGCTGACATCTGTCTGACCACACGAAGGGTTTCCCCTTCTTCGTCAAAGCTGTGAGTGATGCCGTAACTCTTCGTCAAAGCTGTGAGTGATGCCGTAACTCTAGAGAAGTCTGGCACGAATCTCCGATAGTATCCAGCTAGTCCCAAGAATCTCCGAACCTCAGTCACGCTCCTGGGTGGCTCCCATGCTAACACAGCCTCAATCTTCACGGGATCCACTGCAACTCCCACCTCAGAGATAATGTGACCCAAGAAGTGGACCTCACGTATCCAGAACTGGCACTTCGAGAGCTTACCATAAAGCTGGTGCTCTCGGAGTGTGTCTAGTACAACTCGCAAGTGATAGGCGTGCTCCTCCTCTGTCGTAGAGTAAATCAGAATGTCGTCGATGAAGACCACGACAAACCGATCGAGGTATGGCTGAAAGATCCTGTTCATGAGAGCCATGAACACTGCTGGAGCATTGGTTACACCGAAAGGCATAACCAAGAACTCATAGTGGCCATACCGACATCTGAAGGCCGTCTTCTGCACATCCTCGTCTCTGACTCTGAGCTGATGATAGCCTGACCTGAGGTCTATCTTCGAGAACCACCGTGCTCCCTTGAGCAGATCAAAGAGGTCATCTATCCTCGGTAGCGGATACTTGTTCCTCACTGTCACCTGGTTCAGGCGACGATAGTCAACACAAAGTCGCAAGCTCCCGTCCGCCTTCTTGGCGAACAATATCGGGGAAGCCCAGGGTGAAACACTGGTTCGGATGAACCCCTTGCCCTACAAGTCCTCCAACTGTACCCGTAGCTCTCGAAGCTCGGCGGGGGCCATCCGATATGCTGGAGTGGATATCGGGGCTGTCCCGGGGTACAAGTCGATATAAAAGTCTACCTCTCTGCGAGGAGGTAGCCCTGGAACGTCGTCAGGAAAAACGTCCGCAAACTGATCCACCACTGCAGGAAAACCAGGACTCCGCACGTCAACTGCTCCAAGGATGAGGCTAGCCAACTGATGAGTGATGGGTTGTCCTCTCCTCCGCGGAAGTCCATCCTGTGCTGCTAAGGCTCCCTTCTCGCCGGTGAAGGTGAACCTGCTCCCGTCGGTGCGTACACATCGCACCTTGCGCCTAAAACAGTCAATCTGTGCATGGATCGTAGATAGCCAATCCATGCCCAAGATGACGTCATAAGGCCTCGACGCTGCTACAAGAAGATCCCAGCCGAAGCTCTCGCCTCCTAGAGTAAGCTCACACTGCCGGCACTAGTCCGTAATCGTCGAGTCTGCTCCCGTAGGAGTCTCTATCCGTAAGGATCGAGCCAACGGCTCTGTCGGAATCTCCGAGCTCCGAACAAGGGCAGCGGCTATGAAAGAGTGACTCGCTCCTGTGTCTATAAGAACTGCAGCAAGGGTGGAGTAGACACAGATAGTACCTCGAATCATCTTGGGTGCGCCGTGGTCGTAGGCCTCTGCTGCCTGGGGATGTGCCTGTCGCTGCCCGCCAGCTCCCTGTGGTCGGGGTGGACCTCCTGGTGGTGGTGGTGGTAGAGCCTCAAAGCGTCGTCCACCACCGGCTGCTCGTCCAGCTCCTCTGCCTCGTCCGCCTCCTCCCTGCGGACTGCCACGGTCGACCCTCTGCCTCTGCCTCGGTGGTCCCTCAACCGTCTGCTGCTCCTCGGCACGGCGGGTCGGGCAGTCACGAGCCATGTGGCCCTGCCCGCCGCACGAGTAGCACTGTCTGCCTCTCGTAAGACTGGCTCCGCGCTGTGTGCCCCGCACTGCTGAGCCAGAGCCCTGAGATCGTCTGCCCGATGGTCTGGTCTGTCTGGACCCCTGAGTCATCCGTCGACTGCCTGCTGCAGATGACTCTGCCACGTGCCGCCCTGCGGTGGGTCTCTGTGCTGGTGTAGACTCAGTAAGGAAGCTCTCGATCAGAAGAGCCCGCTTCAGTACTCCTGTCTGAGTCGGTATGCTGAGGGAGATCAGCGATGCCCTGATCTCGTGTCTCAAACCCTGCTCGAAGGTCCGGGCCCGGAAGAATGGGTCCCGTACCATGTCGGTCGAGTAGCGCGAGAGATCGGTAAATCTCGCCGAGTACTGAGCGACCGTCATGCTGCCCTGCCACAGCTGTAGAAGCTCCTGGATACGCACCGCACGAACGGTGGCTGGGAGGAACTCCGAGCGGAAGAGGCTATCAAAGTCCGTCCAAAGTAGGGATGCCTCATCGTGCACCTGGAGCATCAAGCTCCACCATCGTCATGCTGCTGCGTGTAGTAGGCTCGCATCGAGGATCACCATGAGGTCTGCTGGTGTCCTCACTAGCCTAAACACTCGAACCACTGCCTCCAGCCAGTCCTCTGCTGCCTGAGGATCTGTCTCCCCGCGAAACCTGGGCGGTCGCTGGCGCTGAAACTCATGCAGTGCGCTGAGGCGACGTGCATCGTCAGCGGCTGCTGCTGGAAGCATCGGGGGATCGGCGGGTAAAGCTACCGCCGGTGCCACTACTGGCAAAGGGCCCTGCACCGAGGCCTCATCGCTCGGTGGGCTGTCGTCTCGCTCGACTCTCGGAACCCTAGCTGGCTGTCGTCGTGGGGCCATCCTGAAAAGGAAACAGGTGCGCCACGGTTAGAACAGTATACCTGGTGAGCTGATATAAGTAATCACAAAGAAAACTTTGAAACACACACGCAATCAATGTTTTCGTGCATTAAGTCGGAAATCAGAAGTCAGGGTCCTGGTGTACGGATACGTCGGCCGCCGCACCAACACTGGACTCCCTGGACTGATAACCACACTCAATACGCTAAACATTATTGCTTCACATAGAAAAGATCAGAGTTCGCGGTAGAACCGAACTCCTCTGATACCAATTTGTCACGACCCGCCCTCGGGGTCCGTGCCATGACTACCCCAAGCCCGCCTTCCATAGGCCAGGGGCTGGCGACTAGCACCAAGGCGTAAATCCCGGTAAAAAGGGAAGGCATTGCCTTTGTAAAGTAAACAAACACCACAGAGTAAACAAGCGGAAAGAAAACACTAAACAAAAGCAGAGTACAACTGAAAGTGCGGAAAAGAAAAAGGGCCAGAATACAAACCCAAACTGAAAGTAAAGTACAACTCGAAAGGGAAAACAGCAACTGAAAAGTAAAAGCCGCTACTCCGAGCTGTCCACAGGAAATCCCACCTGAAGGGTGGGTACAGATAGCTCCTCTGCTCCACGGGTCCCGCCGTCCGCTCCGAGCACGTTCCGCCCAGTAGTCCACCTCCGGGTACCGTCCCGCTCTGCAAGCCTCAGCTAAGGTCAACGCTGTCCGTCGTCTGCAACCAACACAACGTAGTGCGGGCAAAGCCCGTGCAGGGGTGAGTATAAGCTACTCAGTAGGGACCCCGAGACCCCTGAAGGTCTCTCAAAATCCACAAAGGATAAACCACGAAGAAAGGTACAATCACGAAGTAACAACCGACACTACTTAGGTATATGCCCATACATATACCTAAGTCATCAATTCAAATACGCTCCAACCTCCGAGCCCAAGTACAACTCAGTCCACACAGGAAAGTAAACGTATTCCACACAGGAAAGAAAAAGGATTCAGCTCACACAGGTATACTTCTTCAAGGACGAAAAAGATGATCACTGATCCATCTAAGTCGTCGGACCCACGAAGGATCGATAGGTAACTAACCCCCGCAATGACCCACACAGGATCGGGCCCACACAGGACCTGTAGGCGCTGGCTCACACAGAACCGCTGAGCGCGGATCCACACAGGATCGGACCCACACAGGATCGGGCCCACACAGGACCTGCAGTACTGATCCACGTAGGATCGCTGAGTGCTGTAGTCGTCGTCGTCGAATCCACACAGGATCTCTGTACTGTCGTCGTCGCAGTCACAGTAGCAGTAGTAGCAGTAGAACAGTCGCAGCCAGCACTAGGGTTCCCGCACACAGCAAGCTCGTTCGGAGGGTCTGCTCCACGAGCCCAGAGGCTGATACATCAACTGTCACGAAGACCAGAGTTGATTTATCCAAAAGTTCCGTATCGTCAACAGGAACTCAACGCAACAGACGGCGCGTCGATCGGACGCCCGGTCTGAGAGTTATTGGCATTTTCATCTCCGGGGCCCGGTTGGTTTTTAAAGAAAAACCAACCCGACCGTACTCCACCTGCGTCCAAACCTCGAGCGGAGTATGCCAAAAGATCCGTCTCACTAAGAGGAACACAACACGGCTGACGGCACGTCAATCGGACGTCCGTAGCTCAAGATATGAGCGTTTCCTCTCCGAAGGCCCGGTTGGTTTCGTGAACGAACCAACCCGGCCGAACTCAAAGTAATCCGAAACATTGAGTGCGATATACCGAAACGACCGTCTTAATCCAAGGATCGCGTTTCCGTAGACGGTTCGTCAATCGGAGCTCCGAGGCTCAAGTTATGGCCAAAAGACTGAAATAGATTCGAAACGGGGGGGTCCGGGTCCGGGCCGACCCGGCCCGACCCCCCCCCCCCCCCCCCCTGGGGCGGCCCGGCCAGCCGACAGGCCGGCGGCGCGGCGGCGCGGGGGCCGCGGCGGCTTGTCGCTGCAAGGAGGCTGCGCGGGGGGAATTTAATTCCCCCGCTAATTGGATGGCGGCGCGGCCTTTGTGTCGCGCCCTTTTTGCAAGGAAACGGCCCCCGCACGTGGGGGCCGGCTGGAAATAAAACCGGGGGGCTGCTGCCCCCCCCCCTCCCTTCATGGAACCGCCCCCCTCATAATGAGGGGGGTTTTAAACGTTGGTCGGGGAATTAATTTTCCCCGGTTTAATGTCATCCGGCCGGCCAACTGGCCGGCCGGTTTTCTCCAACGGGACCGGAAATTCCGGTCCCCTCTTCGGCTTCCGACGCCGGCGGCTCGGCCGTTGGTCTTCTCTTCCCGACGCGGCCCGGAACCGGCCGCGGTCTCCACGTCCCGCCGCGGCCCGGAACCGGCCGCGGTGTTCGTCGTCCGGCGCGGTGCGACGGCACCGCGCCCCTTCGCCGTGCCTTGATTCCTTTCAACGCGGCGCGACGGCGTCGCGTTCTTGAAGATTCTTCCTCGGCGTGGCGCGACGGCGCCGCGTAAAAAATAATTGCACGATTAACCGCGTGGTGCGACGGCACCGCGCCACTTTGCTTCCTCCCGCAAGAATAAACAACAAGATCGATGGAGGGGGGTTCGGCCGTGTTCATGCGGTCCGGCCCCCTCACGTTAAAATAAATAACTCAACTTAAACATTCAAAGACTCATGTTTGACATGCGAGATCCACGATCAAGAAATGGAATAATTTAAAGAATAAAATAACAACCCCTACCTTGGTATAAGGTTCGACGATTGTCAACGTTCCGCGGAAGTCGACGTCGCGGAGGTCGGGCTTCGCGGTAGCCGTTCGTCAAATCCGATGATGAAGGGGGTGCATCCGAAGAGACACGTCGTTGGCGAATACTTGTACGCCGATGAAGGTTGTCCGAGGAAGAAGTGGCGTCCCCTTTCGTTGACACGGAAGACGAAGAAGAGCGGAGCGGCGTTCTTCGTCGGGACTTGAGCGTTCTTCGTCAAGTTGAGTGTTCTTCGTCATCTTCGTCAGTGATGAAGAAGAAGAAGAAAAAGCTCTCCACCTCTCAAGAAGACAAACAATTACCCAAAATAAAATAAGACAACATCTTATTTTATTAACACATAACACACTAGAATTTCAAATGTTTGAAATTCAATAGGATTAACTCCCATAATTAAAAAAGTAACTCAAGTCATTTATTGAGGCGTTAAGGGAGTTGAGAGAATATGAAAGGTTTAGGGGTTCGTGTGGGCCCCACCACACTTAATCCTCCCAAGGGAGGTTAAGTGGGTGTGGGTCCCACTTCCAACCCTCTTTGGTAGGTTTTATCAAGTTATAATAAAATTTGTTCTTCACAAATTTTATTTAACTCAAACTAAAAACCCCAAAACTAACTTTCAACCCGCAACAAACGCAACTTCCGAAAAGGTCTCTTTAAGCGAATATCGGCGCTGCGAGTTCATCGGTGCCCTAGGATTTCAATTCTGAGCACCGGATCAAAAGTTAGGAATTCCCGCTCGTTCGTTCACTGAACGTACCCGAGCCAAACTTCAGAAATTAATTCCGGGCACTCCGGGCCTCGGAATCAGGTGCCATCTGAAACCGCGCTCTTGTAAAATTCTAAAGAAAATTAAGAAAAAATTTCCCTTGAATTTTACGGGTCTTTACATAATGAACCATTTGTCGTGCCATAACCCTTAGGGCGAGGCAGACCATTTGAGTTACTCTAGGTGAGTTTAAGAGAATGTTTTAGTTTTTCTGTTTTGGATCATACCCGAATCCAACAGGGACCTCGGCACAAAAATTCCTATGACTTATAGACTGGGATTCTGGTTGACATGCCATTTGTTGAGTTGGAAACCATATGACATTACAGTTCATCGAGTTACTTCTTCATGGGACTTTGATCTAGTTGAAATACGACAGATAGCTTGAGGAGTGGATACTCCCAATATCATGCATGTTTTGTTTAGGAATAATGTGGTTGGATGAGACATGAATAATTAATAGTGATCCTATGTGGATCATCACTGAGAAATTCTGTGTGGATCAACACTGATTGACCATGTGTGGATCAGCATCGAGCGATCCTGTGTGTATCATTACCGAGTGATCCTGTGGGGATCGGCAGTAAGCAATCCTATGTGGATCAGCACTTACTGATCATTTTTTGGTCATAATTAAAGCCTCATGACAGAATAATATGGTCTAGATTTATGAAAAAACATCTTTTCTTCTGTATTTAAGTTAAACCTGGTTTGAGCTGTCTTTTTCATTGTGCTTTTTGATTGAGGTCATGCTTTGTGGTTTTTTCTTTGTAGAATTCTCAGATACCTATTAGTGTATTAGGGTCCCTAAAATGTATTGATATACTCACACAATCATGGAATTCTCCCGCACCATGTTGTGTCTTATGTAGATGATGGGAATCATTGATTGAGTCTCGATGAGCCTGGACTTGATGGTGTACGAAGGTGACTAGTTTGCATGGAGAGCCTCACTGACGAGTTGTACCTACCCATTGGGTAGGATCCTTGGAGGATGACCTCAAGATATGTTTTATTATATATTTCCATTTCATTTTGGATTGTATTCTGGCCCCTTTTACTTCAGTACTTACATTTATACTCTGGTTGGTTTTAAATTGTGGTTTCAATTTTATTCTTCTGTTGTGTTCTATTTGTGCATAGTGTACCATGTCTATGTGTATACAGGTTTGGAAGAAATGTCTTCCCTTTTTAGGGAAAAAAATTCTGGTGCCAGTCGCCAACCCCTAGCCTCTATAAGGCGGGCTTGGGGTAGTCACAGCAAGGGCCCTGGGGGACAGGTCATGATAAAGTGTTATCAGAGGAGTCAGTTCGAACAGAATAACTTAGAGTATATGTTTTCAATGGAGCAATATTGTTAAGTGTCTTGAGTTTGGGTTTCAATTTTGGGAGATCAGTGTTGGTGTGGTGGCTGACGTATCATACACCAGGACCCTGAATTCTTCTTTCTGACTCGGTAAATGAAATCAATGATTGTGTATGTTTTGAAAATGTTGTGTTTCTTTTTTATATCTTTTAGTTAGCTCAACAGGTAATACTTATTGACTAAGTCACACCTATTTCATTCTATATTACACCTCATAGACATCAATCCATGATTCCAGAGAGAGAACACGATGAAGGTCCATCAAGCGATGAGTTGTTGGTGCAAGGCCCCATTACAGTGATGTAACCTTCGGGTGGTGTACTAGTAGCACCGCTACCCATGGGATAGCAGTTTCCTTGATCCCCACTGAAATATCGTGCACACCAGCTGGGCATGTTTCAACAGTTACAGAGATAGATTCATCTGATGTTTCAAGGTGAGATAGATCCCCAAGAAGCTGAGGACTTACTGGAGGATGTGTCATGTGTTTTTCCCTTAGTTGAGACACCAGTACATCAGATTGTGTTCCTGGATTCTATCCTCTTCTAGAGAACAGAAGAGAGATGGTGTTTTATAACACTCAAGATGCATGAGGAGGAATCACACTCATGGTAGTACTTTGACTCCCTCATTAGGAAGGATTTTGTACCAACGACATTACAATCAGTGTGTATCTAAGAGTTGATGAAATTACATCAGGGTAGCCTAAAAGTGGGCTAGTACTTGGAAAGATTCACTGGCCAATCTCACTACCCCACCAACATGGTAGGAGACCCATTCCTGAGGGCCCATACCCTTGAGACGGGTCTCTGGTGGGTGATCAGAGCATTGGTGATATCTCTCAATATTCTGATGAGGATGGAGTGCATGAGATGGAATTTTTGGTGGAGATTTAATTAGCTAAGTAGGCACCGACAGTGAGAGATACCACCAGAATATATGTGTTTGATTAATCTGCAATAGGCATTAGGTAGATGACGCAGAGGTCCAAGACAGCCAGACCTTCTAGAGGACGATCCTGAGAAGCATGGTCCGAGGTGCGAAGCTTGTGAGGAAGAGGAGGCCTTATGAGGATTAAAGTTAGTTACTCTTATAGTGGATAAGGACACATGGATCGTGACTGTCTATCTCCCCATGTGGATAATCAAAATATGATTGAGGGAAAATCAAGATAGTGGATGAGGTTCGAGCAAGGAGGTTTGTAGGTTTGTGGACGTTGAAGAGGAGAAGGTTATGTAGTAGGTGGTGGGTAATGGTTTGAGGTACTACCACCACCATGCTTAGGTGGTCCACCCCAACCACCAGGAGCAGGTGGAAAGGGGAGATCTCAGCTTCAACCAGTAGAGGCTTATGACCACGTTTCTCTAGATATGATTATATGTATGATCTATGTCTACTCCACCCTAGATGCAATACTTTTAGTCACAGGTGCTAGTCAATCTTTCATTTACAGAGAACTCTTTTAGATCCATAGATTCTAATTGATATGTTGGCTTGATCCTTGCGATTAGAGACTATTATAATAGAGTATTAAATGATTACGCACTGGTGCCGGTATTGTGAGATTACTCTAGGACATGAGTTCTTTAGCTGGGATATCCTAGTAGTAGCGTCGAGGCCATATGATGTCATCTTAAGTATGGAATTGTTATCCATGGTCCATTCATAGATCTACTATTTTAGGTATAATGTGTGGTTTGACTACGAGAATGAAATTAGGTTCACTTTCTCAGACATGTTGTCTTAGAGGCTGGAGTTGCAGTGGATCCAGTGAAGATAGAGGTAGTGCATTCATGGGATCCACCCAGGAGTGTGATTGAGGTGCGGAGTTTCATGGGATGGTTGGGTACTACCAAAGATTTGTACTCGAATTTTTTAGTGTAGCAGCACCCTTGTAAGCTTTCACAATGAAGGGACAACCTTTCTTGGGGATAGAGAGATTCTATTAGAGATTCCAAGAGTTGAGGTAGAGACTAATGAGTTCCCTCCTCCTTAGGATACTAAAAGCGGGCGTTGGATATGTAGTCTACTGTGACGCATCAAGTACCGGACTAGGATGTGTCCTGATGCAGCAGAGAGCGGTGATCTTCTATGGATCAAAACAGCTGAAGGAGCATGAGAAGAACTACATGACCCATGACCTAGAGTAGGCAGCATCAATCTTTTCCTTAAAGATATGGTGACACTACTTGATGGGTGAACAGTTTTCCGACTACTCTGATCACAAGATTCTCAGGTATATCTTCTCATAGATGGACCTAAACCTGAGACCGTGGTAATGGCTGAAGTTAATCTAGGACTATGACTATGAGATAGTCTACACTCCTAGGAAGAGGAAAGTAGTAGCAAATACACTCAGTATGATGTATGGTTTACAGTTGGTGAGTGAGGCGACAGGGTAGCTAGCTGTGTTGTTGATAGGCTTCATGGATAGGGATGGAGCGGCTTACCATCAGTCTATGATTGTCACACCCCCACTCCATCAGTGAGTTCCGGAGGCACAATATGGGGATGTTGACTATGAGTCCCAACATGCTCAGATGTCCTCATTATTGTAATTTGAATGATTTTCTGATGGTGGGGAGCACGTCGTTCTCTTTAGAGGACGCACCATGGTACCAGTGAATCTATGAGATGATGTATTGAGGAGTTTACACACATCCCATTTAGCGGTACATCCTGGAGTGGTGAAGATTTATTAGGACCTCCAGCATCAGTAGTAGTGGCTAGGGATGAACAAATTCCTGGGAGAGTTCGTATCATGATGACTCACTTATCAGAAAGTGAAGGATGAAAATCATATACCACCAGGATTAGCTCATGCACTTGAGGTGCCAGAATAGAATTGATATGGGGTCTCCAAGGACTGTGTGACTAGGCTAACACGTATGTCCAGCGGCCATGATTCCATTTGAGTGATCATTGACTGACTCACCAAATCATCCCACTTCCTACCCATCCGAGAGCAGGGATCATAAAAGGCCTTGTGATGCATCTATATACAAGAGATTGTATAGATTCATGGTGTGTCTTTAATAATTGTCTTAGATCGCGATTCTCATTTTACATCCCACTTGTGGAAGGTATTATAGGAGGTGTTCGGGACTCAGCTGTGATTTGAGCACCGCCTTTCATCCTTAGACAGATGGTCAGATAGAGTGGACCATATAGACACTCAAGGACAGGCTCTGTGCTTGCGTCCTAAATTTTGGCTGCCGTTGGGAGGACCACCTGCCACTAGTGGAGTTCACATAAAATAATATTTATCACTCCACCAAAGGAATGGATCCATTTGTGGCCCTTTACAGGTGACCATTCTGATCACCTCTATGATGGAAAGACCCAGGGGAGTCAGCACTTATGGGTCCATAGTTGGTCTGTGCTTCCACTGAGAAGGTGCAGATCATCCAGTAGAAGATGAAGACTGCATGGATCTGTAATAATTCAATTTCCAATAAGACAAGGATAGACTTGGAGTTCGAGGAGGGAGATCATGTTTTCATACAGGTCTCACCCTGACAAGGATTACTGAGATTTGTCCAGGGTGGTAAGCTATCTCCGTGGTTCATTAGAACATTACTGTTCCTCAATAGAGTAGGCGAGGTGACGTACCATCTAGCTCTTCACCCACAGATGCACTGGGTGCATAATGTTTTCCATGTGTTGCTGTCGAGGAGGTACGTGCATGATACATCACATGTTATAAACTAGGGAGAGAAAGACATCGATGATGGGGCGAAGTTTGTGTAGTTCCCAGTGGAGATAGATGATCGACAGGATCGGGTCCTTCGTGGGTGGTCGATTACTTTGGTGCGAGTTTGGTGGTAGCACGGGATCCTCCAGCAGTGCATATGGGAGTGGGAGGCCCATATGGCTGCTTAGTACCCCCCATTTATTTCCCTAGATTTTGTTGTAGCTTTTGGGGATTGAAATCTCTAAGGTGGGTAGAATGTAAAGACCCATAAATTTATATGTAATTTTTTTAATTATATGTTATTATTAGTAGTCTTCAAAAATTTACAACACGTGATTAGGAGGCCTGAAGAGCCCGGAACAGATTTTTGAAATTTTTGTAATGTACATTCAGTAAACATGTGGGTGTTGAATTATATTTTTGAACCAGTGATTTAATTAAAAAGCTGAGGGCACAGTTGAATCTGTAGCGCCGAGATTCTCTTAAGGAAAACATAAATTCAACCAGTAAGGGTCGGAAGAAAAAGTTAATTTTTTGAAATTAAAAAACAATAATAAAATAACTCAAAGAGTAATTTTATTTCTTTCATGTAACTATTGAGTGGCGGTGGTGGGACCACTGGGTTGTCAGACCATTAAATGGCCACTTACACTTGGTTGTGTAACTGCACCATCTTGAGAATTAATAGGTTCATTAATTAAATTCATTAATGAACCTTATTAATTGTTTGGTGCATTGATCCTCTCTTTCATATATTTAAATGAAGCTCGGTCATGGGTTTTTAGCACTCAAGAGAAAAACCTTTGACGATGTTTTGTGGTGTCTTACACCAACCTAGAACGAGGCTTCGATGGCCGTTGGAGGATTCGACAATGATCACCAAAGGAAATGAACCTTCTCCTTCGTCCACAACACCCTCAGAAGTGGACACTCCTTCCTTGTCTATATAAAATTATAATGAGCTCGAGGTAGGGGTTTCATTGATTAACTAAGAATTGTAAATTCTTGTATTGCTTCCCATATTATAATGCTAATGTAGAGGGCATAATCCGAACGAACAATGCATGGACCCTCTGCTATTCTTGGTTTGGTTCTGTTTCATTGTGGTAAATCGATCATAAATGTGGAAAGGTAAAACTAGGAGTTTCACAGTGATGGAAGCATCCTGGGAGGCCTGTGGGTGGATTCGGTAGAGGAAATAGACCTCTAGAGCTTCACCGGAGGAATGAAAGAGATTCCCCGACACGGCGGCACCAGCGACTGGAGAAGCCAGTGGCCGACACCCACTGACCGTGAAGAATATGTATCCCTCGAAGGCCCCTAGTGGACAAGGACGATTGGCCATTTTTGGTTACATTAACAACAGCGGCGCACTCTGATGGCAAGACGTGGAAGAGGGTTGTGCCTCCAAGTTGTGGTGGACGAAAGGTGAAGCCGCCCATCACTGGTTGTGTTGTCACCAGCCGACGTGTCATGGTAGCATGTTGGGGAAGAAGGATGTATCTTAGAACCGTGATGGAGGGAGGACCTGCGCCCCTTGGGTCCCATGGGTGATCAGTCCGAGCAGACCGTCCAAGTGGTGTTGCACCATCTGGTGCCACAACTTTAAAAACATGAACAACTCAGTTGTTTGGGATGGGGAGTAGACCCCCGTGCCTGGACAGGGAGCCAGGTGGTTTAGTGGCCCGGTGGGCCGAACCCTACTGGGTGGGCCATTCCAAACCTGTGGCCCAGCGAGCAAATCCCACATCCCAGTAGGCTAGGTCAGACCAGACCTGAACCATTTTCGTCCCAGATACGCTTAAATGGGCATATCTACTAAACTAAACATATGTGTGGTGAATCATATATGGCGCCAGAACCCTTAGGACGAGGTGGTCCTTTAGAGTTACTCCATGTGAGTTTCAAAAAATGTTGGAGTTTGGCCGAGTTGGATTGTACCTAAATCCAACTAGTCCATTGACACTAAAATGCCTATAACTTATAGATTGGGTGTCTCGTTGATGCGACATCTATTATGTTGGAACCCTTATGACAATGAATTTCATTAGGATACTTCTTTTTGGAACTTCATGCATGTTTAAATATGATTGATTTCTTGAGGAGTGGATACTCCCGAAATCATGTTATCTTTGTGCGGGAATCAAGTGGTTGGCTGAGACGTGAAAAATTAATTGTGATCCATTGTAGATCAGCATTGAGAAATCCTGTGTGGATCAGGCCCGAGAAATCCTGTCTGGATCTACACCAAGTAGTCTTATGTGGATCAGCACCCAGTGATCCTATGTGGGTCAGTAACATAGCCTCATGATAGAATAAAATAGTCTATCTTTATGACTAAATATTTGTACTTATGTACTTATGTTAAACATAGTATGAGCTATCTTTTGTTTTGTGCTTTGTGATTGAGATCATGATTTGTGGTTTTTCCTTTATTGAATTATAAGAGACCTTCAGGGGTCTCAGGGTACCTACTAGGTATTTTTATACTCACCGTTGTATGGGGTTCACCAACACATTATTGTGTCTTGTGAAGATGATGGGCAGCTTTGACTGAGTCTCCAAAATTTTATATTTGAAGGTGTACGGAGGTGACCAGTTGGCATGGAGAGATGTAGTGATGAGTTGTAGCTACTGTTATGGTAGGATCCTTATAGACAACATCAGGAGTTTTTTTATTTTTTTCCTATATTTCTATTTCATTTGGGTTTATAGTTTGACCCCTTTTATTTCTTTACTTACTTTTACACTCTGTGGTGGTTTTTATTTTTTGTTGCACTTTTATTCTTATGCTTTGTTTTACTTGTATACAGGGTATCCTACCTGTGTGTTAATAGGTTTTAAAGAAATGACTTCCCGGTTTTGGTAAATTTCGTTCCAGAGCTAGTCGCCAACCTCTGACCTATGGAAGGTAGTCTTGAGGTAGTCACGGCACGTACCTCAGGGGATAGGCCGTGACATCTTCTCTTGGATATTTCTCTCTCCCTCTCATTAAATTAGGTTGTCTTTCCAAATGTTGTGTAAAATTGAATAAAATTTTACTAACTTGATTTATCCACATTTTAAAATCAATAAATGATTCCTCTAACATCATGGGATAATTTAAGGTGTCATCCCACATTTAATGTGGTGTTTTAAAACCATTAAATTTTTATAAAATCCTTTAAAACGTGATACCCCATTGTATATCAAAATACATTGATTCATATATAATTTCATTATATCAATGTGGTTTATCATTATACAGAGTATAATTCTCCCTTTTTTTATCATTATGGTGTAATATCATCCATTGTTCTATATAATTAGAGATCAATCATGATTTTTTGTTTATATATCTCCCCTACAACATAACCTATCAATGTATTCCAAATCTAAAAAATATATTTGTAAACTTAAAAGAATCCATGATATATAAATATGATCTCCTTAGCTTCCTTGAAACACATTTCTAACTCCATGGGTAGTGATCTTCATTGGTTGTGGCAGAGGAATCTATAAGATTTGAGATCACCAAAATATTTATTTCAGTTAAAACCAACACCTCCATGAAATAAGAAGTAACAATGTTATAGATGCCTCCACTTAAAATGGGATATAGTGTAGGCTATACAACATGATGAATGACCATTGATTTTTTCAAGAGTTTCAAATTTTACTTTGGACACACTCTGTAGTGTGTCCTTTATTAAATGGTGAAGGATCCCTAAATCTTCCCAGGGCATTAAAATCTATTGAATCTCAATGAGTATATTGTCAAAAGTGTAGTCTACTGATCTAAAATGGACATGTTTTTAACTTTATCCAACAAAGAACTAACCTTATGAATTATATCACTTAATAATCATAGATACCTCTCAAAACACTAATAATTTCTTGTTAGTTTTAGTATTGGCCGAAAACCACTTTTTTGACCAATGTGTGAGAGGATAATCACCCTTTACTCATGGTCTACTCGAAGTTATGTCCATCCTTCGCATGCACTTATTCTTAGCCACATGGGTCCTCATGTGTATAATCCTACAGACTCTCATAGTTATATGGTTGTTTAGCTCAGACACCAACATTACTGGAGGAGGATTGTGTGATGGAATTGAGTGGTATTTGGCCTATATTCACATTATCAAACATTAATTATTGTGAAAATTTTCCACTATGATATGGAATAATTATATTTATAAAATTAAATAAATTTACAAATCCCACCTAGATTAAAGATATGATATAGACTATTGTTTTGTGACATAGTATATCCAATCCATTCACATCCTATGATGTAATACAATATCTATGATGTGGGATCATTCTCCCCAACATATATCATTTCCAAAAAAATAAAATTTTATGGATTCAATTAATACAAAAAAATAATATAAGAAAAATCACTTATAAAAAAATCAACACATAGATAATTTTCAATAAATAAAGGAACAAAATCCCTCCAATTGGATTTGTTCCAAAAGTCATGGTAGATATCTTTAACATCTTTGACTTCAGTTTTGGATCTATCTCTATTTTTGGATTTGTGTTTGATGATGGGTGTGCCTATTGTGTATATGAGGGAATATTTCCCATTAATAGATCTATTATTCCATGTCATTGGTTCATGGAATAAATATTTTTCCATTTTTAGTATTCTAAGCACCCCGATGGTGAAACCTATGGGTAACCTTTAAATACAAAAACATTTTCAAAGATCCACCCATGTGATATGTCTTCTTAATTTTGGTATTCGACGTTTTATTTTATAAATAAAGCACCTAAATATTTTGTACCCAAATTATCATGGGTCTAAAAGAATAATCTATAAGATCGTTTTAACATAATTTTTCTTAAGCCTTCATATTAAGAGTAGTGAGGTCCTTATCATATAGAATCTAATGATTTAAATTTTTTGATGTTTCTAAAAAGAAGAAAATTTTAATGTCCTTCCATTTAGAAATAAATATATAACTGTGCGTTATTTTAAAAAAATATTTTTTTTAGAATCTTAGTCTCGATAAAGTATATCATATTCTGAAAATTGACTTCAATATTGTATTGAAGTATAGTAATTTCTTAAAATTATCTCTTCCTTCTATGATTTTGGCTATGATATTTTTCATTTTCTCTATCATCATCATTATTTCTAACATGTCTTTGGGATTTTTGAAATATATAGGAATGGTTTTTCTTGATTTTAATTTTCTTGATTATTTGGTAAAAAATATTTATCAATGAAATGTTCTACCTTTTCCTATCAATATTTCATTGATAATTTCTTATAATAATCATCTCATTAAATAATATTTGTTTTATATATCATACATGGACAGAGTATCATTTTCTATTTTCTCAAATACTAATACATTCAATGTTATATAAGTTAAATAATTCATTATCTTTGCCATAAAAATCATATAAACGTTTCTATAATTTTACTCGAGGGAGAGAAATATCTTTTGTTTGTCAACATTATTGAAACTACATTCAGAGGACAAAAATTTCTTTTCATTCCATGTGTTAGTTTACATTAGAGTATTTTTCCCTATCTACTTTTTATGTATTCTTAAATCATATTCATTTTTTAAATCTATGGTAATTTTTTTTTGTATTTATGATCTCCATATATTAATATAAAATGGAATCCCATGATTCAATTTTATCTTCTATATTTTCATAAATCTTGTACCAGTAAAATTTTTTATGTTATTTTATTTCAAATGTATTATCCTTTAAAACATTATTACCATCAATTTTTCTTGTTGGAAAAAACTAACCATCTCTTAGTTCGACATCACTATAATATATAATATTTTTTAGTATAGTAGTAAAAGTGATTCCATTATTCTAGTGTTTATCATTATCATTATATAATTTTAGATATATATCTTACTATATTATGGTTTTTATAAATTTTCTACCATATGAAAAGTGAATTATTTTATATATTCCATTTCAACTCTTTTTTATTCTTATTTTCATCGGAGAATATTAATATTTTTTTATCATATTTTTGTCCATGATGTTAGTTTCACCTAGTATATGTAATTGATTGACATTTTTCATGAACATATTATACTTATTTGATTTTATTTATCTATTCCCAAAGTTAAATACTTTTTATTTCCCTCATAGTAATTCTCATTTTATAGAACTTTAATTGTTTTTAATTGAATCATTTCAATCTTCTTCCAAATTCGATTTTCCA
Organism: Viscum album; assembly: GCA_963277665.1. Lineage (NCBI taxonomy): Eukaryota > Viridiplantae > Streptophyta > Magnoliopsida > Santalales > Viscaceae > Viscum > Viscum album. Next base: position 1,264,293,778 of record OY728130.1, read on the forward strand.
TCTTATATTAGAAGATCTAGATTTTGATATTTATTATGATTAAACATAGTGAATAATTGTAAAACATATAATTTATCTACAATTAAATATTTTCATAAAGGGAAAAATTGGAAATTGATTATCTATAATTTTGTAGTCACTCTGTGACATCATATAGTGTTGTTTTCCTTTATTTATGACATAAATATCCATCCAATTTTTCCAGAATTAATAATATGAGCTATAAAATATTAGTGTTATATTTTTATTTAATTCAATTATTGGTCCTAAAAAAACTATAATTTTTATAATAAATTCTCCCTCTTATATGTTAGTATAGAGAATTGTTTAATATTATCTCTAATACTAAATAGTTTCCTAATTATATAACTTATAAAGGGGTTGAATTAAAAATTTATAATATATTATGTGGAAACAACATTAAATTAATAATAGTTATAATAAAATGTGAAATTTCATATGGTTATAACTTTATAATGTGGTATAAAATAAAATAAAATTTTGTAAGATATGATAAACTACGTGGAATTACATGTTAAACAAATTGCTTGAAAAATATTATAAATAGAATAGATAAAGTAAAATATTGAAGAAAACATGGAGATAAATATGTTTGGAATAACAAATTTCTAATCCCTTAATTCAAAACATGTGGATAATTAATTTATTAATCCATCTAAATTCTTGAATTTTGATGCAAAGTGACTTGAATATTAGTCACATAATTGAATAAAACCACACTATTTATAAGTAGTTCTAACTTTTATAAACAATTATTAATCAAGGGATTCTAAAATTTAAATATCGGATGATTAATGTAAAATACTACAAGATAATTCATTTTTACCATAGAATAAAAATAGAAACACCAATTAGCAGTTATAAAATAGAAGTATTATAATAGAATTAGAAAAAAGCTCTCAAAATCAAAATTTTAATTATTAATAGGTGTCCTTTAACTAGAGCTTTCACCCCTATTTATAAATGGATAAAGATGACCATTGGAGTAACTTCTTCATGAATCTATGGAAACAAGAATCATCTAACGGTACACTAGTTTTTATTAAAAAGTAATTTTTTCTACATTGATTCCATTACTATTAGTACCACCATGTGTAAAACATTGGAAGGTCTTAAGACTTGTCTTCCATTTAATATCATTAAAAATTTCTTCGTTAAAATATATATATATATATATAATTACATTAAAAACTATATTTATTATTCCATAAATCCACATTATATTTTGCATTCCTTCAGTCCATTTGTTTTCTGGTACACCTCAACTAACATACATTTCGGTATTCCTATAATCTATATACTTTTGAGATTACCATAATTTCATTTTTTCCTAGTATGGCTTCAATTCACTTGATTTATATTATTAATCCAATTCTTTTACATTATGGTATAACTTAATTATGGAAAACATATTCCATATTTAAACATTTTTACACTAGAATTTATATAGTTTAGTCTTTATGATAATTTGTCTAAAATCTATAATTATACAAATAACTAAAATAATATTAATGAAAATTCATTAGTAAAATGGATACATGTTTTATGGTTAATCAGAATAAAGAATCTAGAGGTTTTCAAACAGATAATTTCTTAATACATAATAATACAATTAAATTTGAATTCATTTTTCACATTGAACATAGAAATTTTCTATGATCAATTAAAAAAACAATTCCCACAACAACAAAAAAAATGTATGTAATATGTTCATTCTATATATTTTTCTATGTGAATTTGTATTTTAATATCATTTTAAAGGGATATATAACTTGTTTTATACCCCATGGAGTCGTTTAATCTCTCTTCTAGGTCAATTTTGACCATGTGATCCATATTCATCCCTTGTGATCTATGTATGACAAAAGGATCATTATCTATATCGTGTTCTTTTGGTTTTGGACCATAAGGTGATGTTTTATTGAGGGGGACTTTATTAAGAATTATAAATTCACACTATATAGACATAATGACCATATGATCTATGTTTTATGACATGGTGGCCAATTTATCCATGTTATATGGGACTTGGACCTATTTGGTGCCCCATATTCAAGTTGATTTTCATTCCATTTAAATGTGGTTCTTTTATATTCCAAGAGGAAGGTGAAAAAATATTGAAGTATTTTATTAATTAAATTATGGAAATTTTTTATTTATTATTCACACTATCTATATTATGTGTAAGACATGTGACATGACTATAATAAACAAACATGTAATGAAAATCATAAACCTTTTGATTACATCATCATATAAAAATCATACAAGAAAATTAAAATGACAATAATGGTTGTAAATAGATCTATAGAACTCATAACAATATAAGTTAACACTATAATATTGAACTCATGAGGATCATACTATAAAAATTACAAATCAAAAAGATACAATAATTTTATATAGAAAATAACTAGAAATAGAATATCCCTAGTATAATAACTAAGAGAAAGAAATGAATAATTTTCGTTATTAGAATTAAGTTTATATATAATTAATAGGATTGCTATTGTAAGGGTAATGTGACCATTATAATTGGGACATTATGAAAACCCCATTGGAAAAATAACTTCCCAATTTAATTGTTGTAATATTATTGTAACCATTATACATACAAGTGAAAAATATAATATATAAAATCAATTTCTTAAAATATAATTAATAATCATTAATCCTGGATGTTGATCAATGAATAGTAAAATAATTAAACACGTATGTTTTAAAATAAAAAAATAACCGAGTTTTTAAATTTTTGGTTCTAAATGCATGATTTTTATATACTCAAAAGAATAATTATTAATAATTAAATTTATCAAATATATAAAATTATATGTAGTTTTAATTTTGAATCATCGCATCAAAATTAGCCATGAGTGAATTTTTCAAAATTTTATAAAAAAGTTTATTTTCTAGGTAAATAGTTAAATGCAGAAGGAATATATAATAAGTATTTTGACATTATTATGATACAAAAATGAATTTATTATTAATATTACAGAATACTAGAAAAAAATATGTTTATTTAATAAATTAATGTATCTTAAAATATTAAATTAAATTTCCTAAACTATAATGTAATTTCCAATTTCAAAATAAAAAAAATATGGTTTTAAGAATAATTCATTGCAAATAAAAGTCTATTACAAGGAAAAAGTTATATTATAAAATTAATCAAAGTTTTAAAATGAATAAATATAAAATATAATTTCATAAATTTTAAAAACCATTTTTCAAAACCATAGATAAGACAATGATTTTTTAGTTTCCACAATAGAGATTTCAAAATCCAAAGACCCAAAATTAATGAAACTTTACCCACATTTTTTATAAATACACACTCATTATCCCATTTATATTCATTCCAAAATCATTTATTATGGTTCTTCTCTCAAATTTTCAAATGACAGTCCCTTAAAGTAAATATTAATGTTATAATGTGCTCTTTATCATTCTTTAAGAATCTTCTTTTAAAGGTAAGAATGTTTAATCTCATTTCTTCTATTATTTTGTATAATAATATCCAATTACTTTCACATTCAATAAGAAATGATTTTAGGCTTCAATTTAAAAAATTATTTACTACAATATCAATATTTCATCATTATTTCCTATCATTATATCACATTCTAAATTTTTAATAACTCTAAAAAATTTCCATAGTTATAAAACTACATTATTTGAATCCATGTATATCCCGTGTATTTATCATATAATAGATGTATTATTTGTATGAGGGGTTCATTATTTATGTGACTGTAGTTTTAATGTATCTGGGACAACCTCTATCATGTCCCTCGTAGATGAAACTTGATTTTTCCATAAGTAATCGTATAGAGATGAAAAGGTATTGACCTAAAAGCTTCTCCTTAAAGAAATTTGGTATCCCTAATACGTATCAAATATTAGTGAAACATACTCATAATTATTATAGAGGTTTATTTTTTTCATTCTTTTGGTCTCCTATCATTGAAAAATATTTTATCCAGTGGATAATTCTTATTGACATATATATATGATAAAATTATAATATACTACTAATATTCTATAATCCCTTTGATAAGGAAACTTTTTATTTTCTTGTGAATATCATATATTTTCTTATGTGACTAATTAATATGTAATTATATAATCATATTATTCCATTGGAAATTTCTATATCCATTATTTCAATATGAATATCTATTTATCAATTATCTATAATTATATATATGGTTGCATAGGTAATATATTGTATCGTATTAATCAGGAACTCCATTAATATGATGGATATATAAGAATTATTATGTAATGGGTGGGGGAAAATTTAAATCCCCTTGATGTATCAATGTATCTCATGATGCGAACTAGCTTGGGTTTTTGTTGTATGTATACCCATTTATGTAATGTTTCTTTGTTGATGCCTTGTCGGTATGTTTATGATGTATGATATTATGAATTCCATCACTATGATGTTATATATTGTATTTTATGTGATTATTTATTTCTATTTTTTTTATCATATTTGCATATATAATGCTCATATTATCAGTTATATAACATTATTTAATTATTTATTCCTATTTAACTATATATATCTTATTGATTTTATGATATCTTCTGTTATATTCTACCCCTTATCGATCATTTTAGATCATCCCATTACATTGTTTCCCTATTTCCACATCAAATATGAAGATCACTACATGTGACTAAAGGATAATTTGGGATAATTAATAGCAATTTATGTATTTTAATAACATGTTTTAAGTTACAAATTTAATTTAAGATTCATGGATGTATCTAGTATCTTAATACTACTAAACTTTTGTATCATTTTTATTATGATGTTATATTTTCAATAATATTGTAATAAAATAACCATCAACACTCTATTATAAGATTATTCTTTTTATAGTTGGTATGAAAGTAATTTTTATTTAAATATTAGGATCTATATTTTGAATAACATTATTATAAAACAAAACCCTATGAAAACCCCATAAATTTTTTTATGAATTTTTAGAAAATGAATATAATACGTTACATTTATTTTTTAAAAAAAATTATTAGAGTTTTTTATTTTAAATCCAAATTAATAGTTTTATCAATGAAATAATTGTGTACAATTAATTATTTATAAATTTTTTTCTTATTAATGGAATATAAACTATGTTAACACTAGATATGAGTAGATATTTTTCCTCCAAATAAATCTAATAAATATATTGTTAGAGATGAGAATGTTATAAATATATGGTGGTAGTAAACCAAGGTAATGAAAAATCACCATAACTATATAGAAAAACATGTATCCCTTGATGAGTTATGAAAATTTGTAATTAATCTATGAGGAAACATCATCATCCATTCAACGGTGTCACTAATAAACTAGTGGAAAATAAATTGACCAAATCATTGATAATATATTCCTTACATTAGGATGTAATGAAATGGATAAGGTTATAAATTTAGTGTATCATCTAATGGGAGACACTACACTATAGTGTTATTTAGTTAAAAACACAAATAATGTGGAATAAAATAAAGCACAGAGTTGAATATTTTTAATGAAATATTCTATGAAAATAAATTTCCATGAAATAAAATTTCTAACATGGAAAGGTAATTACTAAATTTAATACAAAAGGATGAAGAAATTGTTTTATATTTAAATGATAACATTACAAGGTTTTGAATACATTTGAATTATTATGTACTAAATCCTAAAGGAAATATCTAATTCCTCCTTGGTAGATTAAATATGTGTTTTATAAGGGATTTATTCCCTCCCGCATTATCATCTCATGAGGAGATAGTGACAGGATCCATCAATACTAAGAATTATATCTCAATGTTTTATATTTTTAAAGTAAAAAAGGATAAAAATATGATAGTTGATCACCATGAAAAATGAAATTTTGAAAATTAGATAAGGATAGTGTAGAATTTTAATTGTGCAATAATTATGGAAGAAAAACCATGGGTCATCATTAAAGGGTTTGGGATTTTTCTTATTGTTTGAAGATAATGGACCTTAATCCCATGATTGTGAAGTTAGGAGAGATGCTAACAATTTTTAATGATTAAATTATAGGTTTATGGGACACTATTCTAATAAATGTTTCAATCATAAAGGGAATCTCTCCCAAAAGAGGCTAAGGGAGAAATATCGATATTATAATATTACTATCATAGAAGTTGAGGTCAAAAGTAATATGATAGCTGGTACTTTGATTATAAAATCGATGTTTTATAATATATTTTTTGACTATAGATCTATTCACACTTTTATAACATCAATGTTTTTCAACAACGTTAATATTTCCCCTGGTACAATATGGAATGAATTTTAAGATAAAATTCAATGTGCGTGTTTTATTATAAAAATAATATTTAAGGCTATTTAAATTAAAATAAAAATATTTTGTTTAGATACAACCATTATTATTATACCAATTGTTGAATATGACATATTTCTTATGATAGATTTTCCAAAAAAGTTATTGGGTCATGAAAACATTTCCAGGAGAATGAAAATACTCCAAAAAGTTTGACAAATGATTAAACTAAATATTTGAAGACTAAAGTTGAAGAATAAATTTTATAAAAGGTAAACTACATGCCACAAACCATAAAGCCCGTCTCAAAATGCTTCTGTGCATGGTGGTCCTTGGCTTTGCAAAACTGTTACGAACCAAATGGTTTATGGGACAGATGCAATGGTGTTGTCCCCATGAACCAAATAATTGGTGAAATAGAAGCAGTGAATTCTACCTCTGTGTACCATCTCCACAAAATAAATGGGTTTTCGGAAAGGAAAAGTTGTCATTATCCCCATAGAGATACAAGTTTGTTCATGGGATTGAGGTGGTGGTTTTGACCCTTGTGAACCGCAAGCTTTTGTTGACAGAGTCATCCATGCTCCAGGAGATTTCTCTTGTACTTCTGAGAAAAGTGTCGTATGATCCATGGATCCAGCTTCCCTAACACTCTATAAAAGGATCCAGAGGGGATCCTAGAAAATAATAAGATTTCAAAGGATTGGATGAACTGTTGAGTTGAATTTCAAAAGAGATTGATAAAAAGGGATTGGACCTCTTCTGATGAATTCCTATAGGTATAAACTCACTGCATAGTGGAAAAATAAAGAAGGAAACATAATAATTATAATTCCATGAACCATATCTCTTTTAGGATTTAAATTCCCACAAGGAGATAAACCAATTACCCTTGTTCACTCTGGAACAACGTGTAGAAAAAAAGCTATGTAGGTGGAACCATGCTCTATGTAGAATCACTCTACACGAACGGAAATCAGTTTCATATAGCATCATGCTACGCAGATGGAACCGGGTACTGCATAGAAAAACACAAACCGAACTGTATACAAGTCCACAAAGCATGATGCTACATGGACGGTTCGTCCACTTTCATAGAAGCACACTATATGGGGAGGGGCCCATCCCATATAAAGAAATAATACACAGAATGAGGTACCCTCAAATGTTCCATTCTCCAGCCTCGATCATCTCATTCCATTTATTTCATAGTATATATAGCCCCTCCGTGAACCAGTCCAATGGAACCAGTTCAAATTATCTTTCAAATCAAATGGACCCATAAGATAAAACCACCAGGTGCATCAGTGTGCCCTTTCGAGTTTACATGCCCTTGGTAAGTAAGGATGTGTGGGTAATCCCCGCAATAGCTCAGACCCTAGGAATGTCCCTAAGTTTTCTTTCCCATGGTTACATTAGGACTGAACTTGCGATACTCACTTGTACATCCCTATCCTAGAAACTAAGGTTAATCACTGGATTATCCCTTCTATGAGATCTAGTGATAAATATATAATATCATTCTTGTGTTTCTTCTTAAAGTAGAACAACTCTTATCCCTTTTCTACTAAAACTAGAAGGTCACTCCTCCATATGTAATCCCATAGCCTTTCTTGCAAGAGGAGGTTCTCCTCCCCCTCTTCACCTCAACTCAAGACATATCCAGCTAAACAAATAGACATACATATTCATGATATCAAATTAAGGGAGTAAATTGGAATAATCAAATCCCCTCTATATCTTCCTTTAGGTTCTCGCCTCAGCCTCTTATGCCATATTCCTCATCCTTTTCCATCAATGAAGAATGAAATACATGTGGATTATTTTATCATTCATGTACTTTTATTTTTCACAGCGAGCATGAATCATGTGGGCTTAGAGGCTTATGATGATTACAATAACCACACAATTCATCATTTAATGAGCTATTATAACTCTATTTCATGCTTTATCCAGGATACATAGGTTTCCTATTTAATTCCCGAACAAAGTGTGAATTATCCTCAGGTGTAATCCCCAAAAATACCAACCCAAACCACATTGGGAGGCCTTATTCATAAGAACTCAAAATTAACAATGAGAATTATAATTCCTACTCTGGTTAGGATAGATAGGATTTCTACCCGAGGCCTGAGATCAAGGTACATTATCCTTAAAATTCATTCCTAGTAAAAATTCTTCCAAACTCACTAGGTAATCCTCTTCAAAAATAATCCCTAATTTAATTCTCTCAAATAGTTCCTCCTCTACAGTATAAGACCCAACATAAAGTAAACTATGATGTATTTGATTCACAACTAACTAGTATATGTAGGAAACCTACCTAAGGTATAAACTCAACACCCAAACAAACCTAGTGTTATCTGGGCCATATTTTCAGTAGGCCCATATCCACCATAGAGACCACGCCTCTTCAGAACATCTTGGGCTGCCATGGCGTAATTACCACAAAAAATTGTGACTATAAATTTTCTTCCTATATTTCCTTGTTTCATGATGTTAAACATCATGTATGGGTACATATCACATGACCTTAAAAGGTGATGTGTCTGGTAAAGTAACAAATAACTATGTGGAATCGGATTCCTCTCATGAGGATATGTTAGAAGCACGTCTTTTGGGTTTGATCCAAAATGAAAACCATATCTATCCCTCATGGATGATGATAAACTACATATCACCTCATTGTATGGCTTAAATCGTCTTTTTCTTGATGAAATACTAAATAATCTATAACGTGTCCATAAAAGACTAATGTCGATAAAGAACCTCTAATACATAAATATGTCTTCGTCAATGGAGAACATAGGATTCATATAGATGATTCTAAATACATTCATACCTATGAATTACTTTTCCACCTTAGGGGTACACCATAGACACATTCTTGGGAATGAACCAAGGATTCATGAACATATAAACATTTCTTAAATCTATATAGGAGTCCGTGAATATGATATAATTCCCCCAAAAGGGGTTTAAAGAGCCTGAAATCCCATCCTCCCAACCAATGGAGTCCTTAAGTGTCATTGACCAAAACATCCAACTAGCATCTACCTTTGGAAATAAGGTATGTGAATAATGGATAAAAGGGTCATTGGGTATTTTTGGCTCCCTGAATAAACCCACTACAGACCATCTGATGACATCGTACCTGATATGGGCAGATTACAAAAACATTGTACCCCCAAAAATCACTCGTTGGGACCACTAAAGTATGGAAACTCCTTCATAATACAATAATGATATATTTCTCTGTCCCAGTGTGACTATCTTGGCCACCAAAAATGCTCTGATTCCAATCAGGTCAAAACAAAAATGGTGAACCCAATGTGAATCATTAACCATGGTGGTGGGTTACCCCACTACAGCCCCTTTCACATCCAAAAGGATGAGGGACAATAAAATCCATAAATTGTGTATGTATTCAAGAGATGCTACTATGATGGGGTTTTTATTATCTTTGCTTGTTATAATTATTTCAATTCTCCATAGAAACTTTCAATAAAATGTCATCATCGATGTTCTCATGAACATGCATGATGATCAACGCACTAGCTGAGTCCTCCACAAGGAAGAGGACACCATCACCTACCCATCATCTTCAACACTAGGTTTTGAATGCACTAATCTAATAATTCTTTGCATAAGGGTACTCACCCCATATTGTTGGTTGGAAGACACCCCCCCCCCCCCCACACACACACAAAATAGGTAAAATCTCTCCAATTGCCTCTTCAGCTACAGCTAGCATCCTAGGACAAGGTGGCCCCACTGGATATCTCCAATCACATCGAGATCCTATCCTCAGTGCATGATAACAAGTGCATCCCTTACCATAGGGAGAAGGATGAGGATGTATCCCACAACTTCATCCCTTATTTACAGGATTACCACTCAATGGCCGTGACTAGGGAACATCTCCACCAGCAACACACGACCCAATATCCTCACTATGAATAGTATGTCATGCAAAGGGCTCCAGATTAAGTCCCGCAGACACAATCCCCTCGAACATCCCATTGAAGGTGATGATCTTATCACTGAGAATAGGTCATCACCCGTGTTCAAGTGGAGGAGATCCATTGAACAGACACAGTGGAAGACTATAATTAGAAATGTATCCCTTTATCCTCTTCTAAAACACGCTAAAAAATACGAGGGTACATTTTGAGAAAAATCATATTTATTATAATGCTCACCAGTCCCTCTATGAAATCGGAGTGGAAAATTTTTAGCATATAAAAATCTATGTCGATGCACCAGAATCCCACCAACTGAATAAGGGGAAACAAACTACAATCAGGCACAAATTATTACTAACACGTACCAATCTCGTCATCTAAATAGGGTAGAAAACTTGGGGAATTCATACAATGCATACAATGAATATGAATCCGACCAGTCAAATATGATGGAAATTAATAGATAGATGCAAATTTCAAACTTCCAATATCAATCACACCAGTTAAATATGATGTCAAGAAAATATAATTATATCCAAATTCTTATGGATTCAGATGAAGCTCGTGAGAAAAATATAGCTGAAAATGAGTAGATAAAAATTTATGCTTGCAAATATAAAACCCACTAGCTAAATACAATGGAAACTAGGGAAAGTATTCAGAGTATCCTGACTACATGTTTGGGTTAGACTCATTCCTCTACCCCAGCATAGGATAACTACTAGTACCCACTATAAACACATGGAGGATCAGAGCAGTCACAAACTATTACTCTAAAATAATAATTATAATTTATACACATTATTGCCAAATATATATTTACCCTCTCCTTTTAAACATAACATTACATTATTTTAATCAAAATAAAACATCATCTTACAAGACAAGGATAACGAATTCCAGTTTCTTGGATGTCTAAGTACATAAAACTAAAAACATGTGACTAAATAGAAAATTTCATTATTTAATCTTCACAACAATCTCTTAACTTCTACTATTATCATAAATCTTTATAGGGTAACCTCAAGATAACTTGAAAAAAGAGATAAGATAAAAGCCCTTTGATGGATAAGGCATAGTAATAAATCTTTATCACATGGTTTAGAAGGCACAGAATAATGATATAAAAAGGCATGGAACTTTTGAAAACATAACATATAAACATGGATTCAAATAAACATATATTCATACTAATGTGGAAGCAATATAAAAAATGAATTTTACACGATTCAAGGATATTTTCACATAGTGGATCACAAGTAACGATTAACCACCAATATCATTGCACATGAAAGAATCAGTCAAGGATAACCTCTAAGACAATTGCAAATAACATCTCAAGATATTAAACTTTACCCAATGCATTAGAGTGATATCTAGGTGCACCCATCATAACATGTTAATGAATATTCTTTCCATAAATATAATAGTACATAATCAATCCGACATAAATATATGGGTACCCATAGAAATAAATGGGTATCATAATCATTTCATACAGCATAATGAATGGGAGTATCATACAAGTGTCCATGGATAATAAGAATTAGCTCAATTATTGAAATCAATAAGTTATAATATCCATATATCATTATATTTGATTCAAAATTAATTCTTTAACATGTGAATGTGTTTTTAAGCGACATTAAAATTAAAACATTTTAGTGTGGTTTACTAAAAATATCAAATATCATTTAAAAAATAAAAAAGAATAATATTTTATATAACCCCATAAGTGAAACAATAAGGATTAAATTATAAAAATATAGTTTTTATAAATATAATGGTTACTTAAAATAGATCATATATTTTACTTGAAATTCGGTAAGAATATGGAAGGTTACCTTAAAATGGGTTTGCTTATTCGGAAGTATTGAGGAGGGAATCACATAAAAGATTGAATACACGTGAAAGGTTATAATTAATGGATCTTGATACATGAGATTGGAAATATAAAAAAATCATAATATTTGCATACATATACTATAGGATTTCATTTGGGTAAAAATATACTTATAATAACACGAAAGGATAATAGAGGTTCGGGTAGAATCCCATACCTTAAGTCACATAGTGTTCTCCACTTAATATTAATGACCTGAATAATAAAATGATGTTAATTAATTAATAATTCTGGAACCAATTTTACATTTAATTTATTTATTGTAACCTTTTTTATTTCATTTGTATCCTTTTTGATTGGTTATGAAATTCAATTCCTTTGTTCGAATCTGTTTGTTTCATGATTGGTTTACTTATATACATGAATGGATGATCATGTAAAATGAGGATGGTTGTATAGAATTTGAATTATAATTTATTATTTAACATCAAAAAATTTACATGTTTGTAAATTTAATTTGGTTACTTGGTTTGAATATGAATCATTATTAAAAACCATTATGATAACATTTTGGGTTAATTGGCAGTTTTTGATCACACCGAACATATTTTGTTTTATAAATCAAAACCATTTGTAAAAAAAAAGATTCCAAAACCATAAATGATACACAATAAATATATATTATATTATGTATCAACCATAAGAATGGTTTCATTTCCATAATTGAAAACGATAATGGGATTTGAAAACCCATCGTCCTTGAATCTGGTAAATTACCACATCACAGATGGTGGTTTTAATAATACTATAAAAGAAAGGTAATAGAGATATTATAATAACATATTCCATTATCAAAACAAAATTAAATTAAATATTAGGTAATAGATTTTTCATAACATTTGGATGAATATAGGTAAGGATAGAAAAGAAAACAAATGAACTTGAAATGAATGTAAAATAATTTAAAAGAAGAATTTACCACTTAAATTAATATTCATTTAGAGCCTCTTGAGGGGATATGATTTAGTATTTAACGAGACCAAGGGATTCTTGAAGTGGGGGAGGATCTCGGGAAAATAATTTATTAGAATTTAGGCAAGGAACAAATCTTGAGAATAGGTGAGTGTGGGTGATATTAATAGTGGAGAGGAGGATGGTTTTCTTAATATTTTAATCATTTGTTTACTACTTCTCCCTAAGGAAATAAATAGTGATGATTAGATGACCAAAAATAGTAATAAGCACACATGAGGTCTAAATACAGTGATTTACATCATCCATGATTCAATCATGATGTAGAAATTTAGGTTTTAGCACTTATCGTAAATTATTGTATTTTACTATTCATCAAAAATTCAAGTATGTCAAAAAAATCCCAAAAAATAACCCAAACCATTTATCAATGATTATAATCTGAAAATGAACTTCATTTTATGAAAATAATTTTTTAAATATGGGAAATTTATTTTTTAAATAAAATCATCATTTACTAGAAAAACACATATTTTAAAATTATCAGTAACTTTATAATATTTTGAAAAATAAACTAAGGTCTCACAAAATTATCCTACATTAATATTTTATTAGAAAAATAATTTATGAATGAATTTTATGAAAATATATTTTTATTTTTAATTATTTAATAATTCATTTATATTTAATTAAATATTTATCAAAATACCAACACTATAATATTGGCGCATATAATATGGATAAATTTTATTTATACTTTCATTAGTAAGGTTATTAATTACATGGTTGATTTACTATTGATAATAGTTATATTACGATTCATAAGGGTGATATTACTATTCATAAGGGTTATTTACTATTCACCAGAAATTAATTTCACCTTATCCGACTCCAATCATCTTACTGATGGAAATCGTGTATGTCATATTTTCTAAATTCAAATCACAAAAGTGGCAATATTTTGTTTAATGCTCACATAGTACATATTAGTTCATAGGATTGTGATTTCATGTAATTATATGACATAAATATAAGAAGGTAATCTGAATTGATAAAACATTGGTTCATTACATTTTTCGACCTATATGAAATTTTTCACTCGAAATTTCATATTACATTCTATTCCATAAATCGGTGGGGGTACTTTTCCTTCATTGCCTCCTCAAGATCCCATGTTGCCTATTCATACTTATGGTTCCTCTATAGTACATTGACCATGTGATTAATCTTATTACGTAGATCTTTATCTCAATAATACAAGATCTTCACTAGATGCTCCTCATAAGAAAGATCATTCTCCAATTGTACCACCTCTAAAAAGAGTACAAGTGAATGATTTGGTATATACTTTTTTAAGAGGGATACATGGAATACAGGTTATAATTTAGACATGGTAGGTGAAATTTCTATTAATTAGGCCATATCCCCAACCTGATCAAGAATCTCTAAAGAGAAAATGTACCAGGGACATTGCTTTCCATTCTTACCAAACCTCATGGCCTTCTTCGATGGAGATATACGGAGGAATGAATGTTATCCATCTCTGAACACAAGGTCTCATTGATGATTGTCTGTATAACTCTATTTTAAGCATTGGGATGCCTTGATGTGTTTTAAATAGTTTTTAACTTTTCTATCCATTCATAGACTATTTCAGGTCATTTCAGCTTACACTCACCAACTTCATCACAACATGATGGTGTTCTGTGCCTTTTCCAATAAAGAGGCTTTATATGGTTCCATTCGGATGCTGGAGTGGAAAATATTATTGTAAAAGAATTAAACCAGTGGAAGACGTTGGTCCCAAACTTCTTTTATGTCCATAGAATACACTCTTAAAATTTCCTCCAATTTCTGAATAGTTCTCTCAGATTGACCATCAGTTTGGGACAATAGGTCGTACTAAAGTTTCCTTTAGTTCTTAGAGGATTATGGAGAATTTTCCAAAACATCGATGAGAATCTTAGGTTTATATCAAATAAAATAGATTTTGGTACTCCATTGAGCCTTACCACCTATTTGATATATATCTGTGAATGTTTATCCAATGATAATTCCACTTGAATTGTGAAAAAGTGAGTTGTTTTGTAAGACGATCCATAATGACCAATATTGTGTTGTTTTCCCTAGATGTCCTTGTATTTCTAGTGAAAAAGCCCATGGTGATATTCTCCCACTTCCATGTTGGTAGGGGTAGCGGTTTCATTATCCCTTTAGACATCTATCTTTTATCCTTCACTTTTGGACATACCTGGAACTTTGATGTATACTAAACAATCTTCATCGTCATATTGTCCCATCAAAACTTCTCTTAGAGATATCGATACATCATTCTGATCCCTAGGGTAATAGAAAAGGTTGAGCTATGTGAAACATTCAAAATAAAAATATTTATATATGGATTGATGGTGCATATAATCGTGACCCAAATCATACAACTCCTTCCTCATCAATCCTGAACTTAGAGGATTTCCCATTTCTATTAACGTTCACCATTTTCTGATTTTTTGCATATTTTCATTGAGCGTCCTTTATTTTCTTTATGAGGGATGGTTAAGAAATCATTTGAGAAAGAATTTATTTTGTTCCTACCTTAATTATTCCCATGTCCAACATCTTAAAAAGTATAAATACTAGATCCTTTTCAATTCTCATCATTGATAAAGATGTAGGGTCCTTTTTACTTAGAGCATCTTCCACCTTATTTCCCTTACCAGGATGGTAGTGGATTGAGAAGTCATAATACTTGATGGGATCTAACCATATTCATTTAAAATATTAATCTATCTTTTGTGAATATATATTTGAGACTCTTATTATCCTGATATATATCACACTTCTCCCTAAAGATATAATTCTTCTAGATTTTCAATGCAAAGATCACAACCGCCAACTCCAGATCATGCGTAGGATAGTTTTGCTCATGGATTTTCAGCTGCATTGAGTTGTAGGATATCAATTTATCATTTTTAATCATCACAGAACATAATACATTCTTTTAAGAATAAATTTACACAATAAAGATTTCTCGCTTGTTGGGAGTGTGAGTATTGGTGCAATGATATGCCTCTTTTTCCACTCCTTAAACTAGTCTCCACATTCCTGAGTCCAGACAAACTTCAATCCCTTTCTTGTCTTCTTGTTCTTTGGGATTGAAAATATTCGATAAGATCTTCACAAATCATTTATAATACCCCTATAGACCAAAAAAATTGCAGATATCCATTACTGACTTTGTCCTGGGCAACTCTTCAGTTGCCTTTTTCTTGGAATGGTCCACATATATCTCATTTATTGTGATATCATTCCCCAAGAATGATAATTCCTCCATCAAAAACTCAAATTTATTGTACATTGCATATATTTTCTCCCTTCAAAAATTATTTATCATAGTACTCAAATTATCCTCATGTTCCTCCTTGCTCTTAGAGTATATAAGAATATCATCGACAAAGACCACCACAAATTTTGTGAGGTAATCTCTAAAGACTCTGTTGGAATCCCCATGTAATAATCATGTTTTAAGGATCACAAATCCTATTCATCTTAAATCCTATAAATTATGTCAAATCATGTGTATTATATTTTAAGTATTCCCATTCTTTAAGAAGATCCATTCAAGATCTTAATGGCTAAACATTTCATTTAATTACATTATACTTTCCTTGAATTACATTTATAATACCTTATTTGACAAATGATTATGTCTAATTAATTCAATGATCATCATTTATTAAGTCTGAATATAGTTATTTTGAAATGTCTAAGACACCACGATTCATCCACTAGAAATGTAATTCTGGTTAAGTATATAAGACAAAGTGAAGGATCAGACACCATAAATAATCAGACATCATGAAGGATCAAACATTGTGAAGGATCTGACACCACGAAGGATCAAACACTATGAAGGATCAGACACTGTGAAGGATTAGACACCATTAGGGATCAGATGCCATGAAGGATCAAACACCGTGAAGGATCAGACATCGTGATCATAAGACACCGTGAACCAGACCTCGTGAACAAGACACCGTGAACAAGACACCGTGAACAAGAAAATGTGAACGAGAAACTGTGAACAAGAAGACACTGTGACCATGAAACACTATGACCCTAAGACACCATGACAATGAGACACCATGACTGTGAGACACCATGACCAATCTAGACACCATGTGAAGGAGACTTTTTTCCGTGACATACTGTGACACCGTTTCATAATATACTTTTTTTGTCTTTCAATTTAATCTCTAACATTCATATTTAATTATTTTAATGCACGGACATAATTAATGTTTCATTGTAGACATATCATCAGGCAGTATGATGTATGAGGTGCATAATACGTGCAACCTGTCAACCCCAACACATGCACTCAATGATAAAAGAGTAATGCAGCCCAGAAACAAACGGGTGTGTGGACATATGTGAAAAGCTTGTAGGAAAAACATGATAAAAAGAACAAGCCGGTGGGTGTGAGAGAGACAATAGAATACATTATTGCAAATTTCCTCATGAAACTCAATTCTACTAAAGAACACACAAAGCATAATGGAATCCCGATAACATATTTGTGTTGAAAAACACCATGAAGAACACAAGCCAGATTTTTCTGACTTATGACACTCTGTTTTCCAGACAGGGACTCAAGTTCTGCATCTTCTTCATCTCAGAAGTCTAGAGCTGCAATGATCAACACTCAGAGCAATTCTAATCCTATCTCAATATTATTTCTCTGTTTTGTATCATTTTATTAATTTTTGAGTAGAGTGTGAATTTATATAGAAACATGCATTGTCTTCTGCATTAAACTGAAGGATACAAGATATCCTTACTCAAACATACTTTTACTATTGTGTATACTCACTTATAAGTGTGGAAGAGGTCTGTGTGTGGCCTGGTAGTTTGTACCCACGATGAACTATGGAAGAGGTCCTTGTGCGACATGGACAGTCTTGTGAACTGTTGTTTAACTCCGATCCAGGGTGTGGATCATGTTTACTTATATAAATTGCTTGGTGGCAAGTGATCACCAAGTGGAGTGGATTAGTTATTGGCTTGAGACTAAACCACTTGTTTCATATCCGTTGCGCCTCTTTATTTAGTTGTCTCATTTTTAGTTCTCTATTTGATAATTCAGAAATCACTAGACTTACTTTGATAGTTAATCTTGGAAATATCTTATAATTGTCTTGCCTAAGTAGAATATCTTCAAAAGTAATATTAATCATGGATATTAAGATTACTAAAAACTAATCAATCTTCAAAGAAGTTATTAAAATAGTCAAACCTTTATAACCATATTACGTTGATTGACTGGGCTGTATTGAATCTATTGGGGAAACATTTTAGAAATACCATTTTAATCATATATTTTTTTAGATACTCAATTTACCCCCCCCCCCCTCTTGAGTATTCTACGCCAACCAACATTTGTTATCAGAGGTTTTTTATTAGGACTATGCTTAATATTAATCAACTGTGATTATAGTTTTAATTTAATGATCTGTAAATTTATGTTATTTCTAAATTTCTAGCTCTTTAAACCTATTCTTTTATTATGGATAATTGATTGGATGGTGCTGCAACCAACATCCCACCATTATTTAATGGAACCAAATATGATCAATGGAAAATTAAAAAGAAAATTCACTTAGAGAGTATGGGAATTTAGATTTGGTCATCCATTAGAGATAAATACAAGATTCCTACTACTGATAGAATTAAATGGGATGAACCTATCAAAACTGCCTACAATAACAATTGAAAAGATATGAATTTTTTATACTACTTCTTGAGAGATGATTAATTTAATAGAATTTCCTCTTGTAAAACAGCCCATGATATCTGGGATACCATGTCTGTCTCACATGTGGGGACATCTAGTGTAAAAGAAATAAGACTTAATACATATACTATCAAATATGATAATTTCAAAATGAAACCTGATGAGGATATTTCTAACATGTATCTTAGGTTCAATGAGATTGTTAACACCATGATATCTCTTGGAAGAGATTTTAGTTCCAAGGAACAAATATTAATAATTATTAGATTTCTACCTGACAGATGGAAGGGAACCTTTGTCTCTATTAGAGAATCATGTGACATCAACATGATACATGTATAAAAACACATTGGGAAACTGATGATGTAGGAAGTGGAAATGATAGTCAACAAGGAGGTGGAGGATGATCCAAGAAGGAATTCTATTGCATTCAAGACCACCACCTCTAAACACAAAGACAAGGGGAAATTGGAAGCTTCTGTAAAAAGAACTATTTGTGAAAAATCATCAACCGATAGTGATGAGGAGATGTCTCAACTATCCATAATATTTAAAAGATTATACAGAAGAATAAATTTTTCCTAAATCCTAACTTCAAGGGAAAATATGACCAAAAAGGAAGTTGGAAGAAGGACTAGAAAATAAGTGACAAGACTAATGAGATTGTCTGCTTTGAATGTAAGCACAAGGGACATATTAAGGTGGACTGTCCAAATCTCAAGTACAAAAAGAAATATGAGGACAAGAACATGAAGTATAAATGGGCCTTGAAAGAAACCTGGAGTTCCTCTGAGGACAATTCAAGTGAATCAAAATCATAACATGATGAAAAGGATAAAAATCCAATATGTGTTGTATGAAAAACACTTTTGATGTGACACTGGACTCTCATGTACAGAATTCATACTAATCTGAAAATGAGAGTGACTCTGAGAACATGACTAATGAAGAAATGTTCAAATACTTTAACATGCTTTAAGAAACATGCAATAGACTAAAAGACAAATATAAATCATTGAAGAAACAACATGCTATCATTGTGACTATTAAATCCGAACTCACAGTTGAAAAATAAAAAAATACTCAATTGCTTAAAAAACAATGAATTAAAAATGTCTAATGAACAATTGAAGAATGACCATGAAAAGATTACCAATGGGAAGAATACCCTTACTCAAATTCTAGGAAAACAAATTTCCCCTAAATACAAGACTGGAATAGCTTATCAACCAGGAAAAAGAAATATTGGTAGAAAAAAATTTGTTTTATGATCAAGGAAATATAGTATTACTTCTAATTATAGACACTAATCATCTAATTCAGGTTATGATACATTGTCTATTGTTTCAAGTTTTTCTGGACCAAATAGAATTTATTTTTCAAATAATTTACTTAATGCTTATAGGAAGCATATGAGGCAAATATGGGTTCCTAAAGCACTCATTACAAATAATACTGGACCCAAACAAGTATGGGTACCAAAATCAGTTTTCTCCGGAACATTTTGTAGAAAAGCTGCTTAAAGAGTTCCTGTAAAAGTCTATGGTACTTGGAAAGTGGATGTTCTCGAAAAATTATAGGATACTACTCATGCTTCCAAAATATAATAAAAATTGATGGAGGTCATGTCACATTTGATGACAATGCCAAAGGAAATATTATTAGCCTCAGCCAGATCAGTAACTCTAACTCAGTTTTAATTTCTAAAGTACTATTTATTGATGTATTAAAATATAATTCTCATAGTATCTAAAAATTATGTGTTGATGGATTTCATGTTATATTTGAAAATGATTCTTGAAATATCTTTAATTCTAAATAAGAATTAGTATTTTCTACTTTAAGAAATGAAATGTTTACTCTGTTTATTTAGATTCGTTAGCTTCTCAAAATGCTTCATGTTTAAGTGTATTTCATATAGAGTCTTGGTTATGGAATAGAAAACTAAGACACTATAATATTCACTATCTTATAAATTTAAGTAGAAAAATAATAGTTAAAGATGTACCCAAACTCGAGTTTCAAAATGAAAAAGTGTGTAATCCCTGTAAAAAGAGAAAAAAACACAAAGTTTCCTTCAATCCAAAGAAAGAAGTTTCAACTTCTCAACCTCTGGAAGTGGTTCACATGGATTTATTTGGACCATCTTGAGTTTCTAGTTTAAATGGGAAGCACTATGTTTATGTTCTTGTAGATTACTTTTCAAGATATACTTGGACCTTCTTTATGACTCACAAGAGTGAAGCATGTTCATATTTTACTAAATATGCCAAGTGTGTATAAAATATTAGTGGACTTAGAATTAAATACTTAAGAAGTGATAATGACTGTGAGTTTGAAAATCAAGAATTTGAATCGTTTTTCACACAAAATGGTTATAATAACAATTTCTCTTTCCCTATAACACCTCAACAAAATGGATTTATAGAAAGAAGATATAGAACCCTAAAATGGATTTCTAGAACAATGCTTAGTGAATATGACCTACCTATTTATTTTTAGGCTGACGTTGTCAATACAGCATGGTACATAATCAATAGAGTGTTGGTCAGACCAATTCTTAAGAGGACTCCTTATGAGTTATGGAACAATTGAAGACCCAAAGCTAACTACTTCAATGTTTTTGGCTGTAAAGTCTATATTCGTAATACTAAGGACAATCTTGAAAATTTTGAATCCCAGAGTGATGAAGGTATTTTTTTAGGATATTCCATGTCTAGTAAATCCTATAGAGTGTTCAATTAAAGATCTAAATATTTGGAAGAATCTGTACGTGTAAATTTTGATGAAACAGATCCACATGAGCCTAAAACATCTCTAGAAAATCTGGAGGATGATGTATCAAATCTTAACATCAATTCAAAATCCTCAAACACTTCTGGGAAAGAATATGTGAAAAATACCAGTTCTGGAAATTCCCTAGAACCAAATCACAATGAACCCAGACCTGTCGATGAACCTGAAATCACTAGTCCCTCCTTTTCTATAACTGTTAGAACTCTTAAAAACTATCCTTTAGATGTTTTTTAGGATACCTAGACAAAAGAACTCAAACTAGAGCTTATATTAGAAATTAGGTTGAACATCAAGCCTTCTAGTCACAACATGAACCTAAAAACATTAATGTTGCTATCAATGATGAATTCAGGGTGATGGCAATGAAAAAAGAACTTAATCAGTTTGAAAGGAACATAGTTTGGAAACTTGTTAAAAGACCTGTAGACATATTTACCATAGCCACTAAATGGGTTTTTAGAAATAAGGTAGATGAAGCTGGTAACATAGTTAGAAACGAAGCTTGATTGGTCTCTCAAGGCTATAGTCAATAAGAATGAATTGACTATGAGGAGACCATGGCACCAGTAGCTAGACTTGAATCCATCAGAATATTACTTTCTTATACTGCACATATGAATTTCACTCTATATGAAAGGGATATTAAGTGTGAATTATTAAATGGGGATATTTATAAGGATGACTTTTTGGAACAACCCCCTAATTTTACGAACCCCCATTTTCCAAATTAAAATTTTAAATTATCAAAAGCTTTATATGGTTTGAAACAAGCTCCAAGAGCCTGGTATGATTGATTGAGTACTTTTCTTATTACCAAAGGTTTTACAAAAGGAATAATTGATCCTACTCTTTTTATAAAACGAATTTCTAATGATGTTGTAGTTTTTAAAATCTATGTTGATGAAATTATTTTTGAATATTTAAAAAATTCTCTATGTTTTGATTTTTCAAAAATAATGCAACATGAATTTGATGTGAGTTTACTGGGTGAACTAAAATTATTTCTCATATTTTAAATCATTCAAAATAATTATGGAATTATTTTAACTTATAGTAAATATAATAGAGATATTCTATAACATTTTATATTGGATATAACTAAAAGAAGTGACATTCCCATGAGTACCACTTGTATGTTGGATCTTGATGAAGATAGAAAATCTGTTGATCAAACAACTTATTGAGGAATGATTGGATGTTTACTCTACATTATAGCTAGTCGACCTAACATTTTGTTGAATGTTTGTATGTGGGTTTGTTTTCAATGAAATCCAAAAGAATCTCATTTAAATGTTATAAATAGAATTTTCAAATACCTCAAGAATACATTGAATCTAGGATTTCTCTATCTTAGAGGACAATCATTTGAATTAGTTAGTTATTATGATGCTGAATTTGGTGGTTGTATGTTAGATAGAAAAGCAGATCTGGAACATGTCACATTTAAGGCAAGTCACTAGTATCATGGTGTATTAAGAAACAAAATTATGTTGCATTATCTACTACATAAGCTGAATACATTGTTATTGGAAGTTGTTGTGCACACATTTTGTGGATGAATAAAACATTACTAGGTTATGGAAGTCAATTCAGGCATGTACTTATAAACTGTGACAACATAAGGGCTATTAACATCTCAAAAAATCATGTTTCAAATTCTAGGACAATGTATATTGATGTAATACGTCACTTTGTGAGAGATCATTATCCAAAAGGTGATATTACTTTATAATTCATTGGTACTGAGTACCATCTTGCTGATATATTTACCAAATCATTAAATTCTGAATGAATAGAATACATCATACATGAATTAGGTATAATAAATTTTAAGTAAATGTCTTATTGTTTTATATCGTACTGTTTCATGATTACGATCTAACGGTTAGTCCTTCATGACTATTGTATGTCAGTTACTATCTCACCATAAAATTCATTCACTGTCTCTCCATAAAATTCATATTCACTATCTCACCGTAAAATTCAATCACTGTCACACCATAAAAACTCATTCACTGTCTCACCGTAATTCTTAGTTACAGTCTCACCATAAAATTCTTTTCCCTGTATCACCATAAAGACCTGAAATGATCTCACCTTAAGGATAATTTATGATTTTATATATATATTTGAATTAAAAAAAATGTATCGTGGTAATTATCCTTTTCACTTTTTTTCCCACACATTTACATTTGTGACGTTTGGTATTCCTAAATGCTAAAATTAAGGAAGTATCATTTGTCCTTCACATGATCTCTCTTCTATTAACTCATTTGTAACCTCTCTTCAAACCTACGACCCTTTTCTCTCTCTCAAACCATCATTGGATTCCTCAGATGAAACACCCTTCATTGTTGACTCCTGATAAATGTAGTGTAAGAAGAAGAAAATTGCACCCAAGCTAGCACCTGAAGGTCCTCTGAACCCAAATCTAGTAAACTGAGTTATCGTACCTGAGAAATAGGATTTCCCCAAATGGCTTTCTTCATGTAAGTCTCTGGTTCTAAATTTTTTAAATGTTCAAGGCTATCTAGAGTGGTTTTTGAAGGACGATAGACCAATCTACAGTAAGTTAGTGGCTCAGTTTTACCATTATGTTCAGTTCTCCTTTGAGTCTGAATATGGATATGTTTTGAGAAGCTAGATCAATGGAAAAAAATGCTCATTCTCTTCGATGTTATTGGTTTCATGATTTGGGAAACATTATACAGGAATCTGTGGGGATTATCAGAGAGGAACTCCTCCTTCAACCAAATTCATTGATCTAGAAGATGATTTGAAAGCCTTAACAGGAAATGGCTGCAAGAGGATAGCCATTGATGTTGAACTAGATAGAGAATCAAGGCATCTGTTCATGTTTATTTAGAATCTAGTTAGAGCCAGAAAATTTTATTTTTCTGTTTTGAAATATCAAGATGTGTTTCTAATCCACCTTATGAAAAATGGGTATAAGATTAACCTTTGAACGTATATCATTCAACACATGTGTGAACTCATAAATTCCATATCCAAGTCAACCTCCATGTTTTACTATCGGCTTATCTCAGCCATGCTTCATGCTAAAGGTATGGTTGTACCTAATGATGAAGTTATAAAGGATTGTGAGTAATGCCTTTCAAAAATCACTATCAAGAGGTTGATGATAAATTATAACCCTTTGACAAAGGCATGGGTAGAATACAATGATAGACATTATTAAAAATTCAATCCTGTTAAACATCACTCAAGACCAATAGATATTTATGATACTAGTTTGGAACTAGATGAGTTTGTTGAGTACTCTTATGATGAAGAAGAAGAAGAGGTTGTTATGCCTCCTAGGGAAACTATTTATGTTGAGGAATATAGTACTTCTGTTCTACATGATGTTCTTGAAGAATAGGTCCCTTCTACTAATGATTTTGTTAATCTGAAAAAACTACCTGAGGTTGAAACAGAATCTGTTACCAAGGAAACTGAAAATAATTCCATGGAAGAACCTATAGTGGAAGAGCTACTTATTATGCAATAGGCTAACCTTGATGAACTCCCAGTGGAACAATATATTCCTGAAATAATTCCCTCATGTGAGGAAATGATGTAGATGGATTTTCAATTGGATAGAAATGATATGGGTGAAGAACTATGAGATGAGTTCGTGGAATTATATTAAGATACTAAGCCTCTCAGTCCTGAGATTGATGAAACTATTGAGGGGGATAAACCCCCAAATCTGGAAACTACTGAAGAACCGAATACAGTTGATCTAAGCCCTATAGACACTCAATATAAGTTCCCCAGTTTCAATGATTTGGATGACTCTCAGCATGTCTCCGTAGAAGGTCTTGACCATTCCTATTTGTTCCAATTGAAATCGGCCTCTAATATAACCCCTACAAAGGAAACTGAAACCGTATCAATCCCTATTTCTGAACCTTCATTAGACCAACCAACATTTTTGAGTAAGTATGATCTAAAAGAATTTGGTGTTACCCTTTTTCCTGGTGTTGAAAAAATACTGAATTCCCAATCTGCTCTTGTGACTCATCTATGTGAGAAATAACCCCCTTATTGTTAGAGAAATTTATTTGTCAAATCCAACCCAAAATGATTCATGAGATTTAGGATGTAAGAGTTGAGAACAGACTACTTAGTGATGAAGTGAAGACCTTGAGAGGTATGATTGAAGAACTGAATAAAGGGATGCATTCGAGATCCGAGGTTGTTTCTCATTCTGTAGAACCTGTTGATCCTGAAATCCAATAGGATGTTGTGTCCCAGATTTATCCACACTAAGATTACGTAACTGAAAAGGTCGGTAAAAGGAACAAAAAATTGTGAAGGTGATGGGAGAGCTTGTTATAAATATTAAAAACTCACTAATGTGTATATTGGGTGTCCTTAGAATGTGCTGAATCAACTGAAATCTCTCACCACTATTGTCAATGCTTCTAAATCATCTGGTCAATCCTCTCGAACCCTCTTTAGATAGTGATGTGCTCAGAATGGAGTTCAAATAAGAGCTTCAGACTGTTCTTAGTGGCTTCAATAAAGATTTTATCTATAGTGTTATCAAGAAAAGTGACAAAGTTCTTGACCTGGTCCAAATCCATTTTAAAATTGCTAATGATGCTCAGTAAGAGTTAGCCAAGAAAGTGGATTTCTACTTGAATAGAATCTTCTCCAAGATTGACATGAATAATAATATCAAGTATCTTGTGGAAAATATGCAGATTCCTCCTGTTACTAAAGATTTCAAGACCCAAGTCCAAAAGCTCACATATTTTACTCGATTACTGGACATGTTTATGGAGAACAAGGATGATTTTGAGAAAGCCATGAAGTATGGTGGAGAGAATATTTCGGATTTTATCAAACTCCTAATGCCCTATCTTCATGTCCGGAGTACAACCATTGTTGCTCCTATGGTTTCACCTCTATGACCTGGATTTCCTACCTTCCCCTCTGCTCTAGCCTCCACTTCCATGTCTATTAGTCTAGCACTGGGTCAGATTAGGCATGTTATCCTTCATCAACACCTGCCTTGGTCTCCTACTACACCTACTCTAGCTCCCTTTGTTTTTGAAGGACTTTCTTTACATTCTCTATTGACTAGCTCCCTCCCTTCTTCTACATCCACTTCAACTACTATGGATTCCTCTTCTACTGCTACTGATAAAGGCTAAGAGAATACCAGTCAGTGAAGAAGCACTATGTTTACTCCTTTTTTATGGGAATCCTATTTCATTTTATTTACTCATTGTAATTCCACTCTCTTTCTATAATACATTATGCATGTTTCTTGTCACTTTTGTTCTTATTTTTATTGCTGCTTTTTGATAATCCCAAAAGGAGATAAATCTATATATTTTAGGCATTTATCTCTATATCTATAGTTGAATCAAATATACACTTTAAATCTACATGTTGTGTGATCATCTAAAAGTGGGAGATTTTTGGACTCCTCATATGATAATTATGTTTTAATGATCACAAATCTTATTCAACATAAATTCTGTAAATTATAAAAAATCATGTGTATTATTGTTTATGTATTATCATGATTTAAGAATATCCATTCAAGATCTTAATTTCTCAAAATTATGTTTATTTACATTATATTATCATTGACTTACTTTTATAATACATAATTTGACAAATGATTAAGTATAATTCATTCTATGATCATCATTACTGAAGTCTTAATAAAGTTATTTTGAAAAGTCTGAGACACCATGAGTCTTCCACTAGTTATGTCTTTCTTGTTAAGTAAATAAAACACCGTGAAGGATCAGACCCAGTGAAGGGTCAAACACTGTGAAGGATTACACACCGTGAAGGATCAGACACCGTGAAGGATCAAACACCATGAAGGATTGGACACTATGGAGGATTAGACACCGTGAAGTATTAGACAACATAGAGGATCAGACACCGTGAAGGATCAGACATCGTGATCATAAGACACTGTGAACAAGACACCATGAACAAGACATTGTGAACAAGACACCTTGAAAAATACACTGTGAACAAGCCATCATGAACAAGACACCGTTAACGAGACACCATGAACAAGCAGACACTGTGACCATGGGACACTGTGACCGTGAGACACCGTGACTGTGAGACAACAAGACCAATCTAGAAACCGTGTGAAGGAGACACTATTTTCATGACATACTGTGACATTGTTTCCTAATAAATTTTCTTCTTCTTCCAATTTAATCTCTAATGGTCATATTTGAATATTTTAATGCACTGGCATAATTAATGTTTCCATGAAGACATATCATCGGACAGTATGAGGTACGAGGTGTAGAATACATGTAACATATCGGCCCGAGTACATGTACTTCAAGATAAAAGAGTAATGCATCCCAAAAACAAACGGGTGTGTGGAAATATGCAAAAATTTTGTAGGAAAAATATGATACAAAGAACAAGTCAGTGGACATGAGCGAGACAACAGAATACATTCTTGCGAATTAGCTCATGCAACTCGACTCTAATGAAGATCACACAAATCTTACTGGAATTTCGAGAATATATTCGTACTAAGAAACACCACGAAGAACGCAAGAAGAATCTATCTGACTTACGGCACTCTGTTTTCCAGAAAAGGACTCATGTTCTGCATCTGTTTTATCTCAGAAGTCTTGATCTTCAAAGATCAACACTCAGAGCACTTCTAAACCTATCTCAATATTACTACTCTGTTGTGTATCATTTTATTAATTTTTTAGCATAGTGTGCATCTTTATAGCAACACTCTCTATCTTTTTCATTAAACTTAAGGATACAATATATCCTTACTCAAACATTATTTTACTCTTGTGTATACCGACAGATAAGTGTGAAAGAGGTCCTTGTGTGTCTTGGTAGCTTCTACCCACCAAGAACTATAGAAGAGGTCCTTGTGTGACCTAGACAGTCCTGTGAACTGTGGTTTAACCACGTTCCAGGGTGTGGATAAATTTTAATTATATAAACTGCATTGTGGAAGGTGATCACCAAGTAGAGTGGGTTAGGTATCAACTTGAGACTGACACACTTGTTTCATATCTGCTGTGATTCTTAATTTAGTTTTCTCTATTTTACTGCTCTGTTGGATAATTTAAGAATCACTAAACTTACTTTGATAGTTAATCTTGGAAAGAATTTATAATTTTCTTTCCTAAGTAGAATAGCTTGAAAAGTAATATTAATCATTGATATTAAGATTACTGATAACTAATAAATTTTAAAAGATTTTATTCAAACATTCAAACCTTTATAATCATTTTACATTGATTAAATTTTATGTATTGAATCTTTTGGGGAAATATTTTTGAAATAAAATTTTAATCAGAAATTTTTATAGATACTCAATTCACCCCCCCCCCCCCTCTTGAGTATTCTACTCTGACCAACATAAGCTATTCATTAAATCCATGAAAATTGTTAGGGAATTAGTGAGTCTGAAGGGAATCACTATGAACTCATAATTTCCATACCACATTCAAAAGGCATTCTTGGTAATATCTTCCTTCTGCACCTTTAATTGGTGATATCCCGACCGGAGGTCCACCTGAGAGAAATAACTGGCCCCATCAAGTTGATCGAATAGTTCATGTATCCATAGTAGTTGATACTTGTTCTTTATCCTGATTTTATTGATATCACAATAATCAATTCAATGGTGAATTTATCCATTCATATTGTTGATTAATCGAACTAGAACACCCCATGGTGAAGCACTTGGGAATATAAAACTCTTATCCATATTTTCTTGTAACTTCTTCTTCAGATCTTCCATCTCTACAGTGTCCATTCTATATGGTGTCTTGGATATAGGTATGGATATCGATATAAGATCAATTGGTACTCAACCTCTCAATCAGGATAAAGACAAGTAAACTCTTTAGAGAATACATTAGTCTAATCCATCACGATAGGCATATCATTAATAA
This sequence comes from Viscum album, assembly GCA_963277665.1. Classification (NCBI taxonomy): domain Eukaryota; kingdom Viridiplantae; phylum Streptophyta; class Magnoliopsida; order Santalales; family Viscaceae; genus Viscum; species Viscum album. The sequence continues at coordinate 1,264,323,411 of OY728130.1, forward strand.
GTATCATCTCTTTTGTCTCAATCATTTGAGCTAGACATGCATGATTATAAGGTGGTAATATCCACATTTGAAACAATTATTCTAAAGGAAATTTATCCTCTTCCTTACACTTGTAAATAATTGTAGGATACTTCAGGATTTGAATAGTGATCTCCCTTTACTGACAGTTGATGTAGTCTTTGTGTAAAGATAGCCAATCCATGCCCAAGATAACATCATACTCCATTAAAGGAAGTACAGTTTTATTTTTTGGGTGGTTCATCATATAGTAATTTACCAGGGATGAATTATAAACCATGGACGCAATAATTTCCCAATTTTTCCCATGGATAACATAACCTCCAAATTGTGATATGGTGTTTGACGAGTTCTACAAATCTTTCAATATCTGAAAGAGTGAATAGAACCAGAATCAAATAGTAAGTCTTCTATTCTTGAGTGAATAACTAGAGTACATGTCACAACATCATTGTTCGGATCCACCTCATTAGTAGTGATATCATAAGACATTCCTTGTTTCCTTGGAGGTTGTTTTTTATTTCCACATACAACCCTTATATTAGGGAAATTGTTTACATAATTCCCATGCTCCTTGTAGTTGTAACACTGACCCAATGGATGAACGTTCATTTGAACCTTCCATTTTTCTTCCACATTGGTGGGATTCGTCTTATTCCTTTGGAAGTTCCTTGTTATATGTCATATATTTCCACATTTTATGCAATTACTGGATCCCTTTATATAGATCTCATGATGCTTCTTAACACAATTTTGACACTTGGGATGTTTGATCTTCATTCTATCATGGGATTTATTTTTTCAACCACCCACATTAGACTCTATCTTATGATTTTTGTCACTAGCCCCATGAGAAAACTATGAGTCTCTGATCTCTATTTCAACCTTGGGGGAACAATGAAAAATATCTTTATAACTATAAAAGTCTCAAATCACTAACACTTTTAGTAGACTCTTCTTTAGTCCAATATAGAAGCAATCCACATTTCTTTCGATGTTCATGGAAAATTCAGAGGCGTATCTTGAATGCCTTGTAAGGTTTTCATCATATTCCATGATGGACTCATATTAATTATGCTTGAGTCCAAGGTACCCTCTTTCCATCTTGAGGGTGAGGTTTCAGGGATAGGGTTTTTGAAAAATATTTTCTTGAAATCCTCCCAATCCATGGAATCAATTTATTATTGGGACATTATATTCTTGATCAGTATCCCCCAGGGATCATCATCCCCATAAAAATGATAGACCTCCAGTATGACATTCTCTTCTTCTGAGAACTAGAGTATAGATAATTTATATTCAATGGAGTTAATCTACTATTCCTCATGGAGGGGATTAGAAGATGCACTAGACATGGGAGGCCCATTCCGTATGAAGGATTAAATGAAAACATGCTCTTTCTTTGAGGTAAAATATTGTTCTACATGATCCAAGTTATTATTCATAACCTGGTCCCATTGATCAAGTACAATAAGGAATATTTTAGCACCTGTTCCCATCATATTTGGAATATCATTAGAGATCTCTTCACATTCTATATCACATTGACTGTTAGAATTTGTTAAACTATTTCCCTCTATTAACGAAGAAAAATAACATACAATTAGAAGGCTTGAATACAAATCTATTAAGAATAAAAAAACATGGAACATAAACGGATAAACTTGTAAATGATATAACCTAACACGTGATTCCCTAGGTATAAATCATGGTTATCCATGATCTATTTCATAAAATATGTCTGTAGGGGAAATTTTTTGTATTACAATAATAATGGTTTGTACCATACTCATGAATTACCAAATCATATCACCCAGGAGTGTGAAACCAAGAGTGCATTAAGACCCATTATCATTGAATAGCTCCCGTTTTAGTTTAGCTCAAAGTTGTGTTTTTAGATTTTACCACTAAATTAATCTATTACAAAGACACCACTACCCATTTCTATCTAGATAGGGATGTATTTTCTTAATAAACCACCTACTCTATACATAAAAAAAATTTGGGATGTTTTCTTATAATTAGACTCATCCTTAAGGTTCTTACTAACGAGATCTATTCCTATTATCAAAAAATAACTACACCATACACTATTACAAACTATAGCAACCCGAGACATTTACACATATCCTTATAGAATTTTAAGCATAATAAAACATCATATTACATGCCATGGATCGTGAATTCTGGTGTCTTGGAAGTATAGGTACCTAAAACTAAAAACATTGGACTAAATAAAACATTTCATTATTTAATCATCCCAAAGAGGTACTAACTACTATTGTGTTTATACATCCTCATAGGGTAACCTGGGGATAAAATGAACAAAGGGGTTATCTAAAATCAGAATAAGGTAAAAATCATACGAATAAAGCTTTATTAAATAGGTTAGAATGCATGTAATAATGATATAAAAAGGAATGAAACAATTGAAATCATAACATATAATCATGGGTTCTTATAAACATGGATTCACAATAATGTAGAATCAATATAAAACATGAATTTAGCATGAGTCAAGGATCATTTAACATAGATTATCACAAGTCAAGGTTAACCACCAATACTGTTGCACATGGTAGCACGAGTCAAGGCTAACTGCCAAGATCGTTGCACATAACGTCTCATGAGACTCAACTATATTCAGTGAATTTGTGTTCTATCTGAGAGAACCCATATTATAATGTTCATTAATATGTTTTCCATATAAATAATCATACATAATCAATAATAAATATACATAAAGGTTCCCAGGAAAATAAATGGGTATCATAATTATGTTATCAAGCATAATGAATGAGTGTATCATATAAGTGTCCATAAAAAATGAATTAGAGGAATAAGGAACATTTATATGGTATAATATGAATATTACATGATAATTGATTCTAAATTTATGTGATAAGAAGTAAATGTGTTTTTAAGAAACATTACAATTAAAACATTTTAGTGGGGTTTAAGGAAAATATCAAAGATCATTTAAAACTAAAAATTTCATAATCATTTATATAAAATCATAAGTGAACTCGAACGGTTTTTATGATACAAATATTTGTTTTATAAATATAATTTTTTCTCAAAAATATATTGTTTGATGTACTTGAAATTGGGTAGGAATTTGAGAATTTCGGTTAAAACATGTCTTCTTATCGGGAAGTACTGAGGAGGGAATCACATAAAAGAATGTATATACCCAAAATAGAATGATTAATGGATCTTGATACATGATTTTGGACATATAAACAGAAATTATAACATGTAAATAAATATAATATAGTATTTAATTAGGGTAAAAGGGGGTAAGAATAACCTGAAGGAATAATTGAGGTTCAGGTAGAATCTCTTACATTAAGTTTGATGCTGTTCTCCAAATTATATTAATGAACTGAATAATAAAATTAGGTTCATTAGTTAATAATAAAAGAATATTATTAAAATGTAATTGATTTATTATAACCTTGTTTAGTTCATTCATAACCTTTTTTATTGGTTATGATGTTCAATTTCATTATCAAGGTCTGTTTGTTTCCTGGTCAGTTTACTTATATACATGAACGGATAATTATGTAATTAAGGATTGTTGTCTAGAATTGGAGTTATAATTTTTTATTTCACATCAATAATTTTATAAGGTTTTTAAATTTATTTTTTACATGGATTGAATAAGAATCATTATATAAAACTTTAGTGATAACCTTTTGGGTGAATGAGAAGTTTTTTATCAAAACAATCATATTTTGTTTTATAAATCAAAACCATGTGTTCAAAAAGATTCTATAACCATATATGAGACATAAGAAATATATTATAGTCTAGTTCAACCATAAGTGTCACGAACCAGGCCGGTTCGTCATCCGACCCAGTGCCCGACCCGGTCCGCGACATGGCCCGAAGGGAGTTCCCGATCCCCACAGGCTGGAAACTAGTGTCGGGCATCAAAACAAACCAGTTGGGAAATGTTTGGACCATGACAAAGATAATTAAACATAAACTGACCAAGAAGATAAATAAAGGAAAAATAAATTGAACAATGTGGCAGCGGATAAAGGAATAAACAAAGAAACGTGACATACCTCTGGTGACCCCGTGGATCACCACGGTACGACAACCACACTCGCTCCCAAAAGCGGTCCAAGACTGAAACCTGCAACTGAAAAGTAATGTAGGTGTGAGAACCGAGATGCTCAGTAGGAAAGCCAAAAATAGAACCACGTCCTATGCCTCTGCCTTTAATAAGAAATCCAAAAAATGCCAGTTTGAAAATAAGATATAATAAAATAATGTTTTTCCTTCTTTTCAAATTCAAGTAATGAGTTTTCATTTTCAAATAAATCATTTCACTCTTACTACATTTATAAAATAGGTTCCAAGCATGCATTAACATTTCAAAATGAAAAGAAACCAGTTTGGAATAAAATGTGATTTTTACAAACAAGACATCGGGTATGAAACCACTGAAAAGGAAGTTACATCACAAGTAGCATGTCACAAATGGGCACTATGGGTAATCCCTATAGGTAGCTAGAACAAGTGGGAACCTAGAGACCTCGTACCTCGGTGAAACGTGGCTTAGAAGACCATGACCCTCAGAAAACGTGGCATAGAAGGCCACGACCCTCAGAAAACGTGGATTAGAAGGCCACGACCCTCAAAAATTCATATGTTTAGTTAGTGTTGTTGCATCAATCCTGCTAGACAAACCGGGATGAACCCATGCCGTGTCATCTAGCGTACTAGTCCTAGTCACCCACCTAGATACCTGGGTTTCCCATTGTGATCTATTTCAAATGGTGGTGAGTTTTCTTTATCAAGCAATCAAACAAATGCATTACACTTTCTTTATCTAAAACTCATTCAACCTTTCACTACTTCACTCCCTACTTAAGTGCATTCCCCCTCTTTACAGCACACAAACACGCACAAGCCTTTACACTAGGCACACATCACAAACCACTCATCAACACTTGCATCACATCTTATTTTCAAATTTAGGGGAATGACTCAAAAAGGGGTTTTCCATTTTCGCAAACCAAATCTTAAAATGCCAAACGGGCCTCAATAAAGGTTTTTTTTTCTATTTCATAAAGCATTCTTAAGATTCCAAACATGCTTAATTACATAAAGGGAACACTTTTTAAAATCAACCGGCCAGAAGGCCAAACACCTTTGGAAATACACATTACCAATTCAAACCATTTAAGAAATCAATTCTTTTCCAAGAAAAGTCACCTAAGACCAACGGCTTTGAAATACATTTCAATTTACCAATACAAGGCATAATAGTTTCTAGCAACTGCAATCAGATTCCATAGCATTTATATATATATAGATCATAGTGTGAAAAATATTCTTAAAACAGTCAAGAAATTATGAATTTCAAATTAAAAGCTTAGGCATAGGGGACCTACCTCAAGACACGCAGCTTTTGACGATGGCATCCCTAGACCGCTTCACCTACACACATATACATTTTCATATATATATATATATATATATATATATATATATATCCTTTGATCCAGGAACATATTCCCCGCGCCATGAGGAATCATGTGCAAGGAGTATATGTATATATACATGCCTACCCATGTATATATATGTAGGCGTTTGTCGTCAACCACACGAACTCACCATGCGACGACCAACACGCTACAAAATAATTTAATAAATCAATCAAAACATAGTAAAACATTCCCAAGATGTGAAACCAAACCTCGCTCCAAAGACACACTCAGTTTCATGTAGGAAAAGCCACTTTAAAAATCAAACGGAGACTTAATCTTTTTGAAAACCACTTTCGCACCACACACGCAATTGAATAAATCAGTAAAACCATTTATGAAACACTTGAAAATTAGAACTATAAAATTTTCACCAAAAACTCACCCGATTTCATATAAAACCACCACTTTAAAACTGAATCCAAAGAACAACCATACCAAATATGTTTTTCGTTACTCAAACTATTTATAACGTAACTTCAAAGGTGCGCAATAAGGTCAACATTCCAAAATAAAACTTTTTTTCCTTCAAACCACATTTTTAATACACTCGCACCTTGAGTGCTTTAGAAAATATTTCACACTTTCAAAACAAGGCTAGAAACTCATTTCAAGAAACACTACAATACAATGAACAGGACACACACCCATTTATTTTGTAGAAAAAAATAATTTTTAACACATACACAAATTAAACTATTACCAAAACATACATTGATCAAATAAAATTATTAATTGAACATTGCCAAGAATTCCCACAACATAACCCATATGAAAACATAAACAATACTAAAAGGAAACTTAATTCCATCACACATGCATGTCAAAATATTAATAGAACACAACTCGCACCACCCAAAATAATTAAAGAACAAGCTAAATAAATTAATTTAGACAAACCCTTCATCAATCAACATTAATAAATGAAATCATTTACCATTGGTGTTGAAAGACATAAATTTTAAAGCAAAGCACCAATCGTGCACCAAACACATCCCAAACAACACCAATTAACCCTAAATCAAGAAATCGAACACAAAAAAAACAAGGAAATCAAACTCCAAAATAAGATAAAATCAAACCCTTGATAAGAGGGAAAAAAGGGTACCGAAGGGTAGGAGGGGCCGGCGCGGCTTCGGGCGAGGCAAGCGGGACGGCCGGCGCGGTTACGTCAGGGGTCGGAGAAGTTCAGTAGGTCGGCTGGGTGGAGGGAGGCCGGCGTGGCCGGAAGGGGGAGGCGTCGGCAGGGAGAGCGGCCGGAGGGAGGCCGGCGTGGGCAGCGGCCGGAGAGGGAGGAGGCGCGGCGAGGGATAGGGGAAGAAAATAGCGCGACGGGGGGGGGCGTTCGGCCGCGTATGGGTAATGGGGGGGAAGTAGGGTTTGAGAAAGAAAAAAGATAAATAAATAAATGAATATCTAATAATAATTAAATAATGAAATAGATAATGAAATGAAACTTAAAAACAACCTACAGTAACCTATACACAAATCACAAAAATAATGGTAATATTAATAGTAAGTTAATTATTTTATAATAGGAAGATTAATTTTAATATTAACGCCCAGATGAAAATATTAGCTGAAAAATAATAATTAAAAATATAACCTAATTAAAATAGTAACTTAATTAATATTAATACTAATAATAAAACTAAAATAATAAAACCGACCAAAATAATATCATTCTCAATTGAAGTTAAACACTGCGCATGGTCGTGTGCGCGGTCGCGCGTCCGGTCGCGTGCACGGTCACACGCCCGGTCACTAGAGCAGTGCGCGCTCGGTCGCGTGCGTGGTCGCACGCCTAGTTGTGTAGCCATGTAATAGAAAATTTAATAAAATAGAAAAGTCTCTTATTAAGAATGGGAACCGACCACAGTCGCGGGCAAGGTCGTGCACCCCAATAATGACACATTTAATAATAAAACATTGTCTAAATGTGATTGGGCGCTATATACGGTCGCGCGTACGGGCGCACACCCATATAAGATCCCAAATCCATTTTAAAATAGAACCGATTCCAACCGCAACTCAAAATAAAGACCCAAAATAATTAAGTTAAAATAATGCATTGTTCGGGGTGTGACAATTCTCCCCACCACAAAAACTTTCTGCCCCCAGAAAGTCACCAAGCCAAACGAGGAAACAAACTCAAGTTTGAAACTAAATGTGGCCAACAAAATCACAACTCGGCGTGACTTTTAACTCCATCAGTCACACCCGACCACCTCTGAGGGAAACTGAGAAGAGAAGAATCATCAGGAAAAGAGGAGGTTTCTCCCCACCACAAGAACCCAACTAGCACAACCGACATTGAGTCTCTTAGCATGAACTAACTCTGGAACTGCTATCTTGATCCAAGAGGAAATAGCCACACAGACCAAACCTTGAAGAAGGCACTTCAAGATTCATGGTGGGTCTTCCCACCATTTAATGACTGACCAGCTTTAACCAGTGATCACAGACCAGTACGAGAAACCCAGCACAAACTGACCCATGAACCCTCCGCATAAACTAGACCCCCCCACCACATGGGGTCATCAACGAAAGACCCCAAACTGAGTAGCAGACCAACCCCCATTCATTATTTCACAAGAAGCAAGTGTCTCTTAAATGAGAACATCCTAAAACACGAACGGGTCACCAATGGAGCTAGCCACATGAGAGAGATAATCATCTTGAGACTCACAGCCATAAAGAGTAAACCCCAAAGCTCATATTTGAGGAGGCACAACTACTAAAATTACAAGAAAATGATACCACCACACCTCCTTACTGCCAAAGTGGGGTATTCAAGGAACAAAGACCACAACGAGGAAACGAGGCCTCTACGCCACTTACAGAAGGACAGAACCTTCAAATACGGGAGAGCTACAACAAGGAAATTCATATCGTCCCCATTTCAGCATTGGAGACAAAAATAAAACCATGGTTCCCCACACCCAATGTTTCCTGACTGCGTTAAGGGATTCACTCCGAGACCTGTGGTTGGAGCTCTGATGTCGTGAAGCATCTGCTGCCCCGCAGTCAGGAGCTGACATTCTCCTGTCGAGACCCCTCCTGATGAAGCCGCTAGCAGAAACTCTATATGTTTCCCTAACAGCCACACCGACAGAAACCCTTCAATGGATGATGATGAAAAGGTGGATTAAAGTACCCAAACTGAGCACACTAGAAGCAAAAAAGGGGTGGTCCAACTAATAGGAGATGGAATTGACAAGAAGACTTGTCTGAGACAGGTTCCTCTGATTCGCTCTCACAGAATGGGGAACCATCCCAAACACCAAAGGGAACCGGTCCTTGAACAATAGACGAAGACCCCACACAAGAGAAACCTTAACTGATTCTGCAACATTATCTTTGGAGAAAAGGGAACCAACTTCTTGAGATTCCCAACGTAGGCCTTCATTATTCGTTGGCATTGCTGGACACTCACTAGTTCTGCCACTTCCCTTGCCTTCACTTCCTTGGGTATAAACCATCTGACGAGAGTCGCCTTAAACACCTTCCAAGAAATACCATCGTACAATGAAGATGGGATTATTTCCTCCACCAATCCAAAGTTGAACCATCAAATGGACTCAAACCAACACAGACTCTCATAGCTTTGGGAGTTCCCAATAACCTGAAAACACCCACGACTTCACCATGCCAGTCTACTACCTTCGATAGATCACGATCACTACAAAGGACGGACGACAACCGAAAAGAATTAAATATCACCACTCTGCTAAGAATCTGGGTAGAACTAACAACTCGAAGAGGCTCACTAGGAACTTATGGGACTTTTCTGGGCAGTATACTCAAAAACAAGAGGCACAAATCCGAATCAAATATCATCATAAATCAAAATTCCACACCTTAATCACAAACGAAAGCTCGAACTCAAATCACTATTCTAACCACAATTCAATACGTCAAAACCAAGAACTCATGAAAAAGAATACCCAACACGGAAAGAGAACGCTAAACAAATTCTCACTCACTTTTCTAAACATCTGAAAACCCCTTTTTGAAAACCATTTTTCAGCAACCAAAACCACTTAAATATCCACCATTGATATCCCATGAAGTCTCACACATACATATCCTCGTGCTAGCTCAAGCACCCATCCACTCAGATCACCAATTTCCCCACTTTCCACATGCGCAAATCAATGTATGTGATCACTCATAGGAATACCAAGGTTCAATTTAAGACACTTCTCATTTCCAAAACATACCATTAAGCACACAGCACAAATTCCCAACCAATTTGAGAAAGTGACTTATCTTCAAAGCAATACATTTCCAATTTTCCAAAACATTTTCCAATTCACTTTCCAAAAAGTGCTACTGAGATTCCAAAACAACTTCCAAAACACCTCCCATTTTTTTCCTTTTGAAACCACACATTTGTTAAAAGAAAACAATTTCCATTTCAAAACCACTTTTCCACTCTAACACCACACTCCCATTTGAAACAAACTTCAAAAAATCCATTTTCATTTTTAAGATTTACTCACACCAACCAAAATGAAGGTCAAGCCTAACTCACATAAAAATTTCCAAAAATAAGGAACTAGTGGCGATGTCAACCCGGTAACATGGCTTAGCAGACCATGCTCCGAGCGGGTATCCACCGTAGGAAGTATCTCGAACCGTGCACTCAGGCTGTACATTGGTCGCTACTCCATGAAATTCTGCCGCATAACATCGGATCACTTCCCTTGTCATCCCTCATCCACACCGACCAAGCAAAAGAAAAACTCAAATCCCATACTACCCCTAGCAACTCGAGTCTCAGGACGGGCAAGGGTTCATGACGTCCTTCCCGCACCTACCTCTCGAGTCGCGACATACCTAATCACCAAGCTACTTGACACCCCAAATTACAAGGGCACCTCTGATACCATTTTGTCACGAACTAGGCCGGGTCGTCGTCCGACCCAGCGCCTGACCCGGTCCGCGACATGGCCCGAAGGGCGTTCCCGATCCCCACGGGCTGGCAACTAGTGCCGGGCATCAAAACAAACCAGTTGGGAATGGTTTGGACCGTGACAAATATAAGTAAACATAAACTAAACAAGCAGATAAATAAAGGAAAAATAAATTGAACAATGTGGCAGCGGATAAAGGAATAAAAAAAGAAACGTGACATACCTCTGGTGACCCCATGGATCACCACGGTACGAAAACCACACTCGCTCCCAAAAGAAATCCAAGACTGAAATCTGCAACTGAAAAGTAATGTAGGCATGAGCACCGAGATGCTCAGTAGGAAAGCCAAAAACAGAACCACGTCCTATGCCTCCGCCTTTAATAAGAAATCCAAAAAATGCCAGTTTGAAAATAAGATATAATAAAATAATGTTTTCCCTTATTTTCAAATTCAAGTAATGAGTTTTCATTTTCAACTAAATCATTTCACTCTTACTACATTTTCAAAATAGGTTCCAATCATGCATGAACATTTCAAAATGAAAAGAAACCAGTTTGGAATAAAATGTGATTTTTACAAACAAGACATCTGGTATGAAACCACTGAAAAGGAATTTACATCACAAGCAGCATGTCACAAATGAGCACTATGGGTAATCCCTATAGGTAGCTAGAACAAGTGGGAACCTAGAGACCTCGTACCTTGGTGAAACGTGGCTTAGAAGACCACGACCCTCAGAAAACGTGGCTTATAAGGCCACGACCCTCAGAAAACGTGGATTAGAAGGCCACGACCCTCAGAAATTCATATGTTTAGTTAGTGTTTTTGCGTCAATCCTGCTAGAGAAACTGGGCCGAACCCCTGTCGTGTCATCTAGTGTACTAGTCCTCGTCACCCACCTAGATACTCGGGTTTCCCATTGTGCTCTATTTCAAATGGTGGTGAGTTTTCTTTATCAAGCAATCAAACAAATACATTACACTTTCTTTATCTAAAACTCATTCAACCTTTCACCACCGCACTCCCTACTTAAGTGCATTCCCCCTCTTTACACCACACAAACACGCACAAGCCTTTACACTAGGCACACATCCCAAACCACTCATCAACACTTGCATCACATTTTATTTTCAAATTTAGGGGAATGACTCAAAAAGGGGTTTTCCATTTTCGCAAACCAAATCTTAAAGTGCCAAACGGGCCTCAATAGGGTTTTTTTTTCTATTTCATAAAACATTCTTAAGATGCCAAACATGCTTAATTACATAAAGGGAACACTTTTTAAAATCAATTGGCCAGAAGGCCAAACACCTTTGGAAATACACATTACCAATTCAAACCATTTAAGAAATAAATTCTTTTCCAAGAAAAGTCACTTAAGACCAACGGCTTTGAAATACATTTCAATTTACCAATACAAGGCATAATAGTTTCTAGCAACTGCAATCAGATTCCATAGCATGTATATATATATAGAGCATAGTGTGAAACATAATCTTAAAACAGTCAAACAATTATGAATTTCAAATTAATAGCTTAGGCATAGGGGACCTACCTCAAGACACACAGCTTTTGACAATGGCTGCCCGAGACCGCTTCACCTACACACATATACATTTTCATATATATATATATATCCTTTGATCCAGGCACATATTCCCCACGCCATGAGGAAACATGTACAAGGAGGATATGTATATATACATGCCTACCCATGTATATATATGTAGGCGTTTGTCGTCAACCACACGAACTCACCATGAGATGACCAACGTGCTACAAAATAATTTAATAAATCAATCAAAACATAGTAAAACATTCCCAAGATGCGAAACCAAACCTTGCTCCAAAGACACTCAGTTTCACGTAGGAAAATCCACTTTAAAAATAAAACGCAGACTTAATCTTTTTGAAGACCACTTTCGCACCATACACGAAATTGAATAAATCAATAAAACCATTTATGAAACACTTGAAAATTAGCACTATAAAATTTTCACCAAAAACTCACCCGATTTCATATAAACACACCACTTTAAAACTGAATCCATAGCACAACCATACCAAATATGTTTTTCGTTACTCAAACTATTTATAACTTAACTTCAAAGGTTCGCAATAAGTTCAACATGACAAAATAATACTTTTTTTCCTTCAAACCACATTTTTAATACACTCACACCTTGAGTGCTTTAGAAAATATTTCACACTTTCAAAACAAGGCTTGAAACTCATTTCAAGAAACACTACAATACAATGCGCAGGACACACAACCATTTATTTTTTAGAAAAAAATCATTTTTAACACATATACAAATTAAAATATTACCAAAACATACTTTGCACACCTAAAATAATTAATTGAACATTCCCAAGAATTCTCACAACATAACCCATATGAAAACATAAACAATACTAAAAGGAAACTCAATTCCATCACACATGCATGTCAAAATATTCATAGAACACAATTCACACCACCCAAAATAATTAAAGAACAAGCTAAATAAATTAATTTAGACAAAACCTTCATCAATCAACATTAATAAATGAAATAATTTACCATTGGTGTCGAAAGCCCTAAATTTTGAAGCGAAGCACCAATCGCGCACCAAACGCATCCCAAACAACACCAATTAACCCTAAATCAAGAAATCGAACACAAAAAAAAAACAAGGAAATCAAACTCAAAAATAAGATAAACTCAAACCATTGCTAAGAGGAAAAAAAGGGTACCGAAGGGTAGGAGGGGCCGGCGCGGCTTCGGGTGAGGCAAGCGGGACGGCCGGCGCGGTTACGGCAGGGGTCGGAGAAGGTCGGGTGGTTGGCTGGGCGGAGGGAGGCCGACATGTCCAGAAGAGGGAGGCGTCGGCAGGGAGAGCGGCCGGAGGGAGTCCGGCGTGGGCGGCGGCCGGAGAGGGAGGAGGCGCGGCGAGGACGGCGGCCGGAGAGGGAGGAGGCGCGGCGAGGGAGGCGGCCGGAGAGGGAGGAGGCGCGGCGAGGGCTAGGGGAAGAAAACAGTGCAACGGGGGGGGGGGGGGGGGAGGGGCGTTCGGCCGCGTATGGGTAATGGGGGGGAAGTAGGGTTTGAGAAAAAAAAAGATAAATAAATAAATAAAAATCTAATAATAATAATAATAATTAAATAATGAAATAGATAATGAAATTATACTTAAAATCAACCTAGAGTATCCTATACACAAATCACAAAAATAATGGTAATATTAATAGTAAGTTAATTATTTTATAATTGGAAGATTAATTTTAATATTAACGTCCAAATCAAAATATTAGCTGAAAAATAATAATTAAAATTATAACCTAATTAAAATAGTAACTTAATTAATATTAATACTAATAATAAAACTAAAATAATAAAACCAACCAAAATAATATCATTCTCAATTGAAGTTAAACATTGTGCATGGTCGTGTGCGCGGTCGCGCGTCCGGTCGCGTTCATGGTCGCACGCCCGGTCACTAGAGTAGTGCGCGCTCGGTCGCGTGCGCGGTCGCACGCCTACTTGCACAACCATGTAAATTTTTTTTTAATAAAATAGAACAGTCTCTTATTAAGAATGGGAACCGACCACAGTCGTGGGCAAGGTCGCGCACCCCAATAATGACACATTTAATAATAAAACATTGTCTAAATGTGATTGGGCGCTATAGACGGTCGCGCATACGGGCGCACTCCCGTATAAGATCCCAAATCCATTTTAAAAGAGAACTGATTCAAACCGCAACTCAAAATAAAGACCCAAAATAATTAGGTTAAAATAATGCATTGGTCGGGGTGTGACAATTCTCCCCACCACAAAAACTTTCTGCCCCCAGAAAGTCACCAAGCCAAACGAGGAAACAAACTCGAGTTTGAAACTAAATGTGGCCAACAAAATCACAACTCGGTGTGACTTTTCACTCCATCAGTCACACCCAACCACCTCTGAGGGAAACTAAGAAGAGAAGAATCATCAGGAAAAGGGGAGGGTTCTTCCCACCACTAGAACCCGACTAGCACAACCGACATTGAGTCTCTTAGCATGAACTAACTCTGGAACTGCTAACTTGATCCAAGAGGAAACCACCACACAGAACAAACCTTGAAGAAGGCACTTCAAGATTCATGGTGGGTCTTCCCACCATTTAAGGACTGACCAGCTTTAACCAGTGATCACAGACCAGTATGAGAAACCCAGCACAACCCGACCCATGAACTCTCCACATAAACTAGACCCCCCCCCCCCCCCACCACATGGGGTCATCGACAAAAGACCCCAAACTGAGTAGCGGACCAACCCCCATTCATTATTTCCCAAGATGCAACTGTCTCCTAAATGAGAACATCCTAAAACAAGAACGGATCACCAAAGGAGCTAGCCACAGGAGAGAGATAATCATCTTGAGACTCACAGCCATAAAGAGTCAACTCCAAAGCTCGTATTTGAGGAGGCGCAACTACTAAAATTACAAGAAAATGATACCACCACACCTCCTTACTGCCAAAGTGGTGTATTAAAGGAACAAAGACCACAACGAGGCAATGAGGCCTCTACTCCACTTACAGAAGGACAGAACCTTCAAATACGGGAGAGCTACAACAAGGAAATTCATACTGTCCCCATTTCAGCATTGGATACAAAAATTAAACCAAGGTTCCCCAAACCCAATGATTCCGAACTGCGTGAAGGGCTTCGCTCCGAGACCTGTGGTTGGAGCTCTGATGTCGTGAAGCATCTGCTGCCCAGCAGTCATGAGCTGAAATTCTCCTGTCGAGACCCCTCCTGACGAAGCCGCTAGCAGAACCTCTCTAAGTTTCCCAAACATCCACACCGACATCAAGTATTCAATGGATGATGATGAAAAGGCGACTTCAAGTACCCAAACTGAGCACACAAGATGCAAACAAGGGTGTGGTCCAACTAATAGGAGATGGAATTGACAAGAAGACTTGTCTGAGACAGGTTCCTCCGATTCGCTCTCA
Source organism: Viscum album (assembly GCA_963277665.1). Lineage (NCBI taxonomy): Eukaryota > Viridiplantae > Streptophyta > Magnoliopsida > Santalales > Viscaceae > Viscum > Viscum album. The sequence continues at coordinate 1,264,338,834 of OY728130.1, forward strand.
CAAAATGGGGAACCATCCCAAACACCAAAGGGAACTGGTCATTGAACAATAGACGAAGACCCCACACAAGAGAAACTTTAACTGATTCTGCAACATTATCTTTGGAGAAAAGGGAACCAATTTTTTGAGATTCCCAACGTAGGCCTTCACTATTCATTGGCATTGCTGGACACTCACTAGTTCTGCCACTTCCCTTTCCTTCACTTCCTTGGGTATAAACCATCTGACAAGAGTCATCTTAAACACCATCCAAGTCATACCATCGTACAATGACACTGGGATTATTTCCTCCACCAATCCAAAGTTGAACCATCAAATGGACTCAAACCAACACGGACTCTCATAGATTTGGGAGTTCCCAATAACCTGAAAACACCCATGACTTCACCATGCCAGTCTACTACCTTCGATAGATCACGATCACTACAAAGGACGGATGACAACTGAAAAGAATTAAATTTCACCACTCTGCTAAGAATTTGGGTAAAACCAACAACTCGAAAAGCCTCACTAGGAACTTCTGGGACTTTTCTGGGCAGCATACTCAAAAACAAGAGGCACAAATCCGAATCAAATCTCATCATAAATCAAAATTCCACACCTCAATCACAAATGAAAGCTCGAACTCAAATCACTATTCCAACCACAATTCAATACGTCAAAACCAAGAACTCACGAAAAATAATACCCAACATGAAAAGAGAACGCTAAACAATTTCTCACTCACTTTTATAAACATCTGAAAAACCCTTTTTGAAAACCATTTTTCAGCAACCAAAACCACTTAAATATCCACCATTGATATCCCATGAAGTCTCACACGTGCATATCCTCGCGTGTCCGGTCGCGTGCACGGTCACACGCCCGGTCACTAGAGCAGTGCGTGCTCAGTCGCGTGCGCGGTCGCACGCCTAGTTGCGCAGCCATGTAAAAAAAATTTAATAAAATAGTACAGTCTCTTATTAAGAATTGGAACTTGCCACAGTCGCGAGCAAGGTCGCGCACCCCAATAATGACACATTTAATAATAAAACATTGTCTAAATGTGATTGGCCGCTATAGACGGTCGCGCGTACGGGCGCACACCCATATAAGATCCCAAATCCATTTTAAAATAGAACCGATTCAAACCGCAACTCAAAATAAAGACCCAAAAAAATTAAGTTAAAATAATGCATTGGTCGGGGTGTGACAATAACAGTGTTTTCGTGACCAGAATTGAAGACGGTAATGGAAATTAAAAACTCACCATCCTTTAATGTGGTAAATTAACACATCTCAAATGGTGTTTTTACAACTGCAATAAAATAAGGGTAAAGGAGAGATGATAATAAATTATTCCATTAACATAACAAAATTATATTACATTTAAGTTATTCTATTTTTTATAATATTTGGATGATGATAGGTAAGGATATAAAAGAAAACAATGGAACTTGAAAATAAAGTAAAATAAATGAAAAAAGAAATTTACCTCTTAAATTAATATTCCTTGAGAGCCTCTTAAGGGGAAAGGATATGGTCATTGAAGAGAACAAGTGATGATGGAATTGGGGGAGGATCTTGGGTATATATTTGAGTATAACATAGGAAATTCACAAGGATTTATAGGAGTGAATAGAAGAGGGTAGTTTGTGGTTTTAATTGTGGGGGTGAGGCTTTTCTCAATATTTTCATCATTATTTTATTATTTCTCCATTAGAAAATAAATAGAGATGATTAAATTACCAAAAATAGTAATAAGTGCATGTGAGTTAGAAATAATGGTCATTTACATCATCCATAACTCAATCATGATATAGAAATTCAGGTTTTAGCATTTATCATAAATTATCATATTCTACTATTCATAAGGGTAAAATTACTATTCATAAGGGTAGTTACTATTCACCAAAAAATGTGTTTGTCTTAGCGGACTCTGAACATCTTACTTATCACAACTGTGTGTATCATATTTCAAATTTAAAATCACATTAATGAAAATATTTTGTTTAAAGGTCACATAGTACTTGGTAGTTCATTGAGTTGTGATTTCATGTGATTATATGACATGATATTAATAAGGGAATTTCTATTGATTAATCATTGGTTTGTTACAAAAGATGTATATTAGAACATCCTGGAAATGATGTAGGATTGAAAGTTGATTCTAGAACATATCCTACAAACCTGTCAAGACGTCATCACCTCTATAGAAAAAGTGAATAGTATGTCACATGATCTCGTCTCCTCGAGCGGGGTGATTCATCCAAAAAAATTATATCATTACTCCAAAGAATGATTTCATATTTTCTCTAGTACAAGATGGTCGATGTATATATTACATGATATAAGGACAACCCGGTTATGAAAAAAATACTCATTCAAACTGGGGGACACCGGTCTAATGTGGTGGCCACTCTAGGGAAGGCATATATCCCTGCCCGAACAGAAGATGCTCATTGGAATATACTGGAGACATCGTGGGAACCAACTAAATATGGACCCATATGTAAAGGTTGTTTCCAATACTAGGCGTCCCCAATTTCCCACAAGAGAGCACCGAAAAATGAAAGGCGCCAAAAGTAGCTTGAGAATGATGATCACATTCATGATTATGATCTATTGGAAGCTGGGGTTCTTGATACCATAATGCATCGATCAATAGAGTGTCAAGATCCCATCGATCCATTACAAAATTATTGAAGTTTTAGTGTGAGTTACAAAGGTCCTCCTTGTAATTTTGTTAGCAACAGCTCTAAATGTCCTCCCGAGATCACATACTATGGATTAATTTGGGAGAAAGAAAGATCGGTCAAGAGATCCTATCTTCTGATGAGTTTAATGGTAACCCTTCCTTTGACCATAATATCAATCAATAAGAAGTTCATCCCATTCCTATCATCCGTCCTAGTGGTACTCCCCATGGTATATTCTATAGATATTATTCTCCATGTGGCTAGTCATCAAGTCATTTTATTAGTCCTCACAATAATGGAAGTCACTATGAAGGTCTTCCTCATAGTGACATCATGAAAAATTAATGTCCTCCCCTTATTTTGGTTCATCCTGAAGGTCCTCTCTAGGATAAGAACTGCAGATATTCTCCTTATCTCAAGAAATCAAGCCCTAATGGTATCCCTCTCCATAATGTTTTTCATTTCAATGGGCCTTCCTATAATGACAAGAAAAACAAGAACGTGCTCCCCTTGATGTGGTCTATCCTGAAGTTCCTCCCTAGGGTACATGTCATGAAATATCTCCATGCAGTCAGACACTACGTTGTAATGGTAGTCCTTGTCAGCACAACCTCAACTGAGCAGGTCTTTCCCACAACCCAAATTCACATCATCCTAAAATCCCTCCCCCCATCGATCCGAATATGTGAAAACCCTTTTATTTTGAGGTGATTGGAAGGACAGGGTCAAATACACTAGATACTATGTCAATGACAAGTGACATCATTTCTCATCTAAGAGATGGCCCAGGGAAACCTTTATCCTTTGATCCACCCCTTCACCATATGTTATTCAATGAAATCCATTCTTGCCCCACAACTAAGTATAAACTCACTACAAATCATCCATGTTTTTAATAACAAGAAGAGGAATTCCTAGAAAAAAAATGCATAATATGGTTCTCATGATAATACAGTTTTCTAGGGAAGACATACCAGTTATGTTCTCGACCAAGACCACTTCTCATTTCATCATTCAAAATTATTTATCAAAAAAATGTATGAACAACAATTTCCTTAATGTCTGGATAGATATCTTCTAGTTGAAAATGAAATTTCTTCCCAATGATGGGTATACAAAATATGATAGTATATTAGGGGTTATTTATAGAAAAATTAAAATATAATCCCTTCTTTCTTCATGATATACATGATTAGAAAGATATAAGAAAAATATTTAATTAGATTTTCTCCATGCGATGCATAAATTTTGTTTCATCATCAGTGATTCCTTGTCTAGTGTTTACATTTGAGGATGGGTAGAACATGATGGTATACACTTCACACCATGTCCCTCCCATCTATGCCCACTATAAATAGAGTCCTTGTAACACCCGAGACTTTTATGTTATATAAATCATCAAAGGAATATTTTTCTACACACAACACTTGATTGGCTTTCTTTATACGAAATCGCAACCTTCCTCGATAGCTTGCGTCGTACGCAATACCGAATTTCACTATTCAATGATATGCTAAAAAAATATTATTAAAACTGGCCATTATGAATAGTAATAACCACTTTTTGAAATTTTATAAATTTTATTTTTCAAAATGGACTTCATTTTTGGATTCGGAATATCGAAATTATCCTAGGGTGAAATTTTGGTATTTTTCTGAAAACATTCAGTTTTTTAATGAATAGTGAAACCACTAAGTGGTAGTTAAAAAAACTGAATTTTTCATAAAACATAATTTTACAGCTTCTGTGAGTGAAATTTCAAAAATCTGAGAGACACATTTAATATCATGGACTAAAATGTGGTTCAATGAGATGAAAATAATTTTTGGTGAATAGTAACTTTTTACTTTTTTTACAACGGTTAAAAGTAAATAGGGTAATTATGGGTAAAAATGATATTATTATTACACTAACACATGTCATAATTCTATTTGATAAGTGTAATTCGACCAAAAACAACCTTAGAAATAAATTTGACCATTTAGGCCCACTTGGATTAGATTAGGACATTTATTATTAATTTACTTAAAGAAGGGTTAAAATAGTTAAAATCAAAGTTTAATAAGTAAATCATTTTTAATTTGGGGTTATACACAAGATAAATTCGACTATAAATATTCATTAGAAATATAAAGAGATTTACTACATAATGATATTTTAGTTTTAATTTTTATAAATTATATAATTTAATTTATTTATGACACAAAGATGATGCAGTAATTATCTTATTAATGAAATATTGACATAATTGATGTTATAAACACCAAAATAAATGTAATTTGAGACTTTTTATGAATTCCACTAATTTTAGAGATTAATATGACATGGTATTATTGATTTAATTAACTTTTTTCGAACTAATCATTCTGTTATGATTTTCACAAAAATTAATTACTAAATAGTGTCAAAATTGACATAAAATAGTTTTTAAAACTAATATTATATTATTAATTGTTATTTTACTCCTAAAAATCTAGGGTTCAGAAAAATGACTTAGATAAGGCTATATATATTAATAATAAAAATCTTGGGGTTCTTTTGTCTACTTATAGTACGTTTATTAACCTTATAGTATAAGAACACAAGAAGACAAGGGAAAAGTAAAATTATTTAACTTAATGTTAAATCTAAATAATAAGGTTAAAATGAGAACCTAAACTTGTATAAATTCTATTGGATGAGAGGATTTAGACCCATCCCCACCTTAGCTTCTAAATAAATCAATTTGGAGCTATTTAAAACCGAACTTGACTTTATAATAAAATAATATTTTTTGTTTTTTCAAAAGAGCCCATCTCCCCCCTTATAAAAGGGCACCTCCTCCCCCTCTTCCTCACAGCACTTTGAGCCTTCAAGCTCAGCCAAACCCTGCCAAGTTTTTCTCTACACTTCCCTAGAAACATCCTAAAGGTTCTGGTCTACTTAAAAGTCCTATTTTACTGCCCTAAAAGGATGTCTCAAAGAAGCACTTCAAAGAATAGGTAATGTCCGTTACCGATTCTTTCATCATTATTTCTTCTTCCACTTATTATTATTTAGTTGTTTCATTATGAAGTAATAACATAACTATCACTAATATACTGATATGTTATTATAATTACAAAACAACCCTATTTCACCATCTATCTATCCTACGGAAAAAGAAATCACCGCGCGTGCGTATGTACGGAATACCGTCTCCACGCCGTGGTGTAATCTATTTTCCACCACCACCATACTTGGATAGGTATAATGGTGTAAATAATGACTATATATGACTATTATAAGGTGATACTGATCCCAAAATAATATACATACACTCCAATACAATTCCATGATCATAGGAACGATATCATCACTCGTGCGTACGTACGGAATACCGTCTCCACGATGTGATGCGACTCGTTCTACATGATCATAATTTCATAATGATTATATAAATGAATTGAATGAATGAATATGATATATATTACACTAATACCATTCTGGAAATGAGGTATCTATAACCTAAATAGAAGAATAAGAATTTATTCGACAAAACACGCATAAAAACAAAAAGTTATAAACACCCGAATAACAAGTAGAAATGAAATATTACTACTAAGAAGCTAATAATATGACCATATATGATATCATAAAAATAATTATGATTCTGTAATAAGTCAATAAAATTATTTAAATCATTATATAGGAGGTTCGGACACGTACAAAGCATATCGGACCTAAGGTAAGGGAAATATCACAATCTCATTTTTATCCGAGATTGTTTATACTTTGGTATTTACTGGGGTGTATTTTATCATCCACATCCACATTTCCTAAATATGTAGTATTATTTCCATCCACCTAAAATTGTTTAAATCCAATTTTACCCTTCGGTGAGTTTTTAGTAAAGGATATGAAAAAAAATATTTTGTCGTTTTTAGTACGAGGTACTTTTTGAGTTTTCCGAAAAAAGTACGAAGAATGTTTTTTTTAACTTATACGGTATGAATGGAATTTCAAAACATTATTTCCAAGATGATTCCTTTACAAGTTTTCAAGTTTATTTTTAATCAAATTATTTTAGTTTATAATTTTACGACATGTTAAGAAAGGAAAAGTGTTTTTGAAGTAGAAAGGATATTTTCCTCAAGATTGGAGTTCACGTGTTTTATCAAAATTATTTTCCATCTAAGATAATAAAGGGTTCTGTTTTTATCCCTATTGATTTGATTATGTTGTGATGGAATTATTTTTAGGAATTACTTTATCTTATATGAATTGTTTTATGATGTCACGATGTTTAAGATTCCCATTTTTTGTTACATGGGTTATGCTATGATGTATGGTTTATGATTTTGTGGCACACATAAGAATGGTATCATTATGAGATGGGTGGGACCTATATCTCCCTCCAATGAATTGGGTAAAGATTTTATATCTCATGAGATAGACATGGCTGGAACGGTAAGTTATACGGGTTCAGTGAAATAGGACTGAAACAAGGGTGACTCGGTTCAGAAATGGACTTTGTCCACTAAGATAGTCTTGGAAATGAGTCTTGACTAATAAGAAATGATTCTCTATGATTATGTGTGTATGCCACAAAGTTTCATGTTTTATGTTATGATTATTGGGATTACATTTCACTACTATGATTTATCCCATGTTATGAAATTATGATCTCTTTTGCAGGTTAAGATTTCCAAAAGTTATGTGCATATGTATATGATGTGATTTATATTTCTTTTGTTTACCCTTACTGAGCATTTGAGCTCACCCTTTTGTATGTTTTATTTCACCAGGTTAGGAATAAGGTTATTAAGTAGAATATTCCAAAAAGGGACTCTAGATATGATGAAATAAATGAGAGGCAATGTATATGATTTATGAACCAGTTGTTTATGTTTCCCAGTTTCTAAAGACACTATACCTATACGGTCCTTTCTTGGTTTTGTTATATGTTGTAATAAGTGTGCTTTAATTCTGAAATAATAACAATGTATATAAAGTATGGGTCGTTATAGTTGGTATCAGAGGAAAGGTATAGTCAACCTTTGGAAACTAGGATGTGAAATCCTTAGTAAGAACCCTAAGGATAAGTCTAAGCATAGAACACAATCTTAGTGTTTTAGAAACGGCCATGAATAAACTAGGATAATACCTTTAGTGTGAAATTTTATTCTTGATTATGTGGTTTTCCTATTATAATTAGTGTTTCTCACACTATTCTTCTTGGTTTTATTCAATGGATGGAACCCGAAGGAACCGTGTTAATGAGGAATGCGACGGGAAATGCAATGATTGTCCCCCTGAGCAACCAAACATTACGGGAGATGGAATGAAAAATATTGTAGCCTTGCTCACAAAACTTTCTCAAACTATGAATCATGTAGGACTTCCAAACGAGCAAAGGAAGGAGCAACATTCTGTTGAATCCTTCATGAGATAGCTTCCACCTTCATTCAGCGGGTCTACTGATCCATTAGTTTCTGAACAATGGATTAGTGCTACTGAAAAGATATTTTCAGTTCTTCAATGTTCTGAGCATGATAAATTCATCTTAACAGTGTATCATTTGGAAGGTGATGCTGATAAATGGTGGAATCTTATTAAGAATACGAGGCAAAGGGATGAAATTGAGTCCATGGAATGGGACGAGTTCAAGAACTTATTTTTCAATAAGTACTTCCCTCGTATTCTCCGAACAAAGATGGAGAAAGAGATTCATGAACTGAAGAAAAAGGATGATGAATCTGTTGGTACCTATGAAGAAAATTATACAAGACTTGCAAGGTACGCTTCTGGTATTGTTATCCAACCTGAGAGTAAGATCGATCGATACTTTGTGGCTTAAAACCACGTCTTCGAAGGGTCTTAGCGATAAGGGACTTCAATAGCTACGAGGAAATCGTTCGATGTGCTCTCAAAGTTGAGATGGAGATTGGAGTAACCCATCAGTCATATAGGTTTGATAAGAATAGGAAAATGGAATTCAAAGTAAAATCTAAAGAGCACACTGAAAAGAAGATGAGCTTTCCCTTATGCTCAAAGTGTGGAAAGAAACATGGAGGGAGTTGTCTTAAAGGAACAAGTAAATGTTTCAAATGTGGAAAGGAAGGTCATCGGGAATTTGAATGTCGCGATGATGGGAAGAAGATGTCTAATGATGCAAACAAAGGAAGAGATACACAGAATGAACCTACTACACTTCAATGTTTCCAGTGCAAGGAGATGGGACATTATTCCAATAAATTCCCTAATCCAAGGGTTGATGATGATGGTCGACGTCAACAAACTCTTAAGGCTAAAGACAAAATAAAGTCACATGAAATTTCTATCAGCGATGTGGAGTATGATAACGATGTGGTGAAAGGTACACTTACCATCCAGTCTAAAGTAGCAAATGTTTTATTTGATTCTGGATCCAACCACTCCTTTATTTCTGAAGAATTTTATAAGGGTATCACCGTATTACCTCAACAATTATATGTTGAGTTAGCTGTGACAACACCTAATGTCACAATAGTCACATCAAAAGTTTATAATTCTTCTCCGATTGAAGTTTGTGGGAAAGTGCTTCCTGAAAATCTTGTGATCCTTCCTATAGTGGAATTTGATGTGATTCTTGGCATGGATTGGCTTTCTCTACATGGAGCTCATATCAATTTTTAAAGAAGGGAAGTCACATTTCATATTCCAGATCAATCTATGATCGTCTATCGATGCAAGGATGAAAATAACCTTCCAGTGGAAATTTCTTCCATTTTATGGGTATTGATTCCACTAAATAAAGGTTATTTATCTCAAATGGTTGGTGAGAAACTCACGATTAAGAATATTCCCATTGTACGGGAGTTTTATGATGTCTTTCCTAAAGAATTACCGGGTCTTCCACCGAATCATGAAGTTGAGTTTTCAATAGAACTCGTACCGAGTGCTTTGCCTATTTCAAAGACACCTTATAGAATAGCCCCAATTGAGTTGCAGGAATTGAAGAAGCAACTCCAAGAGAATCTTGATAAGGGGTTCATACGCACTAGTGCGTCACCTTGGGGAGCACCTGTTCTGTTTGTTAAGAAGAAATATGGATCAATGAGACTCTACATTTATTATCGATAACTTAACAAGATCACTATCAAGATCAAATATCCTCTCCCACGCATTGATGACCTATTTCACCAACTACACGGAGCTCAATACTCTTCCAAGATTGATCTTCGTTCAGGGTATCATCAATTAAGGGTCAAAAGGGAGGATATACCAAAGACGACTTTCCTTACAAGGCATGGACACTATGAATTTATAGTGATGCCATTTGGTCTTACTAATTCCCCCACTATCTTCATGGATCTAATGAATAGAGTCTTTAGAGACTATCTTGATCGGTTTTTGGTAGTATTTATAGATGATATTCTTGTCTATTCAAAGAGAAAGGAAGAACATGAATATCACTTAAGAATTATATTGAAGACCCTGAGAAAGGAGAAGCTTTATGCCAAATTTACCAAGTGTAAATTTTGGCTTCAAAAAGTTGCATTTTTGGGTCACATAATCTCAAAAGAGGGGATATCTATGGATCCAGCAAAAACGGAGGTTATCGAATGATGGTCGAGACCAACAACAGTAACCGAGATCTGATGTTTTCTTGGTTTGGATGGATATTATCGACGTTTTGTGAAAGATTTTTCACGATTATATAATCCACTCACCAAGTTGACTCGGAAAGGAGTTAAGTTTGTTTGGACGGAAGAATGTGAAGAGAATTTCAAGGAGTTGAAAAGAAGGTTATCCAGTGCACCTGTGCTCACACTGCCTTGTAGTGGAAAAAGGTTTGTGATCTACATCGATGCATCCAAGAAGGGATTGGGGTGTGTTCTTATGAAAAATGATATGGTGATAGCTTATGCCTCACGACAGTTGAAAATACTTGAGCAAAATTACCCAACTCATGATTTGGAGTTAGCTGCGGTAATCTTTGCATTAAAGATTTGGAGACATTACCTTTATGGTGAAAGGTGTGATATTTATACTGATCATAAAAGTTTAAAGTATATTTTCACACAAAAGGAGCTGAATATGCGCCAAAGAAGATGGTTGGAGCTGATTAAGGATTATGACTGCTCAATCCATTACCACCCTGGGAAAGAAAACAAAGTGGAAGATGCATTAAGTCGTCAAGACCATGCTAGTTTATCCATGATGAGGATCACAAAAGATCCAATATTTATGGATTTACAAAGGATGGATCTTGGAATTATAATGAAAGGGGAAAAATGGTATCTTTCTCAAATGAATGTTCAACCATCTATACATGTGAAGATTAAAGAGGCACAGAAAGAAGATGTCGAGTTACAAAATAAGGTGAGAAATGTTCCTGAATTAAACATTGATTTTGATGGGATAATAAAGTTCAGGAATCGGGTTTGTGTTTCTCCCATCCCCGAATTAAAGAAGGAGCTGCTGGATGAGGCTCATAGTTCTTTATTCTCTATTCATCCAAGAAGCACGAAGATGTATAGGGACCTGAAAGAGTACTTCTGGTGGGATGGCATGAAGAGAGATGTTGCGGAATATGTCTCTCGATGCTTGGTTTGTCAACAAGTTAAAGCTGAGAGATAGAAGTCTAAGGGGATGTTACAACCATTACCCATACCCGAATGGAAATGGGAAAAATCACTATGGACTTTGTCACAGGAATTCCTAAAACATCCAAAGGCGATAATACTATCTGGGTCATAGTTTATCGTCTTACCAAGTCTGCACACTTCATTGCTATTAGAGAGGATTTCTCTCTAGATCAACTTTCGAGGATATATGTAAAGGAAGTGGTAAGATTGCATGGAGTGCCACTTTCTATTATATCTGATCGGGATCCGAGATTTACCTCGAAGTTCTGCCGAAGTCTTCAATATACTCTGGATACAGAGTTGAGTTTCAGCACTGCTTATCATCCTTAGACAGATGGTCAGTCTGAGAGAACAATTCAAACTCTAGAAGATATGTTGAGATCCTGCTCTATGGATTTCAAAGGTGGTTGGGATCAACACATACCTTTGTTGGAATTTTCTTATAATAATAGCTTTCACTCCAGTATTCAGATAGATCCTTATGAAGCTCTCTATGGAAAGAAATGCAAGACTCCAACTTGCTGGGATAAATTTGGGGAAAGAAATCTATTAGGACCCAATCTCGTTGATGAAATGGCAGAAAAGGTCAGATCTATTCAACAACACATAAGAGCAGCTCGGAGTCGACAGAAAATTTATGCTGACAACCGAAGAAAAGACCTAGAGTTTGAAGTGGGTGATAAAGTGTTCTTACGAATATCTCCCTGGAAGAGGGTTATGAGATTTGGAAAGAAGGGGAAGTTGAGCCCAAGATATATCGGTCCTTTCGAAATACTGGATCGTGTAGGGAAGGTAGCTTACCGATTGGCGCTTCCACCGAATCTCTCTTAAGTTCACGATGTGTTCCATGTATCTCTCCTGAGAAAGTACATACCTGATCCTTCACATGTACTCAGCTCAGAAGTTGTACCGCTGGAGCAAGATCTTTCTTATGAAGAACAACCGATAGAGATTCTGGATCGTAGAGAAAAAGTCTTACGAAACAGGACCACTCGATTGGTGAAGGTTTTATGGAGGAACCACCAATTAGAAGAAGGTACATGGGAGCTTGAGGATATGATGAGGGAGAGGTATCCTCATCTGTTTGTTACAAGTGACGAATTTCAAGGGAGAAATTCATTTTAAGGGGGGTAGAATGTAACACCCGAGACTTTTATGTTATATAAATCATCAAAGGAATCTTTTTCTACACACAACACTTTCTTGGCTTGCTTTACACGAAATTTCAACCTTCCTCGATAGCTTGCGTCGTACGCAATACCGAGTTTCACTAAACAATGATATGCTAATAAAATATTATTAAAACTAACCGTTATTTATAGTTATAACCACTTTCAGAAATTTTATAAATATTATTTATCAAAATGGAATTCATTTTTGGGTTTGGAATATCAAAATTATCCTAGGGTGAAATTTTGGTATTTTTCTGAAAACTTTCAATTTTTGATGAATAGTGAAACCACTAAGTGGTAGATAAAAAACTGAATTTTTAATAAACTTTAATTTTACCGCTTCTGTGAGTGGAATTTCAAAAATCCGAGAGACACAGTTAATATCAAGGACTAAAATGTGGTTCAATGAGATGAAAATAATTTTTGGTGAATAGTAACTTTTTACTTTTTTTTACCACGGTTAAAAGTAAGTAGGGTAATTAAGGGTAAAAATGATATTATTATTACCCTAAAAAAATGTCCTAATTCTATTGGATAAGTGTAATTCGACCAAAAACAACCTTAGGAATAACATATGACCATTTAGGCCCACTTGGTTTAGATTAGGACATTTATTATTAATTTATTTAAAGAAGGGTTAAAATAGTTAAAATAAAAGTTTAATAACTAAATCATTTTTAATATGGGGTAATACATAAGATAAATTAGACTATAAATATTAATTATAAAGATAAAGAGATTTCCTACATAATGTTATTTTATTTGTAATTTTTAGAAATTAAATAATTTAATCTATTTATGACACAAAGATGATGCAATAATTATCTTATTAATGAAATATTGACATAATTGATGTTATAAACACCAAAATAAATGTAATTTGAGACTTTTTATCAATTCCACTAATTTTAGAGATTAATATGACATGTTATTATTGATTTAATTAATTTTTTTCGAAATAATCATTCTGTTATGATTTTCACAATAATTAATTACTAAATAGTGTCAAAATTGACATAAAATAGTTTTTAAAACAAATATTATATTAGTAATTGATATTTTATTCCTAAAAATATAAGGTTCGTCCAAATGACTTAGATAAGGTTATATATATTAATAATAAACAACTTGGGGTTCGTTTGGCTGCTTATAGTATGTTTGTTAACCTTATAGTATAAGAACACAAGAAGACACAGTAAAACTAAAATTATTTAACTTAATGTTAAATATAAATGATAAGGTTAAAATAGGAACCTAAACTTGTCTAAATTCTATTGTATAAGAGTATTTCGACCCATCCCCACCTTAGCTTCAAAATAAATCAATTTGGACTTATTTAAAACTGAACTTGACATTATAATAAAATAATATTTTTTGTTTTTCCAAAGGAGCCCCTCTCCTCCCTTATAAAAGGGCACCTCCTCCCCCTCTTCCTCACACCACTTTGAGCCTTCAAGCTCGGCCAACCCCTGCCAATGTCTTCTCTCCACTTCCCTTGAAACATCCTAGAGGTTCTTGTCTTCTTCAAAGACCTATTTTAGTGCCCTAAAAGGAGGTCTCAAAGAATCACTTCAAAGAAGAGGTAATGTCCGTTATCGATTCTTTCATCTTTATTTCTTCTTCCACTTCTTCTTATTTAGTTGTTTCATTATGAAGTAATAACATCAGTATCACTCATATACTGATATGTTATTATAAGTATGAAACAACCCTATTTCACCATCTGTCCATCCTAAGGGAAAAGAAATCACCGCGCATGCGTACGCACGGAATACCGTCTCCACACCGTGGTGTAATCTATTTTCCACCACCACCTTACTTGGATGGGTATAATGGTGTAAATAATGACTATATATGACTATTATAAAGTTATACTGATTATGAAATAGTATACAGACACTCCAATACAATTCCACGATCATAGGAATGATATCATCACTCGTGCATACGTACGGAATACCGTCTCCACGATGTGATGCGACTCGTTCTACATGATCTTCATTTCATAATGATTATATAAATGAATTGAATGAATGAATATGATATATATATTACATTAATACCATTCTGTAAATGACTTATCAATAACCTAAAGAGAAGAATAAGAATTTATTCGACAAAACACGCATAAGAACAAAAAGTTATAAACACCCGAATAACAAGTAGAAATGAAATATTACTACTAGGAAGCTAAGAATATGACCATATATTATATCATAAAAATAATTATGATTCATTAATAAGTCAATACCATTATTTAAATCATTATACAGGAGGTTCAGACACGTACAAAGCATATCAGACCTAAGGTAATGGAAATATCACAATCTCATTTTTATCCGAGATTGTTTATACTTTGGTATTTACTGGGGTGTATTTTATCATCCACATCCATGTTTCCTCAATATGTAATATTATTTCCATCCACCTACAATTGTTTAAATCTAATTTTACCCTTCGGTGAGTTTTTAGTAAAGGATATGAAAGGAATCTTTTGTCGTTTTTCGTACGAGGTACTTTTTGACTTTTCGGACAAAAGTAAGAAGAATGTTTTTTTAACTTATACGGAATGAATGGATTTTCAAAACATTATTTACAAGAATCTTACTTTACAAGTTTTCAAGTTTATTTTTAATCAACTTCTTTTAGTTTATAATTGTACGACATGTTAAGAAAGGGAAAGTGTTTTTGAAGCAGAAAGGATATTTTCCTCAATAATGGAGTTCAAGTGTTTTATCAAAATTATTTTCCATCTAAGATAATAAAGGGTTCTATTTTTATCCCAATTTATTTTATTATGTTGTTATGGAATTATTTTTAGGAATTATTTTATCTTATATGAATTGTTTTATGATGTCACGATGTTTAAGATTCCCATTTTTGTTACATGGGTTATGCTATGATGTATGGTTTATGATTTTGTGGAACACATAAGAATGGTATCATTATGAGATGGGTGGGACCTATATCTCACTCCAATGCATTGGGTAAACATTTTATATCTCATGAGATATACATGGCTAGAACGGTAGGTTATACCGGTTCAGTGAAACAGGACTGAAACGAGGGTGACTCGGTTCAGAAATGGACTTTGTCCACTAAGATAGTCTTGGCAGTGAGTCTTGACTAATAAGAAATGATTCTCTATTATTATGTGTGTATTACACAAATATTCATGTTTTAAGTTATGATTATTGGGATTAAATTTCACTACTTTGATTTATCCCATGTTATGAAATTATGATCTCTTTTGCAGGTTAATATATCAAAAAGTTATGTGCTTATGTATATGATGTGATTGATATTTCTTTTGTTTACCCTTACTGAGCATTTGAGCTCACCCTTTTGTATGTTTTATTTCCCCAGGTCAGGAAGAAAGTTATTAAGTAGAATATTCCAAAAAGGGACTCTAGATATGATGAAATAAATGGGAGGCAAATTAGATGCTTTATGAACAAGTTGATTATGTTTCCCAGTTTCTAAAGACACTATACCTATACGGTCCTTTCTTGGTTTTGTTATATGTTGCAATAAGTGTGATTCAATTATGAAATAATAACAATGTATGTAAAGTATGGGTTGTTATAATCCTGCAGTATCATCATCTCAATATGGCTTCCATGTGAAGTAGTTATTCTAGAAAAGTGGCCCACTTTACCAGAACTAGCCTTGAGTAAATATCAAAAGTGTCACACTCAATGAGAGTAATCCATCGAAAAACTTCTGAAATGTGACACTGAAAAAAATATGATGTCTTCTCTCCTAAGGTAAGCTATCCAATGAGCATTGATCATGTCTTCTGAAGAAAATAATACACACGAAGATCCAAAACCATATCTAGCTAACACCCAAATTGCAATGTGTTAGATCAAGAAGGTGTAGATAGAGGCAGCAACCACTGGAGTATGGGAGAAACCACATTCCGTAGGGTTGGGCGAATTTTTAACACAACCTACACTCGTAAGACCAAAAATTCTGGGTCGAGACATGTCAACAAGATAATGGGAGAATCCCCAGACCACAGTGATGGGGGAATTGTTACCTCAACCCCCAACCCAATAGAAGTGTATCATTTCCCACCTAGGGATGACAATAAATAGAGAGGTTACTCATTATATCTCGTCTCATGAATCATGTCCCCCAGGGTAGAGGCATACTTCCAAGTCATGTCAATGATCATTTAGATTCACTCTTTGCTAATAAAATCAAAGAGGGGCCCAGAGTGGAAGGATAAGATCTGACAAGGGATGCAAGATGCCATCCTACCATTCAGAACACAGTATGCCACCTAAAATTTGGAATTTATTAGTGAATTTCATGGAATTCATCCCCAAATATCACACTAAAAACATTCAAATTGATGAGTTTTCAAGATAATATGGTTCCCTCCATGAGGTGGTCCACACTAAGCCTGATGTTGTGCATACCCAGAACCAACAAGAAACCCTAAACGTGGTCACTCCTTCATCCAAACCATCATTACTTCCTTTTTGAATTTCAAATAAGGATAATAATAAAAACAAGGTCACACATGACCCACCTCCTCCTTCTCATGAAAACGTTCCTCTGACACTAGAGGAAAGATTTTCTCAATAGGTGTAATAAATGAAAGAGATATAAGGAATAAATTCTAAGCCACTTCAAAAAATCTTTCCTAATTGATATGTTCCTCATGCAGAACATCAACATACACTCCCGACAAAGGTGATGTCGTCAGAAGGGATCCTCCTGGAAAATTAGTCAAGGCCCGAATGCGCATCCAATGCATCACTGATACCATCAAACTATTTTAATTTTGAAATTGTAGGATACCATGATCTACCTTCATTGAGGAAAAAACAAGAAAATATTCAGGCAAATCCTCAAAGGATGGCCCCAATTGGGTATCCGCTTCAGGTACGAGAAGATCTGGCATGCCCAACCGTGCCCCCTACTATACCCTTCCAAGCTCATGTCCAATAAAATAGGCATCAAGGAATCACTAATACCATTGATTTGTTAATATTTCTGTTGAAATATAAGGAAGGGAATAATTCTCTGATACAGTCACAATGGAACGCTTTCTCCGACTGGGTAATAAATGTGTCGCCCTCTCCATTTTTAGGGAACCCCATGTTCCTAGTGTTCAAATGCTCAAGTGGGATGGAGAAACACCTGATGCACTACTCATATTACTATGATACCATGATTGGAACCCTGGATAAAGAAGATTTTGTGATGATCAAACTCTTTTTTGTGAACTCTACAATGTTGAGCCTTTGTGTGGTACACCAGTTTCCCAGCTATCTCAATAATAGGATGGTAGGATCTTCATAACTAGTTCCTATTCCAGTTTAGGTCGACATTACCAAAAACAATAGTCAGTGGACTCATGAACTACAATATATAAGAGAATGATAGAGTTTCTAACTTCATTTCCTAGTGGATGGGTATAAATTATTACTTGAACCAGCCACTCTCCCAATATGAGATGTTTTCTATGTGAATCGATAACCTCTGTGATGAGATAAAATAGAACTTATTTCTTTGAAATATAAAAGTGGGTTCTGGGACTTCTCCTCCATCTCTCAAGGATAGAGTATTCCTTATAATGGACTAATCACAAGTCTTGGGAAGCTCTATCATCCCCAAAAAAAATAATGATATTATTTTAAGTGGTTTTGTTCATGCTTAAAACACCCCTTGTTCAAAAACTGGCTCCCAATACTACAAAGAATCTTCTGGGGCCCCCGTGATGTCATCAGCTGCCCCAGCCTCCTCATAATGAGAATAGATGAACCATGAAAAATAAATTTGAGGAATAGATTCATAAATTTTACTCATTCCAGTATTACCAAGTCTATAGATAATTTGTAACCACCATGAATTGTAGCTTTCTCTGTATTAGGATCTAGATAGGGATGATTAAGTAAGTCTTGATGGATGGAGAGATTATTATCCGTTATACAAGATATTAAGGTACAAAATCCATGAGTTCTTGGACTTCAAGGACCTCCTTCAATGAATGATAGAAACCACACAAGTCAAGCTGGGACCGCCTCCAAAAAATGTTCCATATGATTCCACCATTGTCTCAAATGAAATATGGGAGTGGGAAAAGTTGTTTATGAAAAAAAATAAAAATTATGATAGTTGGATGACTAGGAAAACAATCAACCTAGCCAACAGTATACTCAAATTGTAGTTAAAGTAATCGATTCTACTTCTAATATCTCTTGATGCTACACAACCGACATCATCAACCCCACAATCCTTCAAAGGTCAACTACCCAAAAAAGAAGTCCAATTAGAAGGGTAGAAATCTAATGTCGTAAGATGAACTTGTACCAAATCCAAAGTTGTCATTAAAACTATTAGATTTCAACCCATCAGATCTGAGAGTATGGGATCCACCCTTCCAAAAGGCACCACCAGAGGTAGATGATGAGGTAGGGTATTCATCATAAGAGAAGATGATTTTTGGCTCTGTCAATTTCGTCCACTTAATGGATCCCTTCACTGATGATGAATATGGTTATCAACCAAAATACCAGACACATAATTGTGGGGTCTAAGGAAGAAGTTTCAAAAGATAGTGATATCAAGGGATACGTACCTATGGTATAAATCTAGCTTATGGTGGCACCCCCATTCAAACCATTAGTTTTGTAGAAACACATGGTAGGACGCTCTAGTGGATCAAATAGGGATAGAAATATTCTATTACACCTACAAGAATCCACATAGGTCTAATATTTCTGTAATATCCATTAGAGGAAGAACATGTGACTAATTTCATCAGCATCTGAGCAAACCTGCTTGACCCAATCCATAAATGTTGGATACTCCATCAGCTCTGATCCCAAGGGAAAACCCATCATCCTCAACTACTCAGGCCCATAAAGCACCTGTGAAAGAGAATCCTTGAGCTATGAAGCACCATCCATTAGATCATAAATACGGCATTCTTAATTATTTTTCATTAGCAACAGCCTATCTTTAAATCATGGATGCCCAGAATCTATCAGAAGATCTTAGAAAAGCACTCATAGAAGTTTTTCTATGTCCCTATGAGTTTGAAAAGGAGGCTGGAGGCACTGATGTATAATAAAAAGATACCATTCCTATATAATTTCATGAAATTATCTCCTTTAGGGATCAATATGAATAAACCATCATGTAAGGACACATCAAACCCTTATATCTATCTAGAAGGATAAATGGTGTTGATTTCCAAATTGTCTTCATTGATAAAGGCTCTAGATTTATTCTCTTCCCACTATGAACTCTTTATTAGATGGGATGCAATGAGGATGATATAACACCCTGAACCATGACTCTTTTGTGCTATGAAAAATTTAGTAGAAGATATTGGGCCAAATTAAGCTCAAAACACAATTTAGTGACCTCTTATCTCACCCAGAATTTCTGGTAGCCCAAAAAAATGCAACCTTCAATGCCCTTCTAGAAAGTCCCTGGATGCATAAACACATAGAAATCCCATCCTCTTACCATCAGGGTCTCATATATATCATTAATGGATATATTGGGGTATTTCATGTTGATAAGGCCCTATTCAACCTCTTTGAATCGTACTATATTGATGCATGGTTCTATGAACTGAAGGGGTAGTGAATTCTGGTCGATGGATTGGACTGTATTTTGTACCCAAACAGTTTATAAATGGTTCTTACTAATCCCCTCAACCATATTGAGGAATAATATGTACATTCCATCAATCATATTTGGTTAACAAGTCAAAATTTGTATGCGTATTCAGTAGTCCTCATGATTTCTGTCATGGCCGTTGAGCCTGATAATGTTGAAAATCTCACTGAATCCCAAGATAATGGTGGGGGTTAAGATAAAAACGCCCCAAAACCATCATCAATATTGTATAAAATCTTTACTTCACCCATTGAGTATGGAGGAAGAGTCTCATTATTCAAATAAGATGTAGAAACTCTTTTAAAGCTCACTGCATCTTCTTTAGAGAATCCCACATTGGGGATCGAGGCACAAGAGGCAGCTTTACCTCCCAAAAAAATTGAAACTATTCTCTCAATTATAGAAATATCAACTCAATAATTTTTCCTCTTAAGAAGATGAAGAGGAAAATTATGAGGATTCAAAGGATGAATAAGAATACATAATGTATTTCCCTCTAAAATTTTAGGAAGGCATCTCTACCAACATTGAATAACTCAAGGAAATTGACTTGGGAGTATAAGATGATGTGTGAACCACTATGATTAGTACGACTACACCTTCCAAAGATAAAAAGGTATAAACCTCTTTTATGATGCATAATCGATATATTTTCAATTTTAATTATACAATAATTTCATGCCTCAATCCAGAGGTGGTCACTCCCCACATGGGCCTTCTAAATGACCACATTGGTTACAATAAATACACAAGAAGAACGCACCCAAAACATGTTTCCAAAATAAAGGTTGATGTAAAAAAAATCATCCAATCCAACTATATTTGGTATGTCCGATACCCCGTATATCTATAAAATATTTCCCATGTGTAAAAAAGAAAAATTGGAAGATCAGAGTATGCATCGATTTCAAGGATCTCAATCATTATTTCCCAAAACAAGATTTCCCAATCCTAGTAACAGAATTTCTAATAGATGCAACTATATAATATGAAGATCTCTCTTTCATTCAAGAATATTCAATTTATAATAAAATCCTAGTGGACAAGGAAGATGAATAATCCACCACCTTCATGGCTCCCCAGGTAGTTTTTCAATAAATTAATGCATTTCAGTTTGAATAATTTTAGCACCACATATCAGCACGCTATAAATCAAATTTTCAAAACCTTTGTGGGAATGTTCATTGAATCCTATGTTGACGATCTGGTGGTTAAATCATGACAATGATTGGACCACCTATAAGATCTTGAAACCTTATTCAATAAACTATGACAGCATAGTCTAAAAATAAACCCCCTAATGTGTGCTTTTAGTGATACCTTAGGAAAATTCCTTATCATATGTATACACCATAATGGCATTGAAGTCTCCCCTGATAAGAAAAAGTCCATAGGTTGCATGTCACCTCCGAACTACCTCACTTATTTGAGAGGACATTAATGAAATTTGGCCTATATTCAGTGATTCATATTCAACCTTGCTTGTTAGTGTTTTCTTTTCACTAGGTTGATGAAAAAAAGGGTAAAATATCAATGGACTTATGATTTTTAGGAAGAATTCAACAATATCAAGAGATACCTCATAATCCCACTAATGTTGATGTCACATGTCGAAGGAAGACCACTAATTCTGTATGTGGCCACCTTGGAGAAATCCCCAGACACCTTCCATGCACAGAATAATGACATAGGTAGAAAGAATAGCCACTATTATATTAGATTAACCATGATTGACATGGATACTTCCTATTCAAATATCAAGAAGTGCTTCCCGACCCGAATATTTGTATCCTAAAATCTGAGACACTATCTGCAAAAACATGAGGTTCTT
Organism: Viscum album; assembly: GCA_963277665.1. Classification (NCBI taxonomy): domain Eukaryota; kingdom Viridiplantae; phylum Streptophyta; class Magnoliopsida; order Santalales; family Viscaceae; genus Viscum; species Viscum album. Next base: position 1,264,360,753 of record OY728130.1, read on the forward strand.
TTGACATCTTATAGAAACCCACTAAAGTATATTCTCTTCTGTCCGATGATGACTATACTCTTTTCATGATGGGTGTTAATTATGCAGTAGTTTGACATTTGATTTATGCCTCAGAAATCCATCGAAGTCCAAGTTTTAGTAGAATTTATAGCACAACACCCCTGAGTAGACATCGATTGGTTGAATTCTAAACTACCTGATAGAGATGTATTATTTTTTCAACATGGTTCCCATACATGGGAGATATATTTGGATGGTGCATTCAGAAGTCCAATAGGTTAAAGGATGGAATACCCAATGTTGATCAAATTAGTACTGAGAGTCAAACATATATCTCCATAAAAGGAAATCTAGCCTTACTCTTTCCAAATATTAGAAGGATGTATTAACAATGAAGTAGATTACAAGGTCCCCATTTCAATACTAGTGTTGGAACATAAAGAAAAAGCAGATCATTTGAAGATAAAAGGTGACTTGGGACTGGTCATAAAGTAATTCAATGAGGACTATGTTATTAAAAAAGTTTATCCAATCCCTTTGATGAACCATGTCTAATAATTTCAATTAGAGCTGACTGTAACTCATATTTTGCGATCAAAAATTAAAAAAAATCAGATGTGTTAGAAAATGTTGCCACAACATTGGCCTACCTAGACTGAGATGAGAAAATTATCAGCATTGACCACCATTGGATGGTCCTTTCATTTGTTCAGACCAAGATAGAGGAAATGAATGAGATTAGTCACGTCACTAAAACATAAGGTCATACCTCCAGTTGGATGAATACAATTGAAAATTACTTTCAAAGTGGATAACTCCAATCAAATATGGATAGTATAGAGAAGATCCGGAGATAGGAAATCAACCTCATGATGTATGACTGCACAAACTGGGAAATGGTCCTTCGTAAGAGAGGCCTTAATGGGATCCTCCTCAGGTGAATTGATGGGTAAGAGACCATTACAATCATGAATCATGTATATTCCAGAACTTGTGGAGCGCATCAATCAGTATCCAGGCTCTCTAATCAAATCTGGAGGCTTAGAAACTATTTTCCCACTATGACACAAGATTGTTCCTAATTATCAAAAAAGTGTCATTCCTATCGAGTTCATGCTAATTTCATCCACCAACCCCCAATGTTACTTCACATAGACAGGTACTCCTATCCCTTTTTCACACGGGGAATGGATGTTGTGGGACCATATCCTCCTACTACAGCCAAAAACTTCAAGTATATTCTCCCCATAACCGATTTTTTTTTCAAATGGACAGAAGTCCCACCCCTCAAAGAAGTCAGAGCAAGAATCATTATCAGGTTTGTAAAATCCAAAATCATCACCATATTTGGTGTCCCTTATACAATACTGACAAAAAATGTCACTGATTTATACTTTGTTTAATTATATAATCTATATCATGAGTACTACAACAAATCCAACCATTCATCCCGCTATCATGCAACGACAAACATTCATATAAAGGCCTTATGTAAGACCTTGTCCAACATTCTTTGGAAGATGGTAAAAAAAGATAGGAAATCATGGTTAGACAAGCTCCTCCATGCTCTATGGTCATTCCAAACCATGACCCGCACTGCCACCCAAGAAACCCTATACTCTTTAGCATATGGAATAGTGCTGGTCTTGCCCATTGATGTTCAACTTCTATCACACCATGTGGCCAGCTATGATCTACTATACGCAGATAAGCAATCCCAAAAAAATGGTTTAATGATCTAGAGCGGTTGGATGAGAAATTATTTCACACTCTTCACTATTTATATGTTTAATAGAACCATATTTCATAAGACTTCATTAAAAAGGTTCACCTTCAATCTTTCCTCGAAGGATAAATGGTTCCGGTCCTTCGAACAAGGATGATACTAAGAATGAAACCTCCAAAATTGGATCCAAAATAGGAAGGATCATGTTTTATACAAAATATATACTCTAATGGAGAAAATGGATTAATTTTAATGGATTTATAGATCACCACAGTTCTCACCAATATGAGGTTCTTGAATAAGTACATTGTGTAATCATATAGAGTTTATCTTAACTAAAAAATGTTAAAATTCATAGTTTCATGTGCATCCATGATGTATGAAATTAAACTACATAGCATATTTTTTCTTACTACATGATGTAAAACTACATGGTAATCATTGTTTCATGAACAATGATTCATTCCTTATAAGTAAGATCTGTGCAAGGGAAAGAAAACATCCCCTTATTTCTATGTGAGATTCAGATCTTCATGGGAGCTCTATTTCTCCAAAACTATCTGTGGCTTGATTCCTTCTCTCACATGATACATAGTGATGCTCAGATCCTTCATCCTAGTACAGCCTCCATTCAGAAAAATGTGTTCCCACTGTGTGTGGGTAAGACTCGCCTAGGGGAAATTCAAGAACTACAAATGGATTGATTCCTACCCTCACAAGATACATAGATACATGATGACCCTATGTATTGGTCTAGTAATCACATGATACAAATTGCCCCGTCTATTTTCCCTAGATAGAATAGAACAAAGAATCATCAAGGAATACATGTGTCTTGATTCCTACCCTCACAGGATACGTACTGATGCCCAGATCATTCATCCTAGTCCACCCATCATTAAAAAAAATTGTTCCCTCCCCCTACAAGGGTCAGAACGGTATAGGGAACACGTTTACATAACTACATGGACTTTGATTCTCAACTAAATGGGATATGTAGGAAACCTCTGTAAGGTTCAATCATGAAACATCTACCACCTCATCCTTTTCTTGTTAGTTCACTCTCATACTTACCATATGAAGTTAAACTACATGGAATAGAAAAACAACATGTTTCTTGATTCATATCATAATAGGATATTTAGTGACACCTAGATTATATATATTGGAGAAACCACCATTCAAAAAATAAATCAACCCCTTGTACATGGGTCAGACCAGTATAAGGAACATGTTTATAGAACTACGTATGGCATGATTCCTTGATTTGTAGGATACATAGTGACTCCCAGATCCCATATCATAGTTTATATTCTAGGTAAAATATGACCCACCATGTGTTTAGGTTAGACTTACACATGGAAATTTATGAGTCCTAACCGCATGACGTTAAACTGCATGGCCAAAGAAGCCTTAACCCCATTAAATTAAATAGTAAGGTATCTCAAGAACAATATGTGTCTTGTTTCTTAGTATAGAGAGATATGTAGTGTCACATGGTCCTTCCTGGATCTAGCCATGCGGAAAACAAAATTCCTTTATTTCCTGCATGATAATGTAAATCTAATCAGAATATTCCAAGACTTGATTCTCGCAATAAGGATTAGTCAAAAGATCATGCCCCCCTCCCCACATACGAATCATATCTATAAATAAGATCTCATTCCTCATAAATAATCAGGGTCTATATATTTCTCATGTACCCAGATATCTCCTTATAATAAATCAAAGTCAATGACCTAAGGAGTTTTGAATCCCAATAATTGCCCACGGCTATCGAAAATGGATGATCAGTGTCAAGAAGACACCATTGTTTGACTATGCACACAATGCCTTGGAGGCTCTACATATGATACCCTAAACAAATTTCATATCAACCTAAGTATAATTAATCCTCAGGAGTTGCTTTTTCTACTTCTATTAACCAATTGAATCCTAATCCTCACATCACCCCTCCTGATTCGAGGTCTCATAGAATCATGGTTTACACTTTCTTCCCTCACTCATTTCTAGGGAATACATGGGATATCCTGACCTGATTATCTCATATTCATGCATGATTCATTTTATATTTCATCCCTAAAACATTACGTTAAATAATGATGTCAACGTCATTTCTTCAAGACTTAAAACATCATGGACTCACAACAGTTAACTCATTTACATCGAGTCACCCACATCCTCACTGCATGATGTTAAACTTCATGGCCCAAAAATGTTCCATTATATGATCATGTCATCCCTAAGTGGTGCATTGAAACCCTTTCCACCCCTTTTTTCTCACGCCAATCATAGATCACATGGGATTAGGAATGTTAGTAGGGTATTCCCCATAGAACCCAATAAAATTAATCCATAATGACTAATCTTAACATCATTACATTAAAAGGCATATTAGAGTTTCTCCTCCCTATGGGGAATCCTAAATTCCTTACTATAAGACATCAAACAACAAGGTACCCCAAATATATCAAAACATCAATAATCCCAATGCATGGGAAAAATCTATGTAGGTAACCAATTTTTGGGGCACCCGAATCTTCAAAATTAGGCCCTACTCTAGCAAGGGAATCAAAATACCTCAACCTGCGTGTGAGAAATATCTATGTAGGAGAGTTCCCATCACTATGGGTGATCACAACCAGAACTTTTGTAACATATCAAAAAAATTATTTTCCCTCTATCCAACTCTATGATTTGAGAGATTTTAGATCCTCATATACCACCCCAACCATTGGATATGGGAGGTTGGTGTCCTGTGGACACCTTTATTTGATTATGCACACAATTCCCTAGCGGATTTGCAAATGTTTCTCACAAAACATGGATTTTCAACCAATGGAAAATTATTCATCAAGATATTATTTCCCCATTCTCATATTTTCAATGTCTTCCAGGGCACGTATCGTCTCTCCTGATCCCAACTCCTTTGAAACCATGAATTTCGCATTCTTCTCTATCCACATCGTGAACATGTTCCAAAACCTTAGCATGACCATCCTTAAAATAATTAGGGATTCTACATCAATGTTCTAATCATGTGGAATTAACCATAAATGATGCTTAAAAATAAATGTTTATTATTGGGCCCCGAAATACCAAATAATCCACCCCCCATTTTCCTATGCATGAAAAGAATCTTCATACGAACGTTCAACACGGGTCCAGCTTTATTGGTAAACCTGTGTGCAAAAAAAGTGCCCCATTCATATGTCTAAACTAGATCTTCATATGGATAAAACTTAAAAGAACTACATTTATATTGATTTTTATCATCAAAAATACATTGTGTAACCTGAGTCTTATATATAAGGACAATCCAAGAAATATAATTGTATCATTATTACCCACATAGGGGTAAGACCTGCATGGGGTACATACTCACACCTGTATGGGAAGCATGTATTCACAGATTACTGGAATAATTAGGCCTGAAATTCCCCATTTCCATGATTAGACACCCCTCTTCACACTCCATAATTTGTGTCCAGAATGTTCTGAATCCCCATAACCATCCATGGCCATCGTAAATTTACTATTGATGTCATATGGATATCTCTACCTAACAAAGAACACAATGCCCTGACGGTTCTGCAAAAGTGGACCAAAAATTCTCTATCATCAAAGAGAAAATTAGTCCTCTTGAGAGGCTTTCCCTACCTCTATGAACCCCTATAATTTTTTACATCTCACTACATTCCCCAGTTTTAGAGACCCCCCAAATTACAGTTTATATCCTCTCTCCCATATCATGCCTGAAGGTGATAGAAAATTTCTTTTCATACAACCGTGAGAAATGAATATCATTTATCCCCTATTTAGAATAATAAAATTAAAATCAAAAGTCACAAATGTCCCATTTGTATGATGACAAAAATCATCATGCTTCATCCCTCCTTTATAAAAGTCAAATTCATGTGGGAGTGGTTTCTAGACCAGAACCAATTTAAATTCAAATATTAATTCATGAAATTGTTCCCCAAACAGGACACCCATTGTTGCCTTATAGATATAAAATATGTCAAAATTTCTATATCACTTCATGGCCATCAGATATAGAATTCTAGTGTCATGTGGACACATTTTCCTAAATTTTTGTATAATTCCCTAGTCACTCTGCAAAACTGGACCCAGAAAAAAAGTTCTATCAACAAAAATGTGAATTCATCCTCAGGATAGGTTTTTCCTATCTTCTTACTCCCCATGGATTCCATGCCTCATGATATATTTGTTTATATAGAAAAAATGTCATTATCAACAAAAATTCATAATCTATGTCTGAAAGGGTCCAAGAAATTCTCGATTAACAAGTCTTAAATTAGGGCCTTATCCCTGTAAATCATGGTCATTGTTGTTCAACCCAAAACATTAGTCATGTTCAAATCTATTCAACTTAAAACATCTGTAATGATAGTCTGGTTTGAAATACATTAAACTGCCCATGAAAAAGAGAATACTCACGAGGATAAAAACCTACAAAGAGCATCCTGGACAAAATTCAAGTACCATGTCACCAAACCTATGCACCATATGGTTTTGGAAAAATATTGAGCAACAAAAAAAATCAAAAATAAAGTGAAAAAAAATCTTTTAAGGTCTAAATCCTTCAAATGGAATCCTATGAAAAAGTAAATTTATACCCCTTAAGATCAAAGCATTTTTGGGTTATGAAAAAATTAGGGTTATAAAAAATACATAAATATTGTGGGGTTTCCATAAAACCCTAGAAACTATCTAACTACGCTTATTAATACCCATGGTTTAAGAAACATTTAGGTTGTGATTGGATTATTTACTTTATTTTGTATTGTTACTTAGATTGATATCCAAATGTGATTATGGTTTAATATACCGTTGATCATTGCTGATTGATATGTTCGGAATAAAATTAAGGAGTATCATTGGAGAGAAAAACATCATCATTCCATTATATGAAGATAAGGAGGAAATAAAAACCCTGGAGCCTCTCCCTAATGACAAATTTAAGGATACAATAACAAAATATATTTCAAAGGATTACAACGAAGCCTGATTATCCCTTTAAATAAGATAAATATTTGTATGGCATGGTCTATCAAAATCTAGTTCTAAAGAAGTCCTTTGTGAAGCTTCATCAACTAGAAAAGATTTTTTGATAATGCCTATGATATATCACTCCTTCTTCTTAATAACTTCTAAACAAAAATTTGTTGATTTTAGTTGTGCCTTCAGCTTGGCTACATTATCTTCTCACTCCCATGGATCATCTTTTTAGATAATCACTTGGTCATGAAAATTTTCCTCATTTGTTGTTAGGTGGTTCATCTCTCTATTAATATCTTTAAAGGCCTTTTTTTGTACTAAACATTGAAATAAGATATTCTATATTCATGAGTGGCTATATCCTCTCAATCTACAACATTCTTGTATGTGAGTTTGTTTATATGTCGGTAGTAAAAGCCACCAAAACCCATGACGGTAAATAGTTGTTTAAGGGTGTCTGCCTCTTCAGAAAACACTGGATGTGGAGTTTCATCAACAATATTATAGATTTGAAGCCATTCCTATCTTTACGCGGTTCAAAATCTCCTAAAATTATTGGAATAATGACTATGTTCCTTTTCCAAAACAGTTATGTAGTCAGGAAATAGCACCACATCACTTGGAGCTTCCCTTTGCTAGGTTACCAAAGCAAGGGAGCCTTCCTACTCTTTAAGTGGTTTGGTATCTTCAACCAATATTCGGGGGTTTACGACAACATAAAGGGTACTAAATGGTCTTCCAGTTGGTCCATCTTCGATAGGACCACAAACCATCTCACCCAGATATAGATGATATGAGTCTCTCTCCTTAGATATAGGTAGTGCAGAGAAAGTCCCCTATGAATGCATATGACGACAGATGGAGCACCTTCGAGCAATATGAATGGAGAGAGATAGAATAATTGGAACAGGTAAAATGGGACGGGAATTAGTCAAGGGAATTTTCACCTATCATACTAGCCTTGCCAATATGTCATCAAGATAGTATGTTACCCATTATTGGGCATACTCCAATGAAAAGTAATTAGAGGCCGCTATGGGATGAATAAAGACTTACATTCCATATTTCCACCACATCATCATCAACCATAGTGGACGTAGTATTTTTAGGTGAGATTCCCTCTTAAATAGGGTAACCGAGAGGAAATCAACTCACTGCAGACATAAAAAATTCTTCGTAAAACGGTAGGGAACATCGAGATTGTAGACAGACATCTTTTCAACATGAGTGATTAATATTATGTCTGGAAGTGAGATGAGGAATGAACATTCTTTCAAAGATCCCCACTCATCGTCTGCTATTATTCTCTGATTCACAGGGTAATGTGAAAAATAATAATACAAAGGATCACTTAGAAATTCAATAATGTTATCAACACTCAATGAATCGGGACAGATAGTGGAAATGTTACGTAATACTGGATAGAAGTCATAATGGGGGGGGGGGTGTCGCGGTGTATTGATACTCATATCAGGGTAAATAATCTGTTATCCAACCATACAAAAGATGAAATGGCCTTCTGAGATGATGTGGATGCATCCCTTCCTATATTTTCCCAAATAACGCATAAATTCGGGGAAGGGTGGGTTTGGATAAATTAATGGGTTGCCCCTCTGCCAGTGTGGCTACCATCATTAGGTTGAAAACCCAGACGCTAGTATAGACATCATAAGAAGGAATGTTACACCCTCTCAAGAACATATAAAAACCCTGCATTTCTATGAACAAGAGATACGTCAGTTTAGAACTCAAAACCCCAGTCAATTTAGTGACCCACCTCGAGGGTAGTACAAAAAGTGCCAGAAACAAGCCATGATTGTTGGGTCAGATGGGTTCAGCTATTGATAACTCCCGGCCTAGTCATGTTCACCTATAAGAATAGTAAAATGAAATCCTCAAATTAAATTAGTGATCAATCTTGATGATACTGAATAAATATCCTCTCCATTATATTTAGTAATTCCTCCAACAATGGGGTTACTTTCTAAACATTCCTCCAGTCAATGGACATTAAAAAAAATTCATTGTACATGTATCCAATGATAGTATGTCCCCCTATCTGGTAGAAATATCCTAAACTGATCCCCACATCACTATGGGATAAGTGAAATTTGTTGCTGATTGAACACCAGAAGCTGAGTATCTCATGTAGTATCTCGCCCGGTGAATAGATAGTGAATTGGGAGTCCCACACTGCTTGGTATAGGTTGACATCTTCCAGTTGAATAGAGGCTTCCAAGAAGTTATGATGAACCCATAACACCCATGCCTACTCATTAGAAAATAACCATCTATATTATAGATCCCATTTGGAGCTCCACCCTCCATTTGGATTGATTTGTGACATGTTAACAATAGTTTCGGTAGTCCTAAACGACTAATTCTGAAGATGTACTTTGGCAGCATAGATTGTTCTACAACCACATAGAGCCATTCAGAATAAAAATTTCATCTTCGTTCAAAGAAGTCATGATCTCCCATGTAGAAATAATATTTTTTCGGTCATACTCTTGAGACAACACTAGAAAAATAGTAAAGACTCTCTATTCAACCGGTGGAAAATGGGCATTGTACTAGAGACTGATGCTATAGAATAATAACTAATTGGATAAGGGGTATCCCATAAGCATAAGTGAGAGAAGGTCCTTCTGAATACCCTCCTAAGGAACGTCATAAGACCAGAGTTTTTATTAAATATTTTCAACTATATCTTCCCTTTTTCTAGTGGAATCCACAGAATTTTTGGGAAAATCCATTATCATAATTTTCACCAAAATACCATGAAATAAAAATAGATAGCCTACAGAAATTGGGAAATAATAGAAATTCATTAAAAATACTAAGAGAAATATACATATATAAAGGCTCCACATACTAGATACAATATATGGTTCATGAAAGATATCGACCTTGAACCAGCAGTTTGCGGAACCTCACAATGTGCTGGCCCACGGGGCATTGGCCAGCAAACCAAAATATTCACAGAACAAGAGAGTTGCACATCAACCCTCATTACGTGGAAATCCAATCTAAAAGTTTGGATTTTTTATGTTCAGTTCTCAAATTAAATATTATGTTCATAGAGGGTGGTGACCCATGTACGGCCCTCAATATGTGGAAGCTCGAACTCACCATTCGAAAGCTCAAAGCTCGGTTCGTGTTGTGAAAAGTGAAGTTAACGGGTGAAGACGATTAAATAGAAGATGGTTTGTGGAAGCAAGATAGTAAGAGAAAATAGAGAGCGTTGAGTTTTCTAGAAAAAGTGGTAAAAAATATGACTTGGGCCCCCTATATATAGGCATGGTCCCCCATATGGTCCACCCATCTACCGTGAACCAATACAATTCCAGACCATTTTCAACATTGGAATAACATCCTTTTCATCCTAATCGAAACCCATTTTTATGGGGTTTTTATTGGGTTCGGAAAACTTTTCAAGGGGGAAGACAATACTCCCACAATTTTAATAAAGGATTCGACTAAATATTTAAATACTACTGTCAAAAGAGTTAAATTTGGAAAATAAAAACTAGGCGGTGAAAACAATAAAGCCCTTCACGAATCACCGCTCTGCGTAGTAGTCCACAGCTTTGAAAAACCATCGGAAACTAAAGGGTTCGTAGGATTGGGGAAATGATGTCATCCCCATGAACTGCATCATTGGTGAAATAGAGGTGGAGTATTACGCCTCCACATACATTCCCCATGAACTAAAAATTTTATAGGAGAGGCCAATTTTGTGGCATCCCGAGATTTAGACGAAGTTGTTTGTGGGATTGTGGTGGTGATTTTCACTGCCATGAATAGTAGAATTTTATTGACCGAGTCATGTGCAAGCTAGCTGATTTCCCATGGGCTTCCAAAAAAAATTGCAGTGTGATCCATATATCTAGCTTACCCAATACTCTATAAAAGGACCCCTGGGGTAGCAGTTAAAGGAATGTGAATTCATAAAATTGGATATACTTTTTATATGGATTTCTTAAGAAATTTATCAATGAGGTAAAGACCTCTTTCGAAGAATTTCCACAGGTATAAACTCACTTCATAGAAGAAAAATAAAGAACCAAACATAATGATTTGATGATTATGAACTATATCTCCATCACAGATAAAATTACACCAAGGTGTTGAACCAATGCCCCTTATTCACCTTGGCACCTTAAGTAGCACAAGGCTACATGGGTGGAGCCCTGTATCACATAGAACCACTCTACGTGGATAGAACTTGGCACCATGTAGCATCATGATACGTGCTCGAAACCATTTCTTGTATATAAAAACACTATTTGGACCACATATAGGTCCAAGTACCACCATGGTACACAGATGGTCTTTCCACTGACATAAAAACATGCTATGTGGGGAGGCCCACATCCCACATGAACAAATGAAATATGAAATGGGAACCATCGGATGTTCCACAATCCAACATCAATCATCTCCTTCAATTTCTCTCATACCCTCTATAGCCCCTTCACAAACCAGTCTAACGAAATCAGTCCAAAGCCTCTTCCACAGACACCATACCCATATAATAAAAATATCGAGCACATTAACAAACCCTTTTGATTTTGTATACCCATGGTAAGTAGGGATGTGTGGGTAATCCCTACAATGGATCGGACCCCAAAAATATCCCTAAGTTTACATTCCCAGGGTAACATGAGGACCAACCTTATGATACTCACATATACATCCCTATCTTAGGGACTGAAGAAAATATCTGTATTTTACCATCCATGAGAGATAGTGATAAATAAAAGAGGTCACTCAAGTTTCCTCTTGAAGAGGAATGATTCTTATAACCATTACACTATAACAAGAAGGACCCTCCCCCTATGGTAATCCCCTATACTTTATTTCAGAAGGTGTCACTCTTCCACCTCTTTACGTAAGCCTAGGACATATACAGATAAACCATGAGACATGATTGTCCTGGATGTAAAAATAAGGGACTAAATTGGTACACTCAAAGACACTCTGTCTCTATCCATTTGGGAACTCACCCTGGGCTCTTTCATCATCGTCCTACTTTTCCATCAACAAAGAAGGAAATACGTGTGGCTTGTTAAATCTTACACGTCCACTTGTTTCTCACAATGATCATGACCTGTGTGGGCTTAGAGGCTTATGATAATTACAACATCCACAAATTTCATCAAGTAATTAACTATGAGAAATTTGTTTCCTGCTCTAACCAAGATATGTAAGAAACCTGTCTAAAGGCCTGAATTCAGTAGAAATTCTCCCCAAGAGTAAGCCCTAGACATACCAACCCAAAGATCATCGGGTATCCTTAATGTTTAAGACCTAGAAATGAGCTATGTGAACTATGAATCTTGATCTAATAAAGATATGTTGGATTCCTTACAAAGGCCTATGATCAAGGTACATTCTACTTGAAAGTTACTCCCAATAAAAATTCCCCCCAACTCACTAGGTCGTCCTCTTCCGAAATGACCCCTGATTTAAATCTATCAAACAGAGATTCCTCTATGGTATAATCCCCAAATGAATCCAAAATATGAGAGAGTTGTTTCCCAACAAACTATGATATGTAATAAGCATCCATGAGGTCAAAACCTGACACCCAAATCATTCTATTGTTCTTCGGGTCGTGTCACCAGTAGGTCCATATCAACCAAGGAAACCATGCCTCTTCTGAGCATTATGGGCCTCCTTGGCATAAGTTCCACACCAAATGATCACTAGGAATATTTTTTCTATGCATCCTCGCCTCATGACATTAAAATACATGGATGGGTTCCTATCACATGACCTTAAAAGGTGATGTGTCTAGTAAAGTGAAATAAACTACATGGAATCTGATTCCTCTCATGATGATATCTTGGAAGCCTGTCTTATGGGTACGAACCCAACAAAAAAAACAATCTATGACCCCCTAGATTATAATAAAATCTAGATTTCATCATCATATGGCTTAAATCATCATTTTCTTGACGTTCAGGATTGATAAACCTCCTCTTCATATTTTCCAGTTCTTTGTTAGCTCATGGAATCTAGAGTCCATGGTTAGGGCTTTAGTGATTCACCTAAAATCCTTTTGTATCATGCTCATTTCGTGGGATGAAATTATTTCATATTGTTCCAATGCACCTCATTCAGTTGAAAAAATTAGATTCTCCCTTATCCTGTGGTCCATGGATTCTTATATAGGTTAATATTTTCCCTTGGACATGGTGTGGATCTCTCAACTAGGTCTACCTCTACCTTTTATGTCTCCCAAATTCTTCCATGGTAATGGGGACACATTATGATCCTTATTCTATTTGGATTAGAGATATCTCCACATTGAATATGTGGTTAAAACCAAGAATTGTGTTGAGATGGACCTTGTGATCCCTCTTCCTCTAAAGATTTTGTGAATTATGGAAATAATGGATGATTGGTCTATGGTGATGGGTTAACCCTACCAGCCACATTTCTATTCAGGTTTCCATATCCAAGGGAATTATTCCTCAAAGTGCAGAAAATCCATAATGGAGAAGTCCCATGTTTAGTCGGACCCTCTTTTCCCTCTTCCGGATCCTGATATGGTCCCTTAAACTCCGCCTACTAGTCATATTCTAGTCTCTATGGATCGGGGGGAAAGGTGTTGCTACCCCCTTCTCCTCCAAGCATGGAAGGATCCTTTTCTTCTGAGTTCAATTTTATGGTGGCTTCAGTACTACCCTACCATGACCTAGTTACTCTATATAAAAGGGCCCCCCTTGATTAATTATTCTATAATGCTTAGTTCTATAGATATTTTCTCAGTCTACCCAGTTAATATTTACTCTTTTCTATACTTTACATTACCTCTCCTTTTAATCGAAGAGATTGATTTATGGGAGTATCCTGAGAACCTCATTTATAATTAATTATCCTATCATAATATCTCCTCCAAAGTTTCTTGGATGTGATCATCCTAGACCCCCCCCCCCTCCATTGATCATTCATCCTTCTACACTGAAATCTTTTGGTGATCAAAAATCAACATTTACCTTCGGCTCACCTTTCTTCAAACAGAATGAATACAAGATCTTAGATGAAATATGAATCCAAAGTCAGGACATCAAAGAAATATAAGGACTATGAGTCTTTTTCCCGTTCTAGACACCAATCCTTCAATGATTAATATTTTCATATGGAATGCTCATGGTTGGGGTTCTTGAGTAAAATCAGACATTATCTCCAATTAATTTCATTCTCACTCAGTTTTATTAGTTGTAGTCCATGAACCCAAACAGGTTTCAGATAAACTAAATTTATTTTCTTAGGGTATTAGAGATTATGAATTTATTCATGTTTTCCCAACCATCTCTCACATTTGGATGTTTTGAAAATCTGTCTTCATAGTTGATCTGTTTTCTATATTCGAGAAATGCAGCAATGTCAAGATTCTGGTGGGAGATCAATAGGTTTTTTTAGTTGTTTATTCCATGTTCGGTGTTCATGATCAAGAATCATTATGGGATGATCTAGTCTCCTTTAATACAAGACATATACCTTGGTTAGTGTGTGTGGATTTCAATATATTGTCTAATCCAAATGATAAAAAAGTACAAAGCCCAGTCCTTAGAATATGTATTCAGAATTTTATTTCTATAATGCCTAACAATGGTTTAATGGATGTTCGTTTTTAGGAGGTAATTTTACTTGATGTAATAACCAACAAGTTAAACATGGATCTTATAGTTGTATGGATCAATGTTTAGTTAATGGAGCAGCCTTATCATCCCTCACTAATATAAAAATTTTCATTGAGTGCATGGACTCTCAGACCAGTCACCCCTCATAATTTCACTAGAATCACAAGATAACTTTGAGAACCCCCTTACATTAATATTCATCATGGGTGAATGATTCACCATTCCAGGACATTTTTTAGAGCTCGTGGAATCCTACTGATAGAGATAATTCTTGGGTCTCTCTTCACAACAACTAAAGACATATGAATAATCTCCATCATTCATGGGTCCAAGATCACCCATCTATTAATGCCAATATGGATACTATCAACAATGATATTATTCATTTTGATTCTGTTCTGGAAAATTCATAGGATGATACGGTCTTTTTGGAGTTGTGAGATAAAAATATATACATTCCTAATTGTTGTTGATGTAGGAATGTTTTTCTATAGAGTAGTCTTGTACCAAGTGGTTTTGTGAAGGAGATCATAACATGGCATATTTTTTCACCTTTATTATGGAAAAAATAGTATTTCCAATCCTATTTTGTTAATGGAGGATGATTCTTATTCAACTGATAGAGATGCAATCTAGAGCTTGGATAAAATTCACTTTCGGTCCTTGCTGGTTGATCTAAACCCTCTCACAATAAGTGGATACCCTAGTGGTTCCTCGACCTTGTTTGAAGTTATTCCCTCCTTGGTGTTGGAAGTAGTAAATGAATTAATCTGATCTCCACCAGATGAGGATATAATTCCAAAGGTTTTTTGGTCCATCAACCCTATTAGTGCCCTTATTCTGAATTCCTTCCCAACCTCCTTCTATAGAGAAGCCTTTGATATAATAACATTAATTCTATTAAGTGTTTGAAATAATTATTCTAATGAGGTAACCTTCTCAGTGAGGCATGTGCAACCAAGCTGGTGTTAGTTTCCAAGGTCAACACTCCCACGTATTTAAATCAGTACCACCCTATTAGTATATGAAATGTTCTTTATAAATTCTTGGATGACATCTTTTATTCAAGGTTTCCCCATTTTTCCAGAGTTGGGTATCCTCAGAACAACATGGTTTTGTGAAAGTTAAATCTATCCAATGGGTTATTTCCATGGAATGGAAATTTTTTTGTGACATCAACCTGAAAACTCTATATAGTTATGAGGCCATCAGACATGATATGAGTAAAGCATATGATAGTTTTGAATAGAGTTTTATCATCATTTCCTTTCAAGCATGGTCATATCTTCTTGGTTTATTAACCTTATTTTTCAATTCTTTTGATCTCAATGGATGGCCACTTATTTTATGGGAAATCAATTCAGTTTTTTCAAAGATGATAAATGAGTGAGGTAGGGGGAACCTCTTTCCCGATATATCCTTATAATTACATAATATTTTCTCAATAGGTATCTTAATCATTGTTTTGGATTTGGAATAGTGAATCCCTACAACAAGACTTCTGTCGGGGGTGTTTCTCACCAGATGTTTGCAAACGATACTGGCATTTTTTCAATAATAGTTGAAGGTAAATTATAGGGGTTAATGAGGCTCTTCAGATTTATTTTGGTTTGAGTGTTCAATGTTTTAATCATGGTAATATTATTTTCTTTGCTCCCACCAAATTCTTGAATATCGATCAATATTTCTGGAGTCTGGCCTTGGTATGCACAAAGGATATTTTCCTATGACATACTTGGGTTCTATAGTGTCCCCTAACACCCTTCTTATCAAAAACATTAAACATAGTTACTAATAAAATCAATGTAAGTATCTTTAATTGAAAAAATAGGTTTATATCATTCTGTGGAAGAATTACGTTGATCAACTCAGTTTTATCTTACATCCCCATGCAAATTTTTTCCACACTAAATGTTCTAAAGGAAGTAATTTCTAATATAAAATGCACTTTTATATCCTTCTTATGGGTTGTTAACATCTATAATTATTGTCATTGGGATTATTTGAGTACGTTTCGTAAGACTGTGGAAGAAGGGGGTCTCGACCATAGATGTTTATCTGGATTCGTGAATGGTCTTCATGCCATGATTTCTTGGGAGTTACTTGAGGGGAGATCATTATATGGAATGAACATGAAAATAAATTATGGAATTGAGGGGAGATATTTAAGATATAAACCATCCCCAGTTTTTAAGCTAATCTAGCCTTATATTCATCTCCTCCTACAGCACACCCGATGTATTTTTGGATAAGGTAACATCAGCTATTAGCATCATAATTGGTTGGGGTCTATCATGGGCTTAACAAGATATCCCTCTCCATCTGTATCTTTCAGGGATGCTAGTGGATACCATTTTATCAATTGGACAACTTTGGATGCATCTCATAAAATAGAATATATTTTTTTATGTAGCGACCCAGATATGTTTTTGTTCACAAACTTATCAATAGGTTTTCTCTCTATAATAGACTTCCTTAAAATTCAAAATTCTGCTTCTCTACAGGACCATTAGGGTTATATCATCTGGGTAAAGAGTATCCCTTCCAATTTTCTCTATCTAGTATGGTATGTATGGTATGTTTCCTTTCCCTTGGATGAAAATGTTCGGAAAAGTGGTGTTAGCCTAGCTGCAGAATGATACTACTGTAGAGATCCAGAATATGAATTTTTGGAGAACCTATTCTTCAATATCAATTGGGCTAAATCCATTTGGAGTTCCTTTGGATAGCTTACTAGCTAGTCTGATTGGTTTTACTTTCCTGGCCTCTTCCTTTAATAGTGGTTCCTTGAAATCAACAGACCTGGTGTGGAATATAGGGAAAGAGATATTATTTTCATTACAGGATGTTGGATTCTTTGGAAATCAAGGAATACAGTGTGATACATGAATCTGGTGCCATCATATTCAGGTATTATCTTCCAAATTCGTATCCTCATTCTATATTTCTAAAGGCTGTAAAAAGGATTAGAGGATACTCCATCAATGTCTCTACTTCTCCCCCTACATTCCTTCCCTAGCTCAAATCCTCCTCCCAGGGGTGCATGTGTTAGATAAGATTGTCCTGATTCGTAGCTCAAGATGAATATAAAAGGATAGTATTTCAAGGGAAATATAAATGGGTTGGGTTTATTAGAGAGAGTAATGGATATTTGGTATCTTCCTTTTTATTATTCTTGTGACATGGAAATTCCCTTCAAGCACTGGCCCTTTTTATGATTTCCAATCTCTTACTATGTAATCATAGAAGCTTCTTTGTTATGGAGATCAAGACTGATTTTCATGCCCTCTTTAAAGAAATTACTGGTAGGGGTCTAGTCCATTGGTCCCTTATTTACTCTATAAGGTGTTTCAAGGATTATATGAATGATCATATGTCTATTCTTCATACCTGGAGAGTGGGGAGTGTTGTGGAGGATTTTCATGCTTCTATATCATCTCAAAACAATAAATATCTTCTTTTTTTATCCTATATCCATTCCCCGAGAAGGAATGCACTTTTTCGGGAATTTTCAATAGATATTAATTAATTTTGACCCCCCTAATTGTGTTATTTTAGGATTTTTATCCCTTTCATCTTGAAAAAAATTGGTGTTGGATGAATAACCTCAGATACATACACATGTCTTCATCAGTAGATAACCTATGATATATACAAATGATTGTAACACATGCATACCTATAACTAAGTATTCCAACCAAGGGGTACACAATAGAAACATGATTGGGAATGAACCAAGGATTAATGAACATACGAACACTATTTAAATCTATAATAGAGTCCCATAATGTGAAATAATTTCCCCCAAAAGGGTGTGATTAGCCCAATCTCCCATCCTCTCTAACAATGTAATCATTATGTTTCAATGGACAAATCATCCAATAAGCACCCTCCTTTGTAAATAAATTCCATGAATCATGGATAAAAGGGTTGTTGGGTATTTATGGATCCATCAGTAATCCCACTAGAGATCATATAAGGACATCGTACCCGACCTAGGCTGATTTCTAAAACACTAAACCCCCTATAACCACCCACTGGGACCACTAAACTCTTGAACCACTTTCATAATACAAAAATGATATATTGCACCATCATAGTGTGACCATCTCTCCCACAAAAAAGGTTCACGATGCGAATCTGATCGAAACAAAAGTATAACATATAAAATTTTATCAAGATAAGAGTAATTCAATTAGTGGGGTAGGAATAGAATTTTCTATTTTTAGAGGAGAGACTCTATTGCCTAATTCTTATTTGAAACATCCTGGGGTGGCTCATATTAATGAAATTATTAGATAAGAATAATATCAAATAAAATCAGTGATTAAGAAGGATATCCATAAAATAGAGGGTTTATGTAACACCCAGATGTTTTTGTGAAGTATATTTTTTAAATAATTTTTATTCTTAAATGTCTTATATTGCACAAAATCATGAGTTTAAACAAACCACGAGATACCATAGTATAAAATGACCATTATAAACTAGTTATGATGGTACCGGGAATAAATATATCTATCTTATGAAAATGTATAGTGAGTTCAATGGATACCAATTATTTATGTAAAATATTAACCAATTAAATGTAAAGGAAATATTTGTATTTTTTTAATAATAAATTAAGGGAATTAAAACTAGTTAATGAAATTAATGAAATATATATATTATATGATTAATAAAATATTTTTTATATTCATACAATATAGTTTTTATCATAGTATATGAACAAACCCTATTTTATGTCTAAACACCAATATTTTTTCCAAAATGGAAATTTTACTACCTGTTAATGGTGAACCCATTTTAAATTAAACTTTTGACACATTAATAATTTTTATATTAGAAATAAATTTATTTTTTGAAATTAGAAAGTAAATAATTTACATTGGAATAATTTTTTATATTTTTTTGATAACTTTTATGTTTTTATGAATACTAAAATATACTAAATATTATTTAAATACAATTTTTATTCATCAATTTAATTTATATGGTTAAATTATATTATTCATTGGTTTTAAAGTATAAATAGATTATTTTTATCTCATTCAAAATAATTTAGGTCATGAAAATTAATTTTATATTGAATTTAGATATAAAAATATTTCAATCTTTTACAATGTTTTAACTTTTAAAACCCATTTTCTCATTCCAACAATAATATTCATTTTAAATTTATTACTAAAACTTCTATGTTATAAACTTTAGAAAATTTATTACACATTTGTAATCAGTATGTACAAAATATGTAAAAATATTTATTTTACTTTGGGGCATTATGAATAGTAACTTCGGTAATTTTTTCTTAATATGGTAAAAGGGTGAATCGAGTAATGAAGGAAAAAATAATATTACAAAGTTACCATAAAATTTGAAAAAAAATCATTGGATGAGTTTTTTTCAATATAAATCATCCTTCGATCAAAAAGGTATCTTTTAGAATCCACTTGGATGAGATTAGAAATATTATTTTATTTTATTTTATAAAAAGTTAAATATGTATTTCATAAATTTTAATGACTATATCATTATTAATATGATTTTATATAGAATATAAATTGGACTATAAGTATTATAATAAAATATAGAGTATTTTTCTTTGTCATAGTTTTTTATTTTTTATTTTTATGCAATAAACATGTATATTAAATAATTACACAATACATGTGTTGTAATTATTTTATTCATGGAGATAACAAAAACATGTTATAAAAAATATTAAAATGAATATAATTTTGGATAATTAATATGTCCAATTAATTTAATTGATTGAATTGGCCTCTTAGAAATATAATAAATTATTTTCTTCAGAGCTAACTAGTTATCCTTTTATTTTTTAAATAATCAATGAATTTAATTGTGTCAAAATTGAAACTGTTGTTTGTCTATAAAAATAATGTATTATTAAAATATTTTAAAATCATAAAACATCTTTAAAAATATATAATAATTACGTTATTTTATAAAATGTTCTGAATTATTCATTTAGGACCCAAGTTACATAAAATAATTAAATATTGTACCCTTTTAATATTTAAATATTTGTTACCTTAGTTAAAAAATAAATAGAATAACAAAGTTTAAATAAAAATGATAAGGTTTACAATGTTAGAAAAACATGTCTAAAATTTATTAGTTGATGAAGTTACAACCATATATAATACCATCTTCTAAATTAGGATATTTTGGAGGGTTTTTATGAGGTTTTATTTTATTATAAATAAATATTTTTGGAGAATCCAAAAAGAACCCCTTGACTAAATTATAAAAGGGAACCTACTCCCTCAATTATTAACTCGAATTTGAGCATTCAAGATTATCTATACCATAAAATATTTCCTTATCAACATCCTTTGTTACATTATAGGGGTTCTGGTCTTCTTAAAAGACCAACTCTAGTGCCTTTTAGAGGATATCTACAGGGAGCTAGCTAAACAAGAGGTAATCTTCTCTATCGATTCTTTCAAACTTATTTCTTCTTCTAATTCAACTTAATGGGTTATTTATATTCCAATGTAATATCTATATTGTCACTTATATATTTATATGTTAGTATAATTATGTAAAAACCAAATTACACATTCTATTCATTGTATAATAAATGAATTCACCACACGTGTGTACGTACATCTTATCGTCTCCACACCACAGTGTAGTTTAATTTCACCACCACCTTACATAGATGGATATAATAATGTAAATAATAACCATATGTTATTATTATAACATGATATGTATTCCAGAAAAAAATATCATCCACTTCCATACCATTTCCCAATTGTTGGAAGGATATCATCGCTCGTTCGTACGTACAATCTATTGTCTCCATAATGTGATGCGATTAATTCTACATGATATCCATTAAATCATGAGTTTATATATGTATATAATGATTACATATAATATATATTATGTTAATATAATTTTTGAATGATATAGATATGACATAAGATGGATAAATAGAACTTATTCAATAAAACGTGAATGAGAAAATGAACCAGTTAATACCCAAATAATGAGTAATAATGAAATGTTATCAATATACAGACGATAATATGATCACATATGATATCATAAAATGAGTATGATCATAAAATAATTAATGAAAATATTTAAATAATTTTACATTAGGTTTTGAAACCTTCAAATGGTATTGAACTGAACTTAAGTGATAATTTTTCAATATCATTATTATCCAAGATTGATTATATGTACGTATTAGAGGGGTTTATTTATTATCCATGACTAGTTCTCAAAAATATATATTCAAAATATATTCTTTCTATTATTCTACAAATTTTTAATTTCAATTATACCCATTGTTTAATTTTTATTAAATGGTATGAAGGGAATCTTTTTTCATTTTCGATTCGAGGTAATTTTTGACGAATTCGACAAAATGTATGAGAATAATGTTTTATTTTAACTTATGTGACAGGAATGGATTTATATGTTTTTATATTTCCTCATTTCTATAAACCTACCATTACAAAATTTCATGTTTAATTTATATTAATTTATTTTCATTTAAAATTACATGGAATTTTTAGAGAAGAAAATAATTTTGGGGAAGAAAGGATATTTTCCTCAAGAATTATTTTCACGTGTTCTATCAAAATAATATTCAATAAAATATAGAATTCATTAAAAGGGTTATTTTTCAATTTTATTATACCTATTATTTCTGCAGTTTTATATTGTTTATGATGGAATTATATTTATGAAATCCTTTTGTTTTAAATGGATTATGTTATTGTGGAATGAAATTTAAGAAACCTATTTTATTCCTTCAGTTATGATATGTTGAATGATTTATGTTTCTGTGGAATATGTAATAATGATTAAATTATGAGATAGGTGGGACCTATATCTCACTTTAATTAATTGGGTAAATATTTATATCTCATGATATAGATAGGTTTGGAATAGGAAATGATTTATGTTAAATAATATAGGGGAGGAATGGGAAGTAAAACCAGTTTAGTAATACATGGATAGAACGAGAAGTGAACTCAGTTCATTAATGGATTTTTTCTGCTATGATGCTCTTGGAATATAAAATTCACTAATATGAAATGATTTTCTATGATTATGTGTATGCCACAAATTCGATGTCATATATTATGACTTCTGAGAAAATGTATGTTAATTATTTATAAACATTTATGATTTATATCATGAAATGATATCATGATCATTCATATGTAGGATAAGATTTTAAAATGTTATACTCTTATGTATTATAATTATTATATGATTTATATCTACTTTGTTTACCCTTACTAAGTATCTGAGCTCTTCCTTTCTTATGTTTCTTTTCCCCAGGTTATGATGAAGGGTATTAAAAAATATTTTTCAAAAAGGAGTCTAGTTATGAAGGTATAATAATGATACATTGTAGAACCCATTGTTTTTTTTCATGCTTATAAAGACACTAATCCTATATGGTCCTTGCATAGTTTCTTATTGTTTGGTAATGAATATTATTCAGTTTTGAAATAATATCTATGTATGTAAAGTATGAGTCATTATAATTGGTACCAGTGTAAAGGAATAGTTATCATTTGGAAACTATGATTAAAAAACCTTAGTAATAACCCTAAGGATATGTTGAAGTATGGGCTGCAATCCAATTATTTTATAAATGATCATGAATATCCTAGATTAAAACATAAGGTGTCCTAAATTTATTTTTAATTCCTAGTTATGTGGTTATCCCATTATGATTAGGGTTGCTCACAATATACTGCTTGGATTTAGTTAATGGCAGGAACCCAAAGGAACTGTGTTATTGTTGAATATGAGGGTTAATGTAATGAGTGTCCAACTAATCCATCAAATTTTATGGGAGATATATTGAAAATTATTTTCACTAAGATCACACAACTTTTTCCTGTTATGAATCATGAAGTCCATACAAACAATAAACAGGGGGGAACAAAAATCTTTTAAGTACTTTATGAGGTAGTTTCCACCTTATTTCAGTGGTTCTTCTGATCTACTAATGGCATATCATTGAATTAGTACCACAGAAAATATATTTTCAGTTCTTTAATGTTCATATCATGATTAATTAATCTTTTCAGTCTATCTTTTGGAATATGAAGCTGATTAGTGGTGGAATATTATCAAGAATATGAGACAAAAAGATGAAATTGACTCTATGGAATATGATAAGTTCAAGAACATATTTTAAAAAGATAATTCACATGAATTCAAAAAACAAAGATTTATAAGGAGTTCCTTGGTCTTAATAGAAAGAATGATGAATTCATTGGTACATATAAAGAAAATTTGACAAGACTTTGAAGGTACTCTTTTTGAACTATTATCCAACCTTAAAGTGAAATTGAACAATTCTTATTGTCTTAAAACAATGTGTTTGAACAGAATTTTCATTATGAGACTTCAATATATATGAGTAAATCATTCCATGTGCTCTCAAGGTGGAGTTATTGATTAGAGTAACCCATTATTCTTATGGGTTTGATAAGAAAATAAAAATGGAATTTGTGGGGAAATATAATGACCACATTGAAATGAATATGGGATTGCCATTATTCTCAATGTGGTAAAAGAAACATGCATGAAATTGTATTAAAGGGACTAGAAAATGTTTTTTAAGTGTGGGAGAGAAGGAAATCTAGTAGATTAATGTCTAAGAGATGGGAAAAAAGATATCGAATGATGAAATTAGAGAAAACTCTATATATAATTAACCTCCCACAATTCAATGCTACAAGTGAATGGAAATGGCCCATTATGATATCCAATTCCTTAATCAAATGGGATATCGATGATGATTGACATCAGTAAACTCTTAAGTCCAATGAAAAAGGCAATTCACATGCAATCACTATTAGTGATGTGGAGTACAATAATGAAGTTTAGAAAGGTACACATACAATTCACTATAAAGTATAAATTGTTTTATTTTATTTCAGATCCACCCACTCTTTCTTAGGAATAATTTTATAAGGGTATCACCATATTACCTCAACAGTTAGATGTTAAGTTATCTTTGATAACTCTTAATGGCCCAATTATCACATAAAAACATTATAATTCTTCTCCAGTTGATGTTTGTGGGAACGTTATTCCTAAAAATCATGTGGTCCTTCCTTTGGAGGAATTTGATTTGATTATTAGCATGGATTTGTTTTATCTATATAGATATTTTATCCACTTAGAGGGAAAGGAAGTCACATTTTGTATTCCAGATCATTTTATGATTATATATCAATGTAAGGATGAATATGACCTTCCAATACAACTTTCTTCAATATTATGGGTCTGGATTCTTATAAATGAAGGTTATATATCATAAATGTATAGAGATAAACTCACCATTAAGAAAACACCTATCATATGTGAATTCATTGATGCATTTCTAGAAGAATTTTCATGTCATCCACTGATTCATGAAGTTGATATTTCAATTTAACACATACCAGGTTCTATGCCTATTTCAAATAAACCATATAGAATTGTTCCAATTTAGTTATAGGAACTAAAGAAGATTATCCAATAGAATATTTAAAAGGGGTTCATAAATCCTAGTGTTTCACCTTGTGGTGCACATATTTTTTTGTTAAGAATAATGATGGATCAATGAGACACTAAATTAACTATAAAAAACATATCAAGATCACTATCAATAAAAAATATCATATTCCCTACATTGATGACATATCTGACCAACTACAGAAAGCTCAATATTTTTCTAGATTGATCTTAATTTAAGAAACCATCAATTAATGGTCAAGAAAATGATATACCAAATACAACATTCCATATGAGGTGTGTAAATTTTGCATTTATTGTGATTCCTTTTGGCCTTGCTAATCTCCTTACGATATTCATGGATCTAATGGATAGAGTCTTTAGATACAATATTTTGTAGTTTGTGGTAGTATTCATAGAAGATATTCTTTTATATTTGAATATAAAGGAAACAGGAAGATTACTTTATAAATGTATTGAATACCATGAGTAATGAGAAGTTTTATGAAAAATTTACAAAGTGTGAATTTTGGATTTAGAATTTTTCATTTTTCTGTAACATATTTCCAAGAGGAGATATCTATGGATCTAAAATAAACTAGAATTTATTGAAAATTGTTATATAACAACAACAGAAATTGAGATCTGATGTTTTCTTATTTTGGTTGGATATTATTTATGTTTTGTGAAATATTTTCCTCTGCTATATAATCCACTCACCAAGTAGACTCATAAAGGAGTTAATTCTATGTGTATAGATGAATTTGAATATAATATCAAAGAGATAAAATCATTTTTTTCAAGTGAACCTATTTTCTAACTACCTTTTAGTGGAGAAAGGATTGTGATATAAAGTGATGCATCTAAGAAAGGGGTTGGAATGTGTTCTCATGTAAAATTATATTGTGATAGTTTATGCCTCGCAAAAATTGAAAAACAATGAGGAAAATTATCCAACTCTTTATTAGGAGTTTGATAATGTAATATTTGAATTAAAAATGTAATGGCATTATATTTATGGTGAAGGGTGTGATAATTATACTGATCATAAAAGTTTAAAGAATGTTATCACACAAAATGAGTTGAATATGCACCAAATAAGATGGTTATAGTTAATTATAGATTATGACTTCTTAATACATAAACACCCTAGGAAATCGAATAAGGTGGAAGATGATATTAGTCGAGAGGAACATGATAGCCTATCCATGATTAGGGTCACAAAAGATGCAATATTTAGGGATTTGTGAAGGATAGATCTGGAAATTTTGATGTAAGGGGAGAAATATTATCTTTATCAAATAAATGTTCATCCGTATATACAAGTGAAGATTAAGGAGGTGAAAAAGGAATATGTAGAGATACAAAATAAGGTGAATTTTTTTCCTAAATTCAATCTTTATTATGATGGAATAATAAGGTTTAGAAACTAGGTTTGTATTCCTCCCGTACTATAATTAAAGATATAGCTGTTGGATGAGGCTCATAGTTCTTTATTCTTGGTTCATACAGGAAGCACAAAGACGTATAGGGTATTAAAAGAGTATTTATAGTGGGATTTAATGAAAATATATTTTAATAAATATGTCTCTTTGTTCTTGGTTTTTTATAAAGTTAAGGAAGAGAGTCAAAAATATAAGGGGGGTGTTATGACCATTATCCATACTAGAATGAAAATGGTAAAACATCACTATGGAATTTTTTGTTAGACTTCCAAAAACATCTAAATTCCACAATGATATATGGGTTATAGTTGATCACATTATGAATTCAAAAAAATTAATTTTTATTATATATGATTTTTTTCCTGGTCATTCTTCTAGGATATATGTAAAAGAAGTGGAAATATTTCATGTAGCGCCACTTTACATTATATCTTATCAGTATCTAAGGTTTACAACGAGTTTTTTGTGAATTATTCAACAAAGTATCAATATTTATTTATATTTCATCAATTAATGTCATCCTCATATTGATGGTCAATCTAAGAGGACAATTCAAAATCAAGAAGACATATTGAGATCTGGATCTATGGATTTTTAATGTAGTTTGGATCAACACCTGACTTTGGTATAATTTTATTAAAATAATAGGTTTCAGTCTAGTATTCAAATGGATTTTTATGAATACCTATATGGAAAAAATATAATAACTCCAACTTGTTGGAATGAAGTTGGGGAAAGAAACCTATTTGGATGTGATCCTGTGGATGAAATGGTAGAGAAGTTCAAATATATTAAACAACATAAAATACCATATCATAGTCAAAAAAATTATGCTGAAAACAGACGAAAAGACTGGGGGATTAAAGTGGGTGAAAAGGTGTTTCTATGATTATCTCCCTATAAGTGAGTGATGAGACTTGGAAAGAAGTGAAAGATAATCTCTAGGTATATTGTTCCTTTTAAAATTCGAGATTGTGTTGTGAAGGTATCTTATCTATTGATGCTTTCATCAAATCTCTCTCATGTTCATGATGTGTTCCATGTATCTCTCCTCATAAAGTACATAAATTATTATTCAGATGTAGTGAACTCATAAGTCATACCACTGGAGAAAGATCATTATTTTGAGGAATAACCATTAAAGGTTATGTATCATTGTGAAAAGTTATACAAAACAAGACCACTCACTTGGTTTATAAGGACCTGACCTTAAACGTTACATAATCTAGCTATTTCAACTAGATTTAACCTCTTCGCATTAAAAAATATCCTTTTGGTTTATATTTTTAGAATTTTAGGATATAAATTATATATATCAACCCACAAGAATACAAAGTCGGTACCATTAAAACAATATCCATTTCTTCCAAAACAAAAACTTTTTAACACAAAACTACAATTTGATTTCTTTGAAAATATTCATAACATTTAACATGACTTCTTTATTTATCTTAAACATCCTTATAACATGTGAAAAGAATTTAACAACATGGGATAAGAATAAAAAACCTCAATATGGTATATAAAAAGAAGGAAAGAAACCATCTGTCCGTGGAAACTTATAAATATATGAAATCATTTTCATAAAGACATAATTATCACCCATATGTACATACTTTATGAAAAATGATATTTCCATAAAACATTAAAGAATATATATATAACCGAAAGGGTATATTGGGGAATTACTTACTTATATTTTAACCCTCAGGGATATATTATGATTTGTAACCCTCATGGATACCTTAAAATGCAACCCTTACAACTACCATATGGTGTAACCATTGCAGTTACACTTTAAATAACCATAATTCCAACCTCTAAATTACACATACCCAATTAATTAAAGGGAGATATAGGTCCCACCATTCACTATAAAAAATCCCAAGAACCATAAAATAATCATAAATCGTGAATAATTTCATAAAAACATTGCTTTAAAATTTCATAAAATAGAATTTTAAAAGAGAATTTTTAAAGGAGACTCACTTAAAAATATCATATAATTGAAGTGAGAATTAATATAATGAATTAATTATGTGTATAAACTATAAATATTTATTTTATATCATAATTTAAATGAAATTATTTATAGAAATAGTCTCAGTATCACTTAATTAATGAAGTAGAATGATAACTCAAAGAATATAAATTGGGTTAAGAATTCCCTTACCTCAGGTTTGTCTTACATTAATCATGTTTAAACATCCTGTATAATTGATAAAAAGGTATTATTATTATTTTACTAAATAATATTCATGTTTCTAACACCTTATATAATCATTTTATCGCATCATTTGACCCATTTATTAATAATATTTTTTTATTTCCATTATTTCGAGTATGTGCTTTACATGATTTCCATGGTCGATTTGTAAAGGATTTTCTTATCGAATAGAAGTGAAAATATAGAATTGGAATGAAATGGATTTATTATGATTTTATAATTGTAAATTATTCAACAAATATTTTTTATATATGGTATGATGATGAAACATTAGTGATATTCATTTAGATCATTTTAGCAGTTTGTCGATAATCACAAACTTGTTTCTAATATACCATTAAAATTAGGCATATAAATAAATTACTAAACATAAAAGAGGACATATAATATAATTTAAATTTTTTTTCAACAATTAAAATGGTTTTACAAAAAAAATTTAAGGTAGTAAATTATATTTAAGACATATTTTCCATAATGTCGGTAAATCGACACATCACAGACGATGTTTATATTTTTAGAATAAGAGGAAGAGGAGAGTAAGAATGATGATGAATTTTTACATAAACATGATAAAAATAATGAATATATTTAATATTTTATCTTTTATTCCTCTTGGATAAGGGGAGGTGAATATATTATATAAAAAGTAAAGAATTGAAAAGAAAACACAATAAAATGAAAGTGGATTTTTACCTCTTGATCTCTTCTCCTTGAGATGCCCCTCAAGGCCTTTAGTTTAAGATGTTTGGTGGGACCAGAAGGTCTCGGAAGCGTGGAATATCCTTGGTAAGGTTATTTCCTAGAATTTATTCAATTATCAAAGGTTGATAGGTGTGAGAGAAAGAGGGGGTGAGGATGGTATTTATAGTGGAGGAGAGAAGCTTTTTTCTATAATTTTAATCATTAGTTTAATATTTTTTTTCTCAAAACTATAAATAGTCTTGATTCATGTGACCATAAATAGTAAATAGGTAATTTGAGTTCTAAATAAAGTTGGTTACATCATCTATGATTCTAGGAATAGTTTATTTAACATATAATGTATATATATGGTAAATTATCATATTTTACTATTCATCAAAAATTCAATAATTTCAATAAAATCCCAAAAAAAATCACCCTAACCATTTTTAGAATTTTATAACTCAAAAATGAAATCCATTATTTGAAATTAATTTTCTAAATATGATTAATCTAATTTTAAATTAAAATCAAAATTTATTTAAAAAATAACAATTTTAAAACTATAACTCATTTTATATCACATTGAGAAATTAATCAACATGTCATTATCTTATAATATAAAGTAAAAATAATTATATGATTTGATATTCATAAGGTTCATATTACTATTGATATTACTATTAATATGGTTGTGTTACTATTATCTAAAAAATAAATTTGGTTTAATGAGACTCCAAATAACTTACTGATCGCAACCATAGATCT
The DNA here is from genome assembly GCA_963277665.1 of Viscum album. Taxonomy (NCBI): domain Eukaryota; kingdom Viridiplantae; phylum Streptophyta; class Magnoliopsida; order Santalales; family Viscaceae; genus Viscum; species Viscum album. Next base: position 1,264,390,783 of record OY728130.1, read on the forward strand.
CTATTTTTTAAATTTCGAATCATATAAGAAGAAAAAATATTTTTAATGGATAGTTAATAACTATATCTTCAAAAAAAGTATTGTTTCGTAGAGTTTTAGTGTTTCATGGATTTTATTAAATTTATTTGTAAAAACCTAGGGAGTTACATTCTCCCCACTTTTTGGAAATTTGATACTTGAAATTTTATTTACTTATTAAATATGTGAGGGTACCTTTGCCTCATGGAACTTTTGGATTCCCAGGTTGTTTCTTTAACCTTGTGGTTTCTCCAAAAAAACTTTTACCTATTGCATTACCTTATTATGTAATACTTGTTCTCTTCGATCAATAACCTGAATAGTAATCTCTTAAAAAAATGTTCTCTTCCTACTGAACTAGTTCTAGATTCAAAACATGAGATTAATCAGGCACATAATTTCTCAATATCAAAACACGAAAAACGTCATATACCTAAGATAAAATCGGAGGCAAATATTCTCTTTAAGAAACTGATTCAACTTTATCTAAGTTTCATATGGTCTAATAAATCAGGGAAATATCTTTCCTTTCTTACCAAAATGCATAACACTTTTCCATAGTGAGATTATAATAAAAACCTGATCAACTACCTCGAAAAAAAGTGTTTCCTACTATTATCTACATAACACTTTCTACCTTATCTGTGATATCCTCATGTGTTTCTGGATCATCTTCACTTTCTCAGCCACATCCTCTATTGAATATGGTCTGATCAACTTCCTTTCCCTGACTTCATCCCAAAAATATGGAGTTTGAAACTACTTCCCATATAATTCCCCAAAATGTGTCTTCTATATACTGGAATTAAAGTTATTGTTATAAGAAAATTCAACTAAAGAAATATGTTTATCCCAATTTCCATAGTAATCCATTATATAAGCTCTAAGAATCTCCTCCAAAGTCTGAATATTTTATTATGAATTCCCATCTGATCGATTATGAAAAGATGTATTAAAATTAATTCTGTTCCCAATGACATCTAAATGACATTCCAAAAGTTAGAAGTGACCTTGGGATTTGGGTGAGATACAATAGAAATAGAAACACCATGTAACCTAAAAATGTCTTTGAGGAATAGTTGTTAAATCGTATCCCAAGTAATAGTATCTTGAATTGGAAGGAAATGATCATATTTGGTTAGTCGATCAATAATTACTCGAATTTCATTGTTACCTCGAGAGGTCTTCTATATCACCATAGTGATGTACATGGATATATTTTCGCATTTACACTGTGGCATTAGTAAAGGGTGAAGCATCATCTTCGGAAATTACCCTATTATTTAACCCGTTGACATGTCAAACATTTATTGGTAAAATCTAAAATATATCATTTTATTCCATCCCACTACAAATACTCTTGAAGGACTCTGTACATCATCGTGTTGTTAGGATGAATTGAAAATAGAGAACTATGAGATTCTCACAATAATTCTTTCTTCAAATTATTATCATAAGGCACATATAGTATATTTCCAAATCATATAATACAATATTTATAAATGTTAAACTCTATAAACATACCCATTTTAACCAATTATACCATTTTCTATAACCCCCCATCTTCCTTCTACGCTTTCTTAATTTTGTCTGACAAAGATGATTACACTGAAAACTGAAACAAAATAGAGGAATTTCCTACACCAAAAACACCCAAGATAAAATTCATTAAATCATTAATCAAAGGGTCTTTTTCTATCTGTAACATAGTTAATGATGCATGATGTTTATGGATCATGTAATCCACCACTATATTTTATTTTCTATGATGGTATTTGAATATTCAATCATAATCCTTTATCAATTCAATCCATATTCTTTTCCTGGTGTTTAATTCCTTTTTCAGTAAATATATACTTCAAATTCTTGTGGTTAGTATATATTTTACATTTGGATTCATATAATTGATACCTCTAAAATTTTAAAACAAAAACCATAGCTACTAATTCCAAATCATGTGTTGGATAATTTAACTTATGTGGTATTTGTTGTGTTGAAGCCTAAGAAATTACCTAAACATTCTGCATCAGAACACAACCAAGCCCCTTTAATGAAGCATAATTTTAGATGAAAAAATTCCCATATTTAAAAGGTAGGGTTAGAACTGGAGCATTCACCAATCTTCATTCCAATACACGAAAAGAATCATCATCATATTTTTTCAATATTAATTTAACACCTTATTCAGTTAACTTATTTAGTGTACTACATAACCTAGAAAAGTTTCGAAAAAAACCTTTGGTAATAGCCTTCCAATCCAAGAAAACTATGAATCTTGGTTATATTAGAGGTTCATGTCCATTCTTCAAAAACATTCATTTTATAAGGATCAACATTTATTCTATCTTTAGAAACAATGTGAACAAGGAAAGAAAATTTTTTTGTAACGCCCCGACCCCAGCTACCCAGAGTCGGTGCATTACTTCGTAACATTGGCATGATCACAAGAAAGATCAAATCTCGAAAGACCGATTGGTTTAGTAGCCTTGGAAACACTAGATATATTCATAAGTTTTACATTACATCATAAAATCAAAAACTACTACAACAACATAATGTTTCCACAGTCCACACTACAATCCCCTCATAATATCCCTGCAGGTCATTCATAACTTACATCTTCACTTCCTGGGAAAAATAAAACATAGAAAAGGGGTGAGCTCAAATGCCCAGTAAGGATAACAATATAGCGGAAACTTTCATCAATAAGAATAAACATTTAAGGCAATGTATAACTAAAACAAAAGCCTTTTAAAATTGAACTTCAACATAGTATGGCAAAAGTAAAATGAAATAATGCCATTTACTTATTCACATGGATATTCCACTAATCGAATAATCACATGCAAAAATAAATAACCACTTTCATAATGTTGGAATGCATAATGCCAGACTATCATAACCACATAGCCAAGGCCTCGTGCCAAGACTACAAATAAGATTTTGTCAAGGCCTTGTGCCAAGACACTAGTTTGTCTCATGAGACCTACCGATGCATCGAGGAGCTATAGCGGGCTCCACCCGTCACTTATTAAGTCCAATGCATTCCCATATGAAAAGGTTTAAACATAACATAAACATTCGTATTAAAACTAGCATACGAAATGTCAATACTTTCACAATAAACTATGAATGGTATAAAAATAGCACATCCACAGTCAAACATATCACAAAACCTTCAATACAATATAGAAGTTTTGTATCATAATAAATCAACTTCAAATAATCTTAAAATCCATCAAAGGATGTTGACATAGATGAAATAAAAATTCTTTTTAAAGAAATATCTCCTTTTATTTTGAAATCATTTAAGATCCATATAAAATAAAACATTTTCTTTGAAAATATTCTTATAAGCTTGTATGGAAAGCTTTGAAGATTTTATAACGGCGTAAAATAACCGTACCCGCCGTATAAGTTAAAAAAAACATTCTTACCTCAATTCTGTCGAAAAGGTTAAAAAGGACCTTGTTTTGAAAACGAAGGAAAGATTCCTTTATAAACCTCTTATAAAAAGTCAAACAAGGTTATAAATAGTAAAAATGTTTTGAAATACATTTCGAAGAAACATGGATGTGGATGATAAAGAGATCCCAGTAGATTATTACGTATAATACAACCTCGGATAATGAAGAGATTGTGAAATAACCCTTACCTTGTACTTTTCCTTGGTTGGGGTAGGTTAACCTCCTGTATAATGGTGAAATAGTTGTTATTAAATTATACAATAATCATATATATTAATATGATATCATATATGATCTTTTAACATTGATTTGTTAATAATATCTTAGAATTATCGTCGTTTCGGGAGTTAACTTACTCATTTTCTTTTATATGTTTTGTTACATAAGCCATGGTTGTTGTATCTTATTCATATCCAGAATGATATACAGTCCTTAAACATCATTTTTAAATCATCAAATGATAATTATACTTGAATGGATACGATGGAGAATGAATCTCATCGCGTTCGTGGAGACGGTAGTCCGTACGTACGCACGAGCGACAATATCATTCTTTTGATATTAAAATAATATATAAATGGATGGTATATCATATATACAGAATCATTAACATGTTATATTTATTATTTACATGAGTTACACATCATTATTATACCCATCCAAATAATATTATATTGAATAACAATTACACCACGACGTGGAGACGGTAAGCCGTACGTACGCACGTATGGTGACATGTTATTCAAAGGGTGGATAGAATACTGAATATGATTGTACCATATTTATAATAACATCACAGTATATGTGAGATACTGGAGTTATTATTTCAGAATGGTAAGAACAAAGGAAGAAGAAGTGGAAGAAGAAATGAACTTAGAAAAGGGTGGTGAAATCATTACCTCTTCTTCGGGTTCTTCCTTTTGATTTGATCAAAAGGGCTCCTTAGGTTGGCTTTCTGATCAAACTAAGGCCTCTAGGTTGTATTGAGGGATGTTGGGAGAGTATTTGGGCAGAGTTTGGCCGAACCAAAAGGCTTTGAAGGTGTGAAGAAATGAGAAGGAGGAGTGCCCTTTTATAAGAGGGGTGAGGGGCACCTTTGGAAAAGTTAGAAATATTAATTTATAATAAATTCATATTCGGTTTACAAAGGCTCCAAAGTTGACTATTCAAAGGATGAGGTGTGGATAGGTCGAAAACAACTCATCCAATAGAATTTAGACAGGTTTGGGTACTTATATTAACCTTATCTTTAAGTATTAACTCTAAGTTAATTAGTTTCACTTTTACAATGTCTCTTTGTATTTTTATATAATATGGTTAATAAACTTACTATATACATCCAAGCGACCCCCAAGTGGTATATTAATTATTAACCTATCATAATATAAGTCTTTTGGCCGAACCTTAGATTTTTAGGAATTTAATATCAATTAATAATATAATATTTGTTTTAAGAACTCTTTTATGTCAATTTTGACACTATTCAATAGTTGATTTTTGTGAAACTCATAACAGATTGATTACTTCTAAAAAAGTCAATTACATCAATCCTAATATATCATATTATCCTAGAAAATTAGTTTAATTCATTAAAAGGTTCATATTATATTTATTTGGGTATTTATAATATCAATTATTTTAATTTTTCACTATTATAGTAATTACTGCATCATCATTGTGTCATAAATAAAATAAATTATTTAATGTCTAAAAATTATAAATAAAATATCATTATGTAGGAAATCTTTTTATCTTTCTAATGAATATTTATAATCGAAAATCCAACATGTATAACCCTATGTAAAAATTGTTCTTCTAAAAGATGTAAGCTTATGCCATTTTTATTTTTATTTTAACTTTATTAATATAAAGTGTCCCTACCACATACAAGTGGCTCCAAGGGGTCCCCAAATTGACCCAAGGATGCTCATGGTCGGGTATGTGTCCACCAATAAGGTTATGACACGTTTTAGGGTAATTTTGTATTATTATAATATTATTTTTTTAACCCTTATTTACCGGATTTACCCTTAACCATGGTAAATAAAATATTTACCACAGTAATTATTCAAAATGTCTAAAAATAAAAGTTACCTATTTACACAATTTGAACATCCTGATTCCAAATATGGAATCCATTTTCCTAAATTCAAAACACAGAAGTGGCAGAAATTAATTTAAAATTAATTCCCGCTGTTAAAACAAAAAGCGTGTTTTTAAGAGATAATAACTATCAAAAGATTGACATTTGTTTATGTTCGGTTTAATTGTAAAATTATGTCCAATGACCAAAATTATATTAAATGGTAAAAATATATTCTAAATATACTTTAAAACCACTCAAATTCATAATTTATCACTAGTAATTAATTTGATTAAAAAAGTTGTTTTTAATTAAAATTTAGTAATTTTCACTATTCATCAAAATATGAAAGTTATCCGAAATGTACCAAAATTTCACCCTAGGCTAAATTCGATATTCCGAATCCAAAAATGAAGTCCATTTTCAAATATAAAATATATATAATTTCAAAAAGTAGGTATTACTATTCATAACGGCTAGTTTGATTAGCTATGGTGTGTTAGAACTCGGTGTTGCGTACAACACACGCTATCACATTATTCAAAGAGAAGCGTACCATAGAAGCTTGGGGTGTTACATTCTCCCCTCCTTCAAATAATTGCGTCCTCGCAATTTCTAGGGTATTACTGCATAAAAAGACTCGGGTGGTTCTTCATCATAAGTTCCTCGGGTTCCCACGTTGCCTCTTCCATCTTATGATTCCTCCACAAAACTTTTACCAGACGCGTCGTCCGGTTTCTCAGTACTTGTTCTATTGTATCAAGAATCCTGACGGGCTCTTCGCAATAAGACAGATCGGGTTCCAGTTCTAATTCCTCATAGGTGAGTACATGCGTCGGATCAGGCATGTATTTCCTCAATAGAGATACGTGGAACACATCGTGAACTTTAGAGAGACTTGGCGGCATTGCCAATCGGTAAGCTACAACCCCAATTCGTTCTAGAATATCGAAAGGTCCGATGTACCTGGGACTCAATTTACCTTTCTTACCAAAACGTATGACTCCCTTCCACTGAGATACCTTCAGGAAAACATGATCACCGACTTGAAATTCCAAATCCTTCCTTCGATTATCGGCATAGCTCTTCTGCCTACTTTGAGCTACTTTAATGTGATTTTGGATTACCTTCACCTTTTCCACCGTTTCCTCCACCAGTTCTGGGCCTACAAGTTTTCTTTCACCAACGTCATCCCAACAGGTTGGTGTATGACATCTCTTTCCGTATAACGCTTCATATGGTGCCATCTGAATACTCGAATGGAAACTATTGTTATAGGAAAATTCTACCAGAGGTAAATATTGATCCCACATACCCTGAAAGTCAAGTGAGCAAGATCTCAACATGTCTTCTAAGGTTTGAATAGTCCGTTCTGATTGTCCGTCTGTCTGAGGGTGGTAAGCAGTGCTCAAATGAAGTTCAGTATCCAGGGATTTCTGAAGACTTTTCCAAAATCTTGAAGTAAAACGGGGATCACGATCAGAAACAATCGATAGGGGTACTCCATGAAGTCTCACAACTTCATTAATGTATAGTCTTGCTAGACGTTCCAGGGGTAGATCTTCTCTTATAGCAAGAAAATGTGCTGACTTGGTAAGACGATCAACAATAACCCATATTGCATCGTTCCTTCTAGGAGTCTTTGGTAGCCCCATGACAAAGTCCATCGTAATATTGTCCCATTTCCACTCTGGTATGGGAAGAGGTTGCATGACTCCTCCAGGCTGTTGCCTTCCAGCTTTCACTTGTTGACAAACCATACATCTTGACACAAAATCAGCAATCTCCCTCTTCATGTTGTCCCACCAAAAATGTTCCTTCAAATCTCTATACATTTTGGTGCTCCCAGGGTGTATAGAGAAATTGGAACTATGAGCATCATCCAGCAATTCCCTTTTTAGATCAGGTATATTGGGAACACAAAGTCTCTTCCTGAATTTCAAAATTCCACCTTCATACGCAAAGTCTCTCAATCTCCCATCATTCACAGCTTTAATCTTCTTTTGGAATTCTTCATCATCAGTCTGAGAACTCTTAATCCTTTCTAGTAAAGATGGTTTGGCAACCATTTGAAAAAGCATTGATGTTTCACCTTCCCTGGTTATTCCCATGTCCATCTTCTCTAGATCCATGAAAATTGGATCCCTTTCAATTCTCATCATGTTCAGAACTCCATGGTCTTTTCTGCTCAAAGCATCTGCTACTTTGTTTGCTTTCCCCGGGTGGTAGTGTATCGTGCAATCATAATCCTTGAGTAATTCAAGCCATCTCCTTTGCCTCATGTTGAGTTCTTTTTGTGAGAAAATATACTTCAAACTCTTGTGATCAGTATAAATCTCACATTTTTCACCATAGAGGTAGTGCCTCCATATCTTCAAAGCAAAGATCACAGCTGCTAACTCAAGATCATGAGTAGGATAGTTTTGTTCATGAATTTTCAACTGTCGTGATGCATAGGCAATAACTCTATCATTCTGCATAAGGACACAACCAAGTCCTTTCTTTGACGCATCACTATAAATAACGAACCCATCATTCCCCGATGGTAGAGTCAATATAGGAGCATTGACTAATATTCTCTTCAGTTCTTCGAAACATTCTTCACACTCTTTTGTCCAAACAAATTTAACCCCTTTACGTGTGAGCTTCGTTAATGGGTTAGCCAATCGGGCAAAATTCTGGACGAAACGTCGATAATAACCTGCCAAGCCAATAAAACTACGTACCTCAGTTATACTCGTAGGTGCTGGCCATTCTTGGATTGCCTTGGTCTTAGAAGGATCAACAGAGATTCCATCTTTAGAGACAATATGGCCAAGAAAAGAAATCTCTTGAAGCCAGAATTCACACTTGCTAAACTTTCCATATAATTCATGCCTCCTCAGAGTCTTCAAGATAATGCGCAAGTGATTTTCATGATCTTTGTAGGTTTTGGAGTATACCAAGATATCATCAATAAATACCACCACAAATTCATCGAGATACTCCTTGAAAACTCTATTCATCAGATCCATGAATACAGAGGGTGCATTAGTCAATCCAAACGGCATTACAGTAAACTCGTAATGCCCGTACCTGGTTCGAAATGCTGTCTTCGGAATGTCTTCCTTCTTTACACACAACTGATGGTATCCAGATCGAAGGTCAATCTTTGAAAAGTATTGAGCTCCATGCAGTTGGTCAAATAAATCATCAATACGAGGTAGGGGATACTTGTTCTTTATCGTTATAGCATTGATCTCCCTGTAATCGATACATAACCTCATAGATCCATCTTTCTTTTTAACAAAAAGAACAAGGGCTCCCCATGGAGAAACACTAGGGCGAATAAATCCCTTATTACTCAATTCCTCTAGTTGTTTCTTTAGTTCGACTAGCTCTACAGTGGCCATTCTATAAGGGGTCTTCGATATAGGCCTTGATCCAGGAATCAAATCAATGGAAAACTCAACTTCTCATTCTGGAGGATGTCCAGGTAAATCTTCCGGAAATACATCTACAAATTCTTTCACAACAGGTACATCCTTTATTTGAACATTCCTTTCCTCACCGATAGTTACTTCATTCTCTTCCTCTCCAATAATTGAATTAAGTTGAGCTACTGGGGGTGGGTCTAAATAAGAATTAGGTGGTGACGATTCTGCTCTAAAAATTAGGTGTTCCTTATCATTATCATCAAGAATCGTAACCTCTTTCTTCTTACAATAAATCTTCGCATCATAGTCCGAAAGCCAGTCCATACCGAGGATTATATCAAACTCAATCATAGGTATGACAATGAGGTCAGCAGATAAAGAAAATTTATGTGCTCTAATGGGGACTGATTCACAAAACTTTGTTGCAACGATACTTCCCTTAGGAGTTTTAACTGACAACTCCCTTATTAAATCAAATTGGAAATATCTAATTTTCTTAGCAAACTGGGAAGATATGAAACAATGCGATGATCCAGAATCAAATAATGCATTTGCTAAACTTGAGGAAACCATTAAATTACCTGCCACCACGTCTTTCGGAGTTTCTACCTCAGCAGTAGTGATAGCATAAGCCTGACCTTGATCCCTTGGCCTTTTCTGAGGTAAGTTCTCCTGACGCTTAGGACATGCATTTGCATAATGCCCCATCTCCCTGCAATTGTAGCACTGAACGTTGGTAGCTTCCTTCTTCCCCTTGCAATCATGAGCTTGGTGGCCTTTTTCACCACACTTGTAACAGACTCCCATTCCCTTCAGGCAAGCACCGGGGTGTTTCTTCCCGCACTTACCACAAGATGGATATTCAACCTTTCCCTTCTTCCCCTTATTTCCATTCCCAGATTGATCAGCAGGTCTCTTCTTCTCTTGCTTTGCTTTAAAGTCATAAGACTTAGAGAATTCCTTTTCGGTCTTGATAGCACATGAGACAATGTCTTCGTACGATGAAAAGGATTGTGAGACTAATGCTCGACGGAGAAATGGTTTTAACCCATCAAAGAAACGATCAATCTTACTTCTTGGGTTGCGAATATAATCTCCAGCATACCTCGCTAACCTTGTAAAGTTAGCCTCATACTTTGTGACATTCTCATCCTCCTTTTGTCTCAGACTCAGAAATTGCCTTTCCATATCTGCTCGATGGTCGCGAGGAAAGTATTTTTCTAAAAACAGATCTTTGAACTCCCTCCATTCCATGTTTGATACTTCATCATCTTCCTTCATGTTTTGAATCAATGACCACCATTGATCAGCATCTCCAGTGAGGCGGTAAACTGCCATGGTAACTTTTTCCCTTTCACTACTCCCCAAAGCCTGAAATATTTTCTCTAGGGAAAATATCCATTGCTCAGCTACTAAGGGATTTGTACTTCCATTGAACGTTGGTGGTTGTTGTCTCATGAATCGATCTAACATTGATCCTCCACGCTGCGGATCAGGGTGCTCCATACGGGTAAGGTTATTATTCATAACCTGAGTAAGTTGTCCCAGTACGGTGATTAGCTGATCAGCACCAGTTGCATCACCAGCCCCACTATAATTATCTTGAGCAGGAGGGCAATCCCTACATGGAGTGCGTGCATTGATACGGTTTCCATTTCTTCCACTAGGCGCCATTTCTAAACAATGGCATAAACTAGATCAGTTTATGAATCAAAATACATAATCCCATACTTATAAAACACTTAACATAAATTGAACTATCTATGGATATAATCCATAATCATAAATATGTTTTCTTTGAGGAAGTATATACTCATAAACCCTTCATAATGATTTTTAAAGAAAGTGAGAGTTATCCTAAGCATATCCCCCGGGAGTGTCGTAACCAAGAGTGCAGCAAGGCCCGTTGTCGTGCACCAGTTCCCGTTCGAGTCTAGCTCAAAGCGGTGTTTTCGGGTTTTACCCCTAGGTACATCTGTGCCAGAGCCGCCTCTACCTGCTCGTATCCAGACAGGGATGTATTGCTCGCAAAACTCACAAAGTCTCTACAATACCAAAATTCTAGGAAGTTCTTCTATACTAATCCTCAAAGTTCATCTTAGGTCTACGTGCTCTAATCAGAGTTTATCTAAATCTAGCTTCCAAGGTTTGTACTAAACTTCCTCTGATACCAACTGTAACGCCCCGACCCCAGCTACCCAGAGTCGGTGCATTACTTCGTAACATTGGCATGATCACAAGAAAGATCAAATCTCGAAAGACCGATTGGTTTAGTAGCCTTGGAAACACTAGATATATTCATAAGTTTTACATTACATCATAAAATCAAAAACTACTACAACAACATAATGTTTCCACAGTCCACACTACAATCCCCTCATAATATCCCTGCAGGTCATTCATAACTTACATCTTCACTTCCTGGGAAAAATAAAACATAGAAAAGGGGTGAGCTCAAATGCCCAGTAAGGATAACAATATAGCGGAAACTTTCATCAATAAGAATAAACATTTAAGGCAATGTATAACTAAAACAAAAGCCTTTTAAAATTGAACTTCAACATAGTATGGCAAAAGTAAAATGAAATAACGCCATTTACTTATTCACATGGATATTCCACTAATCGAATAATCACATGCAAAAATAAATAACCACTTTCATAATGTTGGAATGCATAATGCCAGACTATCATAACCACATAGCCAAGGCCTCGTGCCAAGACTACAAATAAGATTTTGTCAAGGCCTTGTGCCAAGACACTAGTTTGTCTCATGAGACCTACCGATGCATCGAGGAGCTATAGCGGGCTCCACCCATCACTTATTAAGTCCAATGCATTCCCATATGAAAAGGTTTAAACATAACATAAACATTCGTATTAAAACTAGCATACGAAATGTCAATACTTTCACAATAAACTATGAATGGTATAAAAATAGCACATCCACAGTCAAACATATCACAAAACCTTCAATACAATATAGAAGTTTTGTATCATAATAAATCAACTTCAAATAATCTTAAAATCCATCAAAGGATGTTGACATAGATGAAATAAAAATTCTTTTTAAAGAAATATCTCCTTTTATTTTGAAATCATTTAAGATCCATATAAAATAAAACATTTTCTTTGAAAATATTCTTATAAGCTTGTATGGAAAGCTTTGAAGATTTTATAACGGCGTAAAATAACCGTACCCGCCGTATAAGTTAAAAAAAACATTCTTACCTCAATTCTGTCGAAAAGGTTAAAAAGGACCTTGTTTTGAAAACGAAGGAAAGATTCCTTTATAAACCTCTTATAAAAAGTCAAACAAGGTTATAAATAGTAAAAATGTTTTGAAATACATTTCGAAGAAACATGGATGTGGATGATAAAGAGATCCCAGTAGATTATTACGTATAATACAACCTCGGATAATGAAGAGATTGTGAAATAACCCTTACCTTGTACTTTTCCTTGGTTGGGGTAGGTTAACCTCCTGTATAATGGTGAAATAGTTGTTATTAAATTATACAAGAATCATATATATTAATATGATATCATATATGATCTTTTAACATTGATTTGTTAATAATATCTTAGAATTATCGTCGTTTCGGGAGTTAACTTACTCATTTTCTTTTATATGTTTTGTTACATAAGCCATGGTTGTTGTATCTTATTCATATCCAGAATGATATACAGTCCTTATACATCATTTTTAAATCATCAAATGATAATTATACTTGAATGGATACGATGGAGAATGAATCTCATCGCGTTCGTGGAGACGGTAGTCCGTACGTACGCACGAGCGACAATATCATTCTTTTGATATTAAAATAATATATAAATGGATGGTATATCATATATACAGAATCATTAACATGTTATATTTATTATTTACATGAGTTACACATCATTATTATACCCATCCAAATAATATTATATTGAATAACAATTACACCACGACGTGGAGACGGTAAGCCGTACGTACGCACGTATGGTGACATGTTATTCAAAGGGTGGATAGAATACTGAATATGATTGTACCATATTTATAATAACATCACAGTATATGTGAGATACTGGAGTTATTATTTCAGAATGGTAAGAACAAAGGAAGAAGAAGTGGAAGAAGAAATGAACTTAGAAAAGGGTGGTGAAATCATTACCTCTTCTTCGGGTTCTTCCTTTTGATTTGATCAAAAGGGCTCCTTAGGTTGGCTTTCTGATCAAACTAAGGCCTCTAGGTTGTATTGAGGGATGTTGGGAGAGTATTTGGGCAGAGTTTGGCCGAACCAAAAGGCTTTGAAGGTGTGAAGAAATGAGAAGGAGGAGTGCCCTTTTATAAGAGGGGTGAGGGGCACCTTTGGAAAAGTTAGAAATATTAATTTATAATAAATTCATATTCGGTTTACAAAGGCTCCAAAGTTGACTATTCAAAGGATGAGGTGTGGATAGGTCGAAAACAACTCATCCAATAGAATTTAGACAGGTTTGGGTACTTATATTAACCTTATCTTTAAGTATTAACTCTAAGTTAATTAGTTTCACTTTTACAATGTCTCTTTGTATTTTTATATAATATGGTTAATAAACTTACTATATACATCCAAGGGACCCCCAAGTGGTATATTAATGATTAACCTATCATAATATAAGTCTTTTGGCCGAACCTTAGATTTTTAGGAATTTAATATCAATTAATAATATAATATTTGTTTTAAGAACTCTTTTATGTCAATTTTGACACTATTCAATAGTTGATTTTTGTGAAACTCATAACAGATTGATTACTTCAAAAAAAGTCAATTACATCAATCCTAATATATCATATTATCCTAGAAAATTAGTTTAATTCATTAAAAGGTTCATATTATATTTATTTGGGTATTTATAATATCAATTATTTTAATTTTTCACTATTATAGTAATTACTGCATCATCATTGTGTCATAAATAAAATAAATTATTTAATGTCTAAAAATTATAAATAAAATATTATTATGTAGGAAATCTTTTTATCTTTCTAATGAATATTTATAATCGAAAATCCAACATATATAACCCTATGTAAAAATTGTTCTTCTAAAAGATGTAAGCTTATGCCATTTTTATTTTTATTTTAACTTTATTAATATAAAGTGTCCCTACCACATACAAGTGGCTCCAAGGGGTCCCCAAATTGACCCAAGGATGCTCATGGTCGGGTATGTGTCCACCAATAAGGTTATGACACGTTTTAGGGTAATTTTGTATTATTATAATATTATTTTTTTAACCCTTATTTACCGGATTTACCCTTAACCATGGTAAATAAAATATTTACCACAGTAATTATTCAAAATGTCTAAAAATAAAAGTTACCTATTTACACAATTTGAACATCCTGATTCCAAATATGGAATCCATTTTCCTAAATTCAAAACACAGAAGTGGCAGAAATTAATTTAAAATTAATTCCCGCTGTTAAAACAAAAAGCGTGTTTTTAAGAGATAATAACTATCAAAAGATTGACATTTGTTTATGTTCGGTTTAATTGTAAAATTATGTCCAATGACCAAAATTATATTAAATGGTAAAAATATATTCTAAATATACTTTAAAACCACTCAAATTCATAATTTATCACTAGTAATTAATTTGATTAAAAAAGTTGTTTTTAATTAAAATTTAGTAATTTTCACTATTCATCAAAATATGAAAGTTATCCGAAATGTACCAAAATTTCACCCTAGGCTAAATTCGATATTCCGAATCCAAAAATGAAGTCCATTTTCAAATATAAAATATATATAATTTCAAAAAGTAGGTATTACTATTCATAACGGCTAGTTTGATTAGTTATGGTGTGTTAGAACTCGGTGTTGCGTACAACACACGCTATCACATTATTCAAAGAGAAGCGTACCATAGAAGCTTGGGGTGTTACATTTTTCATCCAAAATTCACACTTACTAATTTTTTCATACTATTTCTTTTATACTAATGTTTTCAAAATGACCATTTCTATTTTTTTACTCCTCTTTATTTATCTAATATACTATAATGTCATCAATAAAAACGACCAAAAACTTATCCAAGAACTGATGAAATATTATAATCAAAAGATTCATGAATAATGTAGGTGAATTAGTTAACCCAAACATCATAACAACAAATTAATAATGAGAATATATAGTATTAATAGTTGTTTTTTGAATGTCCTCCTCATTCACATTAATCTAATGGTACCCCTATCTCAAGTTAATTTTTTAAAAATATTGAGCTCCCTGGAGTTGACCAAACATGTCATCTATGTGTGGAAAATGATACTTATTCATAATAATAATGTCATTAAAACTCTATAATAAATGCATAGTCTCATGGAACCATCATTATTTTTAACGAAAAAAATACGATCTCCCCGTGGATAAGTTCTTTGATGAATGAATCCATTATCAGAAAACTCCAAAAATTTACTTTTCAATTAAATATTTTACATTTGAGACATTCGATAAGGGGCATTGAAATTGTCTTATCATCAGGAACTAAGTCAATTATGAATTCAACTACCTAATTAGGTATAACACCAGGTAACTCATCAGGAAAAACATCAAGGTATTCATTTACCATTGTAACATCTTTAATATAAACAGTTCCCTTGATTTCATCAATTTGATAAAGATAACCATTATTTCCATATTTCAATAGTTCCTCTGATTCCTGATATATTATCAATTGTATGGGTACGTTATTGTTCAGAAACTAAAACTCATTCCAAAAAACTACTTCTTTTTCTCTACAATTCATCTTAGCATTATAAATAATCAATAAATCTATACCCAAAATGACATAGAACTCTACTAAGGTAAAAACAACAAGGTTTGCAGGTGATGTCTTTCAAAAGATAACTATAGGACGATTATTAAAATTTCTTTTTGTGATAAAATTTCTCCCAGTGTTTTTACAATAAGTTCTGGCCTCATTTTTTCAGGTGATATTTCCAATTTACTACAAAATTTCTCAAAAATAATAGAATTTGTAGACCTTGTATCAAACAAGACTTTAGAAAAATTTGAGTAAATAAACAAAGTAAATGATACCACTTCAATGGATGGCCAGACATCTACTGATGCAGTCGTAAAGAATCTAATGACACCTTTCTGTGTATATTATGTTCTCTTTCCATCCTTCAAATATTTCATTGGGATGACATTTACATAATGTCCCATATCACCACATTTGAAAAACTTTATAGATTTCTTATCAAATTTGATCTTAAGATAATTATTATTACATTCTCGAGCCATATGTAAAAACATACCACATCGAAAACAGTTTTTAGTTTTAGTAAGATATTCCCCTCGGTTCTTTTTACCCCACATTTCAAACACTGAAAATTGGAATTTATTACCATTATATTTCTTTGATTGATTATTACCAACAACTTTCCATTTGGACCTATTATTCTATTTTTTTCTATGAACAAGTGATCATCAGGAAACTCTATTTTACCCTCTCAAACACATTAGAAAAGTTTCTCATAACTTTTTAATTAATTGGAGGCCAGATCTCTTCAGTATCTTGGCTTCAATCCTGAGTAAAGGTGATTGCTTTTGATATCAAGATCTTTAATAATATTAAGAGCATACCTTTCCAGTCAGGTGAATTTTTCTTCATACATGGCCATTGTGTCTTCCTACTTTTTCCTAAATTGAAATAATTTCTTCCCCATACTATGTCGAACCACCTTGGGAAAATATTTTCAAAGGAAAATACTTTTAAATTCATCCCAGTATAAGACTTCAATCTCTTTTACTTCTTTAATATTATTAACCATTGACCACCAATGATCATATTCACCATAAAAATGATAAATGGAAAGACTAACCTTTTTTTATTTGAGCATCCCATAACATCAAATATATTTTCAAGGGATTTAATCCATCCTTCATCCATTATTGGGTTAGAAGATCGACTGAAAGTAGGACGATGTTGCCTTATAAAATGTTCTACTATCATCATGTTCATTTTTTGGTAGCTCTATTTTTTCTCTTTCATGGATTCCACTGCCATTTATTTTCAGCATCAGCTAAACCATTACAATCAGAAACTTCATGATTCCAATTCCCACCATTCCAGGTTGCAGATTCAAAATGATTTCAGCCTCTCAGTTCCTTCCTACTTCAGCTACCTTGATTCTTCTGCAGAAAAAAATTCTGAATAGAAATATATTAGATTAAGAAACATGGTATAATTTAAACACTTTATAATTTCAACATATACATAAGTTAAAAATAATTTATGTTATTTTTTTAACATCATACTAACTCCTAAACTTACCTAAATTTTTCTTTGATACCAACTATAAGGACACATCCTTAAACATTACATAATAAAGCTATTTCAAATATATTTCACCTCTTTACATTACTAGTGATATTTTAGGTTTATATTTTTAGAATATTCAGAAAAAAATCATACATATCAAACCAAAATCATACAAAGTGGTTACTATTAATGTACTATCAATTCCTTCCAAAACATAAAATCTTTTACATAAAACAACAACCTGATTTCATTGACAAATCTACATATCATTTAACTTGACTTCCTTTTATCTATTACATATCCTCGTAACCTATGAAAAGAATTTAAAAACATGGGATGAGCATAGAATCTCAGTAAGGTTTATAAAAATAAGGAATGTAACCATTATTCCATGAATACTTAAAATTATTTCAAATCATTTTCACATAGTCATACTTATCACTGATATATACTTACTTTTTAAAACATGATATTTCCAAAATAACATTAAATATATATATATATAAGGGTATATTTGGAAATTAATTACTTATATTGTAACCCTAATGACTACGTTATGATTTATAACCCTCGGGGATACCTTACAGTGTAACCCTCATAACTACCTTATGGTGTAACTATTGTAGTTACACATAGAGTAACCATAAGGCCGACCTCCAACATACACATACTAAATGCATTGGAGTGATAAATATGTCCCACCGTTCAATACAAACAATTCTAAATAACTTTAACATAATAATATGACATGAATAATTCAATAAAAAAATTTCTTTTGAATTTTGTAAAATAGAAATTTAAAATATAACTTTTAAAGGAATGTCCCTTACAAATATCTTATAATTGAAATGAGAATTAATATAATGAAAGGGTTATGTGTACAAACTGTAAATAAATATAATAAATCATAATATAAAATAGATTAATTACAAAAAAAATCTCATTACCACTTAATTAATGAAGTATAAGGTTAACCCAAATAATGGAAATTAGGTTAGGAATTCCCTTAACTCGAGTTCATCTTACTAAAAACATGTTTAAACTTCTATCATAATTGCTAAAAAATTATTACTATTTTATGGAATCATAATAATGTTTATATCACCTTATATGATCATTTTATAACATTATTTGACCCATTTATTAATAATATTTTTTTTATTTCCATTATTTTTAGTGCATGCTTTACATGATTTCTATAGTCGGTTCATAAAGGATTTTCTTATCGAAAGGAAGTGAAACATCATAACTCGATTGAAATTTTGTTAGTATGTTTCCATAATATTAAATTATTCCATAAATTTTATTTTTATATGTTATGAAGAATAATAATTATAGATTTCATTAATGATATTCGTTTAGATCATTTTTCCAGTTATTCGATAATCACGAACTTATTTAATCATATAAATTTAATATTATGCATATAAGTTAATTATAGAAAATAATAGAGGTCAAATAATAAAAATTAAAATTATTTTCAACCATTAAAATTCTTTTACAAATATCTTTTAAGAAATTAAAATAATTGAAGACACATTGTCCACGATGTCGGTAAATCGACATATCATGGATGATGTTTTTATTTATAGAATAAGAGGAATAAGAGAGTAAGAATGATAGGGAATTTTTCTATAAACATGATAAAAATAAAAAATATATATAATTCTGTAGATATCATGCCTCTTGGATAAGGGGAAGTGAAGAGAGTATACGAAAATAAAATAATTGAAAAAAAACACAAGAAAATGAAAGAGGATTTTACCCTCTTGATCTCTTCTCCTTTAGATCCTCCTTAGGGCCTTTGGTTTTGGAATTTTGGTTTGAACATAAGGTATTTAAAATGGGAAAGATACCTGGGAAGGTGATTTGATATAATTTAGACAATTTTCAACGCATTACAGGTGTGAGAGGAAGACGGGGTGAGGGTGGTATTTATAGTGGAGGAGATGATGTGTTTTCCATTATTTCAATCCATTATTTAATATTTTTTATCAAGACTATGAATAGTATTGATTCATGTGACCCTAAATAGTAATGAGACCATTTGAGTTCTAAAAAATTGTTATTGCATCATCCATTGTTCTAGGAATTGTGTATTTAACATATAATGTCTATATACGGTAAATTACCATATTTTACTATTAATCAGAAATACAATAATATTAGAAAAATCTAAAAAATTTACCCCAACCATTTTTTGACATGTAGAATTCAGAAATTAGCACCATTTTATAAAAATAATATTCTAAAAATTAATAATTTTATTTTTAAATAAAATCATAATTTATTCAAAAAATAACAATTTTATAACTATAACTCATTTTATATCACCTTGAAAAATTAATCAAGATCTTATCATTTTATAACCTCAAGAAAATAAAATAATAATAATATTTCTTATTCATAAGGTTCATTTTACTATTCATAATGGTATGTTACTATTCACAAAAAATCAAGTTGGTTCTATTAGATTACTAATAACCTACTTATCACAACCGAAGATGTCCGTTTTTTGAAATTAAAATCATAGAAGTTAAAATATTATGCATAACAACTAGTTTATCAATATATAATTTTTACAAAGTGTAATTTCATAGATTCATAGTGTTTTAAGAATTTTTTTTAACTTATTTTTAAATCCTTGTGGTGTTACATGGTTAATGTGTCATGGTAGAACCATCACTTTAAGAAAGCTACATGGGAAATTAAGTATGTGATGATGCATATGTATCATCATATTTTTTTATCCAAGTGATGAATTTTGAGAGGAAAATTTAGTTTAAGGGCGTATAATGTAACACCCGGATGTTTTTATGAAATATTTTCTTTAAATAATTTTAATTCTTTAATTGCTTGCATTGCACAAAATAGTGAGTTTAAAGGAACCGCAAGATTTCATAGTATGAAATAACCATTACAACCTAGTAATTAAGTATGTTGTAATAAATATAACTAACTTATTAAAATTTTTGGTGAATTAGCTGGCTACAAATTATTTAAGAATAATATAAACCAATTAAATGTAAAGGAAATATTTATATTTTTGTATTAAAAAATTAAGTGGATTACAATTAGAAAAATAAATTAATGAATTATATATTTTTTATAGTATTTAATATACTTATTTATTCATTTTATTAATTTTTTAAATTTTTATTCAATAAATAAATATATTAAATAATTTCACAAAACTGATGTTGTAATTATTTCATTAATAGAGATATCAAATAAATGATGTTAAAAGTATTAAAATAAATATAATTTTGGATAATTAATATATCCAAATAATTTTCTAGATTACCTTGACCAATTAAGAATATAATAAAATATTTTGTATCAAGCAAACTAGTTATCATTATATTTTAAAAAATCTATGAATTGAATAGTGTCAAAATTGACAATATTGTTTGTTTATCAAAATAATGAATTATTCGATTATTTAAAAATCATAAATAATTTTTAAAAATATATAATAATAATTATATGGTCAAGAAAGCTATGATTTTTTATCTTATGGTATAAGTGACATCTAATAATTTAATATTTCACCATTTTAATATTGAAATATTTGTTAGCATAATTAAAAATTAAACAGAACCACTAAGTCTTAATTATAATGATATGGTTTAAATTTACATAAAAACATTTTTAAAATTTATTGGTTGATGATATTAACACCATATTCCATATCATATTATAAATTAGGAAATTTTGGAGGTTTTTGGATGTGGTTTGATTTTATTATAAATTAATTTTTTTGGAGATTCCAATAATGTCCCTCGCCTCAATTATAAAAGGCTGCCCCATCCCTCACTTATTAATTTTAAATTGAGAATTCATGCTTGGTTTTCCCCTACCTATTTACTTTATCAAATTCTTTAATTATATACTAGATGATCTTGGATTCTCAAAAAAACCATCTATATTGCCTTTAAGATGAGATCTAGAGGGAGATCATTGAAGAAGAGATAATCTCTTCTACTGATTCTTTCAAACTTATATCTTATTTTATTTACTCTTCAGAAGTTGTTTCAATTATAAATTAATTTATCTAGTATAAATTATATACTGTTATGTTATTATAATTATTTAACAACCATATTCCATCTTCTTATGCATCCTGCTAAAAATGAAATCCCCACGCGTGTTTACGTACAACTTGTCATCTCCACACTATGGTGTAATATTGTTTCCCCACTACCTTACTTGGATGGATATAATGATTGAAATATGACTATATGTTATTATTATAACATGATATGGATTCTCAAAAAAAATATATATCATCCAATTCCAAACCATTTCACTATTATGGGAACGATATCATCGCTCGTGCATATGTACAGCCTACCATCTGCACGATATGATGCCATTCATTTTACATGATATCCATTAAATCATGATTATATAAATGTATATAATGAATAAATATGATATATATTATGTTAATATCATTTTTTATGCATATATATACAATAAAAAAAGTGACCTTTACCAACAGAAAATTACCGATAGATAATATATTTATTGGTAAAAATGATTAATTCCAACAGATATTAAATTATGTTGATATTAAATATAGTTACCAACAGTTTTTTTACGAACAGATATATCCTTTTATATTAGTAGTTCAATACCATCAAATCTTTTACCAACATTTAAATCTGATGTCTTATCATAATAATACAAATAATTGATTTACCGATAAATGAATCTGTTGTTATTAATTATTATTACCAACATATCTTTTACCATTATAAATTTTTTTCAAAGCATTATTCAATAATATCAAATATTTTACCAAAATATGAATATATATATATAACCTATTATAAACATATCAAAATGAGATAAATTAAAATATACATAATTAAGTAATATTTATTGATAATATATATATATATATATAATGAATAAATCTATGAATTTATACATATATAATATTTATGTTTATATACACACACAAAATACCATATATGAAAAAAAGTTATGAATTTTTTTTTATATATATATAAACACAAACCCATATATTAGAATATGTTATGAATCTATATATATATATATAAACAAATCCATATATGAAAAAATAGTTATTAATATATATATATAGACCCCATATATGAAAAAAAATGTGAAACACCTACCCTTGTATAAACAAAGACCCCATATATGCAAAAAAATGCAAAAAAAACGTAAAAAAATCATCATCCCGTTCCATGGGACCCCACACTCCCCGACACTAAGTTTATGTTCCCCTCCCCATAACCCTCACCACCCGTCCCGTTCCCTGTGACCCCCAATCCCCGACCCTAAGACCCCCATCCCCGCCCCCGCCCCCACCCCCACCCCATATCCCTCACCGCCTCCGCACCTCCCCGATCGATGGCCTCCCTCGCCACGGGTCTGCCTCCCCTGCCCCCCCCCACCACGGCTGAGCCTCCGCGCCTCCCCAATCGGCCGCCTACCCCACCACCGTTCAGCCCCGTCGGCCACCTCCCCCGCCACCTATCAGCCTTATGGCTCCCTGATCGATCGCCCTTCTCCCCATATGCTAGTGTCCCTGCTAGGTCCTCTCCCAGATCAACCTCTGCTACCCCAGCTCAATGATCGTCGCCTCGTGTCCAGATATGGTTCTATTTTAACTGTACATTTTGAATCAGTAATACCAGGTTTGCATTCAACTATGTTATTCAAAATTTTCTCTAGATTTTTCTTTTCCCACAACATAAGGGGTGTCTGTTGGTTTCATTTACCAAACACTCACACACACAACATAAATTGAACCATTCCATTAAATTTCAATCGAATAAATGGGGGTGAATTGGGTCTCTTTCTTACCGATAAACAGTGTATGTTAGGACTTAAGATGGAAGCATGTGGTAATCTCATGGATTTCAGCTTGTCTTATTCTAGACTTTCTTTGATTTTTCGTTTAAATATTCACTCCTTGTCAAAGATAGTATTCAACTGATCTAATTTGAGGTAACTTTTTTAGATTTTTTTATTTTAGATAATTGTAATACTGATGGTCTGGAAAAGACTTTACCAGTGTCAATGAACATACATGTTGCTTTACTCTAGTTCTCTCATGGTTTTCTTCTTGATCTAGTGGTTACTAACTTTTGGAGTTTACAGATGCTTCTATGGATGCTTGGATCTGAAATCACTAATTCATCTATTGTTTACATTGATTCAAGCTATACATTTTTAGAATTTCATGATCTTAGTAAGTCTAGAATTATTGACAACAATATTGGTATGATCTAAAACATGTTCTTTGAGATGCTTTCAAGAACCTTCCTTTCTCTCTGCCCTAAAATAACATCGAATGATCTTCAATTTTCCACTGATCTATTGCTACTTTTTGAACCCATGATTTGTCTATTGTCCATATCTTGTTCCAATTCCCAAACCCCAATCTCTAAAAATTGTTATATAATAAGTAAATGAATCTCCCACTAGAAAACGTCATGTTATTTATCTGAAGCTAATAATAAAACATGGCAGGTTGAAAAAGATGAGTATGCTGGGCTGTTTTGGTTTAGATGTGAGTTTTCTCTATCATGTGATTGGTTTTTTGTTCAACCCCTCTTCAAGTACTGAACTTGTGAATCAATATTGTAGGCTCTATTTAAACTTTACAGTACTCATATTTGAATTTCCTTGTGAATTTACATCCTGAATTGTTATGTATTTCCCTTATCAAAAAAGAAATGTCTCATTAAAACATTTGAACAGTGTTAATGACATAGATTTTGATTTATAACG
Organism: Viscum album; assembly: GCA_963277665.1. Taxonomy (NCBI): domain Eukaryota; kingdom Viridiplantae; phylum Streptophyta; class Magnoliopsida; order Santalales; family Viscaceae; genus Viscum; species Viscum album. Next base: position 1,264,414,839 of record OY728130.1, read on the forward strand.
ATGACCATAACTTTTTTCTTCTTAGTGAGATTGTTTCTCCAGTTTATAAATTTAAAAATTGTTGCCAAGTCAGGTCGATAACCACCATATGAATCCAAGTAGGTATTGTGTGTTATTTACTTTATAGGGTCAATTCCATTAATTTTAGTGATTCATAGAATTATAATTTAAGATCACTCCTAATTAGCATGAATAAAGATAAAAGAACATTCATTATCTTTGTAGACCAGCTTTCCATTATTGATGAGGACTGAGATCTTCTTGGGGATGTGGTTCATCTGAGATAAGATATTTGTTTGCCCAATTCCTATTCCCTGTACTTGTAATTGATCCTATTTATAATTATGGTCATCATAGTTATTAATTGCGTGCGCCATGGCGCGCCTTTGCACCATGGTGTGCACTAGGAAGCTGAGTGCCACGCAATGGGTTCACAATGGCTCATCTCAAAAGGCGCTTAGTGGCGTGCGCTATTGTGCACAATGGCATGGAGCGCGCAACTGCGCCAACCTGTTCACAATTATAAAATACCTCAAACAGCGGCCTCCACCACCACACAACACTATCCTCTTCCCACGAGAGCCGCAACCCAACCCCTACCAGACCAAGTTGAGCAGTGCGACCTAGTCATCTCCATCAAGAGCTACTTCCATACTGATTGACGACGACGACCCAACCCTCCTCATCCAGGGAAGGCGTGCGCACGTACACCTTGTGTGAGAACTGAACCCTAAGTAGTAATTTTTATTATTCAATTTTATTTATTTTTTCACTTTTTTTCCAGTTACTCTTGTCCGCCTATTTGCATGTTGAGGGGCACATCACTTTTTTTTATATTCTTTATTTATTTATTTATTTTGAGATATATGGTTTAAAATATTTAATTTTTTGTTTTAAATATTTTAGGATTTTGTTTTTTTGTTTTTTTGTTTTTTTTCTACTACATTTTTTTATTCTTTCTATGTGCCACAAGTTAATATTGCCATGTGCCTTGCGCCGCGCAGTGTGCTTTTGCACCGAGGGCCCCTATCGCCGTTATGCGCTCTGCGCCATAAATAACTATGATGGTCTTTAGAAACCTTATGTTGAATATGCTAACTATAAATCCGATAAAATGATCTTATCTTCCATTTTTGGAAATTTTTTGATCATATTGATATCTTGAACAAAGACTTTGGATGGATGCGCCAACAACATAAAAAGGGGGAAATCACTTTTGAATTCAATTCCAAATTCACCAAAAAAATGAGAATGATAAATTTCTTGACATGGTAAAAATTGATTGTTTTATTAAACATGTTTTCAATGTTCAATGTGATGATAATAATATAGGATTGGTGTCGTTTTTTTACTCTTGTTTTTAATTAGAGATTCCTCTACCTCTTGTGGATGAAAAGAATAATGTTTTCAGAGTTTTTGACATGGACATGTTGTATTCTGTTGATGCCTTGATAATGTGTATCATGAAGAGCTGAAAGGTGTTACTTCATCCATAGTTGGTCGTGGAGTTTGGGGAGTAGTCAGGACCTCATGTTTAATGTAATATATTGATGCCTCATTATTGTTTTAGTGTTCTCACTAACATATTAATTCCCCTCACCTCTTTATAATTACTTGTTTTGAAATCTATAATCTGTTTTACTGTTCTCACTAATAATATATTGATGCCTCGTTTATTTATGCAATCTATTCCTCATCCGTGTGTGTAATCGAAGTAGAAACCAGGCATGTTTCTTAGTGTGTCTAAAAACAGAATCTATGTACTATTTGTGGAATTTGTGATTTTCATTGTATGGGGAGGTGAGCATTGAAGGCCAGACCATGTGTAGAATCTATGTACTATTTGTGAAATATGGAATTTTCATTACTGGGAGAGCATGAGCATTGATGGCTAGGCCCACATGGTAAGCCCTATGGCTCAATATTACCATCTTTGTAAGGAGAGTTATGAGGCCACGAAGAAGAGACTGGATGTCCTACCCATAAGAAGATACATGTTTAACATGTACATGCACGTTTTATTTGATGGATAAATCAATATTGGTTGAAATTTTCAAACTAGAAGATAAAGAGAAAAGCCTCCCAAGAAAAAAAGGTACACTCACCTCTCTTTCTCTTAATTAATCAATTACCCTGCTATAGAGAACCATTGAAAATCAGAAATGTTCTCTAGTAAAATCTAATGAGAGTTATTAGAAATTATACTACAATTATTGGGTAGAGGGAATATTTGTAGACCTATTAATATTTTTACATGGTATAAATACAATGTTAAATGATGTCTATGCAATCTATCACCTCACCAATTTTTCATATGTGTTTCTTAGTGTTCCACATTGAAAACAAAGTCTGTCTTTTACTTACATTCCACCCATGGCTTGTGTGTCAAATTTGGAATTTGGAATTTGTTTTAGAGTTATCATTTCATTCTCTTTGGAATTTGGTATCTATTTTTGTATTATCATCGTCATTGATGATAGGGGATGTGAATAAGATAGTGATGTGTAGTAGAGTGGGAATTCATTTTCAAGTTTTAGTTTATGGGATCATCTAGGTTCGTGAACTAATGAGTGATGTGACCTCTCATTATAAGTCTTCTTGTCTTTTCCTTGATTTTCAGGTTCTTTTTTGGAATTTCAGTGGCAAGGTGTACAGGTACTTATCATTTTATTTGAGGGTGGGTAGCCCATGTATCTTGTAGAATCTTACCAGTAAGTTGTATCCTCCTGAACCCATGAAATTTTAGTTTTTTTAATGTCCTTGATTGTTTTATGGAGGTGGATTTGGTTCATGGTTTGATATTTTTATGTATTTTTCATATTGTTAATTTATTCACAGTTTTGATATAGTCACATATTTGTGCACATTTATTTGAAATTCATTAACTATTTTATTTTAGTCATTAATAAATTTGGTTGATGGAATTATCATAGAAATTAGAAGAAGATAAGTCTATAGGATAGAATGAAATTGAGTAAGTAAAACAACCTTGATAATAATAGGATTTAGGAGAACATAGTAGCTGCATAGAAAGGTCCCCCTTGGGGGTATAAAAGATGATGTTCATTATAAATATAACAGAGGAGAATTAAATTTAAATCCTTATAATATAGGTGGAAACCTCTAGTATCTTCACATGAAACATCATCAACAATTTGATTGATAAGTATTTATGTGTATTGTGCTCCTGAGTATGCATGGGATGGAAAGTTATACAAATTTTGTGTCTTGTTCATGGAGAAGATTGCTGGAAGTTGGGTTATTGATATTGTTAGGTCCACTGACTGTAAAAATATGATATCATGGGTACTTTTCATGTTATTATTTCAAACCTAATGCCAATTCTATATTTTTTTCTAAATAAAAGGTTGTCTTTGAATGTTTATTTACTTTTGTAGGTACCACTTTTGAAGAAATTCAAAAGGAAGTTAAACACAAATGCAAGATGTTTGATAGAATGGGGATAGAGTTGGATGAGCTAGCATAGACTGGAGCTGGCACAGACTGGAGCTGTCATGGATGAGGCTAGAGCTGGCATGGATGGGTGAGGTTAGAGTTGACCTGGATGATCTGGAGCTTCTGGTGCTGGAGTCGCTAGTGATGATGGGATGGAGTTGTTGTGGTGGTTGATCCTATTTGGGGGAATCAGTGTGTGAGTTTGGGGGAGGGGGTAGGGTTGTCAAGAATTATGGAACAATCCTGGTGGGGATCCAAAAGGTTATGTTTGTAATGAATTTCATTATTAATATAATTAATTATTTTCTAATTTTGAGCATGTGTGAAAATCGTTTTAGGTTAATAATTAAAACATATATATTATATATAAAATATTAATAAATGAAATATGAAATTTTACATGCAATAAAAAATTTAAATTTTTATTTAAATGTAATTTTTATAAAAATATTATATATTGGTAATATAATTACCAATAGATAAATTTTTCACCAGAACTTGTTTCTAAACACTTTAACAACATATATATTATCTGTTGGTATTATTATAATTGCAACAGAACTATTTTGTCTGTCGCAAACACATTTAGCAACAAAGTTTTTACCAACAGTTTAGTGACAGGGATATATATGCTGGTAAAACATTTTACCAATAGAAAATACACTTTTACCAACAAATATCTCCCCATTGGAAAAAGTGAAATATTTTGTAGTGATATGACCTACTAAGGAGAACCAATACTTATTCAACTAAATATGCATAAGAAAATGAAGGCATTAATACCTGAATAACGAGTAATAATGAAATTTTATTAACTAATGAATTATAATATGATCATATATTGTATCATAAAAATTACTGTTATTATAGAATAATTCAATGAAATTATTTAAACCATTACAAATAAGGTTTATATACATATAGAGGATATCAGACCTAAGGTAAGGGATAATTTTTCTATCTCATTATTATCAAAGCTTAATTATATATATATATATTTACTATGGTAATTTTATCATCGATGTCTATGTTTCGTAAATATTTATTACAAAAATATTTGTTCTATTATTATATAATTTTTTGAACTCAATTTTACCCATTTTTGAATTTTCTTTAAATGTTATGAAACGAATCCTTTTTCGTTTTCGATATGAGGTGCTTGTTGACTTATTCAAAAAAATATAGGAAGGATGTTTTCTTTTAACTAATACGGCATGAACAGATTTTTATGTTTTCATAATGCCTCATTTCCATGAATATTCCTCTACAAGATATCAAATTTATTTTTTAAGAGATTAATTTATTTGAAAATTTCAAGGAATTTTGAGAAAAGAAAATAATTTTTAAGAAGAAATGATATTTTCCTCATGAATTAATTTTGAGTGTTCTATAAAAATATTTTTACATATAATATGGAATTATTTAACAGGGTTATGTTTCAATTATACTTTCCCTATTATTCAAGTGTTGTTATTGTGTTAATGATGGAATTATATTTATGAAATCCATGTGTTTTACATGGATTATGTGACGATGGAATGATGTTGAAGAAACCAATATTATTTATTGGGTTATGCTGTGATGGATGAGTTATGTTTTTGTGAAACATGTAATAATGATTTCATTATGAGATTAGTGGGGCCTATATCACCCTCAAATTAATTGGTTATGATTTATATCTCATGGGATAGATAGGTGTGGAATGAGAAATGATCAATGTTTGGTGATACAGTGCAGGAACAAAAAGTAAACTCGATTTAAAAATACATGGATAAAACGAAGAGTAAACATGGTTTAGTATTGGAATTGGTTGGATATTATGGACTTAGAAATGAGCCTTGGCTAATATGAAATGAATTTTTATGCTCATTTTTTTGTAAAAGATTCCACATCTTATGTTATGACTTTTGAGAATATGTTCATTGATTCTTTATGAACTTTTATGATTTATCGCATGAATTGATATCATGATCTTTCAAATGCAACATAATATCTTCCAATGTAATGTTCTTATATATTATAATTATTATACGATTGATGTCGCCCTTGTTTACCCTTAATGAGCTTCTAATATCACCCTTTCTTGTGTATCTTTTCCCCATGTTATGAAGTAGGGTATTAAGTAATATTTTTCAAATAGGGGTTTAGTTGTAAAGGAAGATTCATGAGACAATGTAGAACCATTTATTTATGATTCCCAACTTCTAAAGACAATAAAATTATACGGTTCTGGCGTGGTATTGTTATTTTTTGTATGGAATATTTTTAAATTTGAATTAATCTCTATTTATGTAAAGTAGAGTTCACTATAGTGTATATATAAGAAATTATTGTATTGATATATTTCCAAAAACATTTAAATATATCAACCTAATCATGATGTTTAATTTTTTTCAATCTCATCCCTAATGAAAATTCCATATCAAATTCTCCATATTGAATGGATCCTTTGTAATTTGTTGAATCATTGAAGAAACTAAATTAATTTTCTGATATGAAATTCATACTTCCTAGTGTATCACCATGGGGAGAAACCATCATATTTTTTTAATGAAGTTTGTATATTTGAGGTTGTATATTGACTATAGAGATATAAATGTCATTACTATCTAAAATAAGTATCATTTACCTCATATTGATGATTTGTTTAATCAAACTCAATGGGTTAGTTACATATCAAAGATTTTTCATTATCCTAGTTATATTCAATTAAAAGTTAAGTAGGATGATATATCAAAGATATATTTTCCTTCAAGGTATGGTATATATGATTTCACACTAATTCCTTTTGGATTAACTATTTCACCCTCTGTGTTTTTGAATAGGGTATTCATGGATTATATTGATAAATTTTGTGTGTCTTTTATTCATGAAACTTTGATATATTTTATATGTTTTGAAGAACATATAAACAATTAAAAAAATATTTTTGAGACTCTCAAGGAAAAGCAGTTATTTATGAAATTCAGCGACAATGAATGTTGGATTCAACAATTTTCTTTTCCTAGCCACATTGCCTCAAAGGATTGAATGCTTATTCCCCCTTTAAAGAAAGAGATAATAAAAATGGCCCATGAAAATTATTATAACTAAGATACATAGTTTCCTTGGCTAAGCTAGTAACTATCATTGATTTTTTTAAAAACATTCTTGATTATCCAGACCATTTATAGATTTAACATGTAAAGGGGTCAAATTCACATGGTTAAATGAATGTGAATATTTTTTATGAAAATAAATATGATATTAATCAATGCATTGGTGTTAACATTACAAATAGGGTAGGAATAATTTGTAACATTTAGTGAAGCACCAAATAAAAAAATTATGTGTATCCTTCTGTATAAGGATTGAGTTGTTTCATATGCATCAAGGAAATTAATTACTAATGAAAAAACTATACCAATTTTTATATTGTGATAGAAAATATAATAGTTTCTTTTAAGATAAAAATATTCCATCTTTCTGGGAAAAATCGATCCAAATAAATATGCCATAAAAATTGAAAAATATATTCACAAAAAAATAGCTTAGCTTGAGAGAAATAATATGGTATGAAATAATCAAGTATTATCACTACATGAAGCATTACCACCCTAGGAAAGAAAAAAAAGGTGGAAGATACATTGAGTAGAAAGGATCTTAGAGTTATATATGTGATGAAAATGGAAAATGATCTAATAATCATGGATTTAGTAATGTTAGACATGGTTATTATTAGTAAAGGCTAAGCATAATTTATTTTCTATGTAATTGAGTAATAATATTTAATATAAAAGATATGGAAGTCCCTAAATAATGATAAAAATTAAAAAACAAATATTAAATCCATGGATTATGAGATACATAAGGACTTAATATATGAATATAGTGTTTAAAAGTTTAAAAATATAGTATTTTTACAATCGATTCTGGTGATAAAGAGTGAATTTCTATATGATGCTCCTAGAACATATTTTTCATTACTCCCTAGTAGATCCAAGATTTGTAGGGATTTAAGGTAAACTTTATAGTGGGAAAAAATGAATCATGATTTCTATCTCTATGTATTAGAATTATTAGTATTCCAATGAGTAAAATCTAGGAGATAACGTTCCAAAGGTTTCATGAAACCTTCCCAATAAAAATTTGGACGTGGAACTATATCTCAAAAGTATTTATAATTGGGATTCCTAGGTTATCTAATAAGAATAATTCCATATGGGTAAATTTATATTACCTTATATTGTCTACACCTTTTTTATAGTCAACGGATTATCTACCACATGAGTATCTTGCATGAATTTATATTAATGATGTCATGAGGTTTCATGGTTCACCAATATCAATAATATCTAATTGTGACCCTTGCATAACATCAAATATTTTGATGAGTCTTTTTAAATATCTTAACATTGGGATGCATTTGAGTACCACTTACTAGCCTTAAAAAATAGTTTGTATGAAAGGTATATCCAAAAAATTAGAGGACATGATTTGGTTATCCCCACTCAGCCTTCTAAGATCATGAGATTAGTATATACATTAGGTAGAATTTATATTAAATAACAGCTTTCAATACATTATATAAATTGAAATCTATAATTCCTTGTATGGGAAAATAAGTAATTCTCCATCATATTGGGAGAATTTTGGGTAAACTAGGATTATTCATACATAACTTGTTGAGGAGATAATTGGGAAGGTGTATCTATCCTGAATTATATCAAGAGGGATCAAATGAGATAAAAAATCCAAGATGATAACAAGAGGAATGACTTGAAATTTCAATTAGGGTATCATAACTTCTTATAAAAATAACCATGGAAGGGAGTTATATGGATTTTTAATATTTTGAAGCTACGTCTATGGTATATTGTTACTTTTGAGATTTTGGAGAGAATTGAATTTATGGATTACCGTTTAGTTATTCTAGCCAGGCTATCTAAAGTGAATGATGTATTTTATAGATTGTTATTGAGGAAGTATATTCCAGACCAAACACACATAATCACCACCAAAAAATCAAGATTATTATTGACTTATTCTATATTGAATAGATTTTTTTTGGATTATTGTCACTAGAGAGAAAGTGTTACAAAATCAAGAAACCTAGTTGCTTGAATTACCATAGTGGAATCAAAAAATGGAGAAAGTAACAAGGACGACTTACAATGAAAGAAGATGAAATACCATCATATCACTATAGAAAATACATTTATCTGTGTTTATAAACGTGGATATTTTATTTAACCATGTTTTCGCTTAATATGGATAATTTATTTTAATGGGTTTTATGTATTTTTTTTAATTTACCTAGAAAATATATTTTTTTTCCCCTATATTTTCTCATCTCGATCCTCCACACAAGCCATCAGTCTCGCTTGACATCGCGAGCTTTGTTCCCTCTACACATGACAAAACTCTTGCTCTATAGATTTGATACCAAGAACTCCACTCTAAACGCTTCCATACATCCTGAACCACAAGATCTACTCATTTTCATCCCCTAAAACTATTTTATAACCATACTAAACTATACCCACCCCCAAAAAAATTGAAACAAAGTGTTTTTAGTGATTCACAACTGAGATTTCATATAAATAATGAAAACACATAGACCACTTATCCAAGTGATTCCAAATGTGTATGAACCTATAATTTTGTATTTATATATAAACTAATATACATATATTTATACATTTGGAGATAAATTTATATAATAATACACATTTAATATATTTATATACATATATATTAATATATGACTTTATATATTTATATTCTAATATAATCTGAATATATTAATAAACATTTTTTTGTGTGTGTGTGAATTTCATATATTAATATAAATGTGTGTGGAGACAAAATCCCCCCACCCCCTTTCAAAATAACTTCACATCTGATGTCTTGAACTCTAAATGTGATGGATTGAATACAAAACCAGAACCACTCATTCGAAAGTTATTTTTTAAGTATATTCATATTATATTTTATTAAAATATAGTTTAATACAAATAAACTTATAAATTTATATATTAATTAATATATTAATATACATATATTTATATATCAATTAATATGTTTATATTGACATAAATTAATATATATCTATATACATGTAAATTTAAATATATATATATTAATGATCATTTATTTAGTTATTATTTATTGATATATATATATATATAATTAATATTTATATAAATATAATATAATTTATTTATTATTATAAGTAGAAATTTATATATTAATTATAATCTCTTTGGTTATTATAAATTACTCATTTTTATATTTAAACTTTTTTTTCTATCTATTTATATGTATGTATGTATCTCTATTTGTTTATGTCTACATTCTATAAATAAATATATATACTATTTATTTCCAATGTTATGTAATATTGTTATATATGTAATATTATCAATATAAATACAAAATTTATTAAATATATACTTATAAATTTTTATATATACATTAAATTTATATATTAATGATCATTTATTAAGTTTCTATTAATTTATTATAATTATGTTTTGTGTTTTGTGTTTGTGTTTTTAAAATTTACGTACATATGGATATATTAATTTTATATAAACAACAATAATTTTATTTTTATATAATCAAATTTTATATGTAATATTATTAATAAGTTTATATATATAAATAAAATAACAAATTTACATATTCATATATATATTATCATATTCATTTATATATATTATAATTTTCAATTTTTTAGTTATTATTAATTAGATATAATTATGTTCTAACTTGTGTGTGAGTGTGTATATATGCATATTATTTTCTTAGTATGTATGAATGCATTCATATGTGTGTGCCTCTCTCTCTATATATATTAAATAAATACCATTTAATTTATTATTTAATTTATCAAAATTTATAAAATTTGGTTAAAAGTAAATTAGCGACATTTTAAAATAAAGATAAACAAACATGGAAAAAATTTAATCATTTTTTTGAAAACATGGAAATACTAACGTCATGTTTCAAAACATAGTTAAAAACATGGTTACATTAGCTAGGTTTTTAAGAAAATGTGGCTATTTATTATTTTTTGTAGTGTACATTCATGGAATATATGTACCCTGAATTTGGAGGTCAAAATTATGTAAGGGAGAGAATGTATGACCTGAGATATGATAATAATATATCAATATATAATTAAAATCACAATCCCTTTGATTTCATTCATAGCAACAACTAGAAATAGTGCTACATAACACATCATAATATAGGGAAAACCATAATCATGACCTTCAGATGATCATACCCTAAAAATAATGAATACTAAATAATATATATTTTTATTATGATGAAAAAAATAATCAATGGGATGGACATGGAATCATAACTTACAAAATTAAATGGAAGATCTTAGTTGTTAGAATGAAGTTTCTATATACGGGGTATTATGACCATTGGAAGGGTAAGGTTGCCATTAGGAATATGACTATTCGAATAGTAACTTCCCAATATGTCAGTTATAATAGTAATGAAACTATAATGTATACAGTTGTCTAATAAAATACATAAAATAATTTGTTAATGATATAATTATTATTTATTAATAATGAATATTTAACAATCAATATTAATATAATTACAGATATATATTATTAAATAAAAATATAATGTATTAAAAAAAGTGTTTCTAAATTTTTGTCACCAAACACATGATTTTGAAATACACCAAAATATTTATCAAATAAGTAAATTTATAAAATATAAAATACTATTTTAATGAAAATGAAATTGAATGTAGAATCATAACATCAAAATTATCTGATGGTGATGTTTTCATAATTTTTTGAGATAGAAAAATTTTTCTATAAAGAATAAAATACGATACAAATATATAGTATGTATTATGACTTCATTATGGTGTAAAAATATGTAATAATTATATATAAGTGAATACTTGACAAAAAATATGACAATTAATTAAAAAAAAAATTTAAATTTTTTTATAAGAGAATATTTTATTGAATAATAATAAAAGTTATACACGAGGAGGAGAGATAAAATAAAAAATCCATAGGATCAAAGTGGATGGAATAAGTTTGACCCAATGCATTAGAAAATGTGAAATGATTACACTCTAAAGGTTTCCTTATAGGTGTTGGAAAGATATCCAAATCTCTAATTAGTTAAAATGGAGGGACAAGGAGTCCATTAACATATTTCATTCTCTCTATGTATGAGATATCGTTGTACCTCCCTTTACATTGGATGTATATGCTTGAATGTGGTACCAAACTCACCAATAGGCTGACTCCAAGTCATTCAATAAATTAATAATGGTCACCATATCTAGTTCAATACACACAATAATTATATATCTCTCTTGATAGTGGTTAAGGCCAAATAAGAGAGCCTCTTCCTCACCAACTATAACTGACCTATGTATGAATCGAGCATTGAAAAGCTATAATGATCAATCCCTGGTGATACCACACTACTATTCCCCCATCCATATAATTTATACAAGAATAACCATTCATGTTGAGTTTATATCTAAAACATAGTGGCTTATTGTAGACCCACCAACCACTACTAACACTTCATTAACAGTTCCCCATTTCGAGGAATTCCATCCATAGTTGTTGAAAAAGGTTTCCCAGAATGTCTTCTTTGATATCTCATTCTAATTTTTGAACCATGTTGAGACTTAGATGAAGAATTTATACTAAAGATATTTTATCAAACCCATGAAGCACCTCATTGTGCATAGTTCATATTATTTTTAAATTATAGAAAATGATACAAATTTTGACAACATTTTCATGATTGGAGTTGCTGAGAGAGAGCTAAGAATCCATAAACACATTGATGGAATCAATTCTTGTATAAAAATATGTGGTTTTTACTAAGTAGGACCACATATTAGTATCTAATTATTATTTTATAAAGTGATGATCCATTAATTATACTTTTGAAGATCTAAAACACCCTTAATTATAGATAAGGGAAATACAACTCAATTTAGTCACAACATCACTTGGTAATGAATTTCTATTTATTCACCCAATGATGAAGCTAATTTTTCATTAGATAAAATTATTCTATATGTTCTCTCCCATAGTGTCTTAGTCTTTGTACTCATGTTATACAAGTGAAATAAATTTGAATATTAGTTAACATTGGATGAAGGAATAAAATTGGGTTGTTCCTGATAGATATCCAAAAAATATCATTTATTATCATTAATTATTAATCATTTTGGCCTACATTCAGAAAGGTTAGATGTGTAAATGATTATTTAATAGTTATGTTTAAAACTGGAAACCCTAGGAAATATAAATGTTTTCCCACCCATGAATACTTCCATAAATATTTATCTCCTTGTCCTAACAGCTACATTTCCTTCTCATGAATGATTATAAGGATAGAAAATGATTTTCCCCATATCCTAGAGTTCACGTCACATTTTATCCCAACTACCCCTCCCATGAGTAATTTTGATCAACTTTAGTAGAAAATGCCTATAAAGATGTGATGAATAGATAATATCATACCAGATTGAATTATAGTGCTTCTATAACACCACAAGCATCCACGGTATGCTTCTCTTTGAATAATACAGTAGTGTGTGTTGTACGCAACTTCGAGTTCTAACACACACCACAACCAATCAAAGTAGCTGTAATGAATAGTAATACCTACTTTTTGAAATTTTATAAATTTTATCTTTCAAAATGGACTTCATGTTTCGATTCTGAATATCAAATTTATCCTAGGGTGAAATTTTGGAACTTTTCGGATAACGTTAATATTTTGATGAATAGTGAAAATTACTAAAGTTTAATTAAAAACATCTTTTTTATTCAAAATAATTAAAATTGATAAATTATACTATTGAGTGGTCTTAAATTATAATTTGAATATAATTTTACCTTTTTATCCAATGGTGGTCATTATAATTAACTTCACTTTGAAATTGGACATAAACAATTGTCAATCTTTTGATTGATATTGTTTTTATAAAGACGCTATTTGTTTTGACAACGGTAATTATTTATAAAATTAATTAATGCAACTTATAAGTTTAGAATTTCGAAAAATAGACAATATTTTTGAATTCAGAATATCAATTATTGCTTAGGGTGAAGTTTTTGTATTTTTCTGAAAAACATTAAATTTTGATGAATAGTGAAACCACTAAGTGGTAGTTAAAAAACTGATTTTTCGTTTATATGAAACTTTACCGGTTATGTGAATTGAATTTCAAAAATCTGATATACATAATTGTCATTAAGAAGTAAAATGCGGATCAATGGGATTAAAATAATTTTTGGTGAATAGTAACTTTTACGTTTTATTAATCGTGATTAAAGGTAATTAGTCAAATTTAGGTAAGAATGATATTATAAAAATATTAAAATATCTTGAAACTTGTTCTACCCTTATTGGATGAGTCATGGACGACCAATAAAATCCATGGGTCAACTTGGGGACCCCATGGAGCCACTTGGGTAAGAAAATGACATTAATAACTTTTTATTTAAAGTAAAAAAAAAATTTCAAAAACATGTGTTGTTTTACTAAAACAATTATTACATGGGGTTATATAAGTTAAATTTTGGACTATAAATATCCATTGGAAAGGGAAAAATATTTACTACATCATGGAAGTTTTTTATAATTTTTAGACATTAAATAAATAAATTTATTTATCACACCATGATGATGCAACGATTACCTCATTAATTAACGATTTAAATAAAATGAAAAGATAATATAAAATCTAAGACATAAACTTGTCAAAAACCTGTTGTATGAGTATATTTCAAACTCTTATCACCTTATCTTCGAAATATATAATTTTGGGACCTTTGAAATCCGAAAAGTATTTCATAATAATGTAAAATTTCTTGACTTTCCAAGAGTGCCCTTCCTCTCCTCTTATAAAAGGCCCCCACCTCTACCACCTTATTAAAACCATAAAATCCATTTTGATCGGCAAAAATCTACCCAAATACTCTTTTAACTTCCCTATATTACTACAAGAAGCCTCAATTTTGGCAGAAGTCTTCCCAAGGATGCCTTTGGCTCAAATCAAAAAGAGTTACCCGATTTTAAGGTAATGTCTTCTCTTATGTCCTTTTGTTTTATTTTGCTTCTCCAACCCCTCAAAATCTTCTTATTCCACTATATTGTAACAACAGAACTATAATAAAAGTAATAGGAATTTTTTATGACAATTATTTGATTTACACTTATACACACCTTCGTCTAATGGTTAAAGAACATACTGTTTCTGTGGGTGGAAAATTACTGCCTCATGAAATGATGATTGTTCAATCTTCTTTTAACACCTCTCATGGTGGCCATTATGATGACACTATTTTTATATATGATATATATTATGTTTATATATTACTTACGATTATGTATTTTTCATTTATGGCATTACATTATGACTTCCATTATGGGTAAACGTGATAATTTCATTTTAGGAAGTGCGGTCTATCGCCCACTCAAATTGATTTGAATCGTTAATGCCATATGTGAGATGTGTAAGGGATGGAGTAAATGATATTATATATGATATTATACTAGAATTATAATACACCTTTATATAATTATGATTTTATTCCATTAAATATTTAATAGAAATGAAAGTAGCGTTCATGCGTACATACGGCTTACCGTCTCCATGAACAATGCATTTCATTTCTTACCTCTAAATGTTATGTAATATTATAAATAAATTTATATACTGGATATATATGATATATATGATATCTAAATCATAAATATAATCTTGGATATAATGAATATTTTACCACATGAACAACTTGTAATTATAAGAAGTTTATTTTTGACTCAAGTACCAAAGATCGACAAAAAGACTGTCATTAAGTTAAATAATTAAATAATGTTCATAACATGTTATTAAGTGATATAAAAGGAATAATGAACTTGTAAAAGGTTCTTAAGAAAGTAGAAATTAACTCTAGTTTATTATTCAAGAGGTTAAATAATGATCGAGTCAAGTCGGACACAAGGTAAGGGAACTTCTTAACCAAATTTCCATTCTTTGGGTTATTCTCCTACTTTCATATTATGGCATGATATTATTATGTCATATCTTGTATTTGTACATTATTTCTGTGTACATATACTTGATACACATAATAGATCTATTTTATTTAAAAAATGATCTTTTTAAGGGACTTCGTCTCAATTTCCGTTCATTGAGGCATATTTTTTTTATACACAACTTTATTTTATTCGGTGTATAATCCCCTTTGACTTTTACGTTTATTCAAAAGGAATATTTTTTATATGAAGCGTTTTACTAAATGAAAAAAGGGAGCATTTTTTTGTCGTACGTATCCGGCGACAATGACTTCTCCGCCCCAGTGACCATTATTTGAGTTTCGACTTTTTCTATAAGCCATAACATTAGATAAATGAAAAATAAATACAATGTTTTAATTTTCTTTTATTTTGGAAATGAAAATTTTTTTGAAAGTGTTTTTATTATTTCAACATTTTGTATTGATATCTTGTCATTGAAATGTGGAAATTTTATGTATCCTTTATGCATGTTTTATGCAATACGATTATGTTATGGTTTATGATATATTTAAACATGTTCATATGAGTAATGCATTGGACTTAATAAGTGATGGGTGGAGCCCGCTATATCTTCTCGATGCATCGGTAGGTCTCATTAGACAAACTAGTGTCTTGGCATGAGGCCTTGACAAAATCTTATTTGTAGTCTTGGCACGAGGCCTTGGCTACGGGGTTATGATAGTCTGGCATTATGAATTCCATCATTATGAAAGTGGTAATTGATATTGCATGTGATTATTCAACTAATAGAATATCCATGTGAATAAGTAAATGGAATTACTTCATTTTATTTTTCCACATTATTCTGAAATTCAAGTTTAAGAGGATTTTGTTTTAGTTATACATTTCCTTAAATGTTAATGTTTATTTATGAAAGCTTCCGCTATATTGTTATCCTTACTGAGCATCTAAGCTCACCCCTTCCAATGTTTTAATTATTCCAGGATGTGAAGAAGTAAATTATGAATGACCTGCAGGGATAGTATGAGGGGATATCAATACAAGATGTTGTTTTAGATTTGTTTTACTTTATGATGTAATTTAAGACTTAAGAATGTATCTAGTGTTTCCAATGCTACTAAACTAATCGGTCTTTCAAGAAATGATCTTTAGTGGTCATGCCAATGTTATGCAATAATGCACCGACTCTGGGTAACTGGGGTCGGGGCATTAGAGTTGGTATCAGAGGCAGTTTAGTACTAACATTGGAAGCTAGATTTAGATAAACTCTGATTAGAGCACATAGCCCAAAGATAGACTTTGAGGATTAGTATAGAAGAACTTCCTCGAATTTTGGTATTATAGAGATTTTTTGAGTTCTCCATGCAATGCATCCATGTCTGGATACGAGTAGTTAGAGGTGGCTCTAGCACAGATATACCTAGGAGTAAACCCCAAAAACACCCCTCTGAGCTAGACTTGAATGGGAACTGGTGCATGACAACAGGCCTTATTGTACTCTTGCTTACGACACTCCTGGGGGATATGCTTAGGATAATTCTCATTTTCATTACAAACCATTATGAAGGCTTTATGAATATATACTTCCTCAAGGAATTTTTTTTTATGATTATGGATTATATCTATAAATAGTTCAATTTATGTTAGGTGTTTTACAAGTATGGAATTATGTATTATGATTCATAAACTAATCAAGATTATGCCATTGTTTATAAATGGCGCCTAGTGGAAGGAATGGAAACTATATCAATGCACGCTCTCTATGTAGGGATTTCCCTCCTGCTCAAGATAATTATAGTGGAGGTGGTGATACAATTGGTGCGGATCAACTTATTACCATACTGGGACAACTCACTCAGGTTATGAATAATAACCTTACTCATATGGAGCACCCTGACCCGCAACGTGGATGATCAATGTTAGACCGCATCATGAGGAAAAAACCACCAACATTTAATGGGGGTACAAATCCATTAGTAGCTGAGCAATGGATAAACTCTTTAGAGAACATATTTCTTGCCTTGGGGAGTAGAAAAAGGGAGAAGGTTGTCATGGAATTTTACCACCTCATTGGAGATTTCGATCAATTGTGGTCGCTGATTCAAAACACAAAGGAAGATGAAGAAGTATCAAGTATGGAATGGAGGGAGTTTAAGGAAATTTTCTTAGAAAAATACTTTCCACATGACCATCAAGAAGATATGGAAATGAAATTTCTGAGACTGGGATAAAAGGAGAATGAGAATGTCACAAAGTATGAGGACAACTTTACAAGGTTAGCGAGGTATTCTATAGATTATATACATAACCCAAGATGTAAGATTGATCGTTTCTTTGATGGGTTAAAACCATTTTTCCATCGAGCCTTAGTCTCACAATATTTCTCATCGAACGAAGATATTGTCTCATGTGCTATCAAGACAGAAAAGAAATTTTCTAAATCTCATGACAATAAAGTAATGCAAGAGAAGAAGAGAACAGTGGAACAAGAGATAGATAAAGGGAAAAAGGGAAAGAAGGATTTTCCATTATGCGATAATTGTGGGAAGAATCACCCCCGTACTTGCTTAAGAGGAATGGGAGTTTATTATAAATGTTGAGAAAAAAGGTCACCAGGCTCGTGATTGCAAGGGAAAGAAAGAGGTTATCAATGTTGAATGATAAAATTGTAGGGAAATGGGGAATTATGCAAATTAATGTCCTAAGAGTTAGGGAAACTTACCTCAGAAAAGGCCAAGGGATCAAGGACAATCTTATGCTATAACTACAGTTGAAGTGGAATAATTAATGTATTGGTGCTTTTGGACTCAAGGATTATATTCCGGTTATAAGAATACTGTGATATATATAAGGATTGTACTGCAGTACTTGTTGTTTTCATTAATGTTTTAATATGATGAAGTTAATCATATTTTAGTATGTGACAATAAGAGAAACTTTACTTCGTTTGGGGAATCTGATGTTACAATTGATTTTGGAATTTAGAGACCTTTTAGAGAAAGTCTAGACAGATGTATTTCGGATAACTATAAAGATTGGAATGGATTAAGTTTAACTTTGGATATTATTGTTTAAGGTTAAAACATTTATGAAAATTATTTTTGGAATATTATAATAATATTGTTTTAGGAAAAGGACAACCTGTAGGTTGGGGGATAACCCATCGCGTCGGACAAAGCTGTAGGAATCGAACCCACAACCATAGTGCGACAGGCCTTTATTACCTACCACTAGCCTACAGGAAGTCCATGGTTATTACAAAATAGTTTTCCTAATCTAAATGGTATGTGTTAATATTTGGAACCCTGCAAGATTAGGATAAATATAATATTTTTTACTTCTATTATCTTTTTGGGTGAAAGATTGGTTTGTGGTAAAAATTTATTAAAGAATGAAAGTCTACCTGACAAGTATTCTTAGTAAATATCCTAAATAAATTCCTCAACTTTATCAAAGGTAAAATAAAACAAAAACTTTGTCAGTTAACTTTTCCTACTAGGGAATCAATGATCATTTAACTAATCACAAGTTTGTGATTTTCTTGTAGTTAACATTCTTCTAACCCTATTTTCTACAACTCTCCATTAGACCTTGATGGTTTGTTTTTCATCCATATCAGTATTTTCATAGAAACCTAGTATGGGCTATCTCGGGTGACCTTTGTACTTATCTTTCTTTCTTTTAAAGTTATATTATTGTTAACCTTATTTCTGATGTGGGTTTTACAGAAAGGTATTTTCTACTTGAAAATATTTTATTTTAGAAGAACAATTTCAAATTGCGAGGACGCAATTTATTGAAGGAGGGGAGAATGTAACACACCAAACATCCATGGTACGCTTCTCTTTGAATAATACAGTAGCGTGTGTTGTACGCAATTTCGAGTTCTAACACACACCACAACCAATCAAAGTAGCCGTTATGAATAGTAATACCTAATTTTTGAAATTTTATAAATTTTATCTTTCAAAATGGACTTCATTTTTGGATTCAGAATATCGAATTTAGCCTATGGTGAAATTTTGGAACCTTTCGGATAACTTTTATATTTTGATGAAATATGAAAATTACTAAATTTTAATTAAAAACATATTTTTTAATAAAAATAATTAATATTGATAAATTATACTATTGAGTGTTTTTAAAGTATTATTAGAATATAATTTTACCATTTTATCCAATGGTGGTCATTAGAGTTAATTTCACTTTGAAATTGGACATAAACAATTGTCAATCTTTTGATTGATATTGTTTTTTAAAAACACACTATTTGTTTTGACAATGGGAATTAATTATAAAATTAATTAATTCAACTAATATGTTTGGAATTTTGTAAAATATACATCATTTTTGAATTCAGAAAATCAATTATATCTTAGGGTGAATTTTTTGTATTTTTCTGAAAAACATCAAATTTTGATGAATAGTGAAACCACTAAGTGGTAGTTAAAAAACTGATTTTTCGTTTAAATGAAACTTTACCACTTCTGTGAATTTAATTTCAAAAATCTTACATACATCATTTTCATTAGGAAGTAAAATTTTCTTCAATGGGATTAAAATAATTTTTGGTGAATAGTAACTTTTATGTTTTATTAATCGCTATTAAATGTAATTAGTGAAATTTAAGATAAAAATGATATTATAAAAATATCAAAATATCTTGACACTAGTCCTACCCTTATTTTATGAGTCATGGCCGACCAAGAAAATCCATGGGTCAACTTGGGGACCCCATGGAGCCACTTGGGTAAGAAAATGACATTAAAAACTTTTTATTTAAAGTAAAAATAAAATTGTCACAAACATGTGTTGTTTTACTAAAACAATTATTACATGGGGTTATATAAGTATACTTTTAGACTATAAATACCCATTGGAAATATAAAAAGATTTACTACATCATGGTAAGTTTTTTATAATTTTTAGACATTAAATAAATAAATTTATTTATCACACCATGATGATGCAGCGATTACCTCATTAACTAATGATTTAAATAAAATGAAATGATAATGCTAAATATAAGACTTAAACATGTCAAAAACCTATTGGATGAGTATTTTTAGAACCCTTATCACCTTATCTTCTAAATATATAATTTTGGGACCTTTTAAATCCTAAAATCATTTCATAATAATATAACATTTCATGACTTTACAAGAGTGACCCTCCTCTTCTCTTATAAAAATCCCCCACCTCTACCACCTTATTCACACCATAAATGCCATTTGGATCGGCCAAAATCTGACCAAATACTCCCTCAACTTCCATCTCTTACTCCTAGAATTATCACTTTGGGAATAAGTCTTCCCAAGAAAGCCTTTGGCTCAAATCAAAAATAGTTACCCGATTTTAAGGTAATGTCTTCTCTTATGTTCTTTTATTTTATTTTACTTATTCAACCCCTTAAACTCTCTTTATTCCTTTATTTTTTTTAACAAAACCAGTATATTAAATATACTAGGATGATTTTATGCTAATTATTTGATTTTCACTTACACACACCTTCGTCTAATGGTTAAATAACATACTGTTTCTGTGGGTGGAAAATTACTGCCTCACAAAACGATGATTGTTCAATCTTCTTTTAACACCTCTCATGGTGGCCATTATGATGAAACTTTTCTTATATATGATATATATTTTGATTATTTATTACTTATTATTCTGTATTTTTCATTTATGGCATACCTTTATGACTTCCATTATGGGTAAATGCGATAATTTCATTTTAGGAAGTGTGGACTACCGCCCCCTCAAAGTGATTTGAATCTTTAATGCCATATGTGAGATGTGTAAGGGATGGAGTAAATGATATAATATATGATATTATAATGTAATTATTATACACCTTTATATAATTATGAATTTATTCCATTAAATACGAAATAGAAATGAAAGTAGCGTTCATGCGTACATACGGCTTACTGTCTCCATGAACGGTGCATTTCATTTCTTACCTCTAAATGTTATGTAATATTATAAATGAATTTATATAATGGATATATATGATATATATGATATCTACATCATGAATATAATTCTGGATATAATGGATATTTTACCACATTAACAACTTGTAATTATAAGATGTTTATTTTTGACTAAAGTACCAAAGATCGACAAAATGACCGTTATTAACATAAATAATTACATAATGTTCATAAAAAGGTAATAAGTGATATAAAATGAATAATGAACTTGAAAAAGGTTCTTAAGAAAGTATACATTAACTCTACTTTATTATTCATGAGGTTAATGAATGATCGAGTCATGTCGGACACAAGGTAAGAGAACTTCTTAACCCAATTTCTGTTCTTTGGGTTAATCTCCTACATTCAAATTATGTCACGATATTATTATGTCCTATCTTGTATTTGTACTTTATTTTTGTTTAATTATAGTGAATACACATAATAGATCTATATTATTTAAAAAATGGTCTTTGTAAGGGACTTCGTCTCAATCTCCTTTCATAGAGGCATATTTTGTTTTATACACAACTTTCTTTTATACGGGGTATAAACCCCTTTTACTTTTACGTTTATTCAAAAGGAATATTTTTTATACGAATCGTTTTACTAAATGACAAAAGGGAATGTTTTTTTTTGTACGTATGCGGTGACAACGACTTCTCCATCACCGTGACCATTATTTATGTTTCAGCTTCCTCTACAAGCCATAACTTTTTTTAAATGAAAAATAAATACAAAGTATTAATTTTCTTTTATTTTGGTATTGAAAATTGTTTTCAAAGTGTTTTTATTATATCAATGTGTTGTATTGATATCTTGTGATTGAAATGTGTAAATTTTATGTTTCCTTTATGTATGTTTTATGTGATATGATTATGTTATGGTTTATGATATGTTTAAACCTATTCATATGAGGAATGCATTGGAATTAATATGTGATGGTTGGAGCCAGCTATATCTCCTTGATGCATCGGTAGGTCTCATGAGACAAACTAGTGTCTTGGAACAAGGCCTTGAAAAAATATTATTTTTAGTCTTGGCAGGAGGCCTTGGTTACGGGGTTATGATAGTCTGGAATTTGGCATTCCCTCATTATGAAAGTGGTTATTGATATTGCATGTGATTATTAGACTAGTAGAATATCCATGTGAATGATTAAATGGCATTATTTCATTTTATTTTTCCATTTTATGCTGAACTTCAAGTTTAAAAGGCTTTTGTTTTAGTTATACATTGCCTTAAATGTTAATGATTATTTATGAAAGCTTCTGCTATATTGTTATCCTTATTGATCATCTAAGCTCACCCCTTCCAATGTTTTAATTTTTCTAGGATGTGAAGAAGTATATTATAAATGACCTACAGGGATAGTAAGAGGGGATATGAATATAATATGTTGTTATAGTTTTGTTTTACTTTATGATGTAATGTAAGACTTATGAATGTATCTAGTGTTTCCAAGGCTACTAAACTGATCGGTCTTTCGAGACTTGATCTTTAGTGATCATGCCAATGTTACCCAATAATGCATTGACTCTGGGTAACTGGGGCTGGGGCGTTACAGTTGTTATCAGAGGCAGTTTAGTACTAACCTTGGATGCTAGATTTAGATAAACTCTAATTAGAGCTCATAGCCCAAAAATAGACTTTGAGGATTAGTTTATAAGAACTTCCTTGAATTTTTGTAGTATAGATATTTTGTGAGTTTTCCGAGAAATACATCCCTGTCTGGATACGAGCAGGTAGAGGCGGCTCTAGCACAGATGTACCTAGGGGTAAAACCCGAAAACACCACTTTGATCTAGACTCGAACCGGAACTGGTGCACGATAATGGGGCTTGCTGCACTCTTAGTTACGACACTCCCGGGGGATATGCTTAGGATAATTCTCATTTTCTTTACAAACCATTATGAAGGGTTTATGAGTATATACTCTTCAAAGAAAACATTTTTATGATTATGGATTATATCCATAAATAGTTCAATTTATGTTAAGTGTTTTACAAATGTGGAATTATGTACTTTGATTCATAAACTAATCTAGTTTATGCCATTGTTTAGAAATGGCGCCTAGTGGAAGGAATGGAAACCGTATCAATGCACACACTCCATGTAGGGATTTCCCTCCTGCTCAAGATAATTATAGTGGAGCTGGTGATATAACTGGTGCTGATCAACTTATCACCACACTGGGACAAATCACTCAGGTTATTAATAATAACCTTACTCATATGGATCACCCTGATCCGCAACGTGGAGGATCAATGTGAGACCACATCATGAGGCAACAACCGCCAACATTTAATGGGGGTACAAATCCATTAGTAGCTGAGCAATGGATAAACTCCTTAGAGAAAATATTCCTTGCCGTGGGGAGTAGCAAAAGGGAGAAGGTTGTTATGGTAGTTTACCACCTCACTGAAGATGCCGATCAATGGTAGTCATTTATTCAAAACACAGAGGAAGATGAAGAAGTATCTGGTATTGAATGGAGGGAGTTTAAGGATATTTTCTTAGAAAAATACTTTCCACATGATCATTGAGCAGATATGGAAAGGCAATTTCTAAGTTTGAGACAAAAAGAGGATGAGAATGTCGCAAAGTATGAGGTCATCTTTACAAGGATAGAGAGGTATGCTACAGATTATATACGTATCCCAAGAATTAAGATTGACCGTTTCTTTGATGGGTTAAAACCATTTCTCCATCGAGCCTTAGTATCACAATATTTCTCATCGTACGAAGATATTGTCTCATGTGCTATCAAGACAGAAAAGGAATTCTCTAAATCATATGACAAAAAAGTAAAGCAAGAGAAGAAGAGAACAATGGAACAAGAGATAGATATATGGAAAAGGGTAAGGAAGGATTTTCCATTATGCAATAATTGTGGGAAGAATCACCCCGGTACTTTCTTAAAAGGAATGGGAGTTTGTTAGGAATGTGGAGAAAAAGGTCACCACACTCGTGATTGCAAGGTAAAGAAAAAGGCTATCAATTTTGAATGCTACAATTGTAGGGAAATGGGGAATTATGAAAATTAATGTCCAAAGCATCAGGGAAACATACCTCAGAAAAGGCCAAGGGATCAAGGAAAATCTTACACTGTTACTACAGTTGAAGTGGAATAATTAATGTATTGGTGCTTTTGGACTCAAGGATTATATTCTGGTTATAAAGAATAATGTGATATATATAAGGATTGTACTGTAGTAATTTTTGTTTTCATTAAGGTTTTAATATGATGAAGGTAATCATATTTTAGTATGTGACAATAAGAGAAACTTTACTTTGTTTGGGGAATCTGATGTTACAATTGATATTGGAATTTAGAGACCTTTTCGAGAAAGTCTGGACAGATGTATTTTGGATAACTATAATGGTTTGAATAGATTAAGTTGAACAATGGATAGTATTGTTTATGGTTAAAAAATTTATGAAGATTATTTTTGGAATATTATAATACTATAGTTTTAGGAAAAGGACAACCTGTAGGTTGGGGGATAACCCATCGCGTCGGACAAAGCTGTAGGAATCGAACCCACAACCATAGTACGATAGGCATTTATTACCTACCACTAGCCTACACAAGTCCCTGGTTATTACAAAATAGTTTTCCTAATCTAAATGGTATGTGTTAATATTTGGAACCTTGCATGATTAGGATAAATATAATATTTTTGAGTTCTATTATCTTTATGGGTGAAAGATGGGTTTGTGGTAAAAATTTATTAATGAATGAAAGTCTACATGACAAGTATTCTTAGTAAATCTCCTAAACAAATTCATCAACTTTATCAAAGGTAACATAAAACAAAAACATTGTCGGTTAACTTTTCCTACCGGGGAATCAATGATCATTTAACCAATCACAAGTTTGTGATTTTCTTGTAGTTAAATATCTCGAAACCATATTTTCTACAACTCTCCATCAGACCTTGATGGTTTTTTATTCCACCATATCCATATTTTCATAGAAACTTAGTATGGGCTATCTCGGGTGACCTTTGTACTTTTCTTTGTTTCTTTTAAGGTTATATTTTTATTAACCTTATTTCTGATGTGGGTTTTCCACAAAGGTATTTTCTACTTTCAACCTTTTATTTTAGAAGAACAATTTCAAATTGCGAGGATGAAATTTATTGAAGGAGGGGAGAATGTAACTCCCCAAGCTTCCACGGTACGCTTCTCTTTGAATAATACAATAGCGTGTGTTGTACGCAACTTCGAGTTCTAACACACACCACAACCAATCAAAGTAGCCGTTATGAATAGTAATACATACTTTTTGAAATTTTATAAATTTTATCTTTCAATATGGACTTCATTTTTGGATTCGGAATATAGAATTTAGCCTAGGGAGAAATTTTGGAAGTTTTTGGATAACTTTTATATTTTGATGAATAGTGAAAATTAATAAATTTTAATTAAAAAAACCATTTTTAATCAAAATAATGAATAGTAATAAATTATACTATTGAGTAGTTTTAAAGTATAATTAGAATACAATTTTACCATTTTATCCAATATTGGTCATTAGAATTAATTTCACTTTGAAATTGGACATAAACAATTGTCAATCTTTTGATTGATATTTTTTTTAAAAAGGTGACATGGATTGGTTTCCCAATCCATGCCAAGAGAATTTTATTAAAACAAAAAAGGGTCAAAGTACACACGAGGTGTAGTAAGCCTACACCATCAAAAACCAAAGTACATCCCACAGGAATGAATAATTAAACAACCTAGGCTGACAAGAACCAACCAAACACACTCCAACAAGAATATCCAACCCAGCATTCCAGAAAACCAGTCCCAAACCGTCCGAGCTATGAAATCCAGGTGGGACAAAATCTGTCAATAAGCTTTAAAAAAGAACAGGAACTCCAGCTCTAGCATCATGATCTCCCAACAATTTATTCTAGAAGAGAAAACCTGCTCCAAATCACGCTCACAAAACATGTCAAACTATGAAATGATTAAACAGATTCTCTATATAGCGCATGAGAAATAGATGAACATCCAAACATAGATGCTCAGACATTTGCCGATGCAAAAATATAGGGCATTCCTTCAAAACAGAATTGCAGAATCACAAGACTGAAGCTTCAAACAAAGACAACATGCATGCAGTTCATCAAAGTGAACAAGTCTCCTGAAAAACAGAAGAACAGAGATGAAACTAGCCAGATTCGATCAAACCCTTAGATAAGGCTCCTCAGAACATCCAAAGAAATCAACTAACTGTACCAACCAGGAGATCTTCAAGGAAATAAAAAACAGCATTTAAATTCCAAACATCCAAGATCAGCAGAAGACCACTAGTACGACTGATCAGAGAACTCCAACCGCATCAAGGATAGATAATCAGATTTAGAGGAACACAGATCATCTAGAATAGAAAAAATTTGTGACCAGTAAACTAGAAACAAAGACCACACAGAATGTCTATAAACAACAACATCAAGAAAGTGGTGCTTTCAACTTCAATTTCTCAAAGTAAATGAATTTCATAGCATTCTCGAATTGATCCTCATTGATAATCCCTTTTTGTCTCTCCTATTTCAACAAATCTTGTTGCTTTCTCGTATGAGGAAGCCACCCTTGCATTTCCTCTTCCGTGAATTGAAATGAGAAGTAATATAAAACAACGCTGGATTTCTCGCAAATTAGTTCTCTTTCCTCTTTTCCGGGGTAAACCATTTTATTAGCCTCAGTCGACCTAGTGGTGATGGTTATTTCCACTTGAGATTAATCCTTACGTCCTCTAGTCTTTTTTGGGTTCGGGGTGATGAAACCATCAACATCTACCACTGATTTTTTTCCTTTCCTAGCCATGGTTTTCAGATATTCTTCTTCTAATTATCCAGGCTTATCCACCTCTTCAGATGATAATCCACTGCAAACGGATCCATCTTTTTGAACCTTTTCAGCAACCTCTTGATCTGTGTTAATAGATCGAGCAGGACAGCCCATGTATTTCTTATACAATGAACAATCACCAAGATTTTGATTTTCTATGTTGAGCTGAAATCTTTTGATTGATATTGTTTTTTAAAAATACGCTACTTGTTTTGACAATGGGAATTAATTATAGAATTAATTAATGCAACTTATATGTTTGTAATTTTGCAAAATATATGTCATTTTTTAATTCAGAAGATAAATTATAGCTTAGTGTGAATTTTTGGTATTTTTCTGAAAAACATCGAATTTTGATGAATAGTGAAACCACTAAGTGGTAATTAAAAAACTAATTTTTCGTTTAAATGAAACTTTACCACTTCTATGAATTGAAATTTAAAAATCTGACATACATCATTGTCATTATGAAATAAAATGTGGTTCAATAGGATGAAAATAATTTTTGGTGAATAGTAACTTTTATGTTTTATTAATCGCGATTAAAGTTAATTAGTGAAATTTAAGGTAAAAATGATATTATAAAAATATGAAAATATATTGACACTTGTCCCACCCTTATTGGATGAGTCTTGGCTGACCGATACAATCCATGGGTCAACTTGGGGACCCCATGGAGCCACTTGGGTAAGAAAATGACATTAATAACTTTTTATTTAATGTAAAAAATAAAATTTTCACAAACATGTGTTGTTTTACTAAAACAATTATTACATGGGGTTATATAAGTTAACTGTTCAACTATAAATATCAATTGGAAAGATAAAAAGATTTAATAAATCTTGGTAATTTTTTTATAATTTTTAGACATTAAATAAATAAATTTATTTATCACACCATGATGATGCATCGATTACCTCATTAATTAATGATTTAAATAAAATGAAAAGATAATGTAAAATATAAAACATAAACTTTTCAAAAACCTATTGGATGATTATATTTAGAGCCTTAATCACCTTATCTTCTAAATATATAATTGTGGTACATTTGAAATCCGAAAATCATTTCATAATAATGTAACATTTCATGACTTTCCAAGAGTGTCCCTCCTTTCCTCTTATAAAAGGCCCCCACCTCTACCACCTTATTCACACAATCAAAGCCATGTTTCATGGACAACATTTGCCCAAATACTCTCTAAAAGTCCCTCTCTTACTCCTAGAAACCTCACTTTGGTCAGAAGTCTTCCCAAGGAAGCCTTTGGCTCAAATCAAAAAGAGTTACCCGATTTTAAGGTAATGTCTTCTCTTATGTTATTTTGTTTTATTTTTCTTCTCCAACCCCTTAAACTAGTTTTATTCCTTTATTTTGTTACAAAAAAAGTATCTTAAATATACTAGGATGTTTTTATGAGAATTATTTGATTTACACTTACACACACCTTCTTCTAATGGTTAAAGAACATACTGTTTCTGTGGGTGGAAAATTACTGCATCATGAAACGATGATTGTTCAATCTTCTTTTAAAACCACTAATTGTGGCCATTATGATGAAAATATTTTTATATATGATATATATTATGTTTATTTATTACTTATTATTCTTTATTTTTCATTTATTTAATACCTTTATAACTTCCATTATGTGTAAACGCGATAATTTTATTTTAGGAAGTGTGGACTATCGCCCCCTCAAAGTGATTTGAATCGTTAATTCCATATGTGGGATGTGTAAGCGATGTAGTAAATGATATTATATATTATATTATAATGGAATTATAATACACCTTTATATAATTATGATTTTATTCCATTAAATACGAAATAGGAATGAAAGTAGTGTTCATGCGTATGTATGGCTTACCGTCTCCATGAACGGTGCATATCATTTCTTACCTCCAAATGTTATGTAATATTATAAATGAATTTATATACTGGATATATATGATATATATGATATCTACATCATGAATATAATTCTGGATATAATGGATATTTTTCCACATGAACAACTTGTAATTATAACAAGTTTATTTTTGACTCAAGTACCAATGATCGACAAAACGTCCGTTATTAACTTAAATAATTACGTAATGTTTATATCAGGGTAATAAGTGATATAAAAGGAATAATGAACACGAAAAAGGTTCTTAATAAAGTATAAATTAACCCTAGTTTATTATTCAGGAGGTTTAAGAATGATTGAGTCAAGTCGGAAACATGGTAAGGGAACTTCTTATACCAATTTCTGTTCTTTGGGTTAATCTCCTACTTTCAAATTATGTCATGATATTATTATGTCCTATATTTTATTTGTACTTTATATATGTGTACTTATTGGGAATACACATAATAGATCAATTTTATTTAAAAATGATATTTTTAAGGTACTTCGTCTCAATCTCATTTCATTGAGGCATATTTTGTTTTGTACACAATATTCTTTTATACGGTGTATAAACCCCTATGTCTTTTACGTTTATTCAAAAAAAAAATTCTTTTTTATATGAAGCATTTTACTAAATGAAAAAAGGGAATTTTTTTTGTCGTATGTATGCGGTGACAATGACTTCTCCGCCTCCATGACCATTATTTGAGTTTCGGGTTCCTCTACAAGCCATAAATTTTTTTAAATAGAAAATAAATAAAAACTTTTAATTTTCTTTTATTTTGGTATTGAAACTAGTTTGGAAAGTGTTTTTATTATATCAATGTGTTGTACTGATATCTTGTGATTGAAATGTTGAAATTTTATGTTTCCTTTCTGCATGTTTTATGTGATACGATTATGTTATGGTTTATGATATGTTTAAACCTGTTCATATGAGGAATACATTGGACTTAATAATTGATGGGTGGAGCCCGCTATAGCTCCTCGATACATTGGTAGGTCTCATTAGACAAACTAGTGTCTTAGCATGAGGCATTGACAAAATCTTATTTGTAGTCTTGGTACGAGGCCTTGGCTACGGGGTTATGATAGTCTGGCATTATGCATTCCTTCATTATGAAAGTGGTTATTGATATTGCATGTGATTATTCGACTAGTAGAATAACCATGTGAATAAGAAAATGGAATTATATAATTTTATTTTTTCATATAATGCTGAAGTTAATGTTTAAATTGATTTTGTTTTAGTTATATGTTTCCTAAAATGTTAATGTTTATTTATGAATGCTTGCGCTATATTGTTATCCTTACTGAGCATCTGAGCTCACCCCTTCCAATGTTTTAATTTTTCCAGGATGTGAAGAAGTATATTTTGAATGACCTACAGGGATAGTATGAAGGGATATGAAGACAAGATGTTGTTGTAGTTTTGGTTTACCATATGATGTAATGTAAGACTTATTAATGTATCTAGTGTTTCCAAGGCTACTAAACTAATAGGTCTGTAGAGACTTGATCTTTAGTGATCATGCCAATGTTACGCAATAATGCACGGATTATGGGTAACTAGGGTCGGGGCGTTACAGCTTCAATATTTTCAACCATGCCATGAAAATTGAGACCTCCGTCCACTACCAAGAGTGTTAAGGTTCTCCAACCAACATAATGGAATTTTTTATTCCCACCATTATACCTAAGGATGTCAAAAATCATCATTTCCAGTAAATAAAGAACACCTTTAGAAATAACCCCAGAAGAGAGATCATATATAGGAATAGATTATAAAATATTTGTGATGTGGTTAATCTTTCCACTAAAAGGAAATTTTTTTTCCAATTTTCAATCATATGGGTCACATTAGATACAATCCCATAAAAATTATAAATCCTCATGTTTCCATGAAGGATTGTATCCCCATGGTAGTCATAGGGTATTTAATTCTTCTTAATTACCTTACATATCTCTAGATGTTTATTGCTTCAAATAACTATTTTATTAGAGAAAAAAATAAACTTTTATCAATATTTATGGTTTTACCACTCCACATTTTGTATTTCTTGTAAAATCTCATGATGTTGGACATATATTTATATTTTCCATTGATGAATTCCAAAATATCATTGAAAATAGAAGTTGAGAAATTCCTCATTTCCCATACCTTCCCACATAGAGACCCACATTTCCATCCGCCATATAAGAATTTAAGTTTCTACTAATAGAATATTAGGATATTAGAAAAAGAGTTGATGAAATAGGATCCCTGTGAATAAATCCATGAACTAATTTGAAAAAACTTAATTTTATTACCCTAAGAGAAATGGAAATCAATGTAAATTCTTACCTATAATGGAATTTATAATTTCAAAAATGTAAAATAATGTTTTAAAAACTATTCTTTGTGACTAATAATATTTTCCACATCCAATGATATATTTTCATTTTCAAGAAGGACAAATTTTATGGGTTGAGTGGGAAACCTCATTCTAGAAACTAGATATAAAAATCTATTATAAGAAATAAGACTATCAAATTCAAAGTGTAAAAAATCACTAACTAGAAGAGTAACAAATAAACAATACATTGTTTATATACAGGATCCAACCCCTCTTCCTCGTAACTAATAATCTATTGTCTATTCATGAGAAAATCTATTATTTTGAAATTGTAAATCAATTAACCCAATTATAATAAACAATAAAATAAGCTAATATACCTTCAAATTTCAAACATATAGAAACTGAAGGTTGGTGTGTTCACTGATCACCATCTTTGACCATCCCCTAGAGGGTGGAGACTTTATGGTCAATCCATGTGCAAAGTAATATTAAAAATGTATTAGGATTTTTAACTGATTATAGGTCAAAAATGTTATAAATGAAAAAAATATGGTTTAAAATAGTTGGAAATATAATGGTTTTTCGTTTTCCACTAGTTAGATTTATATAGCCTAATTCCTTGACTTAATAAAAAAATCTCCCAAAATTAGTGTAAATAAACACCCATACATTCATTCCTATTTATTCCTCTAAATAATTGTATCTTTTTAGGTTATGAATTTTAATGGAAATTTAAATTTGTGATTCATATGAGGGGTTTGTTAGGAAACTAATATTAAAATATAAATTTTGTGTGTTTTATCGCCCATATGAGGTGTTTTTTCTATCAAAATATGCATGAATAGTTACTTAGGATGTTAGGTGAGTGTTGGTGAATGGTCAACATGGCCTTACTGCTAAAATTTTAGTTACATGCAGCCTTCATAGTGAAATAACATATGAAGTGGTGTGGTGTCCATTGTTGAGGAAGACCAATACATATCTCTGAAATAATTTACCATAGATAGGTAAAGGTGTCTAAATGGTTGGTCCTATCTTTTGAGGGACAACTATGCTACATTTAAGGAGGCCATGTCAAATTGAGGCCTAGTAAGGAGACTGCATCATATCCATAAAGGGATACATTGTGAAGTCTCTGGGGGTCAAGTATCTAGGTTCTTCTCAGGGATGGTTGTTTCATATATATTTTCTCTAGGAAATTTCAAGATTATGGTGGCCATCCCATGCTCCATAACACCAATAATTTCACTATAGGGATTCTTCAGGTGAGATACATGCATCGTGACCCCTATGGAAAAATAATAATGTTTCCCTATCCAGTTTTTTTAGTGGGGTAGACTGATGATTTACCCATTATTCATTCCTTTGATTTTTAAAGAATTATATAGTGATTATCATGGTTTATGGATCCCCTACCCATGATCCCTCCTTTGATCCCCCTTATAGGGGTGTGTTTTTTTGGCGATTTTATATAATATTGATGTATATATATCCACTATTATTATTTCATTCTTATTTCCCATTTATAGACACTGATTTTTAATTATTTTTATTGTGGTATCAGATATAATTCTACTAGATCAAGCTGGAATTAGACAATGATAATGGGGATTTTTTTATCATGGCTGTAAAACTTCCTAAGACTATTCCTTCTTTCCATTTTAGTTGAGGTACATCACCCAGTGGATTTCCATATGGGTTCTTCAAAAATTCAATGAAATTATCCATTAAATTATGTGTAACTATTGAATATTTTTTCTTATGTTTGGGTGCATGTAAAGAGTGGGCCCCACCCCATTTTTTGTGGTTTCTATAAGAAAATAATGCTCATTAGGTTTTATGTGTTTATTAAATTTTTTAATTAATTTGATAATTCATTGTAAATAGATATGATTACTTTGATTGAATGTTTTGGCATGATAATTGGCATTGTGTGGATGTGTGATGGCCTATTTGACATAGAAAATCATGGGCGAGAGTTGATGAGATAATTTAATGAGAATAACTCAAAAAAAGGTAGATGATCCCTTGAGAATACCACTTTGGTATATTAATTTTACTTATAGGTCATTTATTAATTTATCTCCCCCATGCGATAAATTTTCATTTTTTACATTAAATTGGTTTTTTAATTAAAATAAAATGAAAATACATGAATAAACAAGGTGTTAAGGTCTATAAAGTATAATTGAGAACTAGTTTAGTAGTTTATCTATTTATTAGTGATTCCTTCATTATAAAATTGTGTTTTTATATGTTTGTAACCTCATGTGTGATAATTTAATGAATTATGTAACACCCCAAGTTTCCACGGTACGTTTCCCTTCGAATAATGCGATAGCGTGTGTTGTACGCAACCTCGAGTTCTAACACACACCACAACTAATTAAACTAGCCGTTGTGAATAGTAATACCTACTTTTTGAAATCATATATATTTTATATTTCAAAATGGACTTCATTTTTGGATTCGGAATATTGAAATTAGCCTAGGGTGAAATTTTGGTACTTTTCGGATAACTTTTATATTTTGATGAAAAGTGAAAATTACTAAATTTTAATTAAAAACTACTTTTTTAATCAAAATAATTAATATTGATAAATTATGAATTTGAGTGGTTTTAAAGTATATTTAGAATATATTTTTACAATTTAATATAATGTTTGTCATTGGACATAATTTTACAATTAAACCGAACATAAACAAGTGTCAATCTTTTGATAGTTATTATCTCTTAAAAACACGCTTTTTGTTTTGACAGCGGGAATTAATTTTAAATTAATTTCCGCCACTTCTGTGTTTTGAATTTAGGAAAATGGATTCCATATTTGGAATCAGGATGTTCAAATTGTGTAAATAGGTAACTTTTATTTTTAGACATTTTGAATAATTACTGTGGTAAATATTTTATTTACCATGGTTAAGGGTAAATCCGGTAAATAAGGGTTAAAAAATAATATTATAATAATACTAAATTACCCTAAAACGTGTCTTAACCCTATTGGTTGATACATGGTCGACCATGGGCATTTTTGGGTCTATTTTGGGACCCAATGGATCCACTTGTAAGTGATAATGACACTTTATTTTAATTAAGTTAAAATGAATACAAAAATGACACAAGCATATATCTTTTAGAAAAACAATTGTTACATAGGGTTATATATGTTGGATTTTAGATTATAAATATTCATTAGAAATCTAAAACGATTTCCTACATAATGATATTTTATTTATAATTTTTAGACATTAAATAAGTTAATTTATATATGACACAATGATGATACAGTAATTACTATAATAGTGAAAAATCAAAATAATTGATATTAAAAAAACTCAAATAAATATAATATGAAACTTTTAATGAATTAAAATAATTTTCTAGGATAATAGGATATATTAGTATTGATTTAATTGACTTTTTTCGAAGTAATCAATCTGTTATGAGTTTCAAAAAAATCAACTATTGAATAGTGTCAAATTGACATAAAAGAGTTTTTAAAACAAATATTATATTATTAATTGATATTAAATTTATAAAAATCTAATGTTCGGCCAAGAGACTTATATCATGATAGGTTAATCATTAATGGACCACTTGGGGGTCGTTTGGATGTATATAGTAAGTTTATTAACAATATTATATAAAAATACAAAGAGACATTGTAAAAGTGAAACTAATTAACTTAGAGTTAATACTTAAAGATAAGGTTAATATAAGTACCCAAACCTGTCTAAATTCTATTTGTTGAGTTGTTTTCGACCCATCGCCACCTTAACCTTTGAACAGTCAACTTTTGAGCCATTGGAAACCAAATATGAATTTATTATAAACTAATATTTCTAGCTTTTCCAAAGGTGCCCCTCACCCCTCTTATAAAAGGGCACTCCTCCTTCCCATTTCTTCACACCTTCAAAGCCATTTGGTTCGGCCAAACTCTACCCAAATACTCTCCCAACATCCCTCACTACAACCTAGAGGCCTTAGTTTGATCAGAAAGACAACCTAAGGAGCCCTTTTGATCAAATCAAAAGGAAGAACCCGAAGAAGAGGTAATGATTTCACCACCCTTTTCTAAGTTCATTTCTTCTTCCACTTCTTCTTCCTTTGTTGTTACCATTCTAAAATAATAAATCCAGTATCATATATATATACTGTGATGTTATTATAAATATGGTACAACC
Organism: Viscum album; assembly: GCA_963277665.1. Taxonomy (NCBI): domain Eukaryota; kingdom Viridiplantae; phylum Streptophyta; class Magnoliopsida; order Santalales; family Viscaceae; genus Viscum; species Viscum album. Next base: position 1,264,450,598 of record OY728130.1, read on the forward strand.
ATATTCAGTATTCTATCCACCCTTTGAATAACATGTCACCATACGTGCGTACGTACTGCTTACCGTCTCCACGTCGTGGTGTAATTGTTATTCAATATAATATTATTTGGATTGGTATAATAATGATGTGTAACTCATGTAAATAATAAATATAACATGTTAACGATTCTTTATATATGATATACCATCCATTATATATTATTTTAATATCAAAAGAATGATATTGTCGCTCGTGCGTACGTACGGACTACCGTCTCCACGAACGCGATGAGATTCATTCTCCATCGTATCCATTCAAGTATAATTATCATTTGATGATTTAAAAAATGATTTTTAAGGACTTGATATCATTCTGGATATGAATAATATAAAACCTATCCTTTACAAACATGTCTTACGTAACAAAACATATAAAAGAAAACAAGTAAGTTAACACCCGAAACAACGATAATACTAAGATATTATTAAAAGATCATATATGATATCATATTAATGTATATGATTATTGCATAATTTAATAACAATTATTTCACCATTATACAGGAGGTTAACCTACCCCAACCAAGGAAAAGTACAAGGTAAGGATTTATTTCGCAATCTCTTCATTATCCGAGATTGTTTATACATAATTATCTACTGGGACCTTGTTATCATCCACGTCCATGTTTCTTCAAAATGTATTTCAAAACATTTCTAATATTTAAAATAATATCGGTTAAAGTCATTTATACCGTTGTTTGACTTTTTATAAGAGGTTTATAAGGGAATCTTTCTGTCGTTTTCCAAACAAGGTGCTTTTTAACCTTTTCGACAGAATTAAGATAAGAATGTTTTTTTAACTTATACGGCGGGTGCGGTTATTTTCCGCCGTTATAAAATCATCAAAGCTTCCCTTACAATCTTATAAGAACATTTTCAAGAAAATTTTTTATTTTATATGGCTCTTAAATGATTTCAAAAATAGAAAGAGATATTTCTCTAAAAAGTGTTTTAATTTCATCTATGTCAACATCCTTTGACGGATTTTACGCTTATTTGAAGTTGATTTATTATGATACAAAACTTCCATATTGTAATAAAGTTTTTTGATATGTTTGACTGTGGATGTGCCATTTATATAGCATTCATGGTTTATGAGTAAAGTATTGACATTTCGTATGCTATTTCCAAAAAGAACGTTTATGTTATATTTCAACCTTTACTTCATATAAATGTGTTGGACAAGTATGTTCCAGGTTGGGGACTGGTTAAAGTAAGCCCTCCAGGTTGGGGACTGGTAAAAGTAAGCCCTCCAGGTTAGGGACTGGTAAAAGTAAGCCCTCCGGTTTGGTCTCCGGTCATTAGAAGGACTCCGGGTTGGTGTCCGGTTATTAGAGGCACTCCGGGTTGGTGTCCGGTTATTAGAGGCACTCCGGGTTGGGTTCCGGTTACAGTTAGCCCCAAGGTCTTGGGATGGGGCCTTGACAAAGAAATTAAAGTTCAGCATTATGCATTCCAACATTATGAAAGTGGTTTTTTTGATTTTTTTTCATGTGATTATTCGATTAGTAGAATATCCATGTGAATAAGTAAATGGAATTATTTCATTTTACTCTTGCCATTCTATGTTGAAGTTCAAGTTTAAAAGGCTTTTGTTTTAGTAATGCATTTCCTTAAATGTTTATGCTTATTTTGAATGTTCCGCTATATTTTTATCCTTACTGGGCATTTGAGCTCACCTCTTTTCTATGGTTTATTTTTCCCAGGATGTGAAGAAGTAAGTTATGAAAGACCTGCAGGGATATTATGAGGGGATAATAGTGTGGACTGTAGAGACATTATGTTGTTGTAGTGGTTTTTCAATTTATGATGTAATGTAAAACTTATGAATATATCTAGTGTTTCCAAGGCTACTAAACCAATCGGTCTTTCTAGATTTGATCTTTCTTGTGATCATGCCAATGTTATGTAATTAATGCACCGACTCTGGGTAATTGGGGTCGGGGCGTTACAAATTAAGTGATTGTGGTGGACATAGATAGGTGCCCTTAGTTCTCATGAGTATGCATGTGAGAAGAAATAGAATAGTCAACCTCAGTATTTTTATAGGGTGAGTGTTCCTCCCCCGCTAGTTTGTGATCACTTAGTTAGGTAGACCCTTGTTGGATTGATGACAAATTTGGTGAGTGGACTAACCTAGGGTGACTCGGTACATGATATATGTATTATTTAATCTTCTAAGAGTAGTGCTATTGGGGATTATCCTATGATTCTAGGGAGTTCATGACCTGATTTGGATGGCGCCAAGGGTTGTTACACCCTATGAGTGATTCTCTTGGCTTGAGAGTCAAGATTTATATTGATGATCCCTTATAGGGCGTACGTATAATGATGGGTGATCATTTGATGTATATTGTATGATTATGTGTCTATATGACTCTATGTTTTTGGATTAATTTGTTATTTATGGTTGTGTTTAATTAATTTCATATACTCAAATTTTTTAATGAATTATTTTTTTTGTTTTTTATTTCTTCGTACTCTTATATGTGGGTATAGTCTCTCCACGATGATAACTTTGACGCTCTCTTCTATTCGTAATACTCTATCATATGAGGTGGTGTGCTTGAGTTCACATTGTGACCGTCGTTCTGGGTACCATTCGAGTGGTCCAATTAGGGAAAATTACAAATCCAAGCTAATTTATTAGGTACTTCTTCTCAAATTATATTTCATTATTCCCTACAAAAAGTTTGTGATGTTTTCTGGTGCTCTTTTTTATGATTAGAGAAGCTATTTTTTAGGGTAAAGGTCTCAAATATATTCTATTCCTCTATAGTGTATAATTTATTCTAATTCATATTCCATCCAATATGAAATTTTTTTATGATTCATTTTTTAAAATTAATCATTGTAGTATTAATAAGATATCATTTTTCCCACTCAATATACCACCTTCTTAAGTCATAATAATGATAAAACATTTCTACCACCATAAAAATCCATTATGTAAATATATGATCTATATATGGTTAATATTATAGATATATTATTTATAAAATGGTATTTTTTATAAGTATTACTATAACATATCTTGGGAAACCACTATCATATACCTAGTAGATTAAACTCAATTTTTTCATAATTGAACCTTTTTTATCAAAAGAGACAAACCTAAAAGTTTCCCTTTAATAAATATTTTTATCCCTAATTACTATCAAATATGATTGAAATATACACTAAATTTTTAGTGGGGTTTTTCTGTCATTTATTTTGTCTCATAACGTTTAAAAACGTTATAACCAATTTATACATCCTATTAATATCCTTATATGATGAAATTTTCTTACGCTACTATTTTATTATCATCTTATTGATAATAATAATTAATATTTCTATATGAACATCAAATTTCATATTTTATTAATGGATAATAACCTAGATATACTTTTTATTATATTAAATGAATAAATATTGATATTATATATGTCCATTATTTCTATATAGATAATTATTTTTTATTTATATGTGATTTTGTATAATGATCCTTAAAATAAAATTATGTATCGTATTGATTAGAAACATTATTTATATGATGGATTCATTGGATTTATTTTTTTAAAGGTGGGGCCAAAAATTATATAGACCCTTGATTCATTGGTCGGTCTCAATAGAAAGACTAGTTTGGAAATTTTAGTGTATGCTTACCCATTTATGGATGATGTCTTGGAGAGGCCTTGACAGTATGGCCTATTGTTTTCCGTGTTGTTATGTATTTACATTTTTATGTCACCCATGGTTATATTATTCCCATGTTGTTAATTATATTGAATTTTTTGGATATTTATTCTTCTTATAGTATGTATGTATAATTTATTTTATGATAACTTCTTTGGTATGATACCCCTTACTGAGCATTTATGTTCACACCATTAATTTATTTTCTCATTTCCAAGGAAATCATGAATGTAAATACACGTCACATGAGGACAAGTGATGATAATTAATAATGTTGGATGTATTTTGTTAGTTTATTTTAAGTTCCAAATATTATGTAATGTTATGTATTTCTCTATTATTATATTATTAATAAATAATTGGATATTTTGTACTATGATCTTATGTATTATATACCATTATAAAAAAATATTCACTAGCTCTGGGTGACCAAATTTAGGGTTATTACATTTTGGATTAATATTCTTTTAATTGTGAAAATTGAATTTTTTTTTTAATTATTTATTTCTTTACATGTGGATTTGTAGGGTATAATAAAGGGTATCTTGGACTCAAAGGAAAAATCAATTGAGACAAAGACATTGAGAGAGTTGTGAATAAGAAAAGGGATATATCAATGATTTAGATATCGATAGTTCCAAATTATATAATTGGAGAGATAAAATTATAAAAATAGAGGATAAAGTTATAAAGGCAATGAAGTGATTAATAATGACAAATAAAAAAGAAGGAGATTTGGCTTGGGATTTTTGTATTATGCGGTGTTGAAGATTTATGTTTACTAAAGAATATAAAGACTTGGTGAGATATTTCCTAACTTCTTTCAATTTTATTATTCTAGTGTATCCTTGTACTCTTATGGTTATGATTTTTTCCATGTTTGATTTATGATGTGATGTATTTATAGATTATGTTTATTTTGTGAAACATTGTCTCCAATTTTCATTAATAAATAGTTGTTTGTGACTAATAATTAAGGATGTTTGATCTACATAGATATAAACCACATTAGTAATGTTTTTGTATCTTTTTTTTATCTTCTCTATTAATGGGAATTATTTCCTTAATATCACATATAATCTTAAAATTATTTTCATAAAAATTGAACTAATGATTCTATAGTTTATTTTAGAGGGTGTTATAATTATCTATCATCTATTACAATATTCAAAATTGGGTTCATATCAATATTAATCCAATATTACATCCACCAAGCATGATATTGAGAAATTTAATGGAATTAATGTTTTTAATTTCTATAGAATTAGGATGAGATCTCTTCTAATCCCATCTAGACTTGAATATTCCCTATATAGACCTATAAAAGTATGTAGTAGTCCCTAGAGGGGAACCAACCTATATAGAAGTGTCCTAGTAGGTGTTTAATAAGGCCAAAAATGATATAACTATCTCTCAATAAAACAAATTCAATATGTAAGTTTCTAGTGAACCTGGTGTTGTTAAAATTTAGCATAAATAAGAGTCTTTATACATATCAAATTTATTTTAGGTATGAGGAAAAAAATAAAAAGTTTTATAAATTTAATAAATTCATTAAACAATCATATGGAACCATTTGCATGAGTTCAATAAAATAATAGTTTTCCTTAAATATAAAAATATAAAATTAGAAGACTTTTATTTCTCAATTACTTTTCTATAATATCTAGAATAGTCTTTCATGCATGACAAGGAGACAAAGGTAAAGAAATTTTGACTCTAGAGGATGTATAAAAACCTTACACCCGGAAGAGATTCAAATTAAGTAAGAAAAAATACTAGAGGGTGAGGAGTTGATAACTAGGGTATAGTCTGAAAAAATATATAATAATAAAAACAAAATAAGAAATGAAATTATTCATATAAAGGGACCCCCTATAAAGGGTATATATACTCTCTCAATTGGAATTAAAAGATAGATTTCCCCAATATAAATAGTTTTAATTCTTAAATATAATAGTTTTGTGATAATCTATCATTATCTACTGAAATATTATATGATAGTTTAATGTTATAAAATATTGTTAGTTTTAACATAATCAGTTAATGGGTAATTGATTCTAAATATTTTTCAATTAATGTCTGGAAAAATATTTGTTCATAATAATGGATGATATGGGAGTGGGAAATGAAATATTTGGAAAAAATATAAGATCCTGGGTATAGTGGATATAAATATCTAGACCCATGATCAGTCTATCAAAATGATAAATATTGTAATATATATTCCTTGGAAAATATGAAATATAATTTATTTAGTTATGATTGATAGGGATGGTTACTCCTTTAATATATATTCATGGTTCATTAGGATTGTTAAAGGCCCTACCACTATGATGTTGGGAAATATTATGAATGGTTTATATGCCATAATGTTATATACATAAACAGGAGATCATCCAACTGTCAATGTTTTCATTCAAAATCACACTCTCGTGTTGTATCAAATGTTTCTCCATTTTAGTGAGAGAAGATTAATTGTGAAATAAATACATGGGTTTTTGAAATATTCATCAAATAAATTAGCTACAAACGCTGTATTTTTTGGAAAATAAAACTGGTTTTTTTTTAATATCCAATTAGTTTCTAAAATATGGTTTGAAAAATTGCCACTCAACTGTTTGGAATACAAATAGAGTTTTATAACATAGATTAGTAATTTATTTCCTTTCCATTATTGATTATTTCTCTACAAATTTGTGAATTTATATTTTTAAAAATACACCTGAAATATCTAAATGTTCTGAAGACTATAAATATATTGTTGAGAACCAAATAAGAAGTAAAGTTAAAATAGATTGGCTAGATAATGGGTAGGTGTATTTATCTATTTAATTTATATATTTGTTAATATATAAGGAGTAAAAATTAATGATATTTTTAAAAATAAACCCCAATATAAAGGGATACAAAAATGAATTAATATAACTATACATGAATAGGCATGGAGTATAATTTTCTATTTTGATTTTCTAAAATATTTTCATCGAAGGATTTTTGTATTTGTTGTACACATTATTAATAAGTTTCATTCATCTATATTAAATTTTAATACCATAAATTTAATATGGATTGTAAAATCAATAAATAATGACTATTTTAGAATTTTTGGGTATGCTACCTATTCATATGGAAAAATGATAAGTTCGAACCTAGGGATGTTAAATGTTTGTTTATTGGATATCTTTATGGGGATAAATTTTATAATAAATGGTTTAACCATATTATTTCACTTAAAAGTATAATAAGTAGATATGATACAATTGATGAACCTAAATTATATAGAACCCAAATTTTACCAAAAAAATAACAAGAATTGGAAGATATTGGGTCTATCTAGGTGGGGAAGGGGCCTCTAGCTTCATTTAAACCATGTAATGATGAAACACATAGACAAGAATCAAATCTAGAACATTTTCTTGATCAAGGTGGTGAATATGACAATAATATGGGTAGGGATAGAGTTAGAATGAAACTCAGACCTCATAAAATATATGGTCAAGTTGATTTGATAAATTTTTCATTTTCATTAGCTGAGGATATCTGTGAGTCTTGTCCTAGTACCCCCAAATAAGATATATAAGGTAAATATTCTAAGTAATAAGTATAAGTTAGTGATAAGAATATATAATCCTTGAAAAATAAATACTCATTTAATTTGGTCTATAAACCTTCCCATGATAACATAATAGGGTAAAAAAGGCGTTAAAATAAAAGTAGAGTCTTTGAGGAAAGAGAGAGTCAGGTATAGATCCAGATAGTTGCACATGGGTTTATTCATGTAAAGCGATTTCATCACATTAATGTATTTTATCCAATGATTGAACAAAGAACCATTAGATTTTTCTTTAAATACATTATTACATGTGACCTTCATTTAGATAAATTTAATTTCAATAAAACATATTTTCATGGTTACATAGAGGATTGTATTAGTATGAAGCCTCCAAAATTATATCTTAATCAAAAGGATGATAAAATGTTAAAATTACAATAAAGTAAATTTATGGTCTAGAATAATCATTTAGACTATGGTGTAAAACATTTTACACATATATAATGATAATTTATTTTAATGTAATATCATAATATGGTTGAATTTATTTAAAATATTATAATAATTAATGTATTTGGGGTGGCACATGGGTGGTAAACCCTGTAATCCAACATCCAAAATAATATGGTTCAAAATGGGGAAGGAGAGAATTTTCAAGATATTATAGAAGGTACTATAGTGGTCAAACTATTAACCCTATTAGGGAATATTGGGAATATATTAGGTTCTCTAGGACACCATCGGTCTTCGGTCCACCTTAGGGCTTTGGGCTATGGTCTTTAGGTCCACAAGGCCTCTATTAATTGAATTTGATAGGTCATAACACACAAAATCAGTCTCCATAAGGGGATAAAAACAATTATAAACCACAATATAATAGCTAATTGGATTGGAAATGAAGATAGGGTATGGAAACCACCATCGATACCAGGAACCGCACAACTCTTCATGGGTATGTTTTAGTTGATCGGGTATATGAGGTGGGGATATAGGATGAAAAATGAATAACTTTTTTCGAGGTGTAGTTCTACTGATGTAGGGTATTTGGGCCTTGGGGTAATGAAATGGAACATATGTCTCTAACTCTACAGGTCAAGTAAGGGTTCCCTCTCAGACCAGTTAAAAATAAGGTTATCTAAAAATAAATAAAAATATAATGCCTTCAAGACATTCAATAATGATATATGGATGATATATTTTCTACCATATGCTAATAATATATTTATTCTTGTGTAAATATGGTCTATATTAAGTATGTAGATTAACATCATAAGAAATAATTTAAAATAAAATATTTGTGTTCAATAAATGCAAACCTGGTATATACAATATGAGGGATAAACAACATGAAACAATATTTATAATAAGAAAATTAACTTAGATATAAGGATAAAAGGTGAAGGAATAATGAAAAATATATATTTACTACTTTAGGTAAAAATTTTAAAATTTTAAATGTTATTCATAAACTATATATTGTGATAAATGTGTTATTAAAATTCCACATGATAAATTTTTTTCAAGTATTATGTATTCTATAATTTTTACATGTCTAAACATGGATTATTTTGTTATTATTATTAACAATTACATTTAATACCCATGAAATAAAAATTTAAATGCATTAATATGATACTAAAATATGTGGTTATGGGTTGGTTTTTATTATAGTAAAAATAATGAAGTAGATATCCAATATTGATTTTATTCAGATTATATAGAAAAATAGGCATAAGATCGTCAGTAGATTGTTTTTCATTTATTTATTCGGGAGGAAAAAATACGAAAATATAATATGGAATTTTCTATGGATTTTTCCAAAATAGATGTAGAGTGTATAATTTTTTACAAAAGAAAGTAAAGGGGCCTTATTTCTTAAAGAACAATGAGAGAGATTGGGTTGTTTAATTATAATGTATCTATTTATTTAGAAAACCCAAGTTCTATTAACTTATTAGATAATAAAATATTCCATGGTATAATTAATTTAGATATTCTACAATATTTAATAAGATAAATAATATAAACCATATTGTTTTTATGGGATGAAATAGGAATTGGGTAAAACTCTAATAATATGTTAACAATATCATTACCTAATTGAAAATTTAGGATCCTTCTAAATTTGCTTCATACATTAATGGTGAATTGACTCCCACATTTGGATTAATGGAATAGACCCACAAAAATATGTACATTTCATGTCAGGGTTTTGAGAAAATGTTTGATTTTTATTTTTGGTGTTTAAAGTTTTTATTTATTTTTTAATTTGGAGTATGTTCAATAGGTTTATTGAATATATTCTGTCAAAATTTTAACATGAATGATTGTTGGTCAAATATAAATTTTGATTTATGGAAAATGTTTAAGATATTAAATTTAAATATTCTAGAACATTATCTATATTTTATTATTATTCATCGATATATGTGTTGTGTTAAAATTAAATTTTATTTCATTTTTCACATTAAAAATGAAAATGATACCTACTAAATTTAGTAAAATATTTCTCAAAATCCAAAATGAAAAGGGATAGAATGTGTATTGCTTGGCAGGGGTTCTATTTTAATTTACATTTTAATTTTTTGATAAAGGGGAATTAAACATGTCTTGTACCCCATAGAGACATTATATCTACGATATAGGTAAATCAAGATCATGTGATCCTTGTTTTTTCAATATGAATTTATTTTGACATGTGGATAGACATACATCACATGGTTTTTTGAATTTGAACTATTATATGATGTTTTTAGGGGTATATATAAATATATTTAAAAGTCATGTTTTGTGGATGCAATGACAATATAATCTATGTTCCATGTTCGAGTGTCTCTTGAATTCATGCTCGGGAGGGATTGTGTTTGCATTATGAACCACATACCATTAAATTCCCATTTTTTGGACCATAGTTTTATGATGTACAATGATGAATTTTTATAACATCTTAAATTGAGGGTTTTATTTATTAAAAAACTCATTTTATTTTATTCATTCACCATACTATCCATGTGTATGATTAAAATTCATTTGGTTTTTTCAATTAAATTAATTTTATTCAGATTTTTTGGAAAAAAATAAGTTTTTTATTGGTGGATTATCAATGACTAATAAAGGGGATATACAAATCGAAGGAATAATCAATCATGACCAAGATAGAGATATAGAGAGAGAGAGAGAGAGAGAGTGTGTGTGTGTGTGTGTGTGTGTGTGTGTGTGTGTGATAGAGATGCAGATATGCCTACAATAGGATAACTATCAATAATCCATTGATCCATAGTTATAGATCCCAAGATCGGATACCTAAATGGAGGAAGGGTAGGTGAAACATCTTACGGTTGATAATTATGGAAGGAAAATAAATGAATAAGTATAGAGACATGACTGCAACTTTAGGTGGAACATGATGTGAGGGATCTTGGTTTATTGAAGAAGCTCAAGGCCGGGTGAGATCTTTCCTAACATGATTCAGCTTCATTCTCATGTCACTTATACATATTATACTTTTATCAGCAATACAAATATTGTCTATCAGTGATAAAATGTAATAAAATGATATCCCTTTTAAAAGACCATATCTTTTATTAGTCCAAGTTTTATTAGAGATTTTTAGGGTTAATAAAAGCACCCTTTGTTCCTGGATTTTGTCCCTTCGGTTGATATGGACTCATTCCTAGAGTTGATGGATTTTATTTTTATCAATCTAGAGGGTTTTGTTTCCACACACCCAGATACCAAAATCAAAGACTTAGCATGGAAGTACCGGGCCAATCCAACTAGGCAGTCTATCTAGTGAGGTATGCATTTTTTGGGTATTCAGATTGTTTTTTCTATAGTTGCTTGTTTCCTTTGTATGGTCTAATGATTTTCCCCAAGTGGGATCTTTTGAAAATGAAATAAAAATTCACTTTGGTGGTGTGTGTTTGATGATATTTATTGATGTATAATATATATATATATATATATTTATTTATTTATTTAGATATATTATATATTAACTGTAATTACCTAATTCCAATAACCCATAGTCAGTGTCTTAATTTATTCGATTAGCATATATATAAAGGGTCAAATCCTAAAGGGCCAATCAGTTTAGAAGTTTTGGAGAACAAGATACATACATGATACCCATTTTAAATTAGAAATATGAAATAAAACAAATTTCACAGGAAAATAAAATTAACTACATATTTGAAAACTCATTCCAATATTTCTTCTTTATATCCTAAAGAAATGAAACAAAATATGTGTGAGCTCAAACACTCAATAAGAGTTAAGTACTGTAAGAATCTGATTTTTCTAGGAGGGAAGAACCTTTTATGTTTTAGTCTGGTTATTTATTTTGGACCTAATATGGATGCTTAATGAGATATTTGAAGTTTAAGTGGTGTTTAGGGCTTTTACTAAGCCTCAAGCCCCACCATTTGTCAAAAATGTGATGGGCTACAGGGTTTTTAGAAACCATGCAGGAAGGGACGCATGGTTATTCCTAACTATGCAGGTCCTTCCATAAGGGAAATATGGGATGCATGGATTTCCTTAAACATATTCCTCGATCCATACGCATGTTTGGTAGCTATGAAACTTTTAGTAGATGCATATATCATGGTTTTAACATGGTTAATCAAACCATGTGCCTGAAACTATGTGAGGTTCCTCCCTAGTTAGTGGGAGGTGCAATGTGGGAGCAAGGTTTGGCCATACAGTGTGACATAGTAGTTTTTTAAAAAAAATTATGATTTCACCATTAAAAATATATTAAACCTATCCCAATTTCTCTTTACTCATCTAGAAGATAGGAGGCCTTCATTTATCCTATTAGTGATCTCAAAGTACCCTCTTTATAGTTTTTAATCTCATTTCATTATACAAGATTTTATTCAAGAACCATTGGTATTGTTGGATTCCTATAGGTAAGATATTTAATCCATAGTCTCATTTCATTATCCTTCATCTTATCAATTTTGATATTTTGATGTAAGATCATATGCCATATTTTGAAGACATTTATTGGTATGTCCATTTTCTTCTGATCAAGGCCAAACTAAGGGATGATACTATACAAGGAGAGTGTTATCGTCTAGAGGTAGGTTTTATATGACTCATCCCACAAATTATACCCATTTTATAAATAGTTTTTTTGTGTTCAAGATGGTATCACTAGGATTTTCTTATTAAATTCATATTCCAATATTATGGTCGTTATAATTGTATTCTAAGACCCTTTTTATATAATTCCTTTACATCATTGGTTCTTCTAACCGTAACATATTACACCTCATGTAAGACATGAATTCTTTTATACCTTTGTAACCCATTATGGGTTGAACTATGTCACTTTTCAGGTGGGCTAGACTTGACCTTATAAAAGGAATGTTTATTAATCAAATAAGTGAATTATCAAGGGTTATCAAATGTATAGAATCACTTGAAACTTCTATGTTAAGTGTTTCAAATTAATAAATGAACCTTTAAACTAGTAAATGGATAGTATATTTATATATATATATATTACTTTTCCTAGTTAATTTTAATTGAATGGTAATTGGATTCATGTACTTATACTACCTTTTCATGATTGTGAAAGGTAAATTAATAGACCTAATAATTGAATATGGAATGAAAGTAATAAATGGTTTCATGTGCAATTGTTCATTGTCACCTTGTGTGAAAGGAAATAGAATGAGCCTTATGGATTAATAAAATTCACGAGTATTACATGGATTGGATTAAATAATGAGTCATGCATAAGGTTCCTATTTCATATGAACCTTTTTACTTTTATAAGAATGCTCATACTTGATTCAGCCTTGGATTCCTAAGGGAATGAATTGAGCACTCAGAGAAATCCAATTCGATTAAAAGAGCCCAGGGGGAAACCCACCTTGGAACATAGTTCAGATCTACTAGTGGATGCTCAAAATGAAATAATATGATCCCTTAACTGTGTTTTAGATATTATGATTCCTTGGATACGCTCCTTGGAACATTATTGATGTCTTTTAAGAGGCGGATCCATGGATTCACCCCATTAAGACCACTCATTTTTAGCTAGTTCTTACCTTGTACGAGATCCTTGGACTCACTTATAATTATTTATAGTGTAAGGCCTTTGGGGATTCCCCTTGGATTACACTAAGACAATTTTTCTAGACTGCATGTTATTACTGAGTTGGATCGACCCTTGAGGTCAAGAATTCCTTTGTTATTACCTTGGACCCACTTCATTATTATCATCATTACAGGAATCCTTGTTTATAATATGGATCATATTTATTTTTCTCCATAATGTATAGTATAGATCACACTTATTATAAGATGGAACATAAATAATTAAACGAAATATATTCAGACACCAACTGTAGATGAAGTAGGTATGGGCTGTTTACATTACTATAACATCCTTACTTCCATATATATTTATATACCTACACACTATTATAGTTTATATACATGGAAAATTTTTATTAGAAATCATTTTTGGTGTCCTACTGAGATTTATATCACATAATATTAAATAATCCATTGGTACCCAAGTATATTATAAGTATAGAGGTGTTAATAAGTAGAAATATCTCTCTTTGGACACTTGAATTGATTGCTTTCTTAGGATTGAGCTTGGTTGTAGATGAGAAAGCCATCATTCTTGTTACAAGATAGTTTTTTGATTCTTTTTTATTCTTTTTTATAGCATGTATTTTCTACATCCATGTAGGTCTATTTCCAGTGTTGTAGTGTCATGAAAAGATATCCTATTTTTTATATCATTAAGATTCCAATATATGAGATGATTATTAATTATTGTTGGATTCTTATTCCTATTTTCTACTTCTTATCCATTGGTATCAAGTTTGTGCAATTTATATTCTTATTATATATTCTATAATCAACTCAAACATGAGGTATTAGTATCCCCATAGACACACCTCAGGCCATCACTACTAGTCGATAGCCTCTGGATTACGGGGAGGCACGCTTGAGTCCATGTTTCCCACTAGTATGGAGACCTTTTAGTGGCACTCAGGTCAGGATGTCACAAAGATGTATCAAGGGTTTATTTTCTAAAGTTACTATTTTGAGACAATAAATAGGATATTGGGGATGCATTATAACTTATCTATAATCCATTGTTAGTATTTTCTAACCCAAGTTTAGGGTAAATACCATGTTTCTTAATATAAGATTTTATTTCTATATTTTTATTATTACAGTTAAAATAGTTCGTCCATTGGGTGACTCACATGCTATTATGTATAATTTGTTATTATTATTGATTATTTCATTTCATACTCTTCCCAATGGGAGGAGAGAAAGGAATCATCAATCATACATCATTATACGCCCCTAGAAATCATATTTCATGAATATTCCATTCCATATCGGTGCATTTCACAAATTACAATACTTTTTTTTCATGGGATAGTTGGGTGATCCTTGGTTGTTATATATTTCTATATTGCTAATATCTTTCACAAGTTAAGATAACTGGTTATTTAAAGTTTTAGTATCAATATAAATAGTTCTTTTTTATATAGGTTGATGGTCGAATCATAAATAGATGGTTTCAACCAATGTTATCTATATACCTCTAGTTTCATAAAATAGTCTTGGTTGCGATTGAGTGAATACCAGTTATAATTTATGAAGTGTATGGTATCTTATACATTGGAAGCATTAATTTACCAATTCAAGCCATATTATATTACTGATAACATTAAAAGGACGAATGTAGATGGGGTTAAATAGAAATTAAATGTGTGTCGATTTCAGGGATAAGTTCTATGGGATCTTATTGACAAGAAATAAAGATCCATTTTATTTAAACCTTCATATATATATATATATAAGAAAATGAAAACTAAAAATGAAAATATTGACTTATAAAAATGAAATGGTTTCCATTAAATGAAGAGGAAAATTGTAAATGGTCTTTCACCTACTGGAACCCCTATAAATTAAATATGAACATATACCAATACCATGTCCTTCTATGTGGTTATTTTGTGTCGTATACCATATATAGTGAGACCTTTTTATTATGATTTTATTCTATTATTTATTCTATTATAATCATATCTTTTTTTGAGTCGGGTTCTTGGCACATTTAAAGCTGTGACACCATGGAGTCCTCACATTGTGTGGAAGGAGGGTTGTAAAAACCACTCTCCAATGATAGTGGTCACTATGCCTCCAACCTTGCTTCTAGGGCTGCCACATGAGGCACTACCTTTTATCCCCAAACTTGGAACTAACACTTATCTTAGAAAGATATTCCTCCATATGATGCAGTATATGAAGGGTTCTCCATGACCTGTACCTACTATGGGTGATCTAACTCTTGAGTTCTAGAAGTAGTATCCTCCCATATTCTTGTGGGATAGTAGTATTTAGGCTATAGAGTCTTGGATGGAAGACATAATTTCTTACTCAAATAATATACAGATTCCTCTAAAGATAATGTTCATGTTTTCCACATTTACGCTTGATTATTTCATCAAACATTGGTGGGATGTGATTACTCAGGCTAGTTATTTCCACAGAATGGTCAAGTAGGACTTCTAGTATAACTTATATTATTACATCTTCCCTTGGACATTGAGAGATTATCGAGATAGGGATTTCGAGCACCTGAAGGATGGTTCTATGTTCATTATGGACTATTAAGTGTGTTCGACAGAGCTGCAACAGTTTGCAATGCTTCTAGCCATTGAGGATCTATAGTTACAGGGATATTTCTAATATGGGATCATGTATTCCATACACTCATAGGTGAATTTATATCACCTATATACTTTTTTTAATATTTTTAATCAACCTCTTGTCACTGAGCACATCATAAAATAATCCAACAGTTTCGGGAACATGGGTTCAATGTCAAGGAAGTACAGTAGTTATTCTAGTAAAAAGAAGCATCGCCTTGAGGTTTCTCATCATAGTAGTAGCCTTCAGAGTATATGTATTGGTATCACTATTATATGTTAACAGTATAGATGGTAGGGGAATCATAAGCCTTAATGTTATAGAAACCCTCTTGAGTGTCGTTCTTGTTATAGTATGGGTAATATTCATAGATTATGCTGAACCTTT
This sequence comes from Viscum album, assembly GCA_963277665.1. Classification (NCBI taxonomy): domain Eukaryota; kingdom Viridiplantae; phylum Streptophyta; class Magnoliopsida; order Santalales; family Viscaceae; genus Viscum; species Viscum album. Next base: position 1,264,466,958 of record OY728130.1, read on the forward strand.
CCACCTAATTTCTGTGAAAGAGGATCTACACCAGATCCACCTTCAAGTGTAGTGAATGTTTAGAGGTGTTTTGCGGGGAGTTGTAGTTGCACCAGCAAGATAGGATGAGTAGTAGGTCATTTCCATGGTATCCAAACTTTTGATTATCCTCACCAGCAGAGATAAACTTCTCAGGATAGTCTATCTATTGAAAATGGTCATGGATTAAGCCAGTTTCAAGCACTATAGTTGATACCCGAGGATCAAAGAGCTAGATTTACTACAACAAGAGGAAATAATATAGTATCCTCCACTATTGTTTCTTCTTTATTCAATATAGTTTCTTCTTACTCCTTTATCTATTTATCAGCAATGGAAATTATCAGGTTACAAATTTAGTACTTCTGTGGTTTCATGACCCTGGACACCCCATTGGGTGTGAGTTCAGAGAGAATACACCAATACCAGTACTTCATGCTTGAGGTAGGTAGTTATCCCTTCTTATGGGACCTCTTCGTACTTGAGATGATAGGTTTTGACCTCATTTTAATAATAGATTGGTTGGTTCCATATCACACTTATGTGGAGTTATATCATTCGAGGGTATCATTTACATCACCATAGAGAAATATTTATCCCCATAGGGGTGAGTGTAATGTCTTGGATAGTAGATATGGATATGAGAATCTTGTACTAGGTGGAGTTACCAACCATAATTATAGACTTTCCATAAAGGATCATGAAAAACTTCAGATATATTTTCCTCCAGTATTTGATCATTTTAGGGACATATTTCCCCATAATTTTTCAAGATTACCTCATGGGAGGGAGGTAGAGTTTATGATCGAACATGTTATAATATCATCTCCAATTTCTGTTCCTTTGTATAGGATGGAACCTATTCCTCCTACTCCAATGGCCCGAAGGCCTTCATTTTTTATTTATTATGATAAGCCACCTTTCAAGGGATGAGGTGGAACCCTATTACATGCCCGTAGGCCATATAGGAACCAATTCTCGTAGGCAAAAACATACCATACAACCTAGACTAACAACTTGGAACTACTCCTCCCTAGCATCTTCATCTTTGAAATCAGCTCTTCACCTCCGCATGCCTGTTCGGCTAGGCATTCCCATGCATGCACATGCTTATCCCAATGGCATGTGCCATACCCTCTCATTCTTGCAATCCATTTATCTCCTGCTGTGGTGAAAGCTCCTTTGCTCATCCTCCTGTAGAGCTTGTTCCTTGTAGTTTGGATTGGTTTGTATCTGCAGGTGACCCGAAGGCCATAGAATAGCTCGAAGGCCCAACTGACCCGAAGGCCTGGGTGCCCGAAGCCCAATGAAGGACTCGGGGACTAAATCTAATGCCCGAAGGCCCAAACAGGGGCATATCTCTGGCTGCTACAGTGTCAAACAGTGCCTGCTACAGTTCTTCCCGAAGGCCCAAATGGGGGCATACCTTGGGTATTCTTAACGATTGAGCTATTATCGTTCTATCAATAGGTGTGAATCCGACCTTCACACATACCTCATACAAATTTTCATTATAGTTATTTTTTTATGATTATCTCATTATGGGTTTTGGTTTTACAAACACACCCATCAATTTCATGGAGTTAATGAACTGAGTTTTTCATCCCTATATGTATTCCTTTTTTGTGGTTTTTGTGCATGGCATATTGGTATATTCTCATACACATTGAAATCTTAATAAACACCTTGATATCATTTTGAATACACTGAAAAATAACTAACTATATTCCATGTTTTCTAAGGATCCACATATGTATTAAAAAATTTCACTTATTGGATCATATTATCTCAGAATGAGGAGTGTCAATTGTACCATAGAAGGTGAGTGTTATTGTGTCATGTGAGTAGCCCAATTACATGTTTTATATACTTATTTTCTTGTGTATGAATGTATATTATAGAAATTTTATACCTGACTTTTCATTCCATGAAGCACCAATTTCTTGTTTGAAAAATATGGGTGTGATGTTCTTGTTATCATAAGCGTGCGGGAAATCCTTTCAAAAGATAAAAGTGGGGGCTTATCTAGGAACCTACTCTGATATTATATATCCAAGAAATAGATATACTTTTTTCAATGATGAATCATGCATCAGGATGGGTGTAATACTGAAGCATGAGGATAGAATCATTACATACAGATCTGAGTACTTGAGGCCTCATCAGATAAACTAAATGATGCATGACCTTATGCGAACATATTTTTTCTAGGCCTTGCAATGCTGGAGACTATATTTAATGGTTAAGTCGTTTTTGGTGTATACATACCACAAGAGGTTCATGTCTATCTTTACACAATGTTACTTGAAACTCAAAATGAGAATCTGGGTCGAATACCTTTAGTTTTTTGACATTAAACATTCCTATATGACTGGACAGGGAAAAATGTTAGTTGATACACTGAACCAGAAGACTCATGCATAGGCTGTGTAGGAATCCATTGAGGAATAGAAATTGATGGGGTCTTTTGGAGTTGTATATATAGTACAATGAGATTCATGAGAATCCTCGTCTTATAGACTTGATAGTTACCTCTTCCCTCCTTAATTGGGTGAAGAGCTGGATGTTTTTAGATATTGGGGGGTTTGTTCTTTGGGAAAGTATGTTTTTTTTGGACCCACCTCAAGATTGGTTTATTGATGATATTGACATCCTACATATACATAGTCATTTCTTGTTTCCCAAAGACATGAGAGAAGAGTTGATAGAAGATTCATATGCTTTTCAGAGGTTAGTTCATCTAGATATATCTATATTGTACAATGATATTTGACACTAGTATTGGTGGATTGGGATGAAATGTCAGATAGTAGGTTATATCACTACGTGTTCCACCTATCAGCAGGTGAAATATGATCCACCTATCAGTAGGTGAAAGAGGACCACCAATGACTTACATAATTTTTATAAGTGTTTTAGTACCAAAATGGAAATGGGAAGATATTTCTACTGATTTTGTCATCATTTATCTGAGGATTCCTCAAGGTAGTGATGTGGTTTGGGTAGTCATGGATTGACTAATGAATGTATCCCACTTACTTCCTGTCCAGGATACTTTCTCAGTTAATGAGGTGGGAGGACTACATATCTATGAGGTTATATGGCTACACAAGGTCCCCCACGATATCATTTTAGATAGATAAATTCATATCACATCAAGGTTCTAGTAGGATTAATAGAGAGATATGGCTACATAGGTGCTTCTGAGGAAATTTCTCACCCATATATAGATCGCTAGTCTGAAAATACTATACAGGTGTTAGATGAAATTCTATAAGCACGCGTCCTTCATTTTGGTGGGTTTGGGTGAAGAAAATCCATATCATTTAGTTTTCATACAAAAATATATTTCAGGTGACAATTTAGATGGATTCTTATGAGTCCTTTCTGGGTAGGTCATGCCATTCACCTTATGCTAGTTATAGGCAAGAAAGGTAGTTCCACTAGGTCATCATCTCATTCAAGAATCTTTGTAGTAGATTTAGGTTATTAGGAATCATATGTATACTAATCATTCTAGATATAAATATTATGTCAATCGACATTGAAAGCCTCAAGAGTTTAGGGTTAGATCTCACCTCTTATGAAGGCATAAACCAGACTTGGGTATAGATGGAAAAATATTAAAGGGAAGTTTTCACCTCATTTTTCAAAAACTTTTGATATCTTGGATAGTGTCGGGCTGGTAAACTATTGGAATTTATTACATTAGAGGTATAATTCCATGCATTATATCTTCCACATTGAAAATATTTTCTGGTATAATGCTGACCCATCTTATATTATTGATCCAGAGGGTGTTGAGTTGGATGGAGATTCTTATTTTGAGGAGTATATCATAGACATTATTTACTAGAGAATAAAGGATATATGAGGATGGTAAGTCCCCTTAGTATGGGTTTTATGGAAACATGGCCATATGAATGATGATACTTGGGAGTAGGAGGATGATGTACATGGTCAATGTCCAATGTCGATCTCAAATAATGTTTTTCCTCTCTTGGAAGGTGAACTAGGGGAAGAATTCCTTTCTGGGGGGAAAATGTGAGAACCTAGATTTTCTATTAGGTATGAACCCATTATATTTTTGTCTTTTACATACCTAATATGTATTTTTAATGAAATCATCAGAGTTTCTGTGTTTTTTGTGGCTAGAAAATCTTGGGAAGAAGGCATTAATGTTCACCATCATGAAAACACGCTCATGTTCATTCATGAAAAGATTTCTTGGGAAGTTATATAATAGTGCACACTTTTAGGGATTACCATTGACAACTCCCACTTTGATCCTGAGTTCAGGTAAATCAGACATGCTTCTCCATTTTGGTCAGGTATCTCCCCTCTTATTACTGCATAGGTACCTCATTCCAGATGGATCATATGAAGGTGGGACATCTCATTCTGGCACCAGAACTGGGGCGGAACCATACTAGGATTCCCTGGGAGCCTTACCGCCTTGATCTCTCTCACGGAGGCTAGCTCTCACCTGAAATTCATTGAATATATCTTATATGAGTACCAGCTTGACACCTTCAACCTTATCAAGATCAACACTGTACCAAACATATGCTTCTTCTATCTCTATGCTTTTGGGTCCTTCACTTCAAGAGAATTCCGACACACAATGACCACCCATGAAGAGAGAGATATGTGGAACGAAATTCTCTTGTCCAAAGGTACTCCTCTCAAAAAAAATCCTTACATAGAGGCTACATCATATGGAAATATTCACTGATTATAACATTAAGCATTGTGGCATATCGATGGATCCAAGGTTCCACTACTACTCAGACCACTAGCAGGAGAGTGAGGCACATATTTTTTTGAAGGATAATGAGAGAGGGTGGTGTGACATTATTTTGGAGAGTTTATAGCAATTCAAGATAACCACATGGTTGACAATCATTTTTTGGATAAATGGTTTCATAGTGTAAAGGATAGGGACCATGAGCAGCTGGTCCACACCATTGTCCTTTATGATGGTTGTTGGTCTCTTTGGAAAGTGAATAATAAGGCCAGGAATGAAGGGACTACGGATTCTGGGTAGGGAATAATCATTCGTTCTATGTTTTTCCCCCTCAAACAGATCATATCTTTTAGAAATTGGAAGGAGGCGCCTACTCTCCAAAGGCTTCATGTGCTCAATGACATCTCTTCTACAAGAAGCAGCAATATTAGAGGGAACTGGGTATGTTGGTATCCACCCACTAGAGGGATCAATATTAATTTTGACGGGTCATGAATCATGGGGGATACTCGAGGTGGAGGGGTGGTTCGAAACCCCTTAGGTTCAGTCATCATGGATTTCACTACTCGCCTATTCCATGGTTCTTCCCTCTAGACGGAGGCCAAGGTGATGTTTTATAGTATAACCCTATATTGTTAAAAGGGAATCATCTTATTGAAGGTTCAAACTGACTTCCAAATTCTATAAAATTTCAGAAAAGGCCCTTTTATTACTCCATGGTATATTTACTACATCACCCAGAAGTGTAGGGGCATGATTAGCAGCAACATTATTGTGGTCCATATCTTGTGTGAGGGGAACAAGCTTGCGGACCACCTCACCTATTTGGATGTTCTAGGTCCAGATCCCTTTTTTTCATATTACTATCACCATGAAGCTGGAGGGGGGAAAACATGGTTAGATTGGATTCCCTCAGCCTCCACTACTTTTGACCTCTGTAGGCTTCCAGTTTTGGGAATTTTGGGTCATCCTTTCTTGTTTTTCTTCCTCTATTGAAAAACAATTTACATGATGGTGGTGGTGGTGGGATGCACAGTTAGTGTAAATCATGTGCTACATGACACATTGTTACACCTAACCATGCATGGTATTTCCAGATGGTAAAGTAGGGTTGAACATATTTCTCTGACTATGAACATAGGGTTCCACACCTGTGTGGGTATCTCTGCAAATTTTAGAAGATGCATGATGCATCGTTTGTTCATGGTTAGTCAAATTGTCCCTATTAAACCATGTATACACCAACCTTAGTTAGTGGGAGGTGCATATTTTGTGGACAGTTTGGCCACCCATGAATCCTAACCATGCAACCAATGAATTTTTTGGTAAAATTATGATTTCTCCCTTTAAATAAATTTTCCCTACACATATTTCTCTTATACGCCTATAATGGAAATAATGCTTTCATTTATTCTATTAGATCTTTCAAACTCCCTTCTTTATAATTTTTCATCGCATTTCATCATCTGAGCCTAAATTTGAGAAATTATGGTCTTGTTTTATTTATCTATTTAATTTCTTCAATCCTTACTTCTATATTATTATTATTCATCCTATAAAATGCACTTTTTTGATGCAGGATCATGTTCCATTTTTTCAATTCATTAATCCCTTCCTATATTTTCTTATGATCCATGAATAATTAAGGGTTGATATTTAGTGGGGAAAGCGTTATAGAATCGAGGTAGTTGGTTTATGAATCATCCCTCAAAGTCTTGTTATTTCATAAATTTTTGTTGTTGTGCACATAATGGTATCACTAGGAGTTGCTTATGAAATTCATATGAGTTTCTTATAGTTTTTATAATTTTATACTAAGACCCTTCTTATATATTTCAATCACATTGTTTCAGGATTAAACCTCAATGGTATCCACCCCAAGTATGGTGTGACCAATTTTATACCTTTTTAACCCATGATGATTTTACCTACACTACTATTTGGGTGAGCTAGACTTGTCCATGTTAGAGGTAAGTGTTTTAATCAAATAAGTGAATTGTAAATGGTTAGAAATTTTATATTATCACTTGACCCTTCTAAGTAAGTGTTTAAAAATTAATAAATGAAACATTAAATTGGTAAATAGTAAGTATAATTATATATATATATATATATATCGCATAGCCTTGTTAATTGTAATTGAATGGTAATTGTTTTCTTGTCCTTATCCCACCATTTAATGATTATGAAAGGTAAAGGAATGGACCTAATAACTGAACATGGAATGAAAGTAATAAATGGTTTCATGAATTATTAATCCTTGTCACCTAGTATGAAAGGTAATTATATAAAACCTCGGTAGGATTATTATATGGAATAAACTAAATAATGAATCATGTATATGGTTCCTATTGCATATAGACCTTTTTACCAATATAAAAATTGTCAAGCTTGATCCAACCTTTGATTCCAGAGAGAATTTCTTCAGCACTCATAGGATTCCATTCCGAGTCAAAGAGATAGTTGCCAATAGAGATACCCACCTTGAAACATGGTCCTTGTCTACTATCATATTCCTTGGATGACACTGTAGGATCCCTTCACTATCTTTTGGATATTAGGATTCCTTTCAAACACTCATTGGATTCATCTCAATGTCTGTGTACATGTGGCACCCTGTAATCACCACAATGGGCCCAATCATGCTTAGCTTATTATTAACTTTGATGAGATACTTGGACTTGGATATAATCATTTATTGTTGAATTACATGGTATATTACACTTGTATTACACTAAGACACCTTTTCTCGATTGCAATTGACTACTAAGTCGGCTCAACCCATGATGTAAATGAGGCATTGGTTATTACCTTGGATATTATTCATTATTATCATAATTTTAGGATTCCATGGTTATAGATTGTATCCTCTTATTTTATCTCCATTATATACCTTATGGTTGTGAATTATTATAAACATTAACATAAATAGTTTAATGATATGTGTTCATACACTAATTGAGGCAAAAGAAAGTATGGGATGTTTACATTATTGTACTATCCTTACATCCATATATATACCTTCATACTGTTTTATCTTATATTCATATACTAGATTAAATAGACGTCCCTGGTGGTGGCCTACGAAGATATATCTCACATCTGATCGGGGCCTTCACTGGTACCTAAGTAGTTTATATGTATGCAGGTGTTAATAAGGGGAAGCAACCCACATTAGACACTTGACATGATTGTTTTCTTAGAATGGATCTTGGTAGTAGATGACTGAGAAATTATTCAGGCTGATGGATAGTTTTTGGATTATTTTTTTATTTTTTTATATAATTTATTGTCTATTTATAGGAAAACATGTTTTTAGTTTTATAGAGGTATAAAATGATATCATCTTTTATAAACAATTAAATTTCAAATTTTTTAATTTTATTATTAATTTTTTTTATGCTTATTTCTTTTTTCCAATTCTTATCAGTTTATATCTTTATTATTATCTTTATATAATAGTTATATCTAATTTTATAGGCTTTTAAATTAGGTCATAATAACCCCATTGACACATACTTGGCCCTTTCTACTATTCAGCAGCCCCTGGCATATGTGGAGGCATTCTTGAGGCCACATGGACCACATGTTTGTGCTACTTTGAGTGGAACCACTGTCAGGACGTCACAAGTACCAAAAAAATATATTATGAATAAAAAACCATAAACAAAATGGTAGGTTAAATAACTCAACACATATTCTACTTATATAACTTTAATATCATGATAATATAATGCATAATCATTAAGGAAAGGTAAATAACTAAAAAACATTTCATTTAATCAATAACTAAGAATTAAATACATCAAGATATAAAATTATGTTGAAAATATCATGGATAATATGATAAATATATTTTCAATGAAGGAAATTATTATTTATTAGACATCATTTATCAGGCACATGATACCTCTACTATCAAGATCTATCCTCAAAATAGTTTAAAACAAGTGGGTAAAAAGTCATCTGAATTGTCCAATTGGTTTTTGTCATGAGAATAGTCAATGTATTTAGGTTCTATCTATAACTAGTCCCCACCCATGTCTACATGAAAAAATTATTCCTCTTATATCTAATGATTGATTTAATTTCTGAAAATGCACCTTATCAACAAATATCTGTATGATTAATGGATAAATACTTATCAATATTTCCCTCGGTTAATCAAATAACCTTTAAAGTACAATTTGTTTATAAAAATTGTGTATATTTTAGAAAATAATTATATCAATAATGAAATAATATGTATATTTAATATAAATTTAATTAACAATAAAAAATTATCACAAGAAACTTATTATTTCAAGAGAAATTTTACAATCGTAAAAGAATATGATATTGTACAATAACTTTTACCATTTGGTAATTTTCATGTTAAATCCACTAGGATAAAATAATTGAAATTTAAACACACAATATCAAAAATTGTTAAGTAATTATGATATTACATGACAATGGGAAATTATATACACCATATAAAGTTGAACTTATGCATAAGAACAAATTAGTCTCAATGGAATGGAAATTGAGATGAAATCTCTTATCTCATGCTTCCTTTTGGTTGAAATATAATTAAACTCATATATAGTGGTTTTATACAGGTTATTATATAATAAAATAACCATATTAATATTTAAAATATCATTTATGTCACTTTTATAAAATCTTAACACTTATTTTTCAATAATCATTCATTTTTTTCATTGTTTCGAGTGTTAATTGGCTTGTTTTCTTATTCATGGTTTATCATGAAGGATACAATTCTTATGAATATTTTACAATTTCATCATCTAAATAATAATAATCATGGATTAGTTATCATAATTATAAATCAATTATACTTCATACTACTAATCATGAAATTTGTCTTTGATAAATGTAGTACATTATGTTTATGGAGACGGTAGATCGTATGTACTCATGAGTAATGTTTCTATTTTCCAATTATAATTATAGAAAGAAGGTAAGTAATATATCATATTTATAGATTTATAAAAATACCATATATTAAATATTATTTCTTTAAATATAAATATATATATCATCAATATATTGTGGAGATTAAAATAGAATCATGTCATTTCATGAAGTTGGTCGTCCACATGTACACGAATGAGATTATCATCTTTCATTGACTAGAAATTTAAAAATAAAATATATATATATAATATTTTAAGAATGATAAATATGTAATAATATCAAAATCATTTAATTTTTATCACATATAATCATTAACATTATCCTTATAACATTCTAGGTAAATATTTAGTAAAAGACAAATCACATTACTTTGTGAGGCGGCAGTCTGTCGTACACAATAGTAGCATTGTGGTATCTCCAAAGAAATAGAATTTAAAAAAGTTATATATGATAATATAACTAAATATGTGTAGATATATTTTTTATATAATATATTTAATTTTTATCTATCATCTTTCCCAATAGAGAGGGGTGTTAATGGATAAACGAATGATATCGATTAGTTATGTAGTAGTCCATCGTACACATAAATAATGATTTCATAACCCATATGATGAAATAGGGAAAATTAGAAGGATATTAAATTAACATGAAAATATTTAAATAAATATGATATAATTTATTTTTTATATCATCATGGATTAATAAAAATTTATGTGCGTGGAGGATGAAATAAAATAAAAAACGCTCATTGAAAAACGTTTTCTATTCTTCAGGTATCCTCCTTAGGTTTGCACTAAATCCCTCATAGGTTGGATTTATGTCCAAATTAAGGATTATTTCATGATAGGATGGATTTTTTAAAGTTATTTTTAATGTTATTGGCCAAAAAATCTTAATGTTTGAATAAGAGAAGAGAGGGGATGGCCTTTATAAGTGAGTTGGGTGAGACTCATGTAATTTTTGGAAAAAACAAGGTGTACCCTTGTTTTTTACAATCAAAAATGGTTAGAAACTAATTATTATTGTGAATTATACATTATAAGGTCTATATATTTGCATAAAATAGATTTTACACCAATTATTTTTTCATTATAAACCTTATTTTTTAGTTTAACCCCTGGTAAATGCATTGTTACCTTTACCACGCTAAATAATGTTTATTGTTTTCACTATTCATTTTGGTCTAAAATTAAAGTGGCCATATTATAAAATATAAAATATTCTTATGACAAATATGTAATCCATTTTTTCAAATTAAATTTACAATATGTTTAAAATTTTAATTTAAAATTAATCCCGCAGACGCGACACGAATGCGAGTTTTCAAAGAAAAATTGTTCAAATGATTAAAAAGGTTTTATATAAATATTCAATATGAAAATGATAAAAATGGAATAAATTGGATTAATTGATATATAATTTATCAAATAATAAATAAAAACAAATTTAAAATAAAATTTAACTTTATAAATAATTTTAATAAAAAGACAGCTTTCAGTTGAAATTCTGTATTTTTTTACTATTCATTAAAAAATGGAACATTTTAGTAAAATACCTAAAAATAATCCTAATATGATTTTGATATTATCATTTTGAAAATTAATTTTATATTTTATAAAATATTTTATAAATTTGGTGATAAATAATTTTCAATTTTTTTTAAATAGTGAATAAAACATCATTTAGAAAAAACGGTTTTTCAGAAAACATTTCTTTTTTATTTTAAATGATACTTACTTTATTTATATTAAATAGGTTATGGTAATTTTGATATTATTTTATTAATATTCATACCATCCAAATTAATTTATAGATTATAATGTTGATTTTTAAATAATATTTTGCTAGATGATTTATACTAAAACCTGGTGTTGCGTGCATCAAAAGCTTTTAACAAAATAAAATTTATTTAAAAATAAATATATTATAAAGTCTACCCAACAGGTTTCATCCCATTACATGAATAATATTTTAATAAATTTCCCTCTTTGAGACTTCTATAATTTTGTTTTCTTTTTCATTATATATTTTTAGTTTTTTTGTCTTTTGACCAAGGCACCATCATTTATATATATATATATATTATAATGTCATGGGGAGTTACATTCTATCCACATTAAAAATAGTTGTTTAATCACCATTTAAAATTGATCTTGACTATCAAGGGTTTTTCATTTATAAATACCATGGTTAAAAAATCCCACATCATAAAAAGATTTAATAAAAGAACCTCTTTAAAAGAGAAAAGGGAAAAAAATGGTCAGATTGAATAACACATAACTAGTTTTCCAAGTAAATGAAAATTATGGGAAAGTAAATATATAAAAATTTAAAAAATGTGTAAATAATTATTGAGAGTGATTTTGGTCATTTATCAAAATTAAGTTAATTATAAATGTAAATTTAAGGACCTCAAAACCATAAATATAAGATTATTTGAAAGGCTCTTTAATTCATTGGAATTGAAGGTAATATGATAAAAAAATTCTTCCATGATTCTTTTCCAAATGTTGAGGAATTATATCACTTTGTACAAATACAAAGAAATAGGATTATTGATATCTTTCCATTTCATAAGTACAATTTCATCCTTTGGTTGTGCTTCGATCAATTTCAACTTCACCTCTAAATCTATGGAATGAGGATGAATTTTTTATGCATAAAGAACTAATAGATCATAAGATCCATAATATAATGATACGTCTTTCTTTTGATCTTGAGTTATCATTATAAAAATATGGTTATCACATGTTGTCCAATATGAATAAATATTTATATGGTGTAGTAATACATTTTTCTCTAAAACCTCATCCAAATATAAAAAATAATCCATTTCATAAATGTTTAACCTTATAAGCCTTCCAAAATATTATGATTTAGAACCCTAGAAAGAAGGTCAATAAATTTACAAAATTAACTTATCATTAATCTTAAAAACGAAATTAAGTATCTCTTAATCGTCACATAGAAAACATTTGAATACCTTTATCACCATAAAAACTTAATGATAAATGGAATGATTCTAAAAATAAAATCTCAGGTTACAGAATATATTCCATAGATCTGAAAATGTATTTAACTCTAGAAAAGATAAAAAACCATAAAATACTAACAATTTCAAGGTCAAAAATACTATCCCATAAACATCTAAATGTTATTATTATCTCAACATATAGAACATATTTAATTTTAGTATTATCTTAATCATGTGGTTTCCCAAAAGTTGAACATTCCACTGAATCACTATTATTGGTACCATTCAACACATACATTAAAATCCAATATGGAATAGTACATAAATAAAATCCTTTTAATTTTCAAGAATCTTATAACGAGATTATCATCAATAAAAAACTTTTTAAAATTATTTCTTGGATCCAAATACATAAACACATTAGTCATTCCATTTCAGTTGTATCAATAGAATAAGGTTGAACATGATACCTTAGCTTCTTCTAAGGTATATTTCCTTCATGCTTGGAGAATCTATTTTTCTGGTGCCCCATATCCTCATTTTGGAATAATTTTACATTGGAAATAACTTTATTTCCCTTTAAATCATGATTATGATAGTCTTTCTTTACACAGTTTTATAAAACCCTAATTACCTTTAAAAAAGTAATAGGGTGTTTCTTTCTACAATTGTTTCATGTGGAAAAATAGTTCTTTCTCTTATTCCATTTATCTAGTTATTTGTTCTTATGTACTTGTATTATCTTTCTTCCATTAAATTCCATATTAAATGAAGAATTAATTATCTATCTGGATAGCATATAAAAGTATTTCATTGTATGATGAAAAAATTTTAGAGGAAATTGCCTTTAAAATACATGGCTCAAGACCTTCAAATAAATGGTCAATATTATACTCTATATTTTATATGTAATTTATATAATACCTAGATAATCTTTAAAGATATATTCACACTAAAAAAATTATTCAATTTTTTTAAGCTAAAGGATTTTCTCTTCATCTCATTTTATTTATCATAATGTAAATATTCATTAAATAATTTCTCCATAAAATATTTCCATTCCATTACATCTATTTCCTCTTCATTCTTAGTATTCTAGATCAATGACCACCATTGATTATCATCCCCTTGACAATACAGTGCAACTGCAACCTTTTCCTTCTCACCAAATCCCAATAACATAAATATTTTTTCCAAAGACTTCATCCATTGTTTTAATACCCTGGCAGTGGTAGTCCCACTAAATGATGGGGCTTCTATCACATAAAGTGATCCAACATAGGATAACCTCAATGTGAAATAGGTTGCCCCATTGAAGCAAGGATAATTTTCATAACATGATTATGATTTCCTAATATATCCATAATTATCTTTGTTCCAATACTAGCTATATTGGCATCCTTAGTGGGAAATATATACATTTGACATGAGTATTGATACCCTTATACATTCTATATTATTTTTCTAAATAATAGAATATACTATATTAGCTTATAAAATTATTAATTTTAAATCATAGAGTATATTTCAAAAAATGGTGTAAATCGTAGCATAGATTTAAATATTTATGCATTATAAATATAATTTCCATGGGGGTATATTTATATTTGAATCCTTCATAGTAGTTTTAAAGGATAATGTGAATAATTTTAAGCTTAATCCTCATTAGTGTCAAGACAGTTACACATTGAGGCCTATTTTCATGCACCATGTGATGATCGAGTCTATCCCAATATTTCTTTTTCATAGTTATTACCCCTAGGTCCCTCTATTCCAGAACCACATAAACTTTTAGTATCCTCAAAGAGATAAATTTCTAGGAAAACCCTCATAATCTATTAAATTCCCAAACTGTAATATGTTATTATATACATATCCTCAAATTCTATCATAGGTTTTTGTTACCTAATATATGTTTTCCTTAATATAGTTCCCATGTTTTCTACTAAAATTCATTTGATACCAATTGTAATGACCTAACTCTAGTAACCCAGAGATAATGTATTACTTTTATATATTAGAATAGACTCAAAGGTTAAAATCCTGATGTATCGATCAGTTTAGCAGTTTTGGAGATAAAGATACATACATGATACCCATTTTACATTAATAATAAAACATAAATGATAATTCATAAAAATATAAAATGAACTGCATCCTTGGAAACTCTTTCCGATAATTCTTTTTCATATCCTATGGAAAGATAAAAAAATAAGGGTGGGATAAAAAGCACATTAAGGGTTAAGTATAAAAGAATCTACCATAAATAAATAAGTATGTCCAACATGGAATGCAAAATAACTGAACACACATTCTATTTACATAACTTTAATATCATGATAAGATAATTCATAAACATGGTGGTGTAGTGGTTCATGGTTTAGGACAATAGGTATGGTGTTCCGTGAGGTATAGGGTTTGATTCCTTAGATCCTACTCTTGGGGGGAATTTCCACCTCCCATGCTATGCTCGCCTTTTCAGGTCATCTGGTGTCTCATCAGGGGAAAAAGGGTCTAGAACACCTAGAATGGATTATTGTGTTGATCCATTACTGATCAGACCATTACCCTTTGGGATGCTCTGTCATCTCACCTCAAAATGGCTCCAACCCAACTGGGGATTCTACGGATGACCTCTTTGTGGGAAGGGGGTTTCTAGGAATGGAGGTTAAAAATAGGCCACTCCCAGAAATTCCCATTTAAAGACAAATTTAGAAAGATAAATAACTTTAAACACATGTCATTTAGGGAAAAAATTGAGAATTAAATACACACAGAGATAATATCATGGAAAAATATCATGGATAATAAGATGGCTTAATTATCAATGAAGTAAATGCTTAATTATTGTAAATCATGTCTCAGGAAAATGATACATCTACTATCAATATGTATCCTCAAGATAGTTTAAAACTGTTCGTTCAAAACCCATATGATTTGGGAAACTAGTTTTCATCATGAGGCCTGTCAATACATGGAGTGGCCATCAATATTCAGGCCCTACCCTTTTCTTCATGTCCAAATAATTCATCATATATCAAAGGATCAGTTTAATTCATGAACAATATTCCTTATCAACAAATATCAATATTGAGTAACGGATACAAATTTATCTTTATTTCCCCTAGTTAATAACATAACATTCCAATTAAACACCATATGTGAAAGTGGTATACAGTTTAAGAAAAATCTTATCCAGCATAAAATAATATTTCTATATAATAGAAATTTAATGACCTATAAAAAATGACCATAATAAATACATTGATTCAAGAAATAATTAAAAAAAATAAAAAACGTGATATTAATTAATAACTTTTACCTTTTGGTAATTTTCAAGAAAATTACCCCTATATGAATTAATTCACGTTGAAAAATAAAATACCATTAATTATTAAGAAATAATGACATTACATTTCAATGGGTAGGTATATATATCACATAAATTTTAATTGATGCAAAATAATAAATAATCCTCAATGGAATGTAAATTGAGATAAAATATCTTACCTCATTCTTATTTTTGGTTAACCATTATTTAACCTACTATATAGTGGTTTTAAACATGTTATAAATTATACCATAACAATATTAATATTTATAATATCATATATGATTTTTTAACATCTTTTCACTCATTCATTGAGAATCATTTTTTTATTTTGATTATTTTAGGTGTTAAATTTTTTATCATTCATGATTTTTCATGAATGTTTTTGTTCATGTGAATATTATATAGTTTCATCATGTAAATAATAATAATCATTAAATATTTAACATTATGATACTAAAATTAAACATTTAATACTAATCCTAAAATATTATTTCGATAAATAAAGTACATTATGATCATGGAGATGGTAGGTTGTGCATACGATTGAGTAATGTTTCCTTTTCCAATGATCATTATGGAAAGAAGGTGAGTAATGTATTATATTTACATATTTGTAATAATATCATAGATAACATATTACTTCAATAAATATACTTATATGTATCATTCATTTTTTTGGTGATGAAAATAGAGTCACATCGTTTCGTGAAGGTGGTAGTCTACACATACACGAATGATGTTATCATCTTTCATAGAGTGGAAAGGTAAGAAATAAAATGATATATATTATATTTTCATAACAATAAATATTTCATGAATATAATAAGTATATATTTTATATCACATATAATAATTAACTTTAACCATATCACTTTCCTTATAAAGTGTTAGTCAATGATGAATCACATTACTTTGTGATGTGGTAGTTCATCGAACACACAAGCAACGTTATCATATATCCTATAGAATGGAATGTAAAAAAGGGAATATATTATATAATGAATCCATTAGTATAATTATATTTTAAATAATATATATATATATATATATATATATAAATTATACATGTCATCATACCCAACCGTGAGATTTGGTAATGGAAGAATGAATGACATATTTTGCGAGTCAATAGTCATCCATCCACACAAATGATGATTTTGTAACCAATTTTATGGATGTGGGGACTGTTTTAGGACATTTAATTAACATAAAAACATCTTAATATATGTAATATACTTATTTTATTATATTTACAAGTATTAATTTTAATTTAAAGGGGTGGGGTTGAAATAAAATAAAATTTCTCATTGAATAACATTACCACTTCTTTAGGTATCCTCATTATTTTTTCACTGAATCCTTCCTAGGTTTTTTTATACCCAAAATAAGGAAAATAAGATTAAAGGAGGGATTGTTTTATGTTATATGGTTATTTATTTATTGAAACAAAATTTTGTGAAGGTGTAAATAAGAGAGGATAGTGGATGGCCTTTTATTAGTGACGTGAGTGTCACACTTGTAATATTTGAAAAGAAAAAAAGTGTATCCATGTTTTTCCAATTGAAAAAGGAATCAAAAATATATTATTTTTAAGATATATAAATTATATGTTCTAAATTTGTTCATCCAGTATATTTTATTTAATTTTTTAGAAAATTTCAACCCATATCATTATAGTTTAACCCCCGGTAAATCCATTTTTACCATAACCGTGGTAATTAATTCTTGTCGTTTTTACATTTCATTTTGGTCAAAAATTAATTTTAACTTATTATATTATTTGAAATAATTTTATTCCAAATTTGGGATCTATTTTTGAAAAATAATTTTTATAATTGGAAATTTTTTATTTAAAATTATTCCTATTGACGCGATAAGAAAGTGGGTTTTCAAAGAGAAAATGTTCAACAGTTTATAATGATTTTGTATAAAATTTATTTAATAAAATGATTATAATTACCTAAATTGGATTAATTATTATATTATTATACTAATTATACTTTTAAAAAATTATATAAAATTTAACTTTATAAATAATTTGAATGGAAAGGTATTTTTCAATTAAAATTTAGTATTTTTCACTATTAATTGAAAAATGAAGCATTTCAAAATAAATCCAAAAATCACCATAATATAGTTTTGATATTTTGATTTAAAAAATGAATTTTATTTTTTCAATTAAATAGTATAAATGTGGTAAATTTTAATGATAAATTATGTGCTCAAAGGGAGACTAAACTGTCTTTTTGAAAAAAAATTACAGATTTTAAGAACATATTTATTTTTCTTTTAAGTAATATTATTTTATTTAAAATAAATGATTAACCATAATATTCTTAATTATTTTGTATTTTTAATACCCACTATCATAATGAATAGGTTATAGTAGTCATGTTTAAATAATTTTTTAGTCGATTATTTTCCTTTAAACCTCGTGTTGCATGCTTTGCAAGCTATTAAAGAAATTAAATTTATTATGAAATTAATATATTCTAAAGTATTGTGGTGTTACATTAATATTTAATTAAAAATATTATATATTAATATTTATTTAACATAAATAAGACTATATACACAAATATATATCTATTTTCTAATAAACACACATATATTCATATATATACATTTTTATATACATATTCATACATATTTTAATTTAAATGAAATGGATAATAAATATTTCCTTATGGTTTATAAGTTTAAAAATGTATTTTACAAGAAAATATATCTAAATATTAATTTATACATTTAATTTTTTTGTATTTAAACATATTTATATATTAAATTATAAATAACCCCACAATCTGAAATATGAGAAAATTTAAAAACAATAATATCTATATGAATGTAAGACTTGGGAATAAATTCAGTATCCATTGAAAAACGATAAGAGTATCGTCTTAAATTAATCTATAATTCCACTAAATATTATAAAAATTTGGGTATCCCAACTAAAAACTTATTTATAAAGGACTTGAGGTCCTTTTTACCTCAACAAAATGATGAACATGGTTTATATAATTAATAAGGAATATATCTTACGTAGGATTTAATTTGACATTACATGGAGCCCAAATGGACACACATATCAAAACATTTGACCATTTGAATTTAAATTCATGTTTTTGATTTATCTTAAGATGTTAATTGATTTATTTTTATTTTTTCTATCATCAAATCATTTATAATTTATTTTACGACAATATATAGTCAATTCTTAATTAATATTTATTTCAAATTATTTTATTATCCATTTTTCATAAAATATATCATATAATCTCTGTAAATTTACATTTAGAATTATATAAATCATGCTTTTTAAAATATAATATATCTATATCAATATAAGTGTATTTATATATTTTAAGATGATATGAAACATTTTATATTTTTTTATGATGCACGCCTTTTATAAGGGCTAAAAATATAATAAAAAGTACCTTTATCAGTGTTACAGAAAAACCCAATAAGGGGAATTCTTTATTTGTGCTAAATATGATTCTAATAAATGTTTCCTTTTATCTGTGATTTTTCTAGAATGGATAAAGGCACCCCCTTTATTAGTTATTCTTTTACCATTGATAAAGGGTAGCACTGAATAAGCTTGAATATGTAATAGTGTGTTGTATCATAGTCACTTTTGGTCATCATTATATTAATTATTTATGTTTAGAGAGGAAATAAATTTCATTCTTGTTTATTTGGTAATAATTTATTATTAGTTTCTTATTTATTTATTGTATGTTCACAGTGATCAAGGATGTCAGATCTATAAATATATGAACCCTGTTAAAACCAATTTGGTGTTCAATTAGTTTTTTTATCTATTAATTCACATTATTTCTTCAACAACATATATGATCTTGGATATTATTTCAACATGGTTGAAATAATAATTCAAGTTGTTGTTTCACTACATAAAAGTTTGGTCTTTGCATCGATTCTATTTTCACTACTAGAGGTTTTTTAAAGCGCTGCTACATTGTTTAGTGTCCATTAGATACAACATCATGTATTTCTCTATAGTAAATAATTTAATTTTGGTTTTTATAGTTTAGCATAAATATTTATTTGTTTCATTTTTTGGTATTTAGATGGGGGTCTTAATTAAATTTCTGATGGTCTTCTAAATTAAGAAATCAACAAAAAATAAATTGGATGAAATTAACATAACCACCACTATGTACTATATCGAAAGTTATACTTATCGGTGGTTATTAAGAAATTTAAATATATATATATAAAAACAATTTGTGATCATTATCAAAAACCTCTATTCATGAGATTAAAGAAAATTTTATATTAAAAAATATATTTCATAAAAAATAATATGCCTATGAAAAAATATGTCCTATAATAAACTAAACTATAAATGCATAATAAACTCACCATACAAGAATAATCACACATCTACGGTCATGTATATACAACAATCAGTTAGCCTATAACCTCCATAATCAATATATACATATAAAATATGTCTAACAACAACAATCAACCCATGGTCAATACGTCCATACCACAACTTCTACTACATCCATCTACCTCTATATATATAGCCATCATATGTGAAATCAACCACATCATATCATCAACTGGAGAAAAAATAGATTGAAATCATTAATGGACATTAAATTTTAGAATTAAAATAGAGTAATTTATAATATTTAAACATACCACAAAAAATGAGAACCATCATGAATAGATTATAAACAATATCAAGGAGAAAAATAGTCAACTTCATACCAACTTATAGCATCTTTCTCTAATAATATAAACCACTAAATTAAAGAAAATAAATATGAAATATAATAGAAACAAAATATATTCATAATTGTTCATATAAATTTTTTTATTTTTCCAATCAAACAGAAGATATTTTTTTATAAAAAATAATGTATCATATAGAACAATTTGAAAACATAAAATTAATTATTCGAGATATGATTCAAGACATATAACTCAAAAAAGGATAAGTATATAACAGTCTAATAAATTTTTTAATTGAAATGTTGTGTGTTTGAAATTAATCATTATACATATTTTAAATTATTTGAAATGAAATATTTTACTATATTTCAAAAATAATTATATGATGGTTTTCAAATGATTTCATTTCAATCTGAGGTCATTAATTATGGTATTGATCATTCCAAGAATGTTTTAGTATTCCAAAACACTAAAAATGAATTTACAGGCATCAAAAAACATAACATAGATTGATGTTGAATCATTTCCTATATTTCAAAAATAAATATAAATTTTATCTTATGATATCATGACCATATCATGGTGTTTTCTTTGTTTTTACTTGTCGACGCATGTTTTTAAAGACTTGGATATCTTTCAAAATTTATTGTTTTTTCATTATAAGAACAGTGCACATAATATGGATGTGTTTTATAGAAGTATACATCAAAAATAATTAAAGAGTGGTTATATCATGATTTCATGTTAAATTATGGTCATTTCCTATGGTTTTGACCATTACACCCAAGTTTTAGTGTTTTAAGACACTAAAATGCATTTAGAGGAATATTTGGAAAACTGTAACTTGGATTGATGTGGTTTTAGTTTGTACATTTCAAAAGTAATTTTATGATCATTTTCCTTTGATTTCATTGACATCTGAAACTATTTTACGGGTTTTGGCACACTACTACATGTTGT
This sequence comes from Viscum album, assembly GCA_963277665.1. NCBI lineage: Eukaryota > Viridiplantae > Streptophyta > Magnoliopsida > Santalales > Viscaceae > Viscum > Viscum album. The sequence goes on from OY728130.1 coordinate 1,264,488,624, forward strand.
TAAAGACTGATATCTTTTAAAACCTCTTATTTAGTCATTCCAAGCACACCGCGTATTAGATGGTCAAGTTTTATTCTCATAAACATCACAAATAATTAAATGGTAATTTTACCATGATTTATCATCAATATAAGGTCATTTTATTATGTTAACATTTACACATGTGTTCTAGTGTTTTAAAACACTAAATAATCGTTTACGAGAATTCATAGAAAACCCCTTACTCAGACAGATGTAGAGCTAGTTCCTATATTTCAAAAATAAATTTATGATCTTTTTCTTATGATTTCATGGCCATATAACATCATTTTCTTGATTTTGACCCTATAGAGTATTATTTTAATGACATTGATATAATTTAAAACAGTTTATTCCATCATTTCAAGAAAGTTACATGTTAAAAGGATGTAGTTTTTGCTTATACATTAAAAATAACTCAGTAGTGGTTTTCCAATTATTTCATGTTAATCCTTGGGTGCCTCCTATGGTTTTTACTATTACACCCACATTTTAGTGTTTTAAAACACTACCATCTTGTTTTTGAGAATACTGGAAATATTGTAACACAAATTTATATTGATTTTGTTCCTACATGTAAAAAATAAATCTATGGTAGTTTTCATATGATTTCATGGCCATCCACTATTTTTTTCATGGTTTTCACCCCATATCACATATTTCTAAAGACATAAATATCTTTTAAAACTGGTTATTGCATTATTCTGAGCACACTGCATGTCAATGGGACATGTTTTCTACTCATAAAAATAAAAAATAATTAAATGGTTGGTTTTCCATGATTTCACAACAATCTGAGTTTGTTTCCTATATAAATGACTTTTACAAACATGTTTTAATGTTTTAAAACACTAAAAACACATTTATAGACATCCCGGGAGAATTGTAACTTTAAATGAGATAGATTCTTTTAAAACATTTCAAAAAAAATATGTGGTCATTTTTATGTTTTTATGGCCTTATGATATCATTTTCATGATTTCAGACCTGTGGTTCATGTTTTTAAAGACTTTGATATCTTTCAAAACTACTTATTGAGTCATTTATATAATACTGCATGTTTTTTTGGATGTTTGTTCTTCTTATACATATCACAAATAACTCATAATTGTCTTTATCCAGATTTCACATAAATAAAAGGACTTTTATTATTGTTTTGACAGTTTCACACATGTTTTAGTGTTTTAAAACACTAAAAATAAATTATGAGAATCCTTGGAAAACTATAAATCATATTAAAAAGGTGTAGGTTTATATATTCCAAAAAATCAATCTAATGATTTTTTTCCTATGATTTTAGATCCATGTAATGTATTTTACTTAGTTTTACCCCTCTTACACTTGTTTTTAAAGACATTTATATCCTATAAAACTACTTATTGAGTCATTCTGAGAACACTATACATATAATGGACATATTTTCTACTCATACACATTAAAAGTAATTCAGTGATATTTTCCCCATGATTCCAAATCAATCTGAGTTTGTTTCCTATGGTTTTGATTATTACATGCATGTTTCAGTGTTTTAAATCACTAAAACACATTTACAAGAATCTCATACAAACTGAAACAAATAATATAATATATTTAGTTCCTTTATTTCAAGAAAATTATTCAATCATTTTCCAAGGATTTTTCAGCCATCTAATACATTTTTCATAGTTCTGACCCAATTAAGCATGTGCTAAAAGACTTTGATATCTTTTAAAATGGATTTTTGAGTCATTCTGATCACACTACACATCATAAATATATGTTTCATATGATTAAACATAAAAAATTATTCAATGTTTTTTATCCCATGACTTTATTTCAATCCAAAGAGTTTTCTACTATTTTTGACCATTACACAGATGTTTTAGTGTTTTAAAATAAAAAAACTCATTAATGGTCATCCCAAGAAAATCATAACTATGGTTATTGTGGTGTCAGCTCCACATTTCAAAAATACATCAAATTTTATTTTCATATGAATTCATGTCCACTCAATGTTATTTCTTTTATTTTTACCCCCTAATAAAGATTTTTAAAGACTATGGCATCTTTTAAAACTTCTTATTGAGTCATTTGTAGACCACTGCATGTCGGATGGACATTTTGACTGCCCGTACACTTCAAAAATAATTCAACGGTTCTTTCCAAGGATTTTACGTTAATATGAGTTTATTTTCTATATTTATTAACATTACATGAACATTTCAGTGTTTTAAAACACTAAAAATACATTTAAATGAATCATGGGATAACTATAACTCTAATTGATGTGATGTTAGTTACTATATTTCCAAAATAAATCTACATTCATTTCCCTATTATTGAATTTCTGTGTGACATTTGTTTTGACCATCTAACACATGTTTTTTAAAAACTTTTAATTATTTTAAAACATTTTATTATGTCATGAATTGAGTTTAGAATTCAACTTGTTATGATAATATATAAGACTTGAAACTTTCTCATGGATCATTAGAGCCATCATGTAAAAACAGAAACTAATTAATTATTTAATTTTTGACCAACACTGATATTGATTTAATATTCTTGTTATTATACATTTTATTTTATCCTTGATATTTCTCTCCATGATTCCCCATCAATGAAACTTATGAAACCCCTAATAGGTGAGGTAGTAAATCATGAAGGAATCCTACCAAAGACAGATCATATATTAGGCCTATAACCCATTCCCTATGAATTCCTATGATGTTACTTCTCTAAAATTATTGCAACAACACCGTTCAAGAAACCGATGATGATTGTAGTGTTTCACATTATAGGAGTCTCGAATATTAACTTGTTAATACACTAATATTAACAATAATTTTTTAAATTATCTGAACATAAAAATATATTCTAATTAATAATTTTTTCATTACTATTTAATGTTATTTAATTACTATAAAAAATAATAAAGAAAAATAAATTATAAAAACAAACAAACCTTAATACCAATTAATTTGAGCTAGTTACATGGATTAAATGGTTCTAATATAGCTAATTGAAATCATTTAATCCATGTAGATGACCCCATTTAATTGGGATTACAGATTTTTTATTGTTGAAATTAATTTTTCATTATTATGTTTTTATAGTAATGAAATCACAATATATATTAATGAAAAGTAATTACTCGAATGTATCAGGTAAATTCATTTATAAAACATTCATCGAGTTCTCTATTAAATTTAAGAAACATATCTATCTATCCAATTTCATGACACAATTAATTATACATTATAAATATATATATATATATGTTAAAAACCATTAATTATAAAAAAAATATAAAAAATACGCAAAATACAACTAATATTTTTCTTTTTCTTGAAAATTCTGAGCCCCAATGATATAATAATGGAATTTTAATTAAGGATTCACAATACGTTTTTGATAATTCATGAAAAACCTAATAAATTAATAAAAAAAATATATAATTTTATTATTTTTATGGTATTATGATACTATACAATATGAAATTACATCATGATCTTCTTATTTATTATTATAGACAAACATCTTCCACTACTCACGAGATATGAATTCAGGAACACACTCATGCATTTATCAAGTGATGATAGATTTTTCATCAAACTCATGCAATAATCTTCATTTCAAGTCTCTTAATTTCATGACCATTTTTTTTAGGTTCTATGGGAATGAAGCGGAGTTAGGGGAATCAAAATTAAAAAACATCTCGAAATAAAAAATCATAACTCATTATAAATGTATTAACAATTTTACTCCTTCCACTTTAAATATATATCTTGGAATATTAAATTAATATTATCATTACTTAGTTATCAAACATATCATTTTTCTATGATTTGGGAATGTGCCTCAATATCAGATCTGTTGATCTAATTTGGTGTTTTTTCATCTTCTTCTATATCATTTGGGAGATCTAATTCTAGAGGCTAGTATTTGGTTAGTTTTGTTGCATCGGACATCTATTCTTGAGGTATGTGGGTTTTTCCTCTTCTATTGACCTGTTTTTTTATATGTTGGATCAATCTTGGGGTGTGGATTGAATTATAGGGTATCTGTTGGTTTCTTTGGGTTTTTATTGTTGGTGGATCCCATTGTGGGTGTGTGTGACTAGAGTTTTGAGTTGGGTGGTTCTATATATGTCCTATGATAATGATATGATTTCTATTTATTTATAAATTGATTTATCAAATTGGAATGACTGTTTTTGTGAGTTGAAAAAATGGTATTTAAGAGAAATGTTTTATTCCTAATTTTTTTTAAATGAAAGGAAATGGGTACTTTTTAAACATTTTAATTGATTTTTGAAAATGATAACATGGGATACCTTGGGTACTTAGTTGAAAGGTTTATAGTGGAGTGGGTGATTCAACTGGTGCTGGTCATCTTATCACCATACTGGGAAAACTCACCCCGGATATGAATAATAACCTTACCGATATAGAGCACCCTGGTCCACAATGCAGAGGATCAACATTAGACCGCTTCATGAGGGAAAACCCATCAATATTCAATGGGAGTACAAATCCATTAGTATCTGAGCAATGGATAAGTTCCTTAGAGAAAATATTTCATGCTTTAGGGAGTAGTAAAATGGAAAAAGTTGTCATGGCAGTTTATGACCTCACCAGTGATGCATATCAATGGTGGTCATTAATCCAATACACAAAGGAAAATGAATAAGTTTCAAAAATGGAATCGAGTGAGTATAAAGAGATTTTCTTAGAAAAATACATTCCTCGTGACCATCGAGCAGATATGGAAAGACAATTTCTGAGTCTGAGGGAAAAGGAGGTTGAGAATGTCGCAAAGTATGAGGCCAACATTACAAGGTTATCTAGGCATGTAGCAGATTATATATGTAACCCAAGGAGTAATATTGATATATTATTTGATGGGTGAAAACCATTTATCCATCTACCATTGGTCTCATAATACTTCTCAACATATGAAGATATTGTCTCATGCACTATCAACACAGAGAGGGAATTATCTAAGTCTTATGACTTCAAAGAAAAGAAATAGAAGAAGAGGTATATTGATCACTCTGTAAATATAACTAAGGGGAATAAGGTAAAATTTGAATATCCATTCTATGGTAAATGTGGGAAGAAACACCCTGGTACTTGCCTCTAGGGAATGGGGGTCTATTATAAGTGTGGTAAAAAATTCCCCCAAACTCGTGATTGAAAGGGAAAGAAATAGGTTGTTAATTTATAATGATAAAATTGTAGAGAAAAGAGACATTATATATATGCATTTCTTAAGTTCCAAGGGAACTTACATCAAAAAAGGCCAAGGGAGCATGGCCAAGCTTATGTGATCACTAATGCTGAGGTTAAAGCTCCAAAAGATATGGTGGTAGGTAATTTAATGGTTTCCACAAGTTTATCCAATTGTTTATTTGATTTTGTATTATTTAATTGTATCATATCTTCCAAGTTTTCTAAGAAAATTAGATATTTTTCTATTCGACATAACAAGGGAGTTTTCAGTCAAAACACTTCAGGGAATTATCGTCGCAACAAGGTTTTGTGAATCAGCACACATTAGGGAATATAAATGTTATTTTTCTAATAATCTCATAATCATACCCATGATTGAATTTGAAATAATCCTTGGAATGGATTTCCATTCAAACCATGATGCAAAAATATATTGCAAGAAGAAGGAGGTAGCCATTTTCGATGATGAAAATGGGTAATTTATCTATAGAGCAGAATTATCACCACCTGATTCTTATCTAGATCCACCCCCAGTAGCTCTACAAAATTCAATTATTGGGGAGGAAGAGAATGAAATAGTTATCAGTGAGGAAAATAATGTTCTAATAGAGTACATACCTATTGTGCAAGAATCTATTGATGTCCTTCTAGAGGATTTACCTAGACATCCTCCAGAATTATAAATTGAGTTTTCCATTGATTTAATTCTTGGTTCAAGGCCCATATCGAAGACCCCTTATTGAATATCCACTATGGAATTAGTGAAACTAAATAAAAATCTTTAAGAATTGAGTAATAAGGTATTTCATCACCCTAGAGTTTCTCCATGGTGATACCCTTCCCTTTTTGTTAAGAAGAAAGATGGATCTATGAGGTTATTCATTGATCATAGGGAGATCAATTCTATAACAATAAAGAACATGTATCTCATAGGTTTCATTGATGATTTATTCAAACAACTTCATGGAGATAAATATTTTTCAATGATTTACCTTTGACCTAGATATCATCAGTTGTGTGTGAAGAAGTAACACATTATGAAAATAGCATTTTGATCCAGGTACGGGCATTATGAGTTTACAGTAATGCCTTTGGGATTGACTAATGCACCCTTTATCTTCATGGATTTAATCAAGAGAGTTTTAAAGTAATATATTGATAAATTTATAGTGGTATTTATTGACGATATCTTGGTATAATCAAAAAGCTAAAAATATCATGAATATTACTTAGGAACTATTCTGAAAAACCTCATAAGAAATGAATTATATGAGAATTTTAGCAAGTGTGTATTGTAGATTTATGAGATTTCTTTTCTTGGACATATTGTCTCTAAGGATTGAATACCTATTGATCCTTCAAATGCCATGAAAATCCAATAATGCCCAGCACCGATGAGTATAACTAAGGTACACAGTTTTATTGGTTTAGAAATTTTTTATTGATGTTTTGTTCAGAATTTTTCTCGGTTAGCTAACCCATTAACCAAGATCATACATAAAGGGGTTAAATTTTTTTAGAAAAAAGTGTGTGAATAATTTTTTGAATAACTAATGAAAAGATTATTCAATGCTCCTATATTGACTCTACAATTTGCGAATGATGGGTTTGTTGTTTATAGTGATGATTCAAAAAAATGAAATGGTTGTGTCCTTTTTTAGAATGATAGAGTTATTGAAAATGCATCGCGATATCTAAAAATTAATGAGAAAAACTATAACACTCATGATCTTGAGTTAGTAGCTATAATTTTTTTTCTCATGATATAGAGACACCATCTCTATGTTGAAAACTGAGAGATTTATACTAATTACAAGAGTTGGAAGTATATTTCTACCCAAAAAGAACTCAACATGAGGCAAAGGATATGGCTTGAACTACTCAAAAAAATTTATTTCACAATACACTACCACCTGGGGAAGGAAAATAATGTGGCAAATGCTTTGAGCAGAAAGGATCATGGAGTTTTGAAAAAGATAAGAGTTGAAATGGATACTATTTTCATGGATTTAGTAAAGATGGATATGGGAATAACCATGGATGGTGAAACATCAATACTTTTTTAAATGGTTTCCAAACTATATTTACTAGAAAGGAAAAAAGTTCTCAGAATAATGATGAGGAGTTTTAAAAGAAGATTAATGCTGTAAATGATGGGAGATTGAGTGACTTCCTATATGAATATGGAATTTTTAAATTTGGGAAGAAATTTTTTGTTCCTAATATACCTGATTTAAAAAGGGAATTGTTGGATGATTCTCATAGCTCCAATTTCTCTACACACCCTGGGAGCACCAAGATGTATAGAGATTTGAAGGAACATTTCTTGTGGGACAACATGAAGAGGGAGATTACTGATTTTGTGTCAAGATGTATCATTTTTCAACAAGTGAAATCTAGAAGGCAACAGCCTGGAGGAGTCATTCTACCTCTTCCCATACATGAGTGAAAATGGGATAATATTACGATGTAATTTTTCATGGGGCTACCAAAGACTCCTAGAAGGAATGATGCAATATGGGTCACTGTTGATCGTCATGCCAAGTCAGAACATTTTTGTGCTATAAGAGAGGATTTAAAACTTGAACATCTAGCAAGAATATATATTAATGAAGTTTTAAAACTCCATGGTGTACCCCTGTTGATTTTTTCTAATCACGATCCCCATTTTATATCAATATTTTGGAAAAGTTTTCAGAAGGCCTTGGATACTGAACATCGTTTGAGCACTGCCTACCACCATCAAACCGATGGAAAATTAGAATAGACTATTCAAACCTTACAATACATGTTGAGATCTTGTTCACTTGACTTTCAAGGTGTGTGGGATCAATATTTACCTCTGGTAGAATTTTCCTATAACAACTGCTTCCCTTCAAGTAATCAGATTTCACCATATGAAGCTTTATATTGAAAGAGATGTTTCACACCAACTTGTTGGGATGATTTTGGAGAAAGAAAACTTGTAGGTCCATAACATGTTGAGGAAAAAATAAAAAAGGTGAATATTATCCTAACCCACATCAAAGTAGCTCAAAGTAGGTGAAAGAGATATGCTGGTAATCGGAGGGAGGATTTGGAATTTCAAGTAGGTGATCATGTTTTCTTGAAGGTATCTCCATGGAAGGGTGTTATACTATTCTCTAATAAGGGTAAATTGAGTCCCAGGTACATCGTACCTTTCAAAATTTTAGTATGAATTGGATTTGTTGCCTATCATTTGGCAATGCCTCCAAGTATCTCCAAAGTTCATGATGTGTTCCATGTATCACTGTTGAGAAAATAAATGCCTGACCCAACACATGTAATCACCTATGATGAAATTGAATTAAAACCCAATCTATCTTATTGTGAAGAGACTGACAAGGTTCTTGATACCAGAGAAAAAGTGCTGAGAAACTAGACAACTCATCTGAAAAAAGTTCTTTGCAGAAACCATAAGATAGAAGAGGCAATGTGGGAACCAGATGAACTTATGATGAAGAACCAGCTGAATCTTTTATGAATTAATATTCTAGAAATATTGAGGATGAAATTATTTTATGGATGGGATACTTTAACACCCCAAGCTTCTATGGTATGTTTCCCTTTGAATAATGTGGTAGCTTGCCTTGTATGCAACTTGGAGTTTTAACACACCATGATCAATCAAACTAGACGTTATGAATAGTAATACCCACTTATTAAAATTTAATAAATTTTATTTTTCAAAATGGACTTTATTTTTGAATTTGGAATATTGAAATTAGCTTAGGTTTAATTTTTGGTATTTTTCTTAAAACTTTCAATTTTTGATAAATTGTGAAAGCACTACTTTACTGTTTAAAACTGAATTTTTATTTAAGTAATTAGTTTTTTAGGTTAATTTATTTTTGGTAAAAATATATACATAATACCTATATATGTTCAATTTAATTCATTGGAGTCATTTTATAATAAGTTTAGATATATAAAATTTTATTGAACTTTTTACCGTCTTTTACCAACCTTCTAGAAGCATTTGAAAATTTGCATAAAACATAATTTTACTACTTCTGTGAGTTGAATTTCAAAAATCCAACAGAAATGGTTGACATCATTAAGTAAAATATGGTTCAATAAGATGAAAATAATTTTTTGTGAATAGTAATTTTTGACTTTTATTTACCACAGTTAAAAGTAAATAGGGTAATTAAGGGTAAAAATGATATTATAATTACCCTAACACATGTCCTAATTATATTGGATACGTGTAATTCGACCAAAAAAACCTTAAGAATAAAATATGAGCCTCTTTTCCACTTGGATTAGATTAGGACATTTATTATTATTTTATTTGGAAACAGAGTTAAAAGAGTTAAATTAAAACTTTAATTACTAAACAATTTTTAATATAGGGTTACACACAATATAAATTCAACTATAAATATTCATTACAAAGCTATAAACACATCCTGCATAATGTTATTTTATTTATAATTTTTAGACCTCAAATAATTTAATTTATTTATGACATAATGATAATGAATTAATTACCTTAATAATAAAATAATAAAATAATTAACATTATAAATATATTAATAAATGTAAATTGAAACTTTTGATGAATTAAAATAATTTTATAGGTTAATATTACATGATAGTTTATATTAAAAAAATTATTTGAAGTGATAATGTTTCTATGTATTTCAAAAAAAAATCAAATACTAAATTGTGTCAAAATTGACATAATTGAGTGTTTAAAACAAATACAATATTATTTATTGATATAACATTCCTAAAAATCTAAGGATTTTCCAGAAGACTTAGATAAAGTTATATATGTTAATAATGTACAACTTTGGGTTCTCTTGTGTTGTTATAATAAGTTTATTAATCATATAATATAAAAATAGAAAGAGACATGGTAAATGTCAAACTATTTAACTTAGAGTTAAATCTAAAATATAAGGTTATAGGGTGACCTAAACCTATCCAAAACCTATTGGTTGAGATTTTCTCTGCCCATACCCACCTTATTATCTAAATAAATCATTTTTGAGCCATTATAAACCGAAAATTATATTATTATAAAATAATATTTCAAGTATTTCCTAAAGTGACCCTCACCTCTCTTATTAAAGGGTACTTCCCATTCTCTTAATTTCACACGTAAAAATCCATTTGGATTGGCAAAACCTAGCCCAAATATCATCTAAACAATCCCCCTTCAATCTATAGGCCTTACAGTGATCAGAAAGCCAACCTAAGGATCCCTTTTCATCAAATCAAAAGGAAACACCCGAAGAAGAGGTGATAATTTCACCACCCTCTTTCATGTTCTTTTCTCCCTCCACTTCCTCTTTTATTTTTGTTTCCATAACAAAATATAAAATCTAGTACCTTATACATACTTTTATGTGATTATGAATATTGTATAACTATATTTGTTATTCTATCCATCCTATAAATGAAAAAGTCTCCATACGTGCGTACGTACGACTTACCATCTCCACGTCATGGTGTAGGTTGTTATTCAAACACTTAATTATTTAGATGGTTATAATAATGAGTATAACTAATGTAAATAATATATATAACATGTTACTTATTCTTTATATATTATATAACATCCAATTAAATATGATTTCACTGTTAATATAATGGTATTGTCGCTCGTGCATATGTACAGATTAACATCTCCAAAAACGTGATAATATTCATTCCCCATCGTAATCATTCAAGTATAATTTTCATTGTATGATTAAAAAAAATGTTTATGAACATAATATAATTATTTGTATGAATCAAATATATCTTATTAATAAAAAACATGGCTTACATAACCATCCATATAGAGTAAAACAAATCAGTTAACACCCAAAACGATGATACTACTGAAATATTATTAACCAACAAATATTATAAGATCATATAAGATATCTTATTTATATATATAGTAATTATATAATTTAATAACGATTTTTTAACTATTATACAGGAGGATAACATACCATCATCTATGGAAAAGTACAAGGTAAGGGTTTATTCTATAGTCTCTTTACTTATCTGATGTTGTTAATACATATGTATCTATTAGGACCTCTTTATCATCCACATACGTGTTTTCTTAAAAATATAATTTTAAACATTCTTAGTATTTAATATAATATGGGTTAAAGTCATTTATACCATTATTTTACCACATATGTTTTGAGAGTAATATTTTTTTCATCTTCCAAACAAGGTACTTTATGACCTTCTCGACAAAATTAAGGTTAGAATGTCTTTCCTAACTTATACGGTGGGTGCGGCTATTTTCCACCGTTATAACATCATCGAAGATTCCTATAAAATATTATATGAATATTTTAAAAATAGATTTTTTCTTTTATAATTATATGAATTTTAAATGATTCCAAAATAGAAAGAGATATTTCTCTACAAAATTTTTTGATTTCATTTATGCCAACATCATTTAATGGATTTTAATCTTATTTTATGTTGATTTATTACGATACAAATCTTCCATATTGTATTGATGGTTTTGCGATATTTTTTAATTTAGATGTGTTATTTTTACACCATTTATTGTCTATGGATAATGTATTGACATTTCATATGCTTGTTTTAATACAAATGTTTGTGTTATGTTTAAACCTTTTCATATGAGGAATACATTTTACTTAGTAATTGATGGGTGGAGCCCACTATAGCTACTCAACGCATCAGTAGGTCTCATTAGATAGACTAGTGTCATGTCACAAGGCATTGATAAAATATTATTTGTAGTCTTGGCACAAGTCCTTGACTATGTGGTTATAAAGTCTTGCATTATGCGTTCCAACATTATGAAATTGGTTATTAATATTACATGTGATTATTAGACCAGTAGAATATCCATGTGAATAAGTAAATGGAATTATTGGATTTATCATTTCCATATTATGATGATGTTTATGTTCAAAAAGATTTAGTTTTATTCTTATACAAATTCTTAAATGTTTATGCTTATTCTTGAAAGATTCCACTATATTGTTATCCTTACTGAGCATTTGAGATCACCCCTTTCTATGTTTTATTTTTTCCAGGATGCGAAGAAGTATAATATGACTGGCCTGCAGGGATAGTATAAGGGATGAATGTGGTAAATAGAGAAATTTTTTTTGGTGGTTTTAATTTTAAAATGTAATGTAAAACTTATGAATGTATATAGTACTTCCAAGGCTACTAAATTGATCGATCTTTCAAGATTTTTATACCTTGTGATCATGCCAATGTTATGTAATAATGCACCGACTCTAGGTAACTGGGGTCAGGTACTTACGAATAAGTCCTTAGATAAGTGGAATTAAAATGTATTTTATTTTTATTAATATATCTAGAACAATTAATGTAAATTTTTATAAAATAATGAAAATATGGATTCCCGTATCTTTTCTTGGTGACACAGCTTGAGCCAAGAAAATATGGTTATAAAAAAAACTCTTGTTTAAATTATTTTATTGAAAAAAATACCATATGAACAAAGTTTTTAATTATTATATAGATAGTATCTACTCAGTATGCACGGGTGGAGACTCTTCCAACATTAATACACTTTCAAAAATGGATGGAGTTCTATTCACATTTGGAGACAATATAAATGGAAATATAGTTGAAGTATGATTATTTGTAGATTAAAATTCAATTTCAATCAACAACGTTCTACATGTTCAACTTCTAAAGCACAACTTAATAAGTATTTTTAAATTCTGTTATGATGGTTTTTATGTTGACTTATATTATTGCTCAATTTTCAAAAATAAATTGATTAAATTTAGAGAAGTTAGAAAAGAAAATGTGAATACCTTGGATCATAATTCCATGTGTATTCAAAAAACCTGAAATTTTAACTACAGAGAGAAATGAGTCCTAGATTTAGCATAGACGACTTGGACACTAAAATATATTTACCTTATATAAATTATATAAGAAACACTTATTTTCTGATCTTCCCGGTCTTAAATTTTTTAATGATAGATTTTATGATGCATTTAAAATTGGAAAACAACACAAAATATCATTATAATCAATTAATAAAGTTGAAACATATAAACCACTCGAATATATCCACATGGATTTATTTGGACCATCAAGGGTTGAAATTTTGGATGGAAAATTGTATGTTTATGTATAAGATTATAGGTTTTCAAGATTTACTTCGGTTTATTTTCTAAAACTTAAGTGTAAAATATTAAATGTTTTTGAATTATTTTGTAAAATTGTTAAAAATAAAAAAATAATTTAAAATAATTTATTTAATAAGTGATCATGGTGGAGAATATGAGAATCAATAATTTAAAAAATCTTTTCCCAAAATAAGGTGTTAAACACACCTTATACACACTAAGAACACTTCAAAAGAGTAGAATTGGTGAAAGAAGAAATAGAACTATTCAAGATATAGAATGGACAATGTTGAATCAATTTATCCTTCATACCAATTATTTGGAAAAATATGTAAACAAATATTGTTATATCATGAATACAGTTTTAAAAATGCCTCTTATTAAAAAAACCCAATGAAATTTAAAATAACATAAAAATAGATTAAAGTAATTTAATGTATTTGGATTCAAGGTGTATATCTTGAATACTAAGGAAAACCTTCATAAATTTGCTCCAAAGGCTGATAAAGGAATATTTCTAAGATATTATGATCCTTCTAAATCTTATAGAGTTTAGAATAGAGATTAAAATATTTTTTAAAGAATCAGTTCATTTTAATTTTGATGGAAGGGATATTTTTAATAAAAGGAATAATCAAACATATTAAATTATTAACTCATTTGACAACATGAGGTTCGAATCTCCATAGACTATATTTGAAAATAAAATAAATGAAATTTAGTCCAGTTAATAAGAACATGAAGTAGAAGAACCTAAAAGTTTCTTACCTAGAAAATATAGAACCTCAAAATATCATTCTTTAGAAACTATTTAGAGAACCTAGATACAAGAGTAAGAAATAAAATAAATTTTAGAAACATAGCTAATTTTTTCCCTTTAAATCACAATTAAAATCTATGTTTATAGAATAATATTATAAGATCAGAATTGGATATTGGATATATAAGAAGAACTTAATGAATTATATAGAAATACATTTTGGGATTTAGTTAATAAGATAACCAATTATCCAATAATAGAAACCAAATGGGTTTTTAGAAACAAACAGCATGGTTAAGGGATAATTACAAAAATAATGTCATATATGTAGCAAAAGGATACAACTAGGAAGAAGGGATAGACTATGTTGAAACCTTCTCACCTGTTACTAGGTTAGAGGAAATTAGAATCCTTCTAGGTTATGCATCTCATATGAATTTTCAATTATATAATATGGATTTAAAATCTAACTTTTAAGTGGATATTTAATGTAAGAAGTTTATAAAAAACAACCATGAGGTTTTAATACCCCTTATCTACCTGATTCAGTTTTTAAATTTACTAAAGCTCTTTATGGCCTTAAGCAAGAACCCAGAGCTTAGTATGAAAGATTACTCTCCTTTTCATATGAAAATAGATTTAATGTAGTTTTTGAATATCCTACTCTATTTATGAAAACCATTTTTTATAATATGTTATTAGTACAAATTTATATCAATGATCTTATTTTTGGATTAATAGATAAAAATATTTTTAATGATTTTTTAAACCTTATGAAAAATTAATATGAAATGTGCATGATAGGATAATTAAATTTAATTCTATGATTTCAAATTTATCATTAAGATTATGGAAATTTTTTAAATCCATGAAAATACATTATTGACTTATTTAAAAAATTTATACTAGAAAATAGTAAGTCTTATACAACTCCCATGTGTACTAATGTAAAAAATTATTTGGATAAAGCTGGAAAACTAGTTAACAAAAAGTTATACAAAGGTATGATTGGTAGTTTATTAGATCCTAATGCTAGAAGACTATGATTAACGTTTTATATATTTTTATGAGCTATATTTCAATAAAATATGAAAGAATAGAATCTTACTATTGTTAAAAGAATTTTTACATATTTAAAACATACTATTTTTAAATCTCTACATTACCCAAAAACATTGTATTTTCATTCAATTCTATATTCAGATAATGATTTTATAGGATTTAGATTAGATATAAAAATCACATCAAGAACCTATCACTTTTTATGAAAATATTTAGTTTCATAGTTGAGTAAGAAACAACATTCAGTTGCTATTCCAATAGTCGAGGAAGAATATATATCTGCTTATAGTTGTTATGAACAAGTTTTATTGATGAAACAAACCTTACTAGATTTTCCAATTATTTTTGTTAATATCCCTGTCTTATGTGATAATACAAATGAAATTAATATTTCCAAAAATCCGATAAGTCATTCAAGAAGAATGAATATTGATATCAGGCATCATTTACTAAGAGATCATGTTCTTAAAGGGGATATATCTTTAAAATATTTCAATACTGAATATGAACTTGTTTATATTTTTACTAAATAACTTCCCAGTGTAATTTTTTATTCTATTAAGTTGGGTTTGAATATTTAACTTCAAATAAATGTATCTTAATTTATTTCGTTAATTTATATATTGATAGTTTTTATTTCATTTGATTATTTATTTACTTTTTTAAAATAATTTAAATAAAAATAATAATTTTTTTCATTTTTAAATAAACGTAACTTTTCAAAATAAAAACTAATATTTATTATGGTTAGTAAATTATCTTAAGAAACAAGAATTGTGTCACTAAAACCCATCAGAAAACCATTACTCTCTCTCTTAATCTTTCTTACCAGCATTTTTTTAAACTTTTACCCTTCCAAGGCTCTCATGTTCCATAAAAATGCAAGACTATGAACCTTATACATTCCAATTGATAGAACTTTCAAAGAAAAATATGATATATGAAGGTGAACTAAGTGACTTGAAATATCCATGTGTACCCCTAAAAAGGATTCATCAAGGAAAATTTGTCAACATTGACTAGTTGTATAAGAAAAACATTTTACTAAAACACGCCCTCACCTTTCAAGATTTTTAATTCTTATTTAATGAAGAAAATACGAAATTTATTATTAAGATAAAACTAAATAATTTCTATAAGAATGTTCGGTTTAGTTTCTGGGAAATATTGGATATCACCATTTATCAGGTAGACGAAAAAGAATTTTCCATTTGTTCTACAGAAATTGAAATGATTTAAAAATTTCCCCATCAAGGATTGTTTTATTTTTGTCATTGATCAATTATAAACCGACAACACAATTCAAATGATATTATTTCATTTCTCTTCAACTCCACCCAAATTTAGAAAGATTTTGTTAAGGATATTGAGGTTGACCAAAAGGTACTTGTTAAGTTCAAATAGTACCCAATCATCCTGAGAATTTCATTATTAGAAAAGATTCTTTATCCTAACATTATGTCATATTTTTTTCATCAGTGATATCAATCTCAACATCCCCAAGATTATGATTTGATATCTGAATCATTGTTTTCATCTAGAGGCATCGAATTCTTTTAATCTGTATAGTCAAATTATTTTTTATCTTATGTATAAAATGAATAAGATTATTTATAAATATTTTTTAAATAAGTATAATCCATAAAATATTATAAATCTTAGCACTTTAAGAATTTTTTGTTTTTAATGAATTATAGTTAAAAAAAATTGTTTCTTGTTGGTGTTTTTGACCAACAATAATCAAAAAATGTTATTCAAGATGGGAAAGGAAAATTTAAATCATCTGGATCAATTCATCTTTGAAAGGAGGAATTTTGAAAATCTAGAATAGATTATTTTTATCATCCAATAAAAATGAGGCTCAGATATAATATTCCTAATTTAGATGGTGTCGAGAGTGAAGAAGTAGATAAAATGGTTCTTATCACCCAGCCTAGAAACAGAGATGAACATTGCAATGAGAACCTAGAAATTGACACTTCCATACCTAGAGAGGAAACTCCATCAGTGTTTTTAGGAGTAAAAAATCACTCCTAAGGAACAAAAAGTTGAAAATATTCCACAGTATGAACATGTATATCCTGAAAAAGAAAAAATTCAAGAAACTTCTCAATGAGATGAGAAAATTCAAATTTTAGTTGCTGAAACTAGTTAAATAGGTGTGAATCAAACGTCCCCTATCTAATTTCCAATACTTGGATAAAATATAATCTATAACTGGAAATAATATATAAGATTTCGATAATATCTCTTTCACTTCTTGTGGGGAGAATGTAGAAAAACCAATATCTATAATGGAAATAATCCTAGAAATAATATAATTAAGAAGAAGATATTTATGTTTCCCTGAATCGTCATAAAGAAGATCTGGTAATCAAGTTTAACGAAATAGTAGTGGAGAACTCAAGTTTACAACATGATCTAGAATCTGCAGGAAGAACTTTGGGGGATTTAGGAAATTCAACATTTTCAAGAAAATAATTCATAGTTGTTCAGACTCAGCTTCTCAATATAAGAGAAAATTGAGTTTCTAGAGATATTTTACTTATATTCAATAATAAATGTTAGATTATTTTGGAAAACTAAAAAATAATTAATCTCAAATAAATATATAGGATATTTAAATAAATATTTGGGAAATCAGTTTCAGTCGTTGAGAAATAGATCTAGTCAATATAAAGATACTCCCTCTACTTCTCAGACATCGCGAGATTTAATGAAGAGGTTCTAAGAAATAAATACAATGATCTATGTTATGAATAATAGGATTTATATACATCAGTGTAACAGTGCACCATTAAATTTTTAGTTAGATAATGAAAGTGAACTTGTCGAGAAGTTAACATTAAGTGAACCTGGAATCATACTACTTCTCAATTAGTTAAGTAACAATATTACCATGTTTATTTTGATCGAGGAAATTATTTTTTACATTCTAAAAGTCAACCTAATTGAAATTTTAATTTTTTTAGGACTCATGAGTTTTTATAAGACAATTGGATAATAACATTTTAGAATGTTTACAAGGATATATGGTATAATTAATATAAGTTCTTCAGGCTGTTTGAGATTAGAAAAAGCACAAAAACCTCTTCTAAATCATCTCTTTCACTAATATCCATCCATTCCAATTAAAAAAAATTTTAGCAACATTCCACTTGTTATCATAAGCATATTTTCAATTAAAATTCATTATTTATGAGTATTCTATTTCTTATTATTTTTGTTCATTTATACTACCAAAACACACATTTCATAATTATCATAAATAGAATGTAACATTAATTTATGGTTATGTGCTATATTGAATGTTTTTTAATTTATTTTCATCTAATTTCTTTTTTATATCAAAAACAAGGGATAAATTGGGAAAACAAAACATTCTGGACTCTATTTACTAGTTTTAATTATCAATAAAATAAAATAACTTTTACTATGTAAAATTAATTTTTCATAACTATAATCTCTATATTTTTTAATGATATTATTTATATTTTTAATTCATAATATTTTATAATTAAATTTATTTTTTTATCATAAAAATGGTGTAGATTATTGGGAATTTATTATATCAACAAACTCTATAAATATTATTGATGTTGATGTATATAGATACCCTTGTTTTTTTACAAATGTAACTACTTTAATTATTTTTCAGGAATATATTTTTATAAGATAGTATTATTTATGGTTTATAATATGTGTAAAAGTATTTTGAATGTATTTTCAAATTATTATAGAAACACATTTCATACCCTTTTTTTGTATGTGTAAACATAGGGTATGGTTCCCAAACCTTAGGTTTTAGATAACAGGTATGGATCATGTACCCAATGCTGTTGGAAAAGTATTATTTATCAATCCAACGTTTGGATGGAATCCAATTTTTGAGAAAAGGGAAATTATGGATAAAATGCCCTATATTATTAAAGAATCCTATGTTTGAGGAAAAATATATGGTACATCAACCCTAATTTGTGACCAATTGTATGTTTTCAACCGTACATTTGGAGTTTTTTCGTCACCTGAAGGAACACTAAATTTTACTATACAATGAAAAAGTTTAAATCTATTATGTTTTCAAGGATTTATGAAAATGGTCTTAAAAAAGTAAATATCATTTTAATGTCATTTTATGATTGATATAAAGGCCTATATTCAATGATATAAATCATTCCTATTTTTATGGGAAGTTACTACTCTCTTGAATGGTTTAAATTTGAATAATTGTGATTTTCAAGGAACATTTGTTTATCTAATCAACCAAACTAAATCAAAGTATTATATATATGTCAAGGTGTATTTTCACTTTTTTATATATAACTGTATATTTTTTATATTTCTTTTTCAGAAAAGAACTATTGAAAAAAAACAAAAAAGATAGAACAACTCTATTATTTCTAAAGAAGCTAAAATTCTAGGATATACATGTTTCATCCTCGTTTAGTTTGGTAACGGTTATTTTTTTTCCTGAAACTATTATTAAAGATAATTCGCATCAATGATCTATTCAAATATATTATTACTTTAAGACATTCATCTTCGAAGAATAAGATTCTTATGTTTTTAGTTGTTGCTACAATGTGATCAAGAACATGTTAATTCACTGAAATCAAAATCATATAATTTGTTACAGTATCGGTTTATCATAATCAATCATGGAAGAGTATTATATTCATAGACTAATATTTAGAGAATTTGGTTCCCTATAAAATAACTATAATGCCCTGTAAAGAATTGTTGTGAAAGGTTTCAATTTTCTACACTTAGTTGGGAAGGTCTAATGAAAAGTGTATCACTCTAGTAAAAGTTACCAAACTCTTAAAGAGAGTATTGGGGGAATGGACTAAGAGATCTTTTTGCCCAAAACCACTATAAATTTTTTTGTGTTTTTATTTACTGTTTTTCTGCTTATTAAACTACTTAGAGAATATAACATTGTATATATTCATAAATCATAAAGAAATCTAAAATCTAGGTTCAATAATGATTATCAAAAATGCACAATTCACCCTCCCCACCCCCACTCTCTTGTTTATATTTGAATTATTCCAAATTAACACTAATTTTATGATATATTATGCTTTCTTATTTATTGGAATATTCTCCCCAATAAAACATGAAATCGTTAGATAATGCATGTATCTTTGTACAATCATGCCCAAGTTTGTTGATGATTTTATTCATCTCATAGAATGTTTTATGGATATTAGCATCCTTAAATGAATCATAAAACAACTCTAAAATCATGGTAATTATTTTTAAGTAATTCCATAGAGAAAAATTATATTATATAACTTAATTATAAAAGATAAATTTGAATACTTGGCACACCCTTCATAAAGTTCTTATTATCCTTCTTCAATTAATTCATAAAACTTTTTTTTTGGTTAGTGAAGTTCTTGGAAATACTAACCTACTCAGGATCAACTGAAGGTTCTCTTATTCTATTAAAATCTAGGATAGTGTAACCTACATATCTAAATGGGTCATTTATCATGTTTTGAAATAAATTCGGCTCTGGCGGTCCACTTTGGGTTTCTTTGATAGGATAGTCAATGTTTGGACTTTCCATAATATTTGATTCTCCATGCCTAATAAAAATACATTTCAAGTAGGAAACTTATTCAATATTAAGTGATCATATGCTTCATTTCTATTCAACCATGGATATAATTTACAATCAGGACATAGATAATATATTCTACCATCCACTGATCGATTTTAAATTTCATGACATAAAAATTCTTCAAAACCCTTGTCATACAAAGGAGTGTTTTGAGGAAAATTAAACCTACTTTTATCCGTAAGTATTTTATTTTCACTCTTTTCTCTATAAAATCGAATATAAATATATAAATGTTTAATAAAAAATTTAAAATTAATATTTAACGTCACCCTGCATTTTATTGACCAGGGTAGGGACATGATTTAACATAACACAAAATTAAAATAAAAATGATTCAATGAAACTTGAAAACCATAAATAACATAAATTAATAAATATTATCTCTCAAAATAATATGATCATTTGTCCTGGAATAAGTATACTCAGGTGAGGAGGGGGAAGCAGACATCATGGAAGTTCAGGGATATGAGCACACCAACACTCGACTCGGACAGAAGTAGGGAAATCAAGGAGGTATGGAGGTGTACAAGGTTTTGGTGAAGGGATACATTAGGGATCGAGTGCCATTGGAGTGGAGATCCTTAAGAAATTGGGAATAGAGCCCATTGTCTCAAGGAGAATATTATTTGAGGGTTGTCCCTAAAGTCAGTCTTGAGGGAGGGAATGTTGGGGGGTTGTATTTGGCGGTCGTCGATGATGTAGGGGGTTAGGGTTTCATGTTGGGGGGGGGGGGGCTATCGGCATTTAGCCTCAAGGGAGGGGTATTGGGGGGATTTGTAGTACCTGTGTATGTAAGGGGGTTAATTATTGTTTTTTAAATGCTGTAGTCATTGTTTTATTAAAAGCGATGCTATATTAAAAAAATAGTCATGCCTTTATGAAACCACCAGTATAATTTATATAATATTCAAAAAAGATTTAATTAGTGGTGATTATATGAAACATTGTTATGTCCTTTTTAGTGTTTTAGAGGGTTTTTTGCAATCTTTTTAATTTCAACAAACATTCAAAATATACTTCCCATATAATATTTTTTTGATTATATTCGATAATTTGTTTTTTACTATATTCAAATTATGTATGATGTCTATAAAACTCATCGCATTCATGTCTACATAATTGAATGAGTCTCACATTGAATTTCTTTGACTACTCCCCCAATGGATTGAATTATTATTATTTTTATCTTTATTCTAGAAGGATTTCAGCCTATTTTCTTCATCTTCTAGTTTATTTGGGTTATCATATTGTTCTCATGTACTCTATATCACTGTGTTTGATCACTAGATAAGAGAATAAAGGGTTTCATCATTCAAACCTTGTTGTGATGACTTTCTTTATCCCATGTTTATTATATAATTTAGTAACCATTTCCATAAGTATCAAACAATAACTGCCATTGCATGATTGGAATCCATGGAACCATCAATTAGATAACAATCAAGTAATAGTGGAACTTTGGCTGAAATAGCCTTCTCTAAATAGGATCTCCTGGTCAATAGTAGAAGAACTGTAAACCCTAATATTTGGCCCTCACTTTATTATGTGAGGAAAAAACAAAACCATTTTAGCTCACCTTATTTGTGTGGGTCCACTCCCAATTAGAGGAGAAATCATAAGAGGAAACATATTCTATAGAAAAGTATAATTATCATTTTGTGGTAATTAAATATGGTGGAGGAGTATTCAGTGGTAGGAGAATTCTTAAGGGTAGATGAACCACTTGAACCAACTATTGACATGGTTGAATTATTTATCTTTAAAATAGAAATGACATATACATCATCCTCAAGAATAATATTAATGATATCCAAGAAAGATATATTTCTAGGAATAAAAGATATACATTTGAATACTTTTGTGGATTGTATCATGAGAAAACAACATAGAGTATCATTTCAGGTTTATTTACCATCCAAAAAAAGAAAATGATTTATATTTGATTCATAATGATGTCTACATAATGAGAACTAAGTTGATGGGAGGTTTTGTTTACATTTTTATCTTTATAGCTGATGATTCTAGAAAATTATAGAAATTTTCTTTGAAAACTAAAGACCAAGTGAAATATTTTTTCAAGAAGTTTAATGTGAAGGTGGAAAGAGAAACAATATGATAGTTAATTTGTATGTGATCATATAATATAGGAGAGTATTGTGGTCTATTTTAAAATTACTATAAGAGTTTTATTATTATGAAATAAAAATTAATACTGAATACACCCCCATATAATATAATTACAAATAGGATGGATAAAAAAAATTGTGAGAGAATCATTTGTATTCTCTCAAATGAAAAATTGACAAACACCTTTTGGGGGGAGGAAATTAGGATAAGATTTGATCTTATCAACCTTTATCTATTAGTTCTACTAATGAAAGATGTTATATAAATTTTCTGGATAGGTAATAATGTTTCATAAAAACACATGATAGTATTTGGTTGTATGGTATTTTTCAAGTCTGGAAAGATGATCAGGTGAAGATGGATGAAAAAGGGAAAAAGTGCATCTCTTTCTCATATGTTCATAAGGGTTTTGAAAACTAACTATGCGGTCCTATAATATAGAGGATCATCATAAGAATAGATGCATTGTTTATTATAGATTAGAATATTGAATATTTTGATAAGACAGAAAATATAGATAAGTTTCAGTATGAGGAAATTCCAGAAAATCTACAACCCATCTAACCACCTTCAGTTCCAGATAGTTTGATAGATATACATGAAATTGATGGTACATCACTATTAGGTAATATGTATCCATCTAATAATATTTCTTCATCATATGATAATCCAGAATAGATTCCACTCAAATAATAATTGATTAGATCCACTTGAGAATAAAAAAGTGAGTTGTGGATACTCACCACACGAGTATGTGATGCACACTGATTGGGGAGAGACATACAGTTATAATAATGCAATAAGTAATAAATATAATATAAAATGGAAAAGGTACATGCAAGTGTAGATAAGATCCTTGCATACGAACTGCATATTTGATTTTCTTCAATCTTCACAAGTAAAGAAGGTAATAAATAACAAGTGGGTGTGTAGAATCAAATGAGAAGATAGAAGCTCACATCCATGACATTGATCCAGAATGGATGTGAAGGTATTTGTTCAGATTAATGTTATTGAAATTAATTAAAAAATCTCTTATGGTTAATGTTTATTATATCATACTTTATGTTGGATTAGATGATAGTCTAAACCTGGAAGCTCAACAACTAGATTTTGAGACAAAGTTATTACATGGTGTTCTTGATGAGGATTTTTACATGGAACAACTATGTGTATTTTAGGTGAAAGCTAATATAAACTTGGTATATAATCATATAAAAGGTATATATGGTTTTAAATAGGCACCAATGAAATGATATATAAAATTCTATTCATTCATGGAGAAAAATGAGTACTAAGGGATGACTAATGATCACTATGATTTCATAAAATAGTTTTATGATGATGATTTCATTATCTTAATGCCTTATGTTGATGATATGTTGATTATTGGTAAAGATATCACCATGATTGAATGGTTAAAGGAGATTTTAAAAAATTATTTTCCAATGAATGACTTAGTAGACACTACTCAAATTCATAGCATGAAAATTACCCAATACATGAGGAATCAAAATATTTGGTTATCATAGGAGTTATACATTGAGAAGGTTATTGAAATATTAAAAATGTGAAAGGTGAATCCATTTTGTACTCCACTTGAAATTCATTTTAGGATCATGACAAGTCATAGTCCATCAATTGAGGAGGAGAACTAAGAGATAGATAAACTTCCTTATCTGGCAGTAGTTGGCATTCTTATGTATGACATGGTGTGAACCAGACCAGATATTGCTCAGATTTTTGGATTTGTGGGAATATACCTATCATGTATAGGAAATGATAATTGGATAGTTGTCAAATGGATATTGAGGTATCTTCAAGGTGTATCTAGTCATTTTTATGTTTTATATGAGATAAAAATATATTATAATGATACATAGATGTGGATTTCATTGGGAATATAGACATGAATAAATCAATATATGGGTACCTATTATCATTTAAAAGGGGAGAAGCCTCATGTAAATCATGAAATCCAAAGTGTGTTTCATTTTCTAATATATAAGTTGAGTAGATCATTGTCACTATAGCCTATAGTGAGACACTTTCAATGAAGAAGTTTTAATAGGATCTGAGAGAGAGTCAAGAGAATTATATTCTCTATTGAGATAGTTAGAGAGGTATTCATCACAGTAAGAACCCAATATTTCTCTCCGAGTACAACCACCTCAATGTACAATAACACTAGATCATAAATGTGTTGGAGGAAATATTATTGAATTTTGATAAAATCCACTCCAATTATAGTAGGTAATACATGATGCCAAAGGTTATACCAAAACGAAATATTGAATCTTGAAAGGAGACTATAGTTATAAGTTCTACTTGAAATTGGCCCTGATGGGAGGATTTATAGGGGACACTCCCAATTATATGTGAAATCCAGGGAGGAAATTTCTTTCATCAGTAAGAAGAATCTTCCTTTGGGGTTCATCCAACAAAGTGGGTGAGCCACCAGTAGTAAGAGAATTTTATAGGGTAGATGAACCACTTGAAACAACTCCTGACATAGTTTAATTCCTTCATCTATAAAAGGGGATCAATTGCAATGTTTTTAAAATCTATAATTGTTTTAATATTATGAATCTTATTCTAGAGAGTGAGAAATAAAATATTGGCCTCATTTATCATGTGGATGTAGGAACCAATATTGAATAATGTTAAATAATTTGTGTTCTATTCATTTTCTCTTCTGTTTTATTTAATTTCATCGCTAACTAGTTCTTATGCCCCAACACTTTGATATTCGACCATTTGGGAAATTCAGTTTCTAGACATAGGAGCTCCTTCCATATCCCTATACACTATACTTTGTTCTTTAAATTCCACACCTACTTCCATGGACTAGATTTTCCAAATCCTCAATTCATCTCACAATTACTAGAGATGCAAAAAACAGAGATTTCCCATTAAAATATTTTGAAATCCCAACTATCCTACAAAATAATTCACACATGATTTCAATGGATCTATTTCCATTTAAAAGGAACAGAATGTGGGGGAGAGGAAAGGTTCAGATTTCATTTTTTAGTGTCGGGATGTGGTTGATGAAGTTAGATAGATTATACACAGACTTCTATAAAAACGGCCTATATCAGCGCTCAAAACGGGATTTAACAGCACTAAAAAATCATTGTAAAGCTCACCGCTAATATATGGGGTCCCAATTATCAGTGCTTGACCACTCCTTTATTAGCGCTAGGAGGTCTCCCGCACACTGCCCTTCCCGCGCATCCTCACACGTGCGCACAACCTTTTCCTCTACCCGAACTCTAACCTGCAACTTCACCCTTTCACGGATACACCTTTACCACTACGCTGTTTCATTATTTTCTCTATTTAATGGTATATCTCTTTATATATATATATATATATAGTTATATTTATTCGGGTATTGATATAGATTCATATTAATATAAATATATTTATTCATATATTAGTATATATATATATATTCATTCATATATTAATATATATTTATATTTATTTATTTATATATATATATATTTAGTTATAATTTTTTATACGTATATTTATATGTATATTAATATATACTTATAAGATTATTTTTAAATACATTTATGAAAAAAAAAATTATGTTTTTTATAAATAAATAAATAGATACATACATACATATGTATATATACATCACATAGACACAGACATAGACACAGACACACACAGAGAAATATATATTTATGAATGAATACATATATATGTGTATTTGAAAAGCCATAGAATGTGAAAATGACCATAACTTATAATCAAGAAGCCCGTTTCAACTCCACAACTAGTCAAATCAAAGAAAATTAAACAATATTCGATATTACATGTGGTACATGATTAACCGACATCCGGATCAGAAGTAATACGTGTTTCAATGTTAACAAATCGAGGTATCCCGACTAAAAACTCAGTTTTGGAGGCCCTCTGAGCCATTTTGGGCCTCAAAAAATGTGACAGAGGCTTTTCCGAAGTCACCATCGCGTAGAGCTCGTCACAGGCATCAATTTGATATGTTGTAGATCTCAAACGGACACTCAGATCAATATTTATGGTCGTTTGAAGTTTGAGTTACATTTTCAACTTATTTTATATATTTTATTAATTGTTTTGATATTTTGTGTCTTAAAATTGTTATTAAATGATTTTTAATCAGAATTAATTATCAAATTATTAATTAATAATATTTTTAAAAAATATTTTAATGCCATTTACACTAAATTTATTATATATTAAATGTAATTGTCTATTTATACGTATATAAAACATATTTAAAAAATATATATTATATTTATATAAGAATAAATATACTTATATAACAATAATTTATTTTTCACGATTTTTTTTGAAATATATTTTTTTTCAACGCCGATAAATCCCCCTTTATCAGCGCTACTAAAAGAAGCACCGATAAAGGGTTCCCCTTTATCAGCACTCAAAAAAGCGCTGATAAAGGGGGGCCTTTATCGGCGCTTTTTTGAGCACTGTTAAAGGCGTAGTGGTTCCCTCTCACGTTTTTGTAGTAGTGACAGATCATTTTGATGTAGATAAAGAAAATGAAACTTTTTTCGCTTCCCTCTACTTCCAAATGGATAAATTATTTTATTGGATTATAGAGTATGAAGGATCGTAGATATCAATAGCATCACCTCCTTCCATGGCCACCTAAGGATTTACCCATTCCTTATTTGAATCATTAGCCTGAAACAGTGGATCCTCACTATCATCTATGGAGGAAGATGTTTCAGATCATAAATTGAAACTAAAACAAGATAAATAATAAATAATAATGGTGAAAGATTGATATCACTCCCTATATATATACATGATTTAAAAACAACTTCTTATCATAATTTTTTCTTTTATTGTTCATATTAAGGAATGGGATAAGGCCGTGATTTAGAGACAACCCAAATTTGTTTCATTACTAGTTCCATGAGGGTAGGCATAGAATCTCTATGAAATACAGTTTGTTTCATATTTTTATGCTGGTATAGAGCACCACTATCTGGATTCATCTCAAATTATTAAACCTATTTTTTAGGAAGTCTTTTAGATGTCATTCCATCATTCATTTCAACACCATCACCACTTCTACCATTAATCCAATAGTATTTTCCCATTTCTAAATGAAAAAAATTATAATCAATAATAACATATTTAGATTAAATTTATTAATGACAATTTCATTCCAACCATATAGAATACATGATGGTTAAATAAAAATTTTCAAACTAGGAAATAATGATTACTCATATCATCAAGATAAAAAGAATTTTTTTGGAGGATGACCCATTAGAAAAAATTAAATAAGATATAAATTAAAATCATATATATTAATTGAATATATATAGGTTCATGTGATGTTTTTTATAAAAATTTAATTTAAATTATGTTTATCAGGGAGATAGAGACACTACTATAGATATGTAACTTATCGACTTGAGAATGTGCATTTACCAGTACAAAAAAATAACTAATATTTTTAGAAAATTTAAAACTAAACACTTTTATCATTGTTTTATTTAATGTAAATTCTTATTTAATCATTGATAAAATCTTATTTTATTCCCCATGGGGAGCAGTTTCGTTGATCCACCCTTATTGTACCCATTGTAGTTTTTGGGAGGTATCTATTTTGAGCCTCCTTGCCTACATCTATTTGTTTCTTTTTACCCCCTCCCCATACCTTATATATATTGATAACATTCTCGTTTATCATCATTTTTTAATGATAATAAAATATTTCTATAATTTTTTTAATAAAATACCAAAAAAATTAGTCCAATTGCACACCCCACCCCAAGATCCATGCATGAATTAACTCACCCCCTTAGGCCCACCTAACATGTAACACCATCCATTAAAGCTTTAATTATTTTGAAAATAGTGATATTTGAACCCTAATACATTGTAATCTCAACAAGAACTCTTTATACTAAACCAAAAAATTACTTATTATATATTAACATATTTATAAATATATATATATATATCATGAATGGCTCGAAGGCCTTCTTTTTTTTTAATTTTTGATAACCCCCCTTTCAAGGGATGAGTGGAAACCCTTACAAGGCCCGTAGGATTAGATATTAAAATGCTTGTAGCCTTGGATATATTACAGGACCTGTAGGTCTTAAGGAAATCATACAGACTATGACTACTTCAAACCACACCTCCACAGCATCTGCATCGTGATCAGCTCTCCACCTTTGCATGGCTGTTCAGCTAGCATGTCCATGTGCAGGTACACAGGTGTGGTACTGATGGAAAATTCCATACCCTCTCATTCTTCCAAATTTGTTTATCCCATTCTTTGGTGAATGTTCCCTACACATCAATACTCCTCTTGGGTGGTTCCATTGTAGAATCTATCTGTGAAACTGAAAATTAGGTGGCCCCAATGGTTTTAAGGTAGCCCAAAGACAATGAGGTGGCCCAAAAGCCTTACTAACCCGAAGGCCTAGGTAGCCCGAATTCCTTAAGGACTCGAACACCAAACTAGTGGGCCAAGGTGAATAGTTTTAGGCTACTACAATACTGAATAGTACCTGATATAGTACCTGCTATAGTACTGCTACAGTGAACCAGAATTATGCCTCCGCCTAGTTTCATACTTGGGTCTCGTGGATACACTTAGAAAGCCCTCACCAACTTGGTTGAGACTCATGCGAAAAAAATTTTAACGGTTAATGCATGTATAGGTGCGTCCTTACACCACACACACACCGAACATCCCCAGCGTGGCCCAAGGTGGCCAACCATGGGGTTGGTCTAGTTCCCATCGGGGTAAAGGGGCCCATGAGAGGTTGGTTACAAAATATTATTATTTTAAAATATGTATATATTTGTGTGTGTGTGTGTGTCAGTTTATTAGTGCACATATATATTTTTATATAAACATTACATGTACAATAATTCCCCAATCTGGAAGCCACTCAACGTGGTGCTTCAGGCCGGTCTACCACAAGACCTATAGTGTTCTTCCCCATACATAATAGGTTGTGATTTAAGACCAATTTTTTTAATATTTTAATTGATTTTCATTAATAATATCCCATTATTAATTCAAATACCAAGTAATTCATTCATTATGGATACTTTATGATATTTTTGAAATTAATGGAAATTGGATTTAATCCTCGATTAATAGATATATTTATTTTTTACGTTAAATTGACTTTAAAATGTTGAAATAAAATTATTTGGAATTCATCCTCGAAATAAATTTAATTAAACGGATTAATTTTTGAGTTTTAATTATTTCAATAAAATTTTAAATTAATTTAAAATCTATACCTTTAAATTGTTTTTCTAAAGTAAATGTGATTTTATTTTTTTACATGAATGTATTGAATTTTATTCAGTGATTCTTAAATGATGGAAATTTTTATGTTTTTCAAAAATCATATTTTTATTCAAATAATTTAAATGAAATGAAAATTTTTTTGGGGGTTGAAATTATAATTTTAATTTATTTATCATTTAATTAGAAATTTATTAGAAAGTTCATCAATTAGTTGTGAATTTTTTCTTGTATTTTTTAGTTAGAAATTTTTTAGTGTCAAAGTGATCTCATTATTAATTCATGGTCACTTAGGTTACTATGTCTTCCAAGAGACTGTGCCAGAACTGACCGAACATTGAAACTGAAGTGATTGTGCATTGAAAATAATTGCAAGTGACCATGTATGAAACAAAATTATGATTGTAGATAATTTACCATAAATATAGAATCAAGTATTGAAATTTCCAAGGTCATTATGCTAATTACACCAATTATTTTCAAGCATCCAAAAAAGAACTTACATGATCATCATAACAAACTGACTCGGGCCAACTAGAAAAACCAACCAAATCGTCCCATCACGTGATATGGGTAAAACAAGAAATAAGAAACCATTCTTGAATATATTAAAAAATATTCATATTACTAGATTACAAATCAAAAATACACAAGATATCACAAAGACATAAAATCCAAGCCAAATTAGGAAACAACAACAAGTATATAAAATCTCCATATGACCAACGATCACCTCCAGACTAACCCTAACTGAGATAAATAGTAAGAAGAGACGTCATCATAATAAAATATTCTCTTACCATTAACTGAATCCTACAAAAAAACATCTAAAAATTCCCAAAGTAATAAGTAGGGTGTGATCCAAATCTTAAAAAGATACCATCACAGTTTCTATACAAGTTTTGTTATCAATAATGAAAAAAGTATATATTTTAAAACAAAATAGTTTTTCAATGAATTTTCATAAATAAAAACCATTTATAAATCATTTCCACTTTTTATTCCTTCAATATTTATAAAAGACTTTCATATTCTCTATCCAAAAATATGATAATTAGATGTGATAAAAACAATAGAGAATATTCAAGGATCATGAGGTATATTTGTAAATATATGTCCATTAAATAACATATCCTGCAATGATATGTGATACAACATCATAAATAAAAAAATGTGAGAAAAAATCCGTGATAAAAACAATAATTATATAAATATTCATAAATGAACAATGAAAAATAGCCTTATATTGGGCTCTAGCATATGGAACCATGCATTCCAGACACTCAAAATCCTAAACTGGCATATGTTGGATCCAAAATAAATCGATTCCTTCTAGTTTATATCACAAATTATTATATTCTAGTGGTTAAAAACAAACTATGGCTACCCATGTCTCTATTTGACACACCTAAGAGTACCAATGTGCAATTTTCTAATACATTTTACAAACCAATATCACAATTATATAAAAGATTTTAAAATCCAATATAATCCACTTAAAAGTTTTAAAACCCCTTTCCAAATCAAGAAAACCCATTTTTAAATAAATAGCTCCTTTTTTGAAATAATTTTCTTTCCATAAAATCATTTAAAACTTCCTATCACTTATAATCAATGGGCAACCTAAATGAATTTAACAATAATGGCACAAAATTTATCAAATTAACACATTAAATATAAACACCTAACTCAACAAAGTATAAACCTATCATATTTTGAAAATGGTTTCCAAAAAACAAGAAAACAAACTTTGGAATACAAGGCATTCCAATAAAATGAAAAGGATTGATAGAAATAACTATATTATTGTAAAAATTCAGCCAAACCATTGTTGTATCCAAATCCAAAGAAGATCCAGAATGATTACATACCCAATAAGAATAAATCCAACCACATTGGTGATCAAAAACTAGATTAACTTATGTAAATGGGAGTGAATCATGAAAAAGCATCCCTAATATCCTTTAGGTTGAGATGGAGGAGATCTTTCAAATGTTGAAATGAAAATTTATCCAAGAAGTCCTCTAAAACCAAAATTTACCACTAATACATGGTGTGTAACCACCTTATATGTTGTTTATTTCATGAAACCTAGATTTTCAAGAAAAAACCATCTTTTTTAATAAAAATGATCTTTATTATTTACATGGTTTGTATACACCTAGCATGTAACCTTTCACGTTGTGCACCAGTTTCACCACATGTTCCAAGTGATTATTACACTACATATAACCCCATTAAGTGTTATGTAAATCCCCATAAGACAATAAAAATTATAGGTTTTTTGGTGAAAATTTAAATAAATCCCTTAATTCACCATTACAATTATCCTCCAAATTCCTTCTCAGAATTTCTCAACCAATGAAAATGTAAACCCATAATAAAGGTTAAATAATACCTGGTAGAAATGTAATGGGGTATTATATTCTCCCCACCTTAAATTCTTTATGTCCTTAGAAATCCTTCAAGATTATAGATCCATAAAAATATAATGCCACTTCGTCCTCATCAACGAATCGCACTCCCACATCCCATGGCTATCTTATCTACACTACTATGATACCAAGCCCAGGGGGATTTTTTTACCATTTACTACCTTATCATGGCATTCTATAATTAGAATTGGATTCTAAACCAAAGTGTAATCTGGATAACAATCAACATGATCCCATCTAATCATATGGTAAGTATATGGTATATACCTCCTCGATTGAGAAACATGAAACATGTCATAGATAGTTTTCAAACCACATTGAAATTGAAATGGATATGCCACCCTCCCTAATCATCTAATGATCTCAAAGGGGGCATAAAACTCAGAGAAAACTTACAATAATTACCCAAACTGTGATGTCGCAAGTGAGTTGAAACTATGATAAAGAACTTATCACCAACATCAAAATCTAGAGGCCAACATCAATGGTCCGCATATGGTTTATGATGACTCTCTACCAAGATCAAATGCATCTGAATAAAATACATCATCTCTATCATTTCCTGAACAACCCTCAACCCAACCATGGACCACTCTCACAACTCTTCCAAGAATAAAGTATATCTATATGGCCACCCTTACAAATCATTAAAGGGGTCCATATTTATCGAAGCCTGATAATTATTGTTATAGGAAAAATAAACCAAAGGTAAATGTTATTCCCAAAAACATCCAAAATTATGTACACAATCCCAGATAATATCCTTTAGAACCTAGATATCCCTCTCTATCATCCCATCCCTCAAAGGATCATAAGTTGTTCTTAATTTAATCTGGTAATCCATCACCTCCTAAAAACCTTTTATAATCCTAGATATGAACCTCGAATTCCTATTAAAAATAACTAAAGAGGGAACCCCAATAATTATCACAATCTCTCATACAAACTAGTATCCAAGATATTCCACTTTCATCATCTCTATGATAGGTAATAAATGTCAATATTTCCTGAGTCGATCAATGATCACCCAAATTTCATCCTTCTTAATAGGATTTAGAGGAAACCCCAAGACTAAATTCATGGAAATCTTATCCCACTTCTATACTAGAATGGGAAATGGATGAAAACCCCTTATAGGTCTCTGGTACTCCACTTAAATTCCCTGAAAAGTAAGGCACCAAGAAATAGAATTTTCTCCCTATCATCTCATCCCTTTCCCCAATATTGATTCCTCTTGTCATGATATGTCATAGTATCCCTAGAGAGTATGGAAGTACAAGAAT
This sequence comes from Viscum album, assembly GCA_963277665.1. Classification (NCBI taxonomy): domain Eukaryota; kingdom Viridiplantae; phylum Streptophyta; class Magnoliopsida; order Santalales; family Viscaceae; genus Viscum; species Viscum album. The sequence goes on from OY728130.1 coordinate 1,264,522,592, forward strand.
ACTTCCCATTGTCCAATTACTCTTTTCTCAAAGAAAACATAACAATTGGATATAGAAGCATAAATATCCATTGGGAGATCAAGACCAGTAATTTGAGGTCTCCACACTATAAAGGCTTTCACTAAATCATTACCACTCGGTGTCTGCCACATGATTAGTATGAACTTGCACATAAAAATATGATTCAGCTTTCATCGAACACAAGAACCAATTTCCACCATCCTCTTACACTTACAAGGTTTTCTCAGTAAACAAACTCATCTAAGACCTTTCCTCAATTAAATCCTGCATAGCTTGTGTTAGTAATTGCCTGCTCAATGCATCAAAACCACATTTCCTTCCCAAATGGTATAATAAATATCAAAATAAAAACTTTTAAGATACTATACCGAATTTATATGTTGAATATTCATATCCTTATGAGTAAAAATATATTTCAAGTTCCTATGATCATAATATATCATAAAGGACTTCCCAAGGATATAATGCTTCCACATTTTGAGTGCATCCAAAACAGCTATCAACTCAATATCATGGGTAGCATAGTTCATCTCATGAGGTCATAATAAGAGAGATCCAAATGCCACAACATGCTTCCCCAACATCAATACACATACCAAACCCATACGAAAAGCATCTCATGAAAAATCAGAAACCGGCCTTGGTTCTGGAAGAATCAAAACTAGTGATAAAGTAAAACTCATCATCATATCTTCAAAATAACTCTGAAACCTATCATTCCATTGAAACTTTACACCCCAATGAGTTAAATATTTCATCAAAGATATGATCTTGGAGAATTTCTAAAAAAAATGTCTATAGTGACCATCCAAACCCAAGAAGCTATGACAGTCAAATAAATTCATGGGATGCTCCATTGGCATAATTTCATATACATTTTTAGGGTCTAATAAGATGCCCCTATCATATATCACATTCCCCTAAAACATCACATCCAAAATCTATAACTCACACTTGGATTGATTACCAAACATATGATGTTATTTCAATGTTTGATGAAAGATATCCAAATGGTACATATTTTTTCTAATCTGACATAGAGTAAACCTAAATATCATCCATGAACACAACAATAAAAGGGTCCAAGAATTGATGAAATGTATGTTTCATCAAATCCTTAAATACTGTAATATCATTAGTGAGACTGAATGCAATGACCAAAAAACTCAAAATTCTTATATTGATTCCAAAATGTTTTCTTAGGTATATCCACTTCTCAAACAACCAACTGGTGATATCCTGACCATTGGTCAATCAAAGAAAACCAATAATCCCCTCAAAGCTGATAAAAAAGAACATCAATCCATGAAAAGAGATTTTTTCTTAAAGGTCACCTGATTCAAATTGTGTTAAAAGATATAATTTCTAATTAGTCCATATTGATTCGTATAAAATAGGATATCTGAAGATTATAGTGATATGCTAGGATGAATAAATCCTTTACCTTCTAGGTTATCAATATGGATTAAGTTTCACAAACTCAATAGGTTCCATATAGTAATGTGACACCGAAATGGACATCACACCTAGGATTACCTGAATAGTAAACATAACCTTAATCTATGTCATAAAACCAAAAAATTAATCTAGAAAGACCTCAAGGTACTCACACACAACTACAAGAAGTCGAATGTCCCTGAAAGGGTTTACTTCATGAAGAAACATATATGGTAACTAACATTAGGCTACCATGTCATAATGAATAATAAGCCTTTACCTTTTCAGTCTATAGTTCCACTCACTCTGGAAAACAAGAATGACTCCCTCGATTGTAATAAATGAAATCGATGAAGATAAAATTATATATGGGGATTAACATTGATCATCCAACCATACTAATAATCAGGTAGAAGATGCAAAGATCGAGCTCTATGAAGTCCCACTCCACCTCAATGTTGGATATCATCAGATAAAACTTGAGATAACTAAACCCATGTTTAGACCACTTTCCTAAAGCTATGAAGAGATCCAACAATAAATTCATAAGTTCCAAATCAAATACCAACGTGTCAACTACTTTTGACGATATAAAATAATGAGTATCACATGTATCAATCAAATCTAACACCATATAAGGTTAGATAAACACCATACCTCAAAATATAACTAACCCTACTTTATATTATTCTATCACATGCTCCACTACATATATTTATCTGGTATAAACCAAATGAGAATCTCCTATTTCATATAGATTTGAACCATCACCCCCTAGAAGCATCTTCACGAACCTTCGAACCCTTGGTGAGAGTGGATCTGGCCCTACTTCTCTAAGATATATTTTCAAAAACAATTGTCGATGGTTATATAATCCAAAATGATGACAAGTATTAGGAGCCTCCTTATAGTTAGGATTTGTATGACATCGCCTTACAAACTGGTAGAAGACAACATTTTTCTTCTCTATCATCAGCTCTGAGACTGGTGCTGATGAAAAATGACCACTCTTACACATCCTTCTCTGGCCATAAGGTACACCCTAGCTAACCACTAAACCAACTGTAGCTCCACCCAAACCTATATTCCTAGATATTTCTACCTCATCTATATCCTCCATGTCAACTACCTACACAATGGTATGAAGGAACAAGAGTATCAACATCAACCAAATATCAATCCTCATTCCTAACTCAAACCTTTGATCCTTCATGTACTAATTATTGATAAGATCTAGTTCCATATGAAATTACATGTAAAAATATGTAGAATACTCAAGAACATTAAACTACCCCTATAATAAGGTCAAAAACTATTGGTTCTTTACCACATGCAACATATTAGGGTAAAATATTTGGTTAAATAATTTTTTTAAGGAACCCCATGTAATGTCCTTATGCAAGTTAACTTTCACAATATAGACCAAACATATCCTTCTTATTACCTTGAGAATATACATGTAAAAACTCACCATAGAATCATTAGGAATATTTGAGAAAATTAATATCCTTTCTATATACTCGAGACAATCCTTGAATTTTTGGGGACCTTTTTCACCAAGAAAGATGGGTGTATGCTGCTTAGTAAATTCTGATCCTTAATCCACTATGCATCATGGGTTCCCAAAACGCACTTGACCTAGAGTCTGAATAGTATGGATAATAGCATAAACTATAGTGGGTAACATTACTGGGCTCGATTTTGGAGCCTATCTCATAGATTCCTCTCTTGGATTTGGAAGAGGACTTCTCATAGGAATTGTCTAACAAAATAAAATAATAAACATTAGAAAAATAAAATATCAGATGACCAACATTAGGTATCGTTAATAAATATTTAAAACATTAAGAATTTAAGGCAACCATAAAGAACCTTACTTAAAAAGGAATATGTCAATTTTAAAAAACACACACACAATATATTCAAAAGACCTCAAACTCTAAGTCTCATCCCTATTAAAGATTCCCTAACCATCCCTGGTTACTCGTTTTTAGTTATGGAAGTGAACTAGCTAGGACCCTTTTCAAACCCTAATACCTGAATTCTTATGATTCTTAATATTTTCTACCCATGAAATAAAACCAAACTCAAACAATGCTAACACACTCCATGCTGAGCATCCCCTCTAATAACAAATTGTAAGGAACCATCCTATGTCAACATGACAAGCCATCTAAACCAGACTATCAAATGATATGGGTAAAATAAGAAAGAAGAAGCCAATATTGAATATAGGAAAAATAAGACATATAACTAGATTATGAATAAGAAATAGATAAGATACCACAAAGACATACAATCCAATCCAAACAGTATAAACAAGAAAGTATATCAAATCTCCATGTGACCAACCATCACCTCGAAACTAATGTCAACTGAGAGCTACATCAACAAGATAAGCATGTATACTAAAATATGGTCTTCCCATTACCTGAATCCTATAAAAACATACAAAAACATTAAAATTAATGATTAGGGTGTGATATAAATCCATGTAGGATACCACCATTATTTCTATATAAGGATTAATATCAAGAATTTAACAATTATAGATTTTATAACAAAATATTTTTACATATCATTTTTATAAATCAAATTCATTTATAAATCATTTCCAATTATCTTCCTTTGGTTTTCATAAAATAATTTCACATTATCTATCCATAAATATGAAAAGTACAAGTGATAAAAAGAATAGAGCATATTCATGCATCAAGAGGTATACTAGTAAACACATAACTAAGAAATAACCTATCATGTGAAGCTATGTGATATAGCCTCTTATATTATATCCTATGAGAAATAAATCCCTGATAAAAACAATCATTTGATAAGTAACCATAAATTCAAAATGAAAAATACCCTCATACTGGGATCTAGCCTATGAAAATATTTTTGAAAGAAAATCACATACCTAAACATTCATACATTGGATCCAAAATATATCAAGTCATGCAAATCATTGTCACAAAAATTTACCTCTTAGTAGTACAACTCACACTAAGGCTACCCATGTCTCTATCATGACACACCCAAGGTTACCAATGTTCAATTTTATAATACATTTTCAAAACATTTCTCAAAAATTCATAATACATTTTTAAAGCCAACCCATTCAACTTTAGTGTTCAAAAACCCATTTCCAAATAAGGAAAATACATTTTCAAAGAAAAACCCCCTTTAGAAAATCATTTTCATTTCTATGAAATAATTTAAAAACATTTATCAATTCATGTCAATGAAAAATCCAATGTAATTTATCAGTAATGTTAATAAATTCATCAATTTACCCCATTGTATAGAAACATCATTCTCAATTCTGCAGAAACCTATCTCCTTTCGACAATAGTGACTGAAAACCAAGAAAATGACCTTCTAATGATAAGTCATAAAAAGAATCTAAAAAGGGAAAATTTAAGCAACTATATGATCATAAATCTATAGCCAAATAACATCTAAAAATAATAATATGTAATAACAAGATGTTTTACACACCCATAGAGAATAAATCCAACCGAAATGGTGATAAATCGCTGAACAAAGTGATCCAGATTAAATGGAATCACCCAAAATCATCTCTATATCATTCAGGTTAAGTAAGATAGAATATCTTCAAATGGTTAAAATCAAAATTCATCCAAACAGCCCTATAAAACAAAAATTACCAACTATAACTTGGAGTATAACCACCTTACACACTGTGTATTCCATGAAACCCAGAGACACTGGAAAAAAAATTCACATTTTTAATAAAAATGATCATTAAAATTTAAATGGATAATAATATCTACATAGTTTTTAACCTTTCACACTTTTCACCCATTTCACAACATATTCTTATAGATGATTACACATCATGTATCCCTATTATAGGGAGTTTAAATCCCCATTAGACTGCAAAAACTGAAGATTTTATTCTGAAAATTCCAATAATTACATGACTTATTCATAATAAGCATCCTCCCAATTCCTTCTCAGAAATACTCAACCATTGAAAAGAAAAACCAATAAAATGTTTGAAACATACATGACATAAAGCTAACGAGGTGTTATAATCATAACCATTATACTGATCATGAGTAGAACCACCTCTAATGTATCATGAGGCTTCTCACAACCACTCTCCCCAATATACCATTCTCTCCCACCATCACCAACCTACTTCATATTCATTGAAGGTTGAGAATCTACCATGAATGGGAAAACCATGGTCTAATACCTATGGAAATCCCAATCTCACTAGATAAGCCTTTCCAAATATAATATGCATTGATGCCCTCTGATGAAGCTCATGGGATCCCACCTGTTGAACTAAGGCCAAACCAGGTTTCCATGAGTCCTTGTATATCCACCCTTGTCTAACTAGTCACCAAAAAAGACATTATTAGCTCTCCACCCCCCCCCCCCATCAAATACTGAATCACTCAAACCACCATTTTGGTACATCAACTAAAGATGTCATCTAAGTTGAAGAACATTCATGGAGGAGGATGACCAAGATTCTCCGTACAATCCACCATGAATCATATGATCCTAGAACCATCTAATGAATGAGAACATTGAGACTCCACTATCACATATATCCCCTTCTAGCCCAAAAACCCGCAAATCATGTTGAGATCCATCCACCACTTCATCAAATATCCCATGTGCATTGTCTATAATAACTAGCCTCAAATGTAGACCATGAACAATCCCCTAATTGAATATTCCACTAAGATCTAACACTATTGAGTTTTAAATGAGAGGGGTGACAAATCATTCCTTCCTAGCTTACCTAGGAATACGTTTCATGAAGAGGACGTCAGAGCTGCCCAACCCTTATTAAAACTGAATACCATCATTAATACATAATAAAAAAAATATTAATATTTAAAAAAAGGATAATTATAAAATTCTAATAAAATAAAATTTTAATAGAAGAAAATGAAGTAAATATGGAGAGCGATGTCTAAATCTTATTCTGAGTAAAATGAAACCAAACCAACAAAAATATATTTTTATTCAACTATTTTTTGTTGGTTTTTTCCATGTGTAGGTATAATTAAAGATGAAGGGACCTCAATTCCTCAAATGGATACTGTTATCCATAAGATAGCACACACCAGGTGATCGTCAAAATTTCCCAATATATGCTCCATTCTCAAGATGCTAAAACAATATTCCTCTATGAAATAAATAATACATTTCAACCATTAAGCATTGGCACCATGCATGCACAAAACTAAATCCATATCTGGACAAAAGTCCCAATTTCTATTATTTGAAATTATTAAATCAATCATGGTGGGAAAAATTCAATTTTTCACTAGAGCTTCCAATAATATAATCATTAATACTCTAAATATTTTTAATGAGTATAAGAGTGATCATGGGTGAATTTTGAAGCAAAAAAAGATTCCTTTAACTGATTCTATCACCACCATCCACTATGACATGTGGAGACCATACAAGAAGTAAGATCCTACCTTTAATCTAAATGAAAGGAAGAAGTTTCTACCTCAATTCATATATATATTTTTAATCTCACCCCAGAAAAACATTCACTAACATCAAATTTCAATTTAGGTTCCCTATAATTTTATTTATTCATCTTAATTCAAACACTATTCTTCATTCAAAGGTTATATATTTTTCATCCCTTCTCCCATATTCTTTATGTTTTCTCTATATCCATGATTTAAACATTATCTTCTAAAATATATCAATATAGTGAACTAACCTAAGGGCTAGTACCCTGGGGGATATTACACGTGCACTCTGTTCTTTAATTTCTTCTGATTTCTATCCTTTATGCGATGGTACATTGGAGAGAATAGGATCGATGATATTCATATAATCTTTTAATTGATATTTTTTCCCTCAAATATATCAAATCATTTCTCTCTCACTTATCTCTATGTATAGTGGATATGATGGGAGAACTATAGACTGAGTGAATAACAACATACGATTGAGCCGAGTTTTGAGATAGTGAATGTTTTAATTGAGTGTGTTCATTGCCACTTTACTATAGAGGAGGTGGAACTGGATGCACATGGGGGTATTTATTCTATGTATGTTTTGCACCAAAAAATTTATAGAAAATATAAATCAAATAAAGATATTTTTGGAATTATTGGTTGATAATTTACGAGGATAATGAAGAACCTATGAGATCAACCCTAGATATAAACCCTATCCACCAAACCCTAATGTGTTTTCTTCATACCTTGTTTTATATTCATAAATCCAAAACCATAAATAAAATAAAAATCATTTCAATTTTTTTAATAATTATGAAAACCAAATAAATATTAATAAGTGACTAGAATGTTGAATAACCAACCCACGCACACTCCATGGTAAATTTTCTAAGTCAAACCAATATTACATTCCAAGATTTTAATAAAATAAAAAGTCTATTTGAACATGGAATATGATGACTACATGATCAAATTGGAACCATTTATGGGGTAAAGTGTCAAGTACTCACTGTTTTAACCAATTTATAATTAGTGTTTTTTTGTTTTCCATTTTTTTTTGTTTTCTTATTTTACTTTTTATTAAATTACAATAAGTAAAAAAGTGTGACCATTTTCAAATGAATCACCAATATTTTACCAATTTCGCATTCCCTCTAAAACCCTAGGATATGAACTCTTAATGGGAATAACAATATCATCATTCATTATACACTAATTGGATGGATAGTTGGGGATACTATATGAATGGACCCAACTACCATAAACAAAACTTTCCCCACACTATCAAACTTAATAATATATTAAATGAGATTCAATTTATAGCTACTCCTCTATGGTGATGGATCTTCATGTGAAATAGGAAACAAAATTTTAAGGAACAAAGAGAAACAGTAAATGAATTGAGTAAAATTATATTTGAATTAGCTACTACCCCTCAAGAGATTGTAAAATAAAGTAAATAATAATAATTTCAAGATTTAGGTCCCTATTTCTTTTAACAAGAAGATATTCAAGAGGAGGGGGTTTTTTTGAGTCAATATATCGTCTACTATACAACCTTGGGCAGATCTAGAGATAGTTGATTTACCTGGAAAAGAAACACAAAGTTTAAATAATTGATGGAGTCTCTATTTAAAACATTACATTTTAAGATTTTATTGAAAACTAATTTTCTAATGATTCCCAGTCTTTTTCATGTAAGGAAACAAAATTATGGTTGTGGACCCTAGACAATGGAGATTACTTTGATGAGATCCATTTCAAAGAAAATTTAGAATTCACATCATTGATTCCACCATACACTCAATAAAAATTTGAATAGGAATTACACCTTGATAATGGGATACATGTTGAGACTAAATAGGGAGATGTCAATAAAATAGATTTATATCATTTTATGATTTGGAAAAAATGAATTTTTTTAATCTCCCGTGTCATACTTTTACATAATCATCCCAACTGATGACTATCATTGATAATGAAGAATAGGGATGTGAGGGGTACTGATTTAAGTTCATAAATTAAGTACCACAATCCAAAATTATTTTAAATGTCCTTAAATGGGTGTGTCATGAGAAACAGGAGTTTCAAACTAGGTTATATGAGGGAGTGAATTAATCCTTAAGCTAATTTTATTTTTCAAAATATGCACTGCAACATGATCTCACAAATTTTTAGATTCCATAACCAATATCATTTTTTCTTACCCTGGATATAGAAGATGAATAATTAGTGTTACCTCCTCTTAAAACAAATTAAATATTGAAATAGTAGAAGAGGTTTCCTATATTGATGTAACAAATCATGATGAGCAATACATTTACAATATACACAAATCTTCTCTTGAAGAAGACCCACCAATGGTTGGAAAACCTGGGACATACTAAAATAATAATCCTATTAAAGATGATAATGTACAACTATCCCTAGAAAATGTACAACCATCCCAAGAAGTGGTTGATAAAGCAGAACAAGATGATGAAACTACCAGACCATTTGAGAAAGAAAAACTACCTTAACTCCAGATTGACTGATATATAGAGGGAGACATAGTAAAAGGGAAATTACTTGAATATTCTCATGAGGAGACATATGTTGAAGTTGTAACATATGAAGGGGGAAACTTTGAATAGGACTCACTTTATTTTGATTCTATTCAACTTAAATTACCTACTAAATCACTCTTATTTAGATATTATGATGAAGCAACAAAATAGAGCTACCAATGGAAGTGTAAGAAGCCATTGTAGTTTTAGAAGAACCCAAGAAGACCCCTTAAATCATAATTAAACCCCCCACCTTACCAAAGACATCACAATACTGAGTTGGTGTACATGTAGAACTCTTCTCAAGGGGACCTCTTGGAATAAGTACAATTATCAAGCTATGGAAGAAGAATAATGTAGTGGTGTGCATATTAGAAACCTCATGCTCTTATATTTTAGGGACGACCAAAAAATTATCTATTTGTGGCTAGTATAAACACAACCCCTATCGGGAGGGATGACCTAATACTATTTTTCATCTCTTTCATTCTCATTTTCTTTACCATGATTTTTAATAAAAAAATTATAATGTTTTATGTTAACCTTCTAGTTTTAATAATCATAAAATCATGATTCTAATGATACCATTTAATTTCATTTTTTTTAATAAGTAGTTTTTAGTCTAATAATATTTGATAAATATGTCTATGTATGAGATACCGTTGAGATATAAATAATTTTGCATGACACAACTCCAACATAAAAATATTTAAGCTTAAGATAACACCAGAATATCAAACCTTCAGACTGTAAAACTTTTGGAATGAATAATTGAAAAAGTATGAGACACTATCAATCGGCACACCACCAGGAATGACACAACACCCAGAATTTTATGCAACCAGAACATAAATTTTTCTAACTATGGAATAACTCGAGATGTCACACCACCAGAATCATTCATCCAACACTAAAAAATTATGTCTGAGACATTGTTAGATCATACACCATCAAAACATACACTTCTAGTTAAGACATCACCATCATACTGACGATTTCGTATGTCTAAGACACCACTAGTGTCATGAATTCAGAGAAAAATACTGCCAAAGCATGATACTACTAGATCCTAAGACACCATTCGGGTTTTTATTACTTTATATATTTTTAATTACATTAATATAATGGTTATATTCATCAAATTTAATGCCATTTACTATTTTAATGATTGTACATAAAATATTTTATAAAAATAATGTAATTATGTATAGTATGAAGAAACATCAGATTTGGATGTCCCTATTGTTGCGAATAAAAGAAGGGCATGATCCCTTATCCTAATATAGAGAAAAGGTTACAGAAACGATAGTGGAACATTATATAAAAAAGAGATGTGGAATGAAATATCTCGCAATTCACTGAATATCTAAGAGATTAAGTGCTGAATATTCTTTAAAAAACATAAAGAGATCACCATATTTAAACAATCGACTAAGGAAACCTATGCATTATTACATCTAGTTATTTCCTATATTTTGAAAACAATAGTATAATGCACTCTTTTTTCTTGAATATTTCAGAAGAACTTGACTCAAGCTTCATTTTTGATTCCGCTTAAGAGTCGCAAACTACATTTCTAGAGATCAAGAACTTCTAAACTTTTTACTCGAAGATTTATTTATTATGTTGATGTTTATTACATTTTTTAGTTGTGTGTGTGCTTACTCTACTTTAATACCTGCACACTATCTCCCCCACTAAATTGGAAGACACATCATATCCTCTCAAAAAAATTTCTTATTTGATTATACCATCAATAAGAGTGGTAGATGTCCATGTGTGGAATATTTATTTTTAATCCTATGCATAAATGTGGAAGAGGTCAGGTGTTCCATGAATATTCTTAAACTATTGTATATACCTGGTCTGGGTTGTGGATCATTTGGTTTATTTTATTTAAACTGTTTAGTGGCAGTTGATCATAATATTAACAGGACTAAGTCCTGACTTGAGACTTAACCTCTTATACTAATTATTAATATTCCATGTATTAATTTTTATTACTTTATTTCTACTTTATAACAGAAAAAAATTAACTATAAACAAAATTCATAATTTAATATTTTATCTTAATTCTTGTTCATGTATTATTTTTATCATGTAAATTGATTTCAAAGGATTCAATAATATTATATAAGATATTCATCTGAGACATAATCAATATTTAAGTAAATATTTAAAAAGATTAAGATATATATCATACTACTTATTTTGATAAACATTTCCATATTTAAACATTTGGGGGTTTTCACAATAATCCATTTATAATGGAAATTTTTATTGGGTACTCAATTCAACACCGTATTGAGAAACTCACTCTGACCAACATTTGGTATCAAATGAAGTTTTATTTTATTTGTATTTAAGTTTTAAAAAAAATAACTACGATTTCAGTTATATATTAAGGATCATAAATTTCTTTTAGTATTAAATTTAGTTTTTAAATAAAAATAATCTTTATGAATTTTTTACTACCAATAGACCACCTTTATTCAATTGCAAAAATTATTCCCAATTCAAAATAAATATGAAAATGCACATAGAGATCATGGGTTTTTATATTTGGTATAAAATAGAAGATGAATATGTAATACCAAATACTTCTAGAAGCACTTGGGATGATTTAAAAAAATTATAATCCAATAGTAATTGTAAATCTATGAATGCAATGTATAGTTCCCTTGGTGATGAAGAGTTTAATAGAATTTATTCTTTTAAAACTGATTTTAAAATTTGGGACACCTTGTCTGTTTCCCATGAAGGAACATAAAATGTTAAAGAAATGAGGCTTAATACCCATCCTATTAAATATGATAGTATTAAGATGAAACCTGATAAACCCATTTTTGATATGTACCTCAGTTTTAATGATATTTTCAAAACCATGAGATCCATGTAAAAGCATGTATCTAACAAGTATCAGATAATGAGATTGTTAAGATGTCTACTTGAAAGATATAAGAGAACTTTAGTGTCAATTATAGAATAATGTGATATAAGTAAACTACCTGTAAAATAGTTGGTAGGTAAACATATGATGTATGAAGAGTAGTTGATGGTAAACATGGAAGAAGATAAGGATCCAAAGAGGATGTCAGTAGCTTTCAATATTACTACCCCTAGACAATAGAAGGAATGAATAAAAAGGGAAGGTACAAGCTGCATGTTCTAGTGGTAGTGAATATTCCTTTAATGGTGATGAGTAAATGGATCACATTGCCAAAAATTTTAAGAAGTTCTATAGAAATAAAAAATATATAAAACCAAACTATTAAGTAAAATATAAAAACATAGGAAATTGGAAGAAAAAGTATGAAGATACAAAGTAAGTTGTATTCTATGAATAAAAAAGAAAAGTTCACATAAAATCTGACTGTCTTAAGAAGAAGTAAAAAAATATGATGACAAGGATAAAAGATACAAGATGTCCATTCGCGAAACATGTAGTTGTTAATAAGATAGTTCAAGTGATTTGGATTCATCACCTAAAAATAAATCAGACAGAGATAACATGTGCTTCATAACTAAATTTGGGGAGGTACTTGACTTACAAACTATTTCTAAGGTTTTTATTTTTCATAAGTCTCATGTGTTTGATAATTATAAAAATTAAAAACATGACGATAATAATATTTCAAATAAATAATTATTTGAGTGGTGTAATATGCTAAAAGACACCATTAATGAGATAAATAATAAATAAAATGTTTTGAAAAGACATCATTCTATAACAGTAAATATAATGTCTAATTGTCTATAAAAAAGGGGTGAAATGTTCATCTTATCAAAGAAAACAATGAACATACACTGTTAAATGAGTAATTGAATAAAGAACATAAAAATTGTAAAAATGGTAGAGAGACCTTGACCACAAATTTGGGAAATAAAGATTCTCACAAATATGTTATTAGGATAGGATATGATCCTAGACATAGAAGAATAAATAAGAATAATTTTGTTCTGGAATCTATACTTGAAAGAACTAATGATAATCATTTTTTAAAATGAGACAATATAGTTTTACTTTTAAAATTTTACATTCTACAAATGAAACCCATAAGGGAAATGTGGGTTCCTAAATACTTTATTACTAAGATTTTTGGACCCAAATAGATTTGGGTACCAAAACAATTTCTTGTTTAAAACTGTTCTGTAAGAAAAATTCTTGATGACCTCCAGTAAAAGTCTGTGGTACTTAGACTGTGTTTGTTCAATAAATATCCTAGTATATTACTCATACATCAAGATACTTATCAAGGTTTATGGTGGTCATGTCACCTTTGGATAAAATGAAAAAGGGGAAATCTTATGAATAAGCCATATTGGTAACAAAAACTCAGTTTGGATATCTATGTTTTTATATGTTGATGGTTTGAAAATTATCTTCTTATCATTTCATAGTTGTTTGATGATGGTTTCTATGTTAATATTGATAATTATTCATGCAATTTTTTTATTCTAAAAATTATTTATTTTTTAATATTTTAAAAAATGATATCGTTTGTGTTGTAGATTTAAATTCATTAGTTTCTCAGAATGATTCATGTTTTAGTATCTTTCATAAGGATTCATGGATTTAGAATATGAGACTAGGCCTATGAAACATTCAATCACTTATAAAGATCACTATAAAAATGTTATTTTAGGATTTACCTAAACTTGTGTTCCTTATTAATAGAGTTTGTAACCCCTTTCAAAAAGGGAAATAACATATATTATTATTTAAACTAAATAAAGAAGTTTTAACCACTCAAAATCCCAAGTTGTTTCACATAGATTTGTTTGGACCTTCTAAAGTTTAAAGTCTTAATGAGAAGCACTATGTTTATGTTCTTTTATATGACTATTCAAGTTATACTTTGGAATATTTTCACTTTCCAAAAAGTGAAGCATGATCCTACTTTACTAATTATGCTATGTCAATAGAAAATATTATTGGACTTTGGATTATGACCCTAAGAAGACATCATGGTTTTGATCTAGAAAATAAATATTTTGAATTATTTTTCTCACAAAATGGCAACCCCCAAAATATGTATTCTTCTAGGAAATCCTAGAATAATGGAGTTGTTGAATGAAGAAATATAACATTAAATAGTATATCCCAGAACATGTTAAATTATTATTAACCACATATCTATTTTTGGGTAGAAGCTATTAATACAGCCTACTATATTATTAATAGAGGATTGATTATATATATTATTAAGAAGACCCCATATGAGTTGTATGATATTAAGAACCATAAGCTTAATTAATTTATATTTTTTAGATGAAAAGACTTTATTCTAAACACCAAGGATAACATGGAAAAAAAATTCTAAAATTGATGAATGACTTTTCCATAGTTTCTCAGTCTCTAGAAAAGCCTATAGAGTGTTCAATAATAAGTCCAAAACTATAGAAGAATCTATTCATGTCAAATTTTATGAAACTAATCCTCATAATCCTAAGAAATCCTTAGAAAACCATGAGTACTATTTATCTTCTTGAAACATAAATCACAATCCTTTAGATTCTACTATAAACAAGCTGAAAAAACATCCAATTCTGAATAATTTCTATAAATTTCCTAACTTAAAACTAAAAATTGAGAAGAAAAATGTCCCTAATTCTCTTGAGATATTTTAACTATTATGTTCCATAATTCATATGTTGTTGTAGGTGACCTAAATAGAGGAACTAAAACTAGAGATTCTGTAAAAAATCAGGTTGAACATCAAGCTTTCTTGTCTCCTCTTGAACTTAAGAACATCAATGAGGCTATTAAGGATGAATTATAGGGAATATTTATGCAAGAAGAGTTAAATCAGTTTTAAAGTAAATGATTTTGGTAACTTATAGATAGATCCAATGACACCATGACTATTGGATCTAAATGGGTGTTTAGGAATAATGTTTATGAATATAGAAATATAGTTAGAAACAAGGCTAGAATAGTTTCACAAGGTTATATTTTGGAATAAGGGATTGAATATGAGTAAAACTTTGCACCTATAGCCACACTAGAGTCTATAAGAATCCTAGTTACTTATTTATCTCATCTCATTTCAAGATTTATCAAATGGATGTCAAGATTTCATATTTAAATTATTTTATAATTGAGTATGTTTTTGTGGAACAACCCCTAGTTTTCAAAATCCTCACTTACCAAATCAAGTTTTTAAATAAGCTAAAGATTTATAAGGTTTAAAACAAGCACCTAGAGATTGGTATGATAGGCTCAATAGTTTTATTATTTCATAATGATTTTCAAAATGAATATTTGATCCTACCCTTTTCATAAAATTAATTTCTAAATATATATTAATAGTACAAATATATGTTGATGGTATTATTCTTGGATATTTAAAATAAATAATTATGTAATTATTTTTCAAAAATGATGTATAACTAATATGAAATGTGTTTAATGGGTGAACTCAAATTCTTTCTTGGATTTCATATTTTTCAAAACAAATAAGGAATTATTTTTGAAACAATAAATGTAAAAAATATCTTGTAAAAAAGTTAAAATTGGATAATTCTAAGAGTAGTGATACTAATAAGAGTACCATAAATAAAATCGATCTTGATGAGGCAGGGAAACCAGGTCATCAAACTATTTACCGAGGTATGATTGGGAGTCTTTTCTACTTGATTTATAGTCTACCAGATATTAAGTTTAGTGTGTGTATCTGTTCTCTTTTTCAAGCCAATCCAAAATATTCACACATAGTTGTAGTTAAAATAATTTTCAAATACCTCAATTATTCTACCAATTTAGGGTATGTTTTACCCAGGTGGACAAGAATTTGATTTAGTAAGTTATTTTGATGCCGATTTTGGTTGATGAAAGGTAGATAGAAAAGGAACCTTTGGAACATGTCACCTTTTAGGAAACTCTAAAGTTTCATGGTGTGGTAAAAAAGAAAAAATGTGTTGAATTGTCTAATATTGAAGTTGAGTACACAGTTGTAGGTAGTTGTTCTGCATAAATTGTTTTGGAAGAAACACATTCTACTAGACTATGGATATAAATTTTGACATCTCCCTATAAACTATGACAATACATGTGCAATAAACATATTTAAGAATATTTTTTCACAATATAGAACAAAACACATTGATCTAAGACATCGCTTTTTGAGAGATAATTTTAAAAATGGGGATATCACTCTTCAACTTATTATCACATAACATCACTTAGATGATATATTAAATAAGCCTTTAAATTTTGAAAGAATGATTTATATAAAATATTAATTAGGAATGGTAAATTTTGGTAAATTTTGATGAAATATTGTTGTGTATGACATACTATTTTGTATGGAACACCACTAGCCTATCAGGCCATTGGATTGTTATGTTTTTGGCTTGTCATAATGTTTACATGACATTTCGTTGGTCTGTCATGTCATTGTCCTATCATGTTGTGGGTTTCTCATGTTGTTGGTTTGTCACACTGTTGGTTTTTCATGTAGTTGGTTTGTCAAACAATTTATTTTTCATGTTACATATTTTTCGTTCCATTTCCTTTCATTCCTATTCAAAAAAATTATTTATTTCTCATTATTTAAAACCACTAGTTTATTTCCTCGTTTATTATATTTTTTGAAACCCGATGTGTGCTTTTGTCATGATTTTAAATTCAATTTAAAGTATAATTTCTCTTTTATAATATATAATATCATAAATTATATTAAAATTGAATAATTATATTCACAAAAAACTATGGTCCCTACATGATTCTTGCATATCTCTCTCTCTATCCTAGTTCAACTCATTCATCTCTCATTGTTCAAAACTTATCATACCCTAAAAATAGCTTGTTGAACTGATATGAATGTTAAGAATTAAGCTAGCTTTGATATTTCTTCTTATAAGTCTAAATATTCTAGGAAGTAGAAGAAAGAGATAAGTGCACTTCCTATAGTTGCTTCAGTTAATCCAAATATTTTCAATTATTTTTTTTATGCAGAAAAAGAAGTAGACTAAAAGTGTATGTTGTTGACTAAGTCTATGGTACATAAGGTTATACAAAACTAAGGGTTGTTGGAGTGGTTTTTGTCAAATAAGAGGCTTTTCTACCTAAATATATAATATGGTTTTATCATAACATAGAGTTTTCATTTGACCAAGATGGTTCTAATTAGATTAAAATTCATGTCAATGGACAGGTGTTTGGTTTTTATTCAAGAAAGTAGGATGAATGTTTAAATGTTACTCATGATGGATTATTTTATGATTACCAAATAAGTATTCCAAAAGCTAGTGATATTTTTACATATGAAGATTCCCTTACTGTTCTAATAGGATTTGGTTCAACCATAAGTCCCATTACCTAAGATTTTGATGGATAATGTATGTTGATGTTTTAGTTATTGTAGCATATGTTATGTACAAAAAAGGATATATTGCAACCCAATCCTATCGAGATATTTTTATCCTATTTCTTATTACATAAGGTCACAATATTAATATCTTTATATATGTAATGGTACATATGTGCAAGATGATCCAACCATCCTCTAAATAAAATTTTTTGATCTACCCAAAGATTTTTTCTACCATGTTAGAGGCCAAGGTCCTAGTATGTGATGATGAAGAATATTTTATACACTATGGTGGTTTTTTTATAACTAGTTCCACATGTTAAAGAAAGATGATAAGCTGAAACCCATAAAAGATATAATGGGTTGGTTATAGTGAGAAGATGTATGCTTAATATAATAGGTTTGATCATTCAATCGTACCTAATGATGAAATGATCTAGGATTGGATCTTGATAAATTGTGGAATACTCTAATGAGGAATAAGTTATTAGTGAAGATATGGAAAATGAACCATCTATTGATGTATAATGTGACCCCAATAGTTCTCCAAAATCCTTTACCATTTCCTTTAGATCTCTTAATCGACTTAAGAGGTTTCAAGAAAGAGAAAAGTTTGTTAAGAGTGATGAATAAGATACTGAGGTCTCTAGAGATGATCAATATAAAAGTTCAAAATCCATTGAAGGTTATAATGATGATATTGAGTAAAAAAGAAAAGGAAGAAGAATATGAGAATGGATGTGATGGAGGAGATTTTGAATGTGATGATGATTGTGTCCAAATAAAGAATAAGTATGTGGAAATACCTTGGAGATTAAGGATGATTTTTTTGAGGGGGAGCATTCCCCATAAGTGGATATTTTTCATGAAGCTACAACGTTTGATCATGTTGAGGCCAGTTCAGTTGCTACGGGTCAAGATTTTATAGATTATATTGTGGATGAGGAGATGAGAGTTAAATCTGATGTGAAACAACATTTTTTCGAAAAAGATAAGAAGGATATCATTGAGGAAGAATTTGGAAATGAATTTTTAGTTGTTTTAAATATTCATTAGTCTCATTTGGATGAATATGTGGAAGGATATTCCACATTTTTTGATGACTAAAAAGATTTTGAGATGAAATATGCACCAATTATTGTTCCATAGCTAGAAGCTGAGCCTACTAGTGTTGAACACACAGTGGCTTCTCATAGTTCAATTAATCAAAGAAATATGTTTGTTTCAATTGTTTCTACTAATGTGATACCTCCTACCACAGTATCTATTTATTTGATTTGGATGGACCCTGTGTGAGAGGATTGGAGAAGGTTATATAATGTTTAACGAATCCCTCCAAAGAGTGATAAACCTAAAGTTAGTTTTTAAGTTTATCTTAAGGGATCCTTGATAACCCAGGTTGATCTTGAAGTTCTTCTTGAAAATTTCAGTTTAATGAGAACTATTGTACATGAACGTGATCCAACTCCTCCAGTTGTTTCAATTGATGTGATATCTCAAATTTACTTCAATTATTTTGGTGAAAATATGATGTCTGGGTTTCACAAGTGTGTGTGGAATCAATCCCCTCTTTTGAAAAACCTTAGTGAAAAGGATTCAAAGAACATATTTGTGTTTTTTATTCAACATATCTAACTAATATGATGCATCACATTTATGGGATAGAGATTGATAATGGACGGATAAGTGGTGAACTAAAAACTATCAAGGATTTTATCGAGGAAATGAAATATGAGTTTAAAGCTTATTTAGTTGGTATCCTTAAAAGTGGGGAGGATACTTCTTCAGATACTTTTGTTGTTGTTGAACCTCCTCATCTAGTGTTTGATGTTGATATGTTAATATTAGTTATCAGAGATGATCTTATAGCTACATCTTCCTATGCTTTAGGTAGTGTAACATATCATCGCCAAGAAACCTTAATAAGAATTCGGTATAATTCTAACTGTGTTCTCAAGATGGTTTCTAGCTATGCTCGTGATATGAAAGGTGATAAAGAAACTATAACAAATTATATAATGTTTTATCTCTATTAGATATATTACAAGAATGCAATGGATTCCAATTTTAATTTTTATTCTGAGAATTTAAGAAGGCCTCATGTGACTTAAGCTTTCAAAGAATAAGTTAGAAAGATTAATAATATGACCCATGTCTTGAAAAAAATTCATGGAAGAGAAGGATGATTTATTTAATGCAATGGAAATGGGTGGCCACATTATAGTGGATTTTATTAATCTCATGAATTAATTTATTCATATATATAGCTAAAAAGTGGTTTTTCAGGAAGATTTTTCTATTACTCCTCAGTTGTCTGTCAGACCTAGAGTTACTCAGAACACTTAACACCTTTTCCTACTCATTTACATCCTTTCTCAATGTCTCTAGATTACATTTTGAGACACCTCCAACTAGTTCTTATTGTGAAAGACCATCCTCAGACTATATCTGGACTCTCCTCTAGTGTACCATCTCTTCTACCTTATCCTGATCCTATTTCCTTAGATAAGGAGAAAAATAAAGCCAAGGATAAAGGAAAATAACTGATGGGCCCTTCTGCCAAACCGTAAATTTTTTATTTTGTTGGATTAGACTATACTGTCTTTGATGGGTTCTATATTGTAATAACTCTGTGCACATAATTTTTAATTTATTTCTTACCTCATATCCTATCTTATTAATTATATCAGCCATTAAAATATTTTAATTACTTTATTCTACCTTCATTTGGTGTCTTTTTATAAATAATCTTTACCTTTTTTGATAATATCAAATGGGGGATAATTTTTTTAGAATATGAGTTTATGATAATTCTTATGGAATTCATGTTTTTATTCATAATTTTTATGTAATATTTGTTTTGAATAAATTCATGGAATAATATTTCTATGTTATCTAAAAATATTATATTTGAAACTATTTTTTTATTATACTTACCTTTGATACTTATTATTTTATTATTATTTTCCATGATACCATCTACACATACTGTGAATTATATGTATTGATTTATATTTGTATTTTACCTTGGATATCATGTTTAATATTTAGTAATACTCTTAATGACCTATGTTTACATTTATAATATTCGTTGGATGCCATGATTCTTTTATCATCAAAAAGGGGAGGTTTGTTTTCCTCCTAGTTTTAATGATCGCCAAATCATGATTGTAATGATATTTATTAATTTCATCTTTACAAGTACATAATCTATAATATGATAATAGGTGACTAATCTGTACAAGTATGAGACACCATTGAGATAGAAATTGTTGTCCATGACACACTCCCAGCATAAAAATATTTTAGTCTGAGATAACACAAGGATATCACACCATCATACTATCATACCATTAGACTGAAGAATTGAAAAATAATGAGACACCATCATTCAACATGCTACCATGATCGACACATCGCTAGGATGTCATGCTGCCAGAACATAAATTTGGCTACTTAGGAAATACCACCAAATGACACATTTCCAAACTCATAATTCCATAACTAAAAAATTATGTATGGGACACCCTTAGAGAATATACCATCAGACTATACACTTCTTGTTGAGAGACTACAAGAATACTAAAAATTTATCTAAGTCTAAGACTCGGCTAGTGTCATACCTCCTGAGAAAATTACCACCAAATCTTGACACCATCAGATATTAAGACACCATCACTATTTTTATTACTTTACTTGTTTTTAATTAAATTAATCTAATAGCTATATTCATCTAATTTAATTCTATTTACTATTTTAATGGTTTTACATAAAATATCTAACAGAAAAGAATTTCATAACATGTAGTACAATGAGGAATATTTTTTGGATGTTGCTGATACTGCTGATAAAATAGGAGCACACTCCCTTGTGAAAATATATAGATCAAAGTGTAGAAAATATAGTGAAACATTATAGAGAAGAAAATATATGATGATAGAAGAGCTTGTGATTAACTGAATCTTCCTTGCTAATTCAACTTAAGAGTCATAAACTGAATTGAAATATACCGAGAACTTATAACTTATTACTCCTATATTTATCATTTCTATTTAGTTTTATTACATTTTTTCTAGTGTGTGTGCTTACTCTTATTTACCACATGCACATTTTCTCCTGTAATAAACTAGAAGATACTTGATAACTTCTAAAACACTTTTATTATTTTTTCCCATGGATAAGTGTAGTAGAGGTACCTATTTGGCCTATTTCCTTTTAATACCAAGAATAACTATGGATGTGATCGTGTGTGACCTAGATAGTTGTAAACTGTTTAATATAATTGATCTAGGTTATGGATCATCTAGTTAAATTTATATAAACTACAAGGTGGAAAGTGATTTCTAAGTGTAAAGAACGAAGTCTCAACTTGAGATTAGACCTCTTATATTCATTATTTACGTGGGTTGTTTTAATTAAGATTTACTTTATTTTTTATTTAAATTTAAAAATTATTTTAACTGTAAACAAAGTCCATACATTGATAGTATATCTTAATTTGTTTTCATATAGTATTTTGATCACACATGTGCCTCATCGTGGTTGGTGAGGACTCGGTAGGTGCATCCATGAGACCCGAGATCAAATCTGGGCGGAGGCATATTACCAGGGTAATGTAGTAGGTACTGAACTAGACACTGTAGCCGGAACTGTAGCAGGTACTATAGCAGGTATTGTTTAGTACTTTAGCAGCTGGAACTATTCATCCATCTGGGCATTTGGGCCACCTGTTTGGTCCTTAGGTCCAGCAAGGATTTTGGGCATCCCAAGGCCTTCGGGCCAGTTGATTATCAAGGCCTTCAGACCACCTTAAGGCGTTTGGGACACCCCAAGGCCTTTGGGCCACATGAAATGCAGATGTACCAGTCAGACTACAAGGGACAGAGCTTCAAAGGAGGATTCAGGGAAGGCACGTTCACTGGATCAGAGCTAACTGGAATTGGAAGAATAAGTGGGTATGGATTTTCCATCAGTACCAAGCATGTGCATCTTTGCATAGGACATCTAGCCGACCAGCCCTGTGAAGGTGGAGTGCTGATATAATGACATATGCTAGGGAGGAGCAGTTCCAGGTTGTCTTTTCTAGGTGATTCTTCTAAGACTTGTGGGTCATGTAATTCTCTCTAATCCTTCGTGCCTTGTAAGGGTTCTACCTCACCCCTTGAATGGTGGATTATCAAAAATAAAATAAAATAAGGCCTTCGGGCCACTCCGACTAATAGTATTTTCATCAAGTAAATTGATTTCAATGGATTCAATAATATTGTATATATTATTCATATGAGACACAATCAATCTTTAGAGAAATAGTTATAAAAATTATGATATATATATATATATATATCATACCACTTATGTTGATATACTTTCCCATATTTAAACATTTGTGGGATTTCAAAATAAACCATTTTTAACGAAATAATTACCAAGTACTCAATTCACCCCCCTGAAGATACTCACTCAAAGCAAAATTTTAAATTATGTGATTTTATAGGTTTTACCTATATATTAAAATAAATTGTGAGTCTAGCATAAGGTTTTCTAAAATACACCATGGGAAAGATTCACTCAAAAAATTTAGATTAATTAAAAAACACTAAGTTGTTTCTTTATTTATTATTTGTTTTCATAATACTTTATCTTTAACATGTCTTCATTGGTAAATTTCATATTGAAAATAATTAAGGATACATTTATTAATATGTTTTTGGAAAAAGGTTAAAATTATTTAGATTATTTTTTAAATTATTTCTAGTTTGTTTCGAATATTCTAAAAAAAAAGTTTTTTACTTTTTTTTGAAATCTTATAGTAAATCTGTAAGTACATAAACAAAAAACAAATGAACGGGCAAAAAACTGTCAAAAAAATATAAAATAAAAAAAACTATAAAACTAAAAAAAAAATTATTTGTAAATATTATACATTGATTTTTTTATAGTTTTATTTTTGATTTTTTAATTTTCTTTGAACTTCATTGTTTCCCTGGATATTTTGAAAATTTCATGCTAGAGTAGAGTAATTCATCAATTTTTAATTTATGAGGAATAAATTATGGTTGAGTGGATTGGTCACTATTTTAATGGATGTTTTGTCTGAGAACATGGAACGGTAGTGTGAGTGAAAATATTTCTATGGAATTGGTACTATAACTTGAGTTGACAAGTATTTTGCACTTACTTTATAGTAACTTGACCTATATAATTAAGATAACATTAAGGATCCAACTAGAATTAAATATATATAAGTCCTTTCAACATGGATTAAAATGATAAATTGGGATACTATAATGAATATATAAGATAATGGATCTGGGTGTATAAGTGACCCTCTCTACATATTAAAATTTTATTTTTTATAGTGTATCATAGATACATTGGTGGGGGAAATTCAAAATAAATGATAGAATAAAGTGCTCATATTTAAAATATTAATTCATTTTGGTGAGAGGAATATTAAATCCATAAAGAAGACAATTGAATTATTTAAAATTAATTTTATTTTTCTCAATAACATAGAAAATAAAAACTTTTGTTTAAAAAGTTTAAGAGAGAGAGAGAGTTTAATAGAAGTTATTTTTGTTAAAACATTGATTCCACTTGAATCTTGTTTGATTCACTCCTGGGCATAGAACTCAATTGGAATGAAATGATGTAGTGACATGATTCACATATGAGAAATGATAATAAAAATATTGGATGAAATTGTGTTTAATTCTTCTCTGGTAGGTAAATTTAAAACTATACATGAACTTTTTTTTCTTTTTGAATAAATTAAATATAATGATAAAATTGCTTGGGATGGAAATAATACAAGTGCGGGGAGTGATGAAAGCCAAAAAAATGAAATGATTAATTGGATTTCATTGATAATAACCCATTATTAATTAAAATATCTTGTAATTCATTCATTTTTTATACTTTATGAAATTTCTAAATTTATTGGAAAATATTTTTAAACATGGTTTAATTGACATATTTATTTTTGAATTTAATTTAAGAAGCCATACATTGAAAAAAAAATTAATTTTCAATTTTGAAATAAAAATTATTTAGATTTAAATATGGAATTAAAATTACTCTATTTTGTAGGTTGGTGTTTTTAAGTAATTAATTGTCTGCATGAAGGATCCACAATCTCTTAAGAGGGCATGATTGCCAAGTGTCCATGGTTGAACTGACATCACATTAAAACTGAAGTGACCATGAAATGGAAATAATTTCTAGTGATTGTGCATTACTAAATGATAATCGTAACATAGAATAATGTTTTTTAATTTCCTACACTTTTAAAATCAATCTAGAGTCATTTTGTACTTTTTTTTCATGGAAATATGATGTTGTTTTCCTAGTTTTGACCCCACGACATATGTTTCAAAATTCTTTGGTACCTTTTAAAATAGTTTATAGAGTCATTATGACCACACTGTGAATTAGAATAACATGTTTTCTACGTATACACATCACAAATAATTTATTGGTGGTTTTACCATTATTTTAAATCAATATTATGTTTTTTTCTATGGTTTAGACCTTTATATGCAAATTTTAGTGTTTTAAAATTCTAAAAACATGTATATGGGCATCTTGGGAAAACTCTTACTAGGAATTACAAGAAATCAGTTACTACATTCCAAAAGTAAATCTATGGTCATTTTTCACTAATTTCATGGAAATATAACATTGTTTGTCTGATTTTTACCCCATAACACAAGTTTTTAAAGGCTTTGGTACCTTTTATAAACTATTTACCAAGTTATTACAACCAAACTACAAATTGGATAGATTTTTTGTCTTCCTATACATGTTAAAAATATCTCAATGGTTGTTTTCCCATGATTTCACATTAATATAATATGTTTTCCTATTATTTTAACTGTAACATGAACTTTTTAGTGTTTTAAAACACTAATAACATGTTTATGGTCATATCAGGAAAACTGTAACTTTAAATGACATGCCTTTAGTTCCAAAATTTCACCAATAAATATATGCATTTTTTCTATGATTTCATGAAAATAAAATGTTGTTTTCCTATTTTTACCCCCTGACACATGTTTTTAAAATGCTTTAGTACCTTTAAAAATGTTCTCTAAGTCATTCTGACCACACTGCAAGTCGAGTTGACATGTTGTCTCTATGTACATGTTAAAAATAATTCACTTGTGTTTTTACCAGGATTTCATGTCAATATTAGGTTTTTTCTATGGTTTAGACAATTATATGTATGTTTTATTATTTTAAAACACTAAAAGTGTGTTCATAGGCATGCTAGGAAAATGATTACTCAGAATGATGGTTGGTCAGTTCGTACAATTCAAAAAATCAATATATTTTATTTTCCCTTTTATTTCATGGAAATTTGGCATCATTTTTCTATTTTTGACACCCCCACACACACACATGTTTTTAAAGGCTTTAGTACCATAAACAATATTTATTGAGTCATTTCAACCTCACCACATATTGGATTGACATATTTTCCACAAATACATGTATTAAATAACTCAATTCTAGTTGTGTTATGATTTTAAAATAATATTAGGTCTTTTTATATGGTTTTTACCATTGCATTCATGTTTTTGTATTTTAAGACACTAAAAACGTGTTTACAGGTATCCTGGTAAAACCATAACTCGGAATGACATTTCATAAGTTCCTATATTTCATAAATAAATATGTGGAAATTAAAACTTTATTTCTTCAAAATATGATGTTTTTTCATATTTTGCCCCCCCCACATACACATGTCTTTAAAGGTTTTGGTACCCCCTGACACATGTTTTTAATGGATTTGGTACTTTAGTTGACTATTCATTTGCAATAGGTAATAATTAATAAATGAGTATTTAATACTAATATTGAGTATCACATATATTTTTTCTTAAAAAAAATCCTTTTCAGCCAGTGTGAAATTTGACCCCGTTCCAATTGGTCAGCCAATACTTGGAGATTCTGATGACTGGTTTTTCAGAACGATAATTGGTGGAGATATTGTCAACACGTCCAACATGATTGAATATAGTCTCAATCCCATCCGAATACCTAGAACATAAGGTTGATAACTCTTTGATTATGTTACCTTAATCAATAGGGCCTTATAGTTGAGATTTATTCCTCATATATAATTTTAAATGACCTAAGTTCATGATGAGAAAAATAAGAAACTTATTAAAAAAATTACATGATGATTTGATA
Source organism: Viscum album (assembly GCA_963277665.1). Classification (NCBI taxonomy): domain Eukaryota; kingdom Viridiplantae; phylum Streptophyta; class Magnoliopsida; order Santalales; family Viscaceae; genus Viscum; species Viscum album. Next base: position 1,264,549,571 of record OY728130.1, read on the forward strand.
AAATTGAATTTACTAATGAAATTAAAAATAATATAAATGTACCTCTTAATTGAATATATCCTTTGATAGTGTATTGGTCCCACATATTTAGATTATTCAAAAAAATTAATAGTCAAATGAATCGTGACTATGAATAACGAAAGAGGAAATAACATCCAAAATGTTGAAGTTCCAAAACAATTATTTCTAGAATTTTATCAAGCTCAGTTGTGTTAAATTTTTTTCCACAAATATCCATGAAAATGGTATAAAACCCATCTATAACCACTATTATTTTTAGGTAATGTATAATGAAATGATAATAGAAAAAACTACTCTATCAGAATATAGGATTCATTAAATTTCAATCTATGTAACTTTCGATGTTTTAAGTCAATGAACCCTGATATGTTACATGAATATCCATGTGAAACTTTTATATTCCTCAATGTTTGGATTAATATGTCCTTCTCATCATTTTTCATTGTAAAATAGTTGAAGGATAGTTCCCATTATTATTTTTACACAAACCATACTTAATATTCATAGACTCAAAATACTTATGAGCATTAAGGTGATCCTTCGATTTACCCTTCTCATTAAGAAATATAATTTTTTCATTATCAAAGATGTTATTCTCAATATGAATTATTTCAAGATTATAACATATCAAAATAAACTCTTAATAAGGATGATTGAAAACTGTACTATTTTTATTCCATTATTGTGTTCCAACTACTTTGGATGTTATACCTCATACACTTTCCCCATATTTAAACTGATTATATTTTCCAAATTTTTCAATCATATTCATTAATTATCCCATGATTTATGAACTATATAACAACTTCGATGGATTTATCAATTCTATATCTCTTTTGAATTTTGTTTTGTTAAAACTGAGTTTATAATAAGTGTCGAGAAATTGATGATGACACATAAAACAAAGTTTTCTAATTTGAAGTAATCATTGAGCATCAAAATTAAAATTACCAACTAGAAAATACAAACCAATATGATTGTCCCAACTAGATAAATTTTCTAATATAGAAAATTTACTAATTAGATTTATTAAAGAAACATGAATTTTGAATAGTTTTCTCATTGAATAGACATATTTGTCTACCCTATCATCCTCTAATTCTCATAATTCATTGATTAGAGGATGAAGGTATACATCAATGTCATTTATAGCATTTTCTTTCCAAGAATTATCATCAAAATAATGAAATAACTCTTCTTTGTAAACATCCATGAAGGTAGATTACAGGGGGACCAAAAAAACTTTCAAAACACTATAATCACTGCTTAAATATATTGAAAGGGTTAAAACCATCATATTCCAATCCCAAACATACATTCCTAGGATCTAATGAAAAATATAGATCAAATGAATCAAACATTTTCCTTGATGTTGAATCTTTTAGATGTCTCATCAATCCATAATTACTATCCTAAGAGTGCCAATTCAAGTTGTCTATATTCTGATATGAGATGAATAATCTTTTCAATTATGGTTTGAGAGAAAAGTAATGTAATACCTTTGTAGGATTTTTCTTCATCTATTTCTTCCTCAGGTTTTATTGATTTATACTCTCATTGTTGTTCATTAAATTCTATATACTTGTATGAAATATTATGCATTATTCTTAATTAGACACTTCTTTCCAATAAAGCATGAAATCATTACGGCATGCATGTATCTTTGTATTATGAATTAAAATTTTTTAATGACTTCCTTCATCTCATATAATGATTAAGGGATCTTAGCTTCCCTAAATTCATCATTATGAAACTCAAAAATCATGGTAATTTATTGGATAGTAATTCCATAGAGACACTTTATATGATATAACTTATTTGGAATATACAACTTTGAATCCTTTCCACACCCTTTATATAGTAATTTTTTCAACTTGACCTAATTCATAAAACTCGTTTTTTGTCACACAAGTTTTGAGAAAGATTAACCAAATCATGATCAATCGAAGGTTATGTTGATATATTAAATTCTTCCACATTATATCCTATAAATAAAAATGTTTCACTTATCAAATTTTTAACTAAATTACCCTTTTACAAGTCACTTTATGTTTTTTATAGGATTTTAATTGTTTTGACTTTTTATAACATTTTATTCACCATTCCAAATCCAACATACAAATCAAGTATGAAACTATTTAAATATCAAATGATCGTATACATTTTTCTATTCAACCATCAGTTGAATTTACAATCATGAAATGGAAATTGTATTCTACCATCCACTGATCAGTTTGCAACATCATAATATACAATATATTATAAATCCTTATCATACCAAGGTGTGTTTGAAGGTAAATTAATCCAACTTTTATTCATTGGTATTGGATTGTCACTCTTTTCTATTTTCATTTAGATATAATGATATAAATGTTTAATCAAAAAAGTTAAATCAAAAGTAAACATAACCCAAATTTTTCCTTGTCCAAGGTACGGTCTTCATTTGACATAACAAAAATTCAATATAATAATATTCAATCCAATATTAAAAGATTTCTAGTATTTATATTTTGAAAATTATCAAAAAAAATTGTATTTCATATGTCACGACCTGTTCCAATGGGTCTCATGCTATGACTCCCCAAGCCCACCTCTAATATTTCATGGGCTATTGAATAGCAATGAGTAAGAATATCACAAACATGGGTGGCCTTAGTCTAAGTACCTACACACACACACACATCTCCAAGCCTATACAGTACTGAAATGGAAAAAAACTAAGCAACCATGCATGCATACATATAAATCCCATAACCAAGTATGATGAGAATTAAAGGAAAGTAAACAGGTTCAAATACAATCACACCAAAAAGAGTCCAAAACATGTATGGCCTAAATGTACACATAAACTATTGTCAAAATACCACAAGAACAAAACATAGTCTATCTGGTCACAATAAGAATTATCTAGTCTGTGTCTGTCTAGTAAAATGTCAAAAGGTTGATCATCTACACAAGACATGACACGTAGGGGAAAACACTGTGAAGGGGTGTGTATAAAAATACCCAATAGCACCCCCCCCCCCCCACACCACAAAAAATACTACAATGTAAAATATTGTCATCTCTAAACATATATAATTCTATAATACATAGAACAATAAAATGTAAATATACTCAAAAAGTCATATTGTAACACCCCGGGTAAATAAAGAATATAACATCTTTATATTTATCCATATTTGTGAATCAAATATTAATATTACTTTAAAGTGGATGCAATGATCGATGGCGTACCCAATACGCAACAACGAGTTTCTCGGGAATCTTACGTTGCACTCTAATAATAAAATAATATTATTTTAAATGGTAGTTAACGCCTAGCCGTTGTAATGGAGGGAATGAACATAACTAACTACCAAATGATTATATATGTTTGTCAAATATTTTTACTTTTTACAATAAATGTTAGAGGATTAAAAATGTGAATGAATCCAATTTTAAGCGTAAACATTCTAATATTCTTTAAAAGGTCGATTAACCGCATTTTGATGGCGAACTTCTTTTAAATCCACTTTTTTACAATTTTATGTGTTATATTTGACAAAATAAAATTCTTCTTTAGAATCGGGACATCAAAATTTACTTTGTGTAAATTTTTTGTATCTTTCCGATAAAGTTCATTTTTTAATGAATAGTGTAAAATGTTGCATTTTAATTCAAACCCTCTTTTTAATCTAATTTATTTATATGATTAGATTATATTTTGAATTGGTTTTGAAGTTAAATTAGAATATATTTTTACCATTTAATCCAATGGTGGTCATTGTAATCAATTTCACTTTGAAATTGGACTTAAACTGGTGTCAATCTTTTGATACTTATTATTTCATAAAAACACGCTATTTGTCATAACAACGGGAATTAATTATTAAATTAATTAATGTGACTTATATGTTTTGAATTTTGCAAAATAGAATTCATTTTTTAATTCGGAATATCAAATATATCTTAGGGTAATTTTTTGGTAATTTTCTGAAAAACTTCAATTTTTGATGAATTGTGAAAACACTAAGTGGTAGTTAAAGAAACTAATTTTTCGTTTAAATGAAAATTTTCCACTTTTGTGTTTTGAATTTCAAAAATCCTACATACATGGTTGTAATTAAGAAGTAAAATGTGGTTCAATGAGATTAAAATAATTTTTTGGTGAATAGTAACTTATTAAGTTTTTAATCGCGATTAGTGGTAATTAGTGTAGTTTAAGGTAAAAATAATGCTTTAATAATATGAAATGACCTAGACACATGTCCTAACCTTATTTTATGTGTCATGGCCGACCAATAAAATCCATGGGCCAACTTGGGGACCCCATGGAGCCACTTTGGTTGGGAAATGACATAAATAACTTTTTATTTAATGTTAAAGTAAAAAATGACACAAACATGAGTTATTTTACAAAAAAAATATTTTTATGGGGTAATACAAGTCAGAGTTTTGATTATAAATATTCATTGGAAAGATAAAAAGATTTCATACATCATAGTATTTTTTTTAAAAATTTTTTACATTAAATAAATAAATTTATTTATGACATCATGATGATGCAGCAATGACCTCATTATTTAACGATTTTAATAAAATGGAAAGATAATGTAATATCTAAGACCTACACATGTACAAAACCTATTGGATGAGTGTATTTAGAACCCTTATCACATTATACTAGAATTATATCAATTTGGGACCTTAGAAATTCGAAACACTTTTGAAAATAAAATAATAGTTTCATGATTTCCAAAAGTGCCCCTCCTCTCCTCTTATAAAAGGTAGCCACCTCTACCTCATTTCACACACTCCTCAAGCCTTTGGCTCAGCCATCCCATGACCATTTACTCTCTCCACATCCCTCTACTCATCCCAGAGGATTCTCTTTGGTCAGAATCCTTTCAAAGGAAGCCTTTAGGCTCAAATAAAAAGGAGTTACACATTTAAAGGAGATTAAAGAACGACCGAGTCAAGTCGGACCCGAGGTATGGGACTTCATCTCAATCTCCTTTCGTTGAGGCATATTTTGTTTTATACACAACCTTATTTTATACGGTGTATAAACCCCTTTGACTTTTACATTTATTCAAAAGGAATCTTTTTTATACGAAGCGTTTAATAAACGACAAAAGGGAATGTTTTTGTCATACGTATGTGGCGACAACGACTTCTCCACCACCGTGACCATTATTTGAGTTTCGGCTTCCTCTACAAGCCATACCTTCTTTTTAAAAGAAAAATAAATACCATGTTTTACCTTTATTTTATTTTGGTATTGAAAATGGTTTTCATAATGTCTTTATATCAATGTGTTGTATTGATATCTAGTGATTGAAAGGTGGAAATGTTATGTTTCCTTTATGCATGTTTTATGTGATATGATTATGTTGAGGTTCTTCAGCATTACTATGAAGACGGGTGGTTCCGTGATAAACTAAGGGCAGGTGAGCCCGATATAGCTCTCCAATGCATTGGGTAACGCGAAGGAGTGAAACGTTAAGGTTTCTCCGAAGAGATTTAGGGAATATACTGTGATGGGTATTCCAAACGTAACCAAGAGGGTTACTCCCTACGTAAGAATGTTATGAATGCCTCATGTTACCTTTATGTCTTGTGATTTCTATGATTTACTCATGATTTGATGAGTTATGTTAAAGTTCTTATGTTTTATGGGTAAAGTATGATCTCATCCTTATGTATATATGTACCCATGTTTCCTTTCCATATTTTTATCCCTTACTGGGCTTTTTATGCTCATCCCATGTTTTTTTTGAAATTTTTTTCACAGGTCAAGGGAAAGGTACATGATATGATGATAGTGTCAAGAAAGTGTCAAGAAAGAATCCATGTTTATTTTAAATATGTTTCCATTGATGGGAATGAAGAATACTATCTTTATGTAACCACTTTGTTTATATGTGGAATGTAATGCAAGTTTTATGATCTAATTCTCTAAAACTCTAAACCTGAAAAGATCCTCAATGTGTAATCTTGTAATAACTCATGATTAAGTAATGTTTAAGGATGGGGCCTTATAGTTGGTATCAGAGGTCGGTTTAGACAACTTTAGGGATTAAGAGTTCTTGTGAGACACATGGTTAGTCCTTATATCTATTATTTCAGTTAAATCCTTGTTTTATAACTTTTTTTTCAGGTCAAGTAAAGTCGGTTATGAATGAAAGTAGAAGGATCTCAAACGACATTCTTATCTCTTCTTGATGACATGCTTGCAATAATTATTGCAAAGTCATCTTCGGATGATTTTGAAACTTTTTCTAGCATACAACTCACTTGCAAGCAGTTGTTTGAGATATAAAAACACCTCCTCTATACCTCGTTATCATCGTGGATCATGGTTTGTTTTTAGAAAAATACTATTTTCACAATATTCTCATATTTTCAAGAAAGGTAAATATTATCAAGGTATTTTCAAATATTTTATCTTATCACAAGAATTTGAAGCATATTATGATTTTAGAAATGGTGCTGAGGAAGGAGACCCTTGCGCAACCTATTTATATTTGCTTTTAAAATATAGTCTCACATCACATACTTATGGTATTTTAAAAGGACCAATAATAGAAAGTTTCAACTCAATTTCGGTCTGACTATTTTATAGAAATCATGTTTTATCAGATGTTTTGGAATTATATGTCATACATGATTATTTTCCAAAACTGTTTTTCTGTGAACACCCATATGACCCATGTTGTACGAGGTGTATTTGGATGGAGGAAGCAAATGATTTTGAAGGATCTCTAAATCATTGTTGTAATGAATGGGACTTCTACTTACGTGAACAAGATGATGATGAAATCGAGTGGACGCCATGATCAAGGTATGCTATTATGAGTTTGTGTAAGAAACCTAGAAAGAGTTGAAAGTCAACATGACAAGTAAGTATGTTTCCTTAAGATCAAAAATAAATTCCTCAATGAAAAGTAACTTAAAAGAAAAATGTTGTCTATTAACTTTTCCTACTGGGGAATCAAATACCGTTTAACCCATCACAAGTTTGTGATTTTCTTGTGGTTAACTTTCTCCTAAACATGTTTTCTATCACTCTCTCTCGGAACATAACCCTTGGTTTTACCCTCCATGTCCATGTTTTATTACATGGAATCCTAGTATGGGTTATCTCGGGTGACCTCTATACTCCCCTTTATTTCTTTTAAAGTGATTGTTTAATTTACTCCTTTTCTGATGCAGGGCTTTCAAGGATGTTTCCAATCCCAATTTTAAAATTGTGAGGACGCAATTCCCAAAAGGGGGGAAGGATGTAACACCTCGGGTAAATAAAGAATATAACATATTTATATTTAACCATATTTTTGAATCAAATATTAATATTACTTTAATGTGGATGCAATGCTCGATGGCGTACCCAATACGCAACAATGAGTTTCTTGGGAATCTTACATTGCACTCTAATAATAAAATAATATTATTTTAAATGGTCGTTAATGCCTAGCCATTGTAATGGAGGGAATGAACATAACTAAATACCAAATGATTATATATGTTTGTCAAATATTTTTACTTTTTACAATAAATTTTAGAGGATTAAAAATGCGAATGAATCCAATTTTAAGCGTAAACATTCTAATATTCTTTAAATGGTCGATTAACCGCCTTTTGATGGCGAACCTCTTTTAAATCCACTTTTTGACAATTTTATGTGTTATATTTGAAAAAATAAAATTCTTCTTTATAATCGGGACATCAAAATTTACTTTGTGTAAATTTTTGGTATCTTTCCGATAAAGTTCATTTTTTTAATGAATAGTGTAAAATGTTGTATTTTAATTCAAAACCTATTTTTAATCTAATTTATTTATATGATTAGATTATCTTTTGAATTTTTTTTAAGTGAAACTAGAATATATTTTTACCATTTAATCCAATGGTGGTCATTGGAATCAATTTCACTTTGAAATTGGACTTAAACTGGTGTCAATCTTTTGATACTTATTGTTTCATAAAAACACGTTATTTGTCATAACTGCGGGAATTAATTATTAAATTAATTAATGTGACTTATATGTTTTTAATTTTTCAAAATAGACTTCATTTTTGAATTCGGAATATCAAATATTGCTTAGGGTGAAGTTTTGGTAATTTTCGGAAAAACTTCAATTTTTGATGAATAGTGAAACCACTAAGTGGTAGTTAAAGAAACTGATTTTTCGTTTAAATGAAACTTTGCCACTTTTGTGTTTTGAATTTCAAAAATCCGACATAAATGGTTGTCATTAAGAAGTAAAATGTGGTTCAATGAGATTAAAATAATTTTTTGGGGAATAGTAACTTATTAAGTTTTTAATCGCGATTAGTGGTAATTAGTGTAGTTTAAGGTAAAAATAATGTTTTAATAATATGAAATGACCTAGACACATGTCCTAACCTTATTGGATGTGTCATTTCCGACCAAGAAAATCCATGGGCCAACTTGGGGACCCCATGGAGCCACTTTGGTTGGGAAATGACATAAATAACTTTTTATTTAATGTTAAAGTAAAAATGACACAAACATGAGTTATCTTACGAAAACAATTTTTTATGGGGTTATACAAGTCAGAATTTTGATTATAAATATTAATTGGAAAGATAAAAAGATTTCATACATCATAGTATTTTTGTTAAAAAAAAATTACATTAAATAAATAAATGTATTTATGACATCATGATGATGCAGCGATGACCTCATTATTTAACGATTTAAATACAATGGAAAGATAATGTAATATCTAAGACCTACATCTATCCAGAACCTATTGGATGAGTGTATTTCGAACCGTTATCACCTTATACTCGAATTATATCAATGTGGGACCTTAGAAATTCGAAACACGTTTGAAAATAAAATAATAGTTTCATGATTTCCAAAAGTGCCCCTCCTCTCCTCTTATAAAAGGACCCAACCTCTACCTCATTTCAAACACTCCTCAAGCCTTTGGCTCAACCATACCCTACCCATTTACTCTCTCCACATACCTATACTCATACTAGAGGATTCCCATTGGGCAGAATCCTTTCAAAGGAAGCCTTTAGGCTCAAATCAAAAGGAGTTACACTTTTAAAGGAAATTAAAGAACGACCGAGTCAAGTCGGACCCGAGGTATGGGACTTCGTCCCAATATCCTTTCATTGATGCATATTTTGTTTTATGCACAACCTTCTTTTATACGGTGTATAAACCCCTTTGACTTTTACGTTTATTCAAAAGGAATCTTTTTTATACGAAGCGTTTACTAAACGACAAAAGGGAATGTTTTTGTCATACGTATGCGGCGACAACGACTTCTTCGCCGCCGTGACCATTATTTGAGTTTCGGCTTCCTCTACAAGCCATACCTTCTTTTTAAAAGAAAAATAAATACCATGTTTTACTTTTCTTTTATTTTGGTATTGAAAATGGTTTTCATAATGTCTTTATATCAATGTGTTGTATTGATATCTTGTGATTGAAAGGTGGAAATGTTATGTTTCCTTTATGCATGTTTTATGTGATATGATTATGTTGAGGTTCTTGTGCATTATTATGAAGACGGGTGGTTCCGTGATAAACTAAGGGAGGGTGAGCTCGATATACCTCTCCAATGCATTGGGTATCGTGAATGAGTGAAACGTTAAGGTTTCTCCGAAGAGATTTAGGGAATATACTGTGATGGGTATTCCAAACGTAACCAAGAGGGTTACTCCCTATGTAAGAATGTTATGAATGCCTCAAGTTACCTTTATGTCTTATGATTTCTATGATTTACTCATGATTTGATGAGATATGTTAAAGTGCTTATATTTTATGGGTAAAGTATGATCTCATCCTTATGTATATATGTACCCATGTTTCCTTTCCATATTTTTATCCCTTACTGAGCTTTTTCTACTCATCCCATGTTTTTTTTGAAATGTTTTTCACAGGTCAAGGGAAAGGTACATGATATGATGATAGTGTCAAGGAAGTGTCAAGAAAGAATCCATGTTTATTTTAAATATGTTTCCATCGATAGGAATGAAGAATACTATCTTTATGTAACCACTTTGTTTATATGTGGAATGTAATGCAAGTTTTATGATCTAATTCTCAAAAACTCTAAACCTGAAAAGATCCTCAATGTGTAATCTTGTAATAACTCAAGATTAAGTAAGGTTTAAGGCTGGGGCCTTATACATATAGTCTAAATGTAGTCACACCCATAGTATTATATACTAGGATTAAATATCAAATATTCTATATAGAACTCATTTTGGAGAACAAAATCGTGAGTCTGATAACACTGATGATGTCCATTTGAGAGGTAATGTCATGACCCATCCCTTAGGGCCCATGTCCTGACTACCCCATGCCCGCCTCCCATAAGCCAGGGCTTGGAAACTAGCACTGAGTAGTAATATACTAAAAAAATTGGAGGTATTTTCCTAAGTAACATTAGAAAAAATCAACTATAAGCCATGTATTTTGGAAGGTTAAAACACCAAGTAAACACACAAGGTACAATAGTAGAAAACATATAGTAAATGGGTCCATAATAAAAGCCTAATTGAAATAGAAAAGTAAAATTACAAGTCTCTGAAACTCCTTAGTAGAAAAACTCTACATAAATTGTAGGTAAAAAATAGTTTTCTGAAGCCAAAGAAGCACATCTTGTCTGTTGGTTCACTCAAAGAAAAACCTGGTCCTGTTCCACCAAGGACTTGGTCAAAGCACCAATAGTCTGCAAAAGACAACACGTGCTGCTGAAGCCCGTGTAGAGGTGAATAAAACAATAATTAGTAGGCACACCAAACCAAAATGGTATACCACATATAAATACACAATTCATTCTATTAATGAGTTATATTATGTGTATCCTCTAATAAGTATAGTCAAGAGAGTCACTAGAGTCAACTCACACAGGTATAAACTAAAGTATGAAAAGAAAGACTATCAGTCGTAAACACTGAACATTTTGTACTACTAAGGCACTCATCCCTGATGAATCTCTTAGGCCTGCTATGTCAGATAGACCTTCTCATTACATAGGCATGTTGTGCCACCTACACTCGCTTGTCACTTAGGCCTGTTGGGTCACTTACACTCACTCGTCACATTGGCCTGTTGGGTCACCTAAACCCACTCGTCACTTAGGCCATCTGGGTCCCCTAAACCCTCTCATCACATAGGCCTACTGGGTCACCAAAACATGCTCATCACTTAGTCCTTATAGGTCTCCTAGACCTACTCATCATAGTCTTCTTTTCACAACCATCCATAAGATTCTCACTTGTAGCGTGCTTGATTCAGGGAGAATCTACTCCTCAAGCTATCAGTCGTATCTCATCTTCCACTAAAACCCACATAAGGTATATCAAAAGGATATCCTAGTTCTAAGGGTCTCAACATTGTAAACGTCTAGTCAATAGGACATATGGTATGGATGTTATGATCCTTTTAGTGAAATGGGTTGTTGGGTCCAGGTCCAGTCTAACCCAGTCACACCGACCCAACACGACCTGAACCGCCAGGTTGACCCGGCCCACTAGGACTAGCCCAATGCATCGTCCCATCCTGTTAGGCCCATATGGCCGGTTTGAGAGGCCCAACTAACTCAATTTGCACGGTGTAGACTGGTCCGGTCCACCGGATGCGGCCAGTGCCACATCCGACCTCCCACCCATAGTGATAGCAACAGGTTATCCTCTACATCACGTGGCTGGCTCAGCATGCCGTTGATCCCACACAGGGTCTGCTGACCATGGTCCATTGGTCTGATGTGGTTCCTACCACGTTTCCAGCACTCTCTACTAAGGGCTGCCCCTATTCATAGCCTCTTCACTGTATGATGGCTCCTTCGGTCTCCCCTGTGGGCGGCTGATTCCCCAGTGGCCCCTTCTACAGGCCACCGAATGTGCTCTGGTGCTCCAATCTTCAATCCAGAATACGTTATGGAATCCTTGGGTCACCATATTCAACTTTTTTGGGTTTGAATCCATGTTACGAACCACTTCTTTAAATAATTATCAAATGACAGTATCTTCTATGTCTCTTTGACCCATCTATTGTCATTGTTGTCACACCTCTGCTAGGTTGTCATGAGGATAGATCATTGTTTTGGGATTGTTACACCAAGAAACCTGTGTGAAATGATCATCCACTCATTATTCTATGAATAATTCAAAAAATGTTATTGGGGAAGATACAAAATAATAAAACAGATGAATGTTCCTCGGATGTTGTTCGTTACGGCCTTGATCTGCTCCCATTAGAAAGACCAAGAAAAACAATTAAGTAGAAGAATTTCCCCCAAATTAAAACCCATAAGTTAAACCCTCCTACAAGAATGATCTAACCATAAATAAACATATTTTTTTGTTGATCTTAATTCATTTTTTAAATTCAAGAATGAGGAAAGACAACATTTAAATAACAACTCCTACCTCAAGGTTTTGATCGATCGTTGGTGAATAATGGAGCCGCACTTCAATCGTTCGTCGATCCTCGGTCTAAAATACATCTTTGTAGTAAAAATACTTCAAAAAGTAGGGTTCATTAATCATCATTGGAGATTCTTCATTCATATTCATTCATCATTCACCAACATAATCTCTTCCATTATTCAGAGAAAACTCCTTGATACTTCTCGGATCTCATATATCTATTAATCCAATAAAAAGAATAAATGTGTTTCATTGTTTCTATTATGCTGAATTTTTGTATCGTTACACTATTTCATTTATGAAATTAAATAGTTGGATCGACATTACATTGCAGTGAATCATTTTTTAATAAAATAATCTATCTTAATTTTTTTTATTTTTCCTTAAAATGACCAAAAATTTACTTTTACCCTCAACCTGCATCGGTCGAGGTTAGGACCCACATAAGGAAAAACCCTCAAGAAATTAATGGTACTATCAAATTTCCAATCCAAGTTACTATTTATTATTTATAGGATTTGAAAATAAAATAAATGTTTTTAAATATTTTATTTACAATTACATCCTCAAAATTACTTTCTATAATTGACCTATACCAGCCAATGTTAAGATCTACCTAAGGAAAACACCCCATTACGAACTCAACGGTCATCTCATTTTTTTAATCTGAGTCACCATTCATGAGTTATAAAGATTTGAAAATTAAAATTATTTTATTTCATCATTTTATTTACTATTGTGTCATGTTTTTTGTTTTCTCATTAGAAACCCATGATGACTAAAGATAAGTCGCGCCTAGGGTAATCCCACCATCCGGAATGCAATGGTTTCTTAATATTTCTAATTTGGGAACCAATTTAATATTTATTCCACTTTTTTAATAAAAACTACTCAGGGGAACTATTAAAAACTTAACATTTTTTATCAAACCATTCCCAGGACACCAGGCCTCAAAATCGCACGCCATCTTAGTGCCTAGTCTCAAAATTTTCCCAACGAATATTTAAAAAATAAAACCAGGAAAATAAGATTCATTACATTCTCCACACCATAGGGATTTACATCCCAAAAAGATAAAACAATGGATACCCAAATAGATGAGAGTACGAGCATGAACTTGAGCATCCCACTCCCATGAGCTCTTCTAGAGATTCTCGTACTACCACCAGGAAGGAACTAAAGGAATCGACTACCCATGGATGGTTCTCTGCTACCGATCCTCTATATACAAGTCCAATATAAGAAGAAATCATCCGGATCAAAAACTATCATCTATGGGATTTTATGGAGTTGATTTATCTTATACACATAGAGTCGTCATAAAATCTCTACTGAACTCTGCTATTAAAAAGCTAAGAAGTGGTTTTCCTTGTGATTCATTCCACTATCACATAGATGGTATCATGTTCCCTGGACGTATGTGGTGAACCCATCACAAAGTCCATCGATATCCTTTCTCACCCCCTTCCTAGAACCCCATAGAAGTAAATATAAACCCCTTCCAAGCATAGGGGCTCGACACGGTGAGTTGACAAGCACAAAACTGACTAAAACATGCGCAAAACTTTTATATCAACAGAAATCCAAACTTTAACTTATTTATTCATCCCCAATGTCCACCTTTACACCCACATTCTTTTTTTGATGCATCTCTCCACTACAATATTCCAGTGCTACTACTTCTCATTCCATGAAAGAAATGATATAAGGCCCCGGCCTTGAACATTACTTAATATTGAATTAAATGAATAATTCACATTGAGGATCTTTTCAAGTTTAGAGTTTTAGAGAATTAGGACATTACTATTACATCTCAAAGATTACAAAGTAGACACATCTACTCAGCGTCCAATTTTTTTCACAAAATAAATACTCTTGAACAAAAGAGTCATGTCTAGTTCTTTGTTTTAGACAGCCTAACATTTCCTTGATCCCATCCTTGAACCTATTCAACTTTATGTCCTGTGAAAAACATTTCAAAAAAAGATGGGATGAGAATAAAAAGCTCATTAAAGGGTTACAAAAATACGGAAAGAAAACATTAGTCCATGTATACGTAAGAATCAATGAAATCATACATTACCCATAAAACATAAGCAATTTAACATACCTCATGAAATCACAATATTTACGAATAACTCATAGAAACCATAAGAAATAAAGGTAACATGAGGCGTTAATAACATTCTTACATAGGGAGTAACCCTCATGGTTACGTTTGGAATACCCATAATAGTATATTCCCTAAATCCCTTCAGAGAAACCTTAGATTTAACCCCTTCGTGTTACCCAAGGAATTGGAGAGCTATATCGGGCTCACCCGCCCTTAGTTTATCACGGAACCTGCCATTTTCATAAAAAATTCCCAATAAATAAAAAATAATCATAGCACACAACTTAAGCATAAAGTAAAGATAACATTTCAACATTATAATGACAATATAACATTTTAAGATATTGAAACATTGAATCCATTCAAAAAAACCATTTTCAAAACCATTTAAAACATTTAATAAAGAGATTTTTGAATCAAAGTGTCCCATACCACCTTGATGATTTTTAAAGGGTTTTAAAACATTCATGTCCCTATATAAATATCCTTAAAACCAATTTTAAAACATGTACATGGATGATAAATGGTTAAAATAATAAATCTTTAAAATCATTTAAAACAATGTTTTAATAAAAGAGTCGTTTTCCATTTTGAACATTTAAATTATAAGACACAAGAAAGTAGACCATTTTAAAAACATTTAAATAACTTTATTATAGACATAATATGGATATGGAATGTCAATGGGGATGTATATACACTTTATAAAAGATTAAAAGTGCATATCATTAAGAAAGGTCTCAATGAGAAGAAATTGAGATATAATCCCAATCAAGGATCATGCCATTAGAGCAAGGATAAAGAAATGACATAATTATGTGTGAAAAATATAAATATACCAAATATAGGTGGATAATCAGTGTAAAACAGTCATATGTAATCCAAACATATTCATATCATGCCATAATCAAGAAGTATAGGTTTAACGCAAATAATTGAAATTGGGTTAAGAAGTTCCCTTAAAAAAATTCGACAGCCTAACGGTGTCACTTTAAAATTTAAAAAATGAGTTGATGAGAGAGAAAATGGTATCTAATCCCTTGGACATAAAATTTACATAAATAAGGATATAGAAGAACATATCCCAACATAATAAGATGTAAATTAAAAGGCATAACAAAAGATGTTTTTTAAAAATAGGTGGGTGAAATGTTCCCTTACCGATTTGGGTATCTATCGAATCGTTGACCCCATGAAAGAAGGACCATACAACGTTGATTTAAATAACCATAAAAGAAATTATATTACACAAATATTATAATAATTGGAAGTACATACACAACTCAATGGAAATAGTGGCAAATGATGCATAAATCTCACGGGAATAAAAGTGAGATGAAAAATCCCTTACGAAAACTCGGCAGCCTAATAGCGCCACTTAAAACATCCGAAAAATGGCTTGATGAAATAAAATAGGGTCTCTCATCATATGAACATAAAAATTACAGTAAGATTAATATAAAATAACATCCCCAAACATAAGAAATATGAGAGTAAATGAAATGACACAAAGGAGAGTATTTAAAAAGAAAGAGAGATGTAGGATCCCTTACCTCAAGTCCGACTTGTCTTGTTCGTTTCTTTAAATTCCTGAATAATAAAATTTGGTCAACTTATAATTGCTTAAGGTCCTACGTTAAATATTATTCTTATGTTCATATCACATATTATAATATTATAATAATTTGTTAATAATGTGAGTTCATATCATACGTTTTTTTTTTATGTTTGGTACATGAGTCAAAAATGAACTTGTTTGAAAATAATTGTCCAGGTAGTTAGAAGTAAATCATCTCCAGAATAGTATTAATGAATTAAATATCATATATATCCATTAAATATTCATTTTATACTATTCCATAACATTTTTAGATAAACATAAATGAAATGCACCATTCATGGAGACGGTAGGCCGTACATACGCATGAACGCTACTTTCATTTATTTGACATATTAATGGAATTAAAAATAATTCAGAGATATATATATTATAATTACAGTATAATATATATGTTTTATAGGTCACATAAGTTCATTAATTTCATTCTTTATACATTCCATGTATTGCATGAATGAGTCAGAACACTTGAGGGGGTGGTATTCCACACTTCCTCGTATGAAATTATCGCATTTGCACAACATGCAAAGCAAAAAGGTATGTTTTAAATATAAAATACAGAAGAATATTGAAAACATAAATACCATATATATCATATATAAAATACAGTGACATCATAATGGCCACCATGAAAGGTGTTAAGAGAATATTGAACAATCATCGTTTCGTGAGGCAGTAATTCACCATCAACAAAAACAGTATGTTCTTTACCATTAGACGGAGGTGTGTGTAAGTGTAGCTAGAATAAGTTACATAAAAACATCCTAGTATATTTACGATACTGGTTTTGTTACAAAAGAATGGAATAAAAAGAGTTTAGGGGTTTGGAGAAGAAAAATAAAACAAAAGAACTCAAGTGAAGACATTACCTTTAAATCGGGTAACTCATATTGGTTTGAACCAAAAGGATTTCTTGAAGAGAATTATGCCAAAGGTGAGGCTTAAATGATTTAGGGATGGATGTAGAGAGATGAAATTGGCAGGGTTTTGCCGAGCCACAGTCTTGGGAGGTGTGGGTAAGGTGGTAGAGGTGGATGTCTTTTATAAGAGAAGAGGAGGGGCACTCTTGGAACGTTATAAAATATTATTTTATTTTAAAATTATTTTCGGATTTTAAAGGTCCCAAAAGGATATATTTCTAGTATAAGGTGATAAGGTATTGAAATTCACCCATCAAATAGGTTTGTGACATGTTTAAGACTCATATGTCACCCTATCTTCTCATTTTATTTAAATAGTTCATTTATGAGGTAATCACTCCATCATCACGGTGTCATAAATAAAATAATTTATTTAATGTCTAAAAATTCTAAAAAAAACTATCATGATGTAGGAAATATTTTTATCTTTCTAAATAATATTTATATTCAAAAATATGACTTGTATAACCCCATGTAAAAATTGTGTTAGTAAAACAATACATGTTTGTGACATTTTAATTTTAACTTTAAATAAAAAGTTATTAATGTCATTTTCCAGCCAAAGTGGCTCCATGGGGACCCCATGTTGACCCATGGATTTTCTTGGTCGGTCATAAATCATCAAATAAGGGTAGGCCATGTTTCAAGGTCATTTCATATTATTATAACATTTTCTTTACCTTAAATTACACTAATTACCTTCAATCGCGATTAATAAAACATAAAAGTTACTATTCACCAAAAAATATTTTAATATCATTGAACCAAATTTTTATTCATAATGACAACCATGTATGTTGGATTTTTTAAAATCAAATCACAGAAGTGGTAATGTTTTATTTAAATTAAAAATCAGTTTCTTTAACTACCATTAGTGGTTTCACTATTCATCAAAAATTGAAGTTTTTTAGAAAAATACCAAAAATTCACCCTAAGATATATTTGATATTACAAATTCAAAAATGATGTCTATTTTAAAAAATTAAAAATATATAAGTTGCATTAATTAATTTAATAATTCATTCCCGCTGTCAAAACAAATAGCATGTTTTTATGAAACAATATCTTTTAAAAGATTGACTCTAGTTTAAGTTCAATTTCAAAGTGAAATTAATTCAAATGACCACCATTGGATTAAATAGTAAAAATAAATTCCAATTAAACTTTAAATCCAATTAAAAATATAATCTAACCATATATTTAAATTAGATGAAAAAGCAGTTTTGATGTAAAATGAAGTATTTTTTCACTATTCATTAAAAAAATGAACAATGTCAGAAACATACCAAAAATTTAACCGAAGTAAATTTCAATGTCCCAATCCTAAAGAATAAGTTTATTTTGAAAAATAGATCTTATAAAATTTTCAAAATTTAGATTTGAAAAAGGTTCTCCATCAAAAGGTGATAAAACAATCTTTTAAAAATATTAGAGTATTTATTCTTAAAATTGGATTCATTAGGATTTTAAACCTCTAACATTAATTGGATAAATGTAAAAATATTTTACAAACATATATAATCATTTTTGTAGTTTGTTCCGTTCATTCCCTCCATTACAATGGCTATGCGTTAACTACCATTTAAAATAATATTATTTTATTATTAGAGCGCAACGTAAGATTTCAAAGAAACTCGTTGTTGCGTATTGGGTATGTCATTGAGAATAGCATACCCTTTAAAGTAATATTAATATTTTATACACAAATATGGATTAATATGAAAATTTCATATTCTTTATTTACCTGGGATGTTACATCCTTCCCCCCCTTTTGGGAATTGCGTCCTCGCAATTTTTAAAATTGGGCTTGGAAAATTAATTGAAAGCCCCACATCAGAAAAGGAGTAAATTAAACTGTCGCTTTAAAAGAAAGAAAGGGAAGTACAAAGGTCACCCGAGTTAACCCATACTAGGATTCAATGTAGGAAAACATGGATATGGAAGAAAAAACAAAGGGTCATGTTCTGAGGGAGAGTGATAGAAAACATGTTTAGGAGAAAGTTAACCCCCCAAAAATCACAAAATGGTGATGGGTTAAATTGTATTTGATTCCCCAGTAGGAAAAGTTAACAGACAACATTTTGTTTTTAAGTAATTTTTCATTGTGTAATTTATTTATGAACCTAACTAAAACATAAGGAAACATACTTACTTGTCATGTTGACTTTAAAATTTTACTACATTTCTTACACGAACTCATATTTTCTCCAAAAGATGAGTATTTAGGATTACTTTCTCACATTAAGAGTTTTATAATCAACTTCTTTAGAATCACCTAATCAACAAAAGAGAACTATACATTTCCCATGTCTTTATACCTTAACCAAAACCAAAACCAAAAAGGTTAGTACAAGATTAGATAATCCCAAAATGGATAATAATTTTTTTTACAAAAAAAAAACTTATCCTAATCTATAAAATTTTACAAACAGTACCCAAAGTTCAACAAAGTCCATTCAATAAACATCTATCCATAAAATTCTTCAAAGTAAACAAAACTAATATTGAATCCCAAATCTCTGAAAGATTTAATCACATAGTATATTGAGGTAAATCTTAACATTTATCTCCAAATAACATCAGCTTCTCTTAAAGTCTCGTATTGAAAAGAAATTAACCTAATCATATATCCTTCCTGATAGGTCAATAATTTCTATAGATAACCAAAAATAAACTTACTCTTTATTAATATAATCATCTAACTAAAAAGAATTAGTCAAACCAACCAGGGACTTCACGTAGTCCTGTGGTAGGCGATAAAGACCAGTCGCACTTTGGTTGTGGGTTCGATTCCCATAGCTTTGTCCGACGTGATGGGTAGTCACACGGTCTGCGTGTTGTCCTTTTTTCCAAAACTACATAATTATAAAAAAAAATTCCCAATAACAGTTAAAATCTTCAAAAATAACCATAATATAATTTAACCTCAATTTTAACTCATTTATTTCATATTCCATCATAACATATATTAACCCATAATTACCTCAAAAGTAAGGATCATATAAACCCTAACGGTTACCTTTATAATTATCACATGAACTTCCACATTGATTTGGTTCTCTCGTATAAGAGGCATTAGAGAACTCACCAAGGTTCAAGTGGTTGATCATGACTCCTGATAGTTGGTTTAGAATAACCACGATATTTCTCATTGAATCCCCCATTTCATCAGTCTCTTAATCAGAGAACCACCACAGTTTCTTTCAAACCCATTGTCAATTTGGTTCCTGCTAGATCCTTCCATTTACTAAAACCAAAAAGGTCAGTGTGAGTATATCAATAAAATAATCATGTACTAAAGAGGAAGATAAACACTATGATATACTTATCCAAGTTATCTCAAACTCATTCTAACATTCAAAAATAACAATGACTCTATATAATATAATAACCATTGTGGTCATACACAACTTTTCACTTATGATTAAACAACACTCTAACCTCTAATGTTATCTAAACCGACCTTTGATACCAACTATAAGTCCCCAGACATGAACAGTACTTAATATTGAATTAAATGAATAATTCACATTGAGTATCTTTTTAGGTTTAGAGTTTTAAAGAATTAGGACATAACTATTACATCTCAAAGATTACAAAGTAAACACATCTACTCATCTTCCAATTTTTTTTTTCAAAAAATAAAAAACTCTTGAACAAAAGTGTCATGTCTAGTTCATTGTTTTAGACAGCCTGACATTTCCTTGATCCCATACTTGACCATATTCAACTTTATGTCCTGTGAAAAACATTTCAAAAAAACTTGCGATGAGAATAAAAAGCTCAATAAGGGTTATAACAATACAGAAAGAAAAAATTATTTCTTGTATACATAATAATCAATGAAATCATACATTACCCATAAAACATAAGCAATTTAACATACCTCATTAAATCATAAGATTTACGAATGACTCATAGAAATCATAATACATAAAGGTAACTTGATGCATTCATAACATTCTTATATAGGTAGTAACCATCATGGTTACATTTGGAATACCCATAACAGTATATTCCCTAAATCTCTTTGAAGAAACCATAGCGTTTAACCCCTTCGCGTTACCCAATACATTGGAGAGCTATATCGTGCTCACCCGCCCTTAGTTTATCACAGAACCACCCATTTTAAAAAAATTCCCATGAAATAAAACATAATCATAGCACATAACTTAAGAAAAAAATAAAGATAACATTCCCACATTGTAATGACAATATAACATTTTATGACATTGAAATAATGAATCCATTCAAAAAACCATTTTCAAAACCATTTAAAACATTTAATAAAGAGATTTTTGAATCAAAGTGTCCCATACCACCTTGAATATTTGAAAAGGGTTTTAAAACATTCATGTCCCTATAAAAATATCCTTAAAACGAATTTTAAAACATGTAAATGGATGATAGATGTTTAAAATTATAAATCATTAAAATCATTTAAACTAATGTTTTAATAAAAGAGTCCTTTTCCATTTTGAACATTTAAATTATAATCCACAAGAAATTATACCATTTTCAAAACATTTAAATGACTTTATTATAGACATAATATGGATATGGAATGTCAACGGGGTTGTATATACACATTATAAAAGAGTAAAAGTGCATATCATTAAGAAATGTATCAATGAGAAGAAATTGAGATGTAATCCCAATCAAGGATCATGCCATTAGAGTAAGGATAAAGAATTGACATAATTATGTGTGAAAAATATAAATACACCAAATATAAGGATATACTCAATGTAAAAGAATAATATGTCATACACACATATTTATAGCATGGAATAATCAAGAAGTAGAGGTTTAACCTAAAGAATTGAAATTGGTTTAAGAAGTTCCCTTACAAAAATTCGACAGCCTAACGGTGTCACTTTAAAATGTAGAAAATGAGTTGATGAGAGAGAAAATGGTATCTCATCACTTGGAAATAAAATTTACATCAATAAATATATATAAGAACATATCCGAACATAATTAGATGTAAATTAAAAGGCATAACAAAATAAGTCTTTTAAAAAGTGGTGGGTGAAATGTTCCCTTGCCGATTTGGGTATCTATCGAATCTTCACCCCATGAAATAAGGACCGTACAACGTTGATGTAAATACCCATAAAATAAATTATATTACAAGAAGATTTTAATAATGGGTAGTACATACACCACTAAAAGTAAATAGTGGAAAATGATGTATAAATCTCACGGGAATAAAAGTGAGATGAAAACTCCCTTACGAAAACTCGGCAGCATAATGGCGCCAGTTAAAACATCCAAAAAATGGATTGATGAAATAAAATATGGTCTCTAATCATATGAACATAGAAATTACAGTAATAGGAATATAAAATATCATCCCCAAACATAATAAAAATGAGCTTAAAAGAAATGACACAAAGGAGAGTACATAAAAAGAAAGAAAGAGGTAGGATCCCTTACCTCATGTCCGACTTGTCTTGTTCGTTTATTTATATTCCTGAAAAATAAACATTGTTCAATTTATAATTTCTTAATTTCATCCTTTAAATATTATTATTCATTTCATATCACATATTATAATGTTATAATAATTGGTCAATAATGTGAGTTCATATCATACGTTTTTGTCGATGTTTGGTACATGAGTCAAAAATGAACTTGTTTGAAAATGATTTTCCAGGTAGTTATAAGTGAATAATCTCCACAATATTATTAAAGATTTAAATATCATATATATCCAGTAAATATTCATTTTATACTATTCCATAACATTTGGAGATAAAAAGAAATTAAATGCACCGTTCATGGAGACGGTAGGTCGTACGTACGCATGAACGCTACTTTCATTTCTTTGACATATTAATGGAATTAAAAATAATTGAGATATATATATATTATAATTAAATTAAAATATATATGTTTTATAGTTCACATAAGTCCATTAATTTCATTCTTTATACATTCCATGTATTGCATGAATGATTCACATCACTTGAGGGGGCGGTAGTCCACACTTCCTCGTATGAAATTATCGCATTTGCACAACATGAAAAGCATAAAGGTATCTTTTAAATATAAAAAACAGAAGTATATTTATAACATAAATACCATATATATCATATATAAAATAAATTGACATCATAATGGCCACCATGAAAGGTGTTAAGAGAAGATTGAACAATCATCGTTTCGTGAGGTCGTAATTAGCCATCCATAGAAACAGTGTGTTATTTAACTATTAGACGGAGGGGTGTATAATTGTATCTCTAATAATTTACATAGAAACATCCTAGTATATTGAAGATACTGTTTTTTTACTAAATAAAGTAATAAAAAGAGTTTATGGGTTTGGAGAAGCAAAATAAAACAAAAGAACTCAAGTGAAGACATTACCTTTAAATTGGGTAACTCCTCTTGGTTTAAACCAAAATAATTCCTTGATGAGAATTCTGCCAAAGGTTAGGCTTATATAATTAATATAGGGATGTGTAGAGATGAAATGGTCAGGTTTTGGACGAGCCAAAGGCTTGAGAGGTGTGGGTAAGGTGGTAGAGGTGGGGTTCTTTTATAAGAGAAGAGGAGGGGCACTCTAGGAAAGTTATAAAATATTTCTTTATTATAAATTGATTTTCGAATTTCAAAGGTTCCAAAAGGATATTTTTCTAGGATAAGGTGATAAGGTTTCTAAATCCACCCATAAAATTGGTTTGTGACAATTTTAAGACTTAGATGTTACCCTATAGTATCATTTTATTTAATTCATTCATTTTTGAGGTAATCACTGCATCATCACGATGTCATAAATAAAATAATTTATTTAATGTCTAAAAATTATAAAAAAAACTATCAAGATATATTAAATCGTTTTATCTTTCTAATTAATATTTATAGTCAAAAATATGACTTGTATAACCCCATGTAAAAATTGTTTTACTAAAACAATACATGTTTGTGACATTTTAATTTTAACTTTAAATAAAAGGTTATTAATGTCATTTTCCAACAAAAGTGGATCCATGGGGTCCCAAAGTTGACCCATGGATTTCCATGTTTGTCCATGACTCATCCAATAAGGGTAGACCATGTGTCAAGGTCATTTAAAATTATTATAACATTATCTTTACCTTAAATTACACTAATTACATTTAATCGCGATTAATAAAACTTAAAACATACTATTCACCAAAAAATTGTTTTAACATCATTGAACAACATTTTAATTCCTAATGACAACCATATATGTTGGATTTTTTAAAATAAAATCACATAAGTGGTAAAGTTTTATTTAAACGAAAAATCAATTTCTTTAACTACCACTTAGTGGTTTCACTATTCATCAAAAATTTAAGTTTTTCAGAAAAATTACAAAAACTCACCCTAAGATATATTTGATATTCTGAATTCAAATATGATTTCTATTTTACAAAATTCAAAATTTATAAGTTTCATTAATTAATTTAATAATTCATTCCCACAGTCAAAACAAATAGCATGTTTTTATGAAACAATATCTATTAAAATATTGACACTAGTTTAAGTCCAATTTCAAAGTGAAATTAATTCTAATGACCACCATTGGATTAAATGGTAAAAATATATTCCAATTACACTTTAAAACCAATTAAAAATATAATATAACCATATATTTAAATTAGATGAAATGTTTTGATGTAAAATGCAGTATTTTTTCACTATTATTTAAAAAAATGAACAATGTCAGGAACATACCAAAAATTTAACCAAAGTAAATTTCAATGTCCCAATCATATATAATAAGTTTATTTTGACAAATATAGCTTATAAAATTGTCAAAAGTGAGATTTAAAAAAGTTTCTCCATCAAAAGGCGGTAAAAAAATCTTTTAAAAATATTAGAGTATTTATTCTTAAAATTGGATTCATTAGGATTTTAAGCCTCTAACATTTATTGGATAAATGTAAAAATATTTGACAAAAATATATAATCATTTTTAGTTAGTTCCATTCATTCCCGCCATTACAACAGCTAGGCGTTAACTACCATTTAAAATAATATTATTTTATTATTAGAGTGCAACGTAAGATTTCAAAGAAACTTGTTGTTGCATATTGGGTACGTCATTAAGCGTAGCGTCCCCTTTAAAGTAATATTAATATTTTATTCAAAAATATGGAAAAATATGAAAAAGGTCATATTATTTATTTACCTGGGATGTCACAAATGATGTGCTCCCCCATTTCGAATATCCATCAGGGGAATTCTTCATGGAATACAGAGCATGTAATGTCTCATTTTAGGTATCATCAATCTGTGCCTCCCGGGATCACTTTAAGAGTTGAAGGGTAACAACCATAGATTATAGGTGGGACACATCATCTTTATCCATGATGTATAACTGTAACAAGGCCAATTACTTTTTTTCCTTATTTAGCAACTACAAACCAGATATCCTTATAAGAGCATCCACATCCACATTTCCCTTACCAAGAGTATATAATCACTGCAAGTCATAGTCTGGGAGTAACTTTTATATAATACCTCTATCTCAAATTCAGAACCTTCTGAGAGAATATATAATTGGGACTCTTGTGGTCTAAGAAGACGATAAATCACTCACCCATCATGTAGTGTTGCCACATATTCAATGCGAAGACTACCATTGGCAACACAAGATCATGGGTCACTTAGTTATGCTCAGGTGGTCTCAACGGATGTGAATCATAGGCAGTCACTACTTGCCTTGGCATTAAGACACATCCATGTTCTGTTCATGATGCATCATAGAACACTACATACTCAACTCCCACCTATGGAAAACTCAAGATCGGGGTGCACGTCAAACTCTTTCTTAACTGCTGAAAATCCTAATGGTACCTATCATTACACAAGAAAGGATTTCCCTTTCAGATATTCAAAGTGATCATCAACCCTTAAGTAGTGGATAATCATTATCCACGGTTTCTTATTTAATGTCCCAGAAATACACACATAACTTTGAACACTGGGTCTTACTAAGACTTTCCTCTACAAGTACTCTACCCATACCCTCAGCTTGCAAATCTCTGTAAAAGCCATCCGACATACTGATGCGGATATTGGTTCCACCTTAGGGTGTAGAACAATGTAGTTGTATATCTCTTTTTGGGGAGGTAATCTTGGAAAATTTTCAAGGTTGACATCCTCATACTCCACTAATACTGCTGAGAATTGAAAACTCATAACATACATTACATTGAGGGTATGTCTAAATGACTCAATAGTGATTGGATGCACCCTCACATGCATGAATCTATCCCGTACTATATGGGTTTCTTTTTTCATTGACCAATTAAAGCCTCATTCCATCATTATAGACATACCACACCCTTTTTTCCCTAAAATAGTCAATATGAACATGGAAATTTAATAAACAATCCATACCAATAATTATGTCTTAAGGCCTCGATGCTATCCCCAAGAGGGTCCAACAAAGATCACACTATCAGAAAAAGTGTGATTATCGAGTCTCCTCCCAAAGGGATCTCCAGACATAAGGTTCAAGTCAATATTTTATCCATAAAATCTAGGTTATGTATAATATTCATGACAAGGAAGGATGATTAACACCCATTTATATTAATTTTAGATCTATGAGTAGACACATAACATACCTAAAATCATTCATGGAGCCTCAGTTCATATACATTGATCACATATAGCTACCCCTTCCCCTATCATCTATCTCCCTAATCTGGGTTTAGACTACATGGGGGTGGTGGTGGTAATATGTTGAAATGTATACCGCCTCTTACTGCTCTCCCAGCTAATCTACCATGTCTTCCTCCCTGCATATCCATTTCTTCTTCTCACTTTCTCTTCCTCAGTGGCCCGTCCACTGTTTCCCTATCAACAACATGATAGTCAATAAAATCTCTCATGTGATGTCCCCTTGTGTATTAGAAAAATCATTGCCTCTCCCTAGGCCTCCTGGACTCACCCTATGAGGCTGGAGCTATAGATTCACTATCCTGAGACCTATTTGTGGGACTTCTCACTCGTGCATGTCTCTGAGATTGAATTTGGACTCCTAATCCAAAGGTCTCTACTTCTACATACCTACTGTTGACATCCACTGGCTATATCCACTCATCCCAAGGACATTCAACCACAAAGGTTCGCTCTAGTTCGCCAGAATAAGTATGAATGCACATATGAATAATGTTCACTCTGATGTCCTAAAGAGCACCATGCTCAAAGGCTTGAGTCTTGAAGTATTTCTTGTATTTTATTCATCAAGTACTTGAAACGGTCATTAAATCTTGATTAATACTCATCTACCGACATTTTATCTTATTGTAACTATAGAAGCTCTTGGTCATGCATAGCCATCAAATTTTATAGTGAGATCCCCTTCTCTGATAAAGGTTTTTAAACTCTATTCATAAAAGATTCATCTCATCGTATGATTGGGTAATATAAACTCTTCCATTTCCCTTTTGAGCCATGTATAAGGCTCACCGCTAGGAAAACCATATGATCTAATAGTATCCTGACTATATGGAAAACTTGGTCACCACCTCACGCCAGTCCTCAGGCACCGGTGAGTTGGGTTTTCCTCAGAACCTGAGGGTCTCTGTCACTAAAACTCGTGAAGTTCTCTCAGCCCACACATCTCATCTGATGGAACTAGGAGTACCATGTGCTACTCCACATGTGGTGGTATATCTAGTACACCACCTTGAGGTGTTGTCTTTGGTACAAACCCATGTAACTTTCTTGTTACCCTGCAGATCATCCTCATTATCACGTGGTGGAATTATGGAGGGCTGTCTACATGGAAGCATCTTGAAACAAAAAAAATGTACCATGATCAATATACCTTGTGAGATAACTCAAAAAGGATATAGAAAACCAAACCCATTTAAATACAATGCATATACCATCATTTTTTCATATAACTTGTGTTTTCATGTACTGAGTTGAAAAGTAGAATTCAGGGTCTTGGTGTATACATACATCGGCTGCCACACCAACACTAGATTCCCTGGCCTGAAATATGAAATCAAAACACTTAACATTGTTTCCCCAAACCAAACTCATAGCCTCTGGTTTCTTAAGGTAGAACTGACCTTTTTTATACCACTATGTCACGACCTGTCCCACAAGGCCTATTCTGTGACTACCCCGAGCCCGCCTCCCATAGGCCAGGGGCTTGCAACAAGTGAATTGTTGGCATCTCCCAAACAAATGGGAGTAATTTTCCTAAGTACATGTACCCAAACACACACATCTGAGACACATATTCCAGAAGGTGAAAACACTAAGTAAACACACAAGGTATGACAGTAGAAAACTAAATGTAAATGGGGCTATAATATAAGCCCAACTGAAACAAAAAATGTAAAAGTTCAAGTATCTAAAACTCATCCGCATAAAAACACTACCTGAAGGGTAGGTACATAAAACGCTTTCAGAAGTTGTAGAATCACATCTCATCTTTCGTTCACTCTAAGCACCACCTAACCCAAGTCCACTATGGACTCTGTCATAGTGTCGATCATCTGCACACTACACTACATGTGTGGGTGAATCCCTTTTATGGGTGAGTAAAACAATACTCAATATGGACCCCAAACCACAAAGGTATAACATAAAGAAATACAAAAAGCATACTACCAAAGATTCAAGTGAAGTGTATCCCCTAAAAAGTATAGTCAAGAGAGTCACTAGAGTCAGCTCACATTGGTATAAACTAAAGCATGAAAAGAAATACTATAATTCATAAACACTGGACACCTTATACTGCTAAGGCACTCATCCTAGATGAGTCACTTAGGCCCACTGGGTCACATAGACCCACTCATCACTTAGGCTTGTTGGGTTAGAAAGTCCGGCTCGTCACTTAAGCATGTTGGTTAACCAACACCCGCTCGTCGCTTAGGCTGGTTGGTAACCTTCACCAACTCATCACTAGGCATGTTTGGTCACCTAAACCCACTCATCACATAGCCATTCTATTTCACCTAAACCCACTCGTCTCTTAGGCATGAGGGTCACCTAGAATCACTCTTCATTGTCTTCTTGTCACAGCCAACCACAGGATTCCCACATATAGCACGCTTGATTCCATGAGAATCTACTCCTCAAGCCATCAGTCGTATCTCAACATCCACTAAAACCCACAAAGAGTATATCAAAAGTACCACCTCATTGTGAGGGTCCTAACGCTAAAAATGAATCTCAAATCAGACGTACGATTTGAATGTTATGAGCCATAAGTGAAAAGGGGTTGGTTGGGTCTGGGAACTATCTGACCTAGTCGGACTGACCCAACCTTACTAGGCTCGGGGTCCACCGACCCGACCTGAGACCGACCTAGCCCAGCCCGCTGGAGTCAGCCAGCCTACCCGGTTCGCATGGTAAGGACAAGTGCAGTCCACCGAACGCGGCCTACACCACATCCTACCTCCCACCCGCGGTTGTATTCATGGGTTCTCCTCCGCATCATGTGGCCGACCACAGATCCCATACGATGTCTATTGATTTCATTCCACCGGTCTGACATAGTTCCCACCCTGTTACCAGCCTGCTCCCCCATGTCCTACCCTAAACACATCCCCTGTCGCCGCCCACGGTCGGCTTCCGCCACACTGGAACATAGATTCCACTGGTCGTCGGCGCTGGTGTCCTAGTGGCCCCTTCCACTGGCCACCAGATGTGCTTTGATGCTCTGATCTCTGATCCAGAAGATGTTATAGAATGATCGGGTCACCATCATCTCCATAGTGAGTTTTAATCCATGTTATGAACCAATTCACTAGAAAATTATTGAATAGTGTCATCTCCTGTATCACTTTTACCCATTCATCGCCGTCATTGTCACACATACTCTAGGTCGTCATGAGGCTAGATCTCTGATTTGGGATTTTTGTGACAAGAAACATGCAAGCAATGATCATCCACTCATTATTCCAGAAAGAACCAAAAGAACATTATTGTAGGAAGATACAAAAAAAATAAAACCAAATAATGAGCATTTTCCATTGTTCGTTATAGCCTTGATCCACTCCCATTAAAAGGATCAAGAAAATGAAATTAAGTAGAAAAATTTCCCCCAAATTAAAACCCACAAGTCGAACCCTCCCGTAAGAACGATCGAACCATGGGTCAACTGGTCTGTGGGTTGATCTTCATTAGTCATTAAAATTCAATAATGGGGAAAGTCAATATTTAAATAAAAACCCCTACCTCAAGGATTGGATCGATCACTAGTGAAGAACGAAACCACACTACCATGGTTCTTCGATCCTGAGTTCGAAATCCATCATCATTGGTGAAATCGTTAGAATATGAGGGGGACATTCATCATCGTTGGATATTCACCATTTATCTCTATTCATCATTCGCCAATGGAATCCCTTCCACACTTCAAAGAAAACTCCAGGATCCTTCCCTAATCTTGTATATTTGTTAATCCAATAAATTGAGGAAATGTGTTTCAATTTTTCTGTTACGTTGTTTCATTTATGAAGTGAAATAGTTGGTTCAACATTACTTTACAGTGAATTTTTTTTAATAAAATAAAATTTCTTAAGTTTATTTTATTTTTCTTTAAATCACCCAAAAATTTACTTTTTCCCTCGACCAATGTCTGTCTAGGTTAGGCCTCGCCAATGGAAATCACACCCTCAAAATATCAACCATTCTCTAGGATTTCCAATCCGAGTAATCGTTTATGAGTTATAGTATTTGAAAAAAAAATTATTTTATTATTTTATTTACGGTTACGTCCCCAAAATTACTTTTCATAGTTGACCCGCGCCGACCAATATTAGGTTATTCCTAAGGAAAATACCCCATTAAGAACTCAACAATGGTATCAAATTCTCAATTTGAGTCACCATTCATGAGTTAATTGGATTTTAAAGATAAACTATTTTTATTTAATTATTTTATTTATAGTTATTCCATTTTATAATTTTTATACTAGTGACTCGTGTCGACTAATGTTAAGCCGCACCTAGGGTAAACCCACCATCCTAAAAGCAATGGTTCCCTTAGATTTATGATATAGGAACCCATTTAATATTTATTACACTTTTTTTTAGTAAAACCACTCAGACATGATATTAAAAACATAAATTTTTTTATAAAACCATTCTGGGCACACCATGCCTCAGAATTCTACGTCGTCTCGGTGCCTGGTCTCAGAATTTTCCCTGAAATTTTCTAAAAATAAAATTTAGAAAATCAGAGTCATTATAGTTAATGCTCATCGGGTCTTCCAATGGAAGGTACCTATTGATGGTCTCAAGAGATGTGATACACATATGGGGATCACTCCTAAGGCCATGTGTTATACCAAAAACTCAATATGAATTAACCCAACAATTAGAGGATTGGTGTCCATGTACTATTATTCAAAATGATAAAAATAACTCCAAATAGGTCATGAAGATTATTAGCGGATCTCACTATGGGCCTCATGGAAGAATTACAATAACTTTATCCAAGAAGACTTGTTGAAGGGATCATTTTCCTATCATGTAGAAGACAATTCCATACTAACCCTTAGACAAAGGTTATGGGGAACACACCATTAACGAAACATGTCCAAGATGCATAGGATAAGGTCTAAAAGACATTTCTTAGAAAGTACATAGCATGTAGTAGAGTTATAAATTATTTCCCTTGATCTTAGGTCCTACCTGTGTAAACGAACCGTGTCTCCTACCTATGTTTGTGTAATAGTACACAACTAGTCGGCTACCCATGTACTCTGTATGTGTTCCAGTACAATACTTAACTCGTGTACTTTCCCAGGTCATGTTCATGTAGGGTATTGCACTATGTTCTCTAAACATTGTATCTCAAATCATGTTCATATACCCTCTAAGGTATACTTCGAGTTACAGGGGAGAGTTCACATGTCATGTGATAGGGCCACATGCCATGTGATAATTAACAATTTCTTGAACCCTACCTTCTGCACAGGGGGGGGCCTAAAAATGTGTGGCTCCACATTACATGCCATGTAGTGTAGAATTTTATAGATTCCCATATTTGGTCTTCACATTGTTTTCCATTCAACTGAACTTCGATCTGGAATCCTCCATTCAAAAAATCAAGATCCAAGTCAAGAATATTTATACCATCATTGAAAAACAATATTTGGCTCCTCAATTCAATAAAAAATCATCCTTGTTCATCATTCTTCATTGTACACTGAAGAACATGAAATCAGGTGTCCAAAGTCATTCGATTCACCACCACATCCATCATCACAACACTATTGTGTAATGCCGATCCTGGATCTACAATATTGAATTCTTGTTCCATGAATCAGGTGTTGAATGATTGATTTCATCAGTGTACATCAAATCGTAGGCCAATTAAAGAGTTCCCAAAATGAATATAGAATCTAGGGAGAAATTAAAAACCCCAAACATGAGGAAGAAACCTAGGAAAATTTTCTTGTTGGCCACGATCCATTACAATTAGAATAACAAAGAAGAATCAAAAAACACAAATAAATTCTCCCAATAAAATCTCAATAGATAAACCCATCATGTAAGATGACCAATATGTGAATCAATTTGTTGTTCAATTTATATTAATTCATTATAGAAATTATGAATTGGAAATAATAAAAATAAAAAATGTTCTTTCTTGATTCATATCTATTGCTAAAAAAGAACATTTCAGTGTCATAGTCGTTGGAAGGATCCTTCGATTATGTTTCAGGTTGATCACTGATCCATGGTCTGGCAGAAGTTTTTCTAAGAGAGATCCTTCAATGCTCTCTCTAACAACTCTAACGTTATGAAACAAACCTATAATTTTGTTATAACATTCTACATAAATACTGATTAGTCATTGTGTCAGTGAAATTGAAATAAAATATTTTATTTTATTATTTTTTTCTTTTTTGCACATGTGATGAGTTTTTTTACAAATTCCTTGTGTTAAAAAAGGATATGTCACACCTAGGGTAAACCCTATGTTTTTCACACAATAGTTCCCTCAAATGTCTGATATGGAAAACCATTTAGAAGTTAATCCACTTTTCCAGAAATCATTTCACGTGTGTCATTTAATGTACTTAATATATTTTAGACATTTATTCTAGTCACAATGGGCCTCAAAATCACAAGCCATCTCAGCACCTAGTTTTGAAAATTATCCGTACAATATCTATATATAATAAATGGAAAATAAGAGTCATTAAATTCTCCCCACTTCAGTGGTTTACATCCCAAAAATCCAAAAAAAAAAAGAAACACAAATAGATATTGATTCTGAGAACAAATTTGAGCCTCTCAACCCCGTGTTCTCCCCAAGAGATTATCGTGTTCCCACTAGACAGATAATAAAGGATTTTATCACCCATAAAGGATAATCTCCTTCCAATCCTTGATCTATATTGGGTACTCACCAAAGGTATCTCTGTCCTCAAGGCCCAGCATTCCATGGTTTATAACGTAAAATGGGTCATGCACATACCTTGTCACACCCTGACCTATTAAATTATTTTATTTTAATATTTCTTTGGCCTTAAATAAATTTTGTTGAGGTTTGGGTTGAATCCAAAATAAAAATCACGAGTTTATGACAAACAGTTTTCATTTGTGTTTGATGTCATTAGGTGTAAGGGCGTATCACATTTTGGAAACCTGCATCGCATTACCCAGGCAATTGTGCGACCAATTTTCCTTCAAGAATAAATAAATAAATAAATGAGTAATTTTTATAATTGTTAATATCATTTATAATTCTTATTGTTGTTAAAAAATTTATTATTATTAAGACTATGTGGGTACTTTTATATTTTTTTTAATTTTGATTAATATTATTATTATAATTATTAATATTATTATGATTACTATAATTATTATTAATATTTGGGATGGTGTACGAGAATCACAGGACTAGCTTGGGTTTTGCGGTTAGCCCGGGCACCTGCGCTATTGTGGTATTTGAATCGGTCAAATGAAAATGAGTTGAATGTGTTCAAAAATTAAAATTTAGTTAATGATACAACTCACCGTAGTAATGATAATATTATTTTTTTCAGGTATAATAATATAATATTATTATTAAATAGTTAGTAATTATTAAAGTTAATAATATTGATCATTTTTTAAATTATTATTAAAGATGATTTTATTATTCTTATGGGTATTATTATTATAATCATTAATAAGGGTACTTATCATTATTATTATTATTATTAAAGTTATTTTTATTATTATTTGGTGTAATGTTAATAATGATGTTATTACTGTTATTATTATTATAGATTAAATTTTTTATTGTTATTATTATTGATATTAATAATATTATTATTATTATTATGGCTCGAAGTCATTATTATTATTATTATGAATAATATTATTATTATTTTGTTTATTTTTTTTTGTATTTCTTTTTTTCTTTTTTCTTTCCCTACCCTAGATAACCGCCACTTTTCTCTCCCCTTCTCTCCGCACGTTGCTACCCTCCTTCCTCCCTCTTGCCGGCGCACCACCCCACATCTGGTACCACTACCCACGCCAGTTCCCTGCTTCGGCCACAACACCGTCGGCCGCCCAACCCTCCTACCTTGCACCACTCTTACACTACGCCACCCCCTAACCGCATGACTTATACTCAGCTGGTGTCCAACCTGACCATCATCGCCCCTCCGTTTCTCTCATTCCCCATCGTGAGCATGAAACGCCACCCTTGTCTAGCCTCCCTTGATGTCAATCACGCCTCCCTCACCTCTTCAGCACGATCCATGCACTCCCTACCCTCTGCCTCTTATCCACACACCCTCGCGCCGCTCCCCATTTATTTCATCATGTAGTTGGCCCAGCCCCTCTCCTTAGTGCTCCATACTCACAGTGGAACCCCCCAACCTCATCGGTCCATTCTTGTAGTGGTGCCTCCCCTTAGCCTACAATACAACCACGGGATAACCCCCCTTCCAGCCCCGTGAGACCTCTGGCGATCTCCCCCCCCCCCCACTATTTTGTCTGGCCAACAGTGGTGTAGCAACCCTGCCACAGCCCCCATCTCTCCTCTAGATGTCCAATAGTGGCGCAGAGCCCCGATGGCATCCCCCTTCACTGCGTCAGTCGCGAGCTCCTCCCGCTAGCACCCACCAGCCATCTCAGTCATGTGCACCTCTGGCTGGGCCTCCTTCCGGCCGCCAATCACCCCACTAGACCTCCATCTAGACACACTCCTCCCATCTGTCATACACCTTCAAGTCGTTGTGACTCTGGTCATTGTGTTCCCTCCCACTAGTGCCCTCTGACCACACACCCTCCAGTCACAAGCCTTATGACTCTCCATGCATTATCTGGCTAACCACTGTCGGCATAATGTGCACGTTTCTGGACAAAGTACCTCCTTTACGGCCATTGTGCACCCTCCTAGTCGGTTCGTGCTCTTCATCTACATCCTGCCTAGTTGATTTATCTTTCAAGAAATCCCATTAATTGAGCGCACCTCTGCACTGACCCATGCCTCCTTCACTCAAGTCATTTCACCTGCAATGGGGTTTAGGTGAGTTTTGGGATTTTGTTCTATTGGATTATGTTAAGTCTATGATTATTTTTTTTTTATTTTTTTTGTGTGACTAATACGGTGTGTTCATAGAGAAATTCAATGATACCATGGTCAGCAGGATCAGCGTGCTTATGCGCTTTTTCGAGGCATGTCACGTCACCATGTTCGAACTGCGAATTGAGATTGGTCCCCCACTTCACTCAACATTAAATTTAGAATTTATTAATTCCTTGATATTTTTTAAATTTTCAATAAATTATAAATAGTATTAAATAATTAATTTTGGAATATTTTCTTTATGTATATGATGTTTTTTATTTTATAAAAGTAACTTGATTTATTTTCTGGATTAATTGACGTACAATTGTGAAAGAATGTCCATTTGGACTTTGAACATAATTCACAGATTTTAATGTGTGTTAATGGTTTATTGGTAAATGTTCTCTCCTAGAACATGATAAAATGTTTTGGTTTCTTTTGAGAAATGGTGTTTCTTTTAAAAGCTTCATAAGGCTCATTTGGCACATTGATAAAATAAATTTTTTTGAAAAACATTCTTTGAGGTGACTCAGGGGTGATATTTTTTGTATGTTAATTGTGTGACTTGTGTGAGATGTTTGTGCATCATGACTGGTTGATTGAAATTTTTGACTCACCCCCTTTTTATTACACATTTAGACATGAGGACATGGCATAGTAATTTAATTTTATAAGAAATATTGTTGCACTAGGTTTGAATACGCACTAGGTTGTGGCACTTAGTATGGAATTTTCACTACAAGGGGATTGGTCCCCTCAGTTAGGCCAGGTAGGGAAACACCGAGCATTTGGGATTTATGACGTCATCAATAGTAGGCATGCCTTTAGGATGAGTCACACATATAGTACGTTCAGTATTGTTCATGAGATCATAGTTTCGACTGATGTTTCTTTAGTGTTTGTTTGTATGTGGCGGTGATTGATGGGCCTAGTTTAGTTGTTTTTCTTTGTTTGCTACATTCTCATTACCCTTATTGATTTTTGTGTGTTGTGTGTGATTTTCCTCTCGACTAACAACTTAATTTTTAGATTTTAAATTGTTCCTGGAAATGTTTTAAAATGTAATGCACCTTTTCCCTTCAAACATTATAATTGTTTTTAAATTTAAAAGGGAAATGTACTATTACTTGTTTTGTAAATGAAAGAGTGTATGTGGAAACCCATATTTTATATAATTTAGTTCAAACATAGAATTGGTAAATTCTTTATTTATAGTTATTGCTTTGGGGATAGTTTTTGGGCACGCCTACTACGTTTTAATATTCACACCAATAGTGTTTTCTTGTTTTTAGATTATGTTGAAGGTTCGAATCAAGTTTTCTATTTGGGAGTGAGAGATGGTGGTGGATTGGTGAGTGACTCTCAGGGTATCAAGTAGTTTTGTTTGTGATAAGGTTAGTATGTGTTGTTGGTCGTTCTTTCAAAAAAAATTCGTTTATTTATTTTGTGTTGTTCTATTTTATTTTTTCTACTTGGTTTATTTTAATAGTGAAAAATAATTCCCAATTTCACTTTATTGATTCCCTGGACCTTGTCGCCAGCCCAGGAGGATCATGAATGCCTATCAGGCCTTTCTATAGATCGGATCAGGTGACCAGTTCAGGCTTGACCTGGGTTGGTTCGTGAAAAAAACGGTATTAGAGGAGGTTGGCACTTGAGCAGACCTTGTTTTTCAGAGCACCCACAATTATTTGGGGTTTTCATGGTAAAAGGAGTAGGATTATTTGTGATTGATGTGTATTAATTGTAAGGACGTCATTAACCCTTTCTCATTCCAAACCTCGAGTTACCATGGGATGTTCGAGGTTTTCGATGTCTATGACAACCCTACTTTTATTACAAACTTAAACATGATTAATTACATAAACTATTCACTTGATACAACATGGAATATCAAGAGGTCTAGT
This sequence comes from Viscum album, assembly GCA_963277665.1. Classification (NCBI taxonomy): domain Eukaryota; kingdom Viridiplantae; phylum Streptophyta; class Magnoliopsida; order Santalales; family Viscaceae; genus Viscum; species Viscum album. The sequence continues at coordinate 1,264,587,086 of OY728130.1, forward strand.
GTATTTGGGGCTTAGGATCATTACATAACAACTTAAAACATGAAATACAACATCTTTATTGAAAACATCCTTTACATGACCACTGCATTCCTTCATACTTAGCAATGCATGGGATAACCTGAAGACATGCATAAGAAAAGGTGAGCTACAAAGCCCAGTAAGGGAATAAACAAGGAATACATGAGATGTATAATACATGTTAGACAATAGGAATATCAATTGATCACAGGAGAAACATGAACATAAAGTCTTGATAAATATTGATAATCATAACATAGAAATGTGGCAACAACACTTAACATGGAATTAGCATGAGCCAAGGCTCATTGAACAGAGAGCATGAGTAAATTCTCATTTCACATGAAGCACGATTAAAACCTCATTGAACTTGAATTAGCATTAGTCAACACTCATTTCACATGACGTATCATGATACTATACTTTACCCAATGCATTGGAGCGCTATAAGGGCCCACCCTTCTTAAACATTTCATTTCATGCATAAGTGTGCCACATGGATCATAAAACATGGACTCATAAAACATAAACATTTATTCCATGATAAATGAATGTGGAATTAATACATGAAACATTATAATCAATAAGTGAATGTGCATAAAGGTGAATACCCTCGATGGAGAATTGGGCATGGTATTCACTACACAATGGCATTGGCTTAGAAAATCGGTGCGCTTTCCGCAGCGTAACAGCGTGAAATAAGAATTCATAAAAACGTTTAATGAGAGAGAAAGGGTTTACTCATCATATTTACTTGTAATGGATAGTAAGGAGGTCATATATATACATTTCCCAACAATTGTAATGGAATTTATATTCATGATACAAAAGTATTTCATGAATGTAAATGAGGAGAGAGAAGTTCCTTTCGGAATGTTGGCATAGTAATGGGTGTACATGGGAGGAATTTAATGAGAGAGAAATGGGTATCCCATCATTCAAAAATAATGATGGAAGTATTAGGGAGTTGAAAAACCATACCCCAACATTCATAATTAAAATTAAAATGGAAAAACAAATGAAAGAAAATTGGACAAAAAAGAGAAAGGAAGAAAAAACCCTTACTTGGAAGTGTGCTTCCAAAGGCTAGAGAGTGGCTTGTGAGAGACTTCTTGGGAGCATTTGGAACCTTGGGAGGTTTCTGGAAAGAGTAGGGTAGAGGTTTTATGAACTCCATAGGGTTTGATTGAAGAGGAAGTGGGAGCTTGGGTGGGTTTATATAGGAAAGGTGAGGGAATTCTTTATTATTTAGTTTTGGGTACCCTTACATTAAATTAATCCAAACAACAAACCATCCCATGGTTTTTTACCATGGTTTTTGGAAAAGGGAAGAGAAAAATAATATTTTTTAAGTCCAAAATCCTAACTTCTTAAAATAATAGGGTTGCTTATGTGGAGGTGAGTCACACTCTCATGGAAATTTATTTAAAAAGACAAGGTGTAAATGAGTATTGAGGGGTCCATTAATGCTTTAAAAAGTAAGTAAAACAAACCCAAAGTCACATTATTTTAATGGTAAAACATATATTGGCCGAACATAAAGCTTATAGTATTTTATTACATAATTATTGGGTCATTATGATGTCATAAAACACATTATATATTTAAACTGTATTTAATTTTTACCCAAAAATTTGACTATCTCAGAAAATTATGAAAAATTCACCGTTGGATAATTTCGATGTCTTGATTCCAAAAATAACATTTATTTTATCTAAATAATTTTATAAATATGTTAATTTTTACTTTGAAAATAAAAACCGACATTTATCGAAAATTCACGGGTTTTGACAGAAATTGCTTTCAAACATTAATAAAAATTATAATTGCATTCATAAAATTATAAGATTATTTATATTTAAAAAATAATAATTTATTAATAATATTATTATATTATTAAAATATTATTTAATTAATAAATACCTTAATTTAATAAAATAGAGTTCTTAATTAAATAATAACTGCAACACTATTTGTACTTTAACAACTATTTACAATGTATCAATAATGAAAAGAAAGTATATTCATTATTATATACAAAAATAATTTACAACAACATAGTAATAGATATTTGGTACATAACCCCTTAAAATAGTCACATAAGACCTAAGGGTAAGGTGTGTGATGGTGACAGACTCTTGGGGTGGCTTGGATAACATCGCTTGAGTGGTAATCTCTATCAACTTCCACTTTTCCCATAGAGGGTCTCGTTCAAGCATGACATGGTGAAGCACAGCTTGGGATTGGTCAGGAGTGAAGCCCAAAGACGCCACCTCTTTTCTGAGCTCTGACAAATGGGCTTCGTATGGAGCAATTCTACTGGATGAGGCCATCGCTTCTTTTGTTAGAGAAAATTGGGTTTGTTAAAGCCCTATATTTATACTAATCATGTGATCACTGTTCAACAACTATATTATCAATGGTCATAATTCTTAACATAAAACCAAATAATTTGACATTTTATATAAACATAAAGAGACATTTAATTAGATCAAGAGGGATTTCCATTAATAAAACTTTGGGTCGTTACAATATTCCCCCCTTAAGAAATTTCGCCCTCGAAAGTTTCCTTTTCCCACACTAAAACAGATGTGGGTAACGCATCATCATCATTTACTCTGATTCCCAAGTCACTTCATCAAACTTTTCATTTCTCCATGATACCTTGACGAGGGGAATTGTCTTATTTCGTAGAACCTTTTCTCTATGATCTAAGATCTTTAGTGGTTTCTCCTCATAAGAAAGATCATCTTCCAATTCTACCACCTCATAAGAGAGTACATGTGAAGGATCTGGTATGTACTTTCTTAAGAGGGATACATGAAATACATCATGTACTTTGGCCATGGTAGGTGGAAGTGCCAGTCGATAGGCCACAGACACGACACAATCAAGAATCTCAAAGTGGTCAATGTACCATGGACTTAACGTCCCTTTCTTTCCAAACCTCATGACCTTATTCCTCAGAGATATGCGTAGAAACACCATGTCTCTAATATTAAACTCAAGGTCTCATCAACTGTTATCTATATAACTCTTCTGTAGACTCTGGGATGCCTTGATATGCTTCTGAATGGTTTTCACCTTCTCCACCATTTCTTCATCCATTTCCGGTCCAAGCAGCTTACGTTCACCGACCTCATCCCAACACGCTGGTGTTCTGCACCTTTTCCCATAATGGTCTTCATATGGTGCCATTTGGATGCTTGAGTGGAAATTGTTATTATAAGAGAACTCAACCAGAGGAAGATGTTGATCACATCCTCCTTTAAAGTCCATTGAGCATGCTCTCAACATGTCCTCAAGTGTTTGGATAGTCTGCTCGGATTGGCCATCAGTTTGAGAATGATAGGTCGTACTGAAGTTCAGTTCAGTATTCAAAGCATATTGAACACTCTTCCGAAACTTAGAGGTGAATCTTGGATCTTGGTCAGACACAGAAGATAGTGGTACTCCATGAAACCATAACACTTCCATGATATATATCTGTTCCAGTTGATCCAAAGAGAAATCCTCCCGAATAGCAATGAAGTGTGCAGTCGTTGTAAGATGATCTACCACAACCCAGATCGTATTTCTACCTTTAGATGTCCTCAGAAGTCCAGTGACAAAGTCCATGGTGATGTTATCCCATTTCCATTCTGGTATAGGCAATGGTTTCATCATCCCCTTAGACATCTGCCTCTATGCCTTCACGTTCTGGCACACCAGGCACTTTTATGTATATTCAGTGATCTCCTTCTTCATATTATCCCACAAAAAGTTTTCTTGGAGATCTCGATTCATCTTTGTGCTCCCTGGGTGAATAGAGAAATTTGAACTGTGTGCATCATCCAAAAGTTCTTTCTTCAGCTCCGGACTCGATGGAGCACATAGTCTTTTCCCAAATCACACAATTCCTTCTTCATTAACATTAAACTCCGAGGATTTCCCTTTTTTAATAGCTTCCACTTTTTCCTGAATTCCCACATCATCCTTTTGAGTATCCTTTAACCTTTCCAAAAGATATAGTTGAACAATAATTTGTGAAGGGATTGATGATGTTACCTTCTTTATGACTCCCATGTCCATCTTCATAAAGTCTAAGAAGATTGGATCCTTCTCAATTCTCATCATTGATATAATCACTGGGTCCTTTCTACTTAGGGCATCTGCCACCTTGTTTTCTTTCCCAGGGTGGTAATGTATTGAACAGTCATAATCCTTGATGAGTTCTATCCATCTTCTCTGGCGCATATTAAGTTTTTTCTGTGTGAATATATATTTAAGACTCTTGTGGTCAGTATATATCTCAAATTTCTCCCCATAGAGATAATGCCGCCAGATTTTCAAGGAAAAGATCACATCCGACAACTCCAGATCATGCTTGGATAGTTTCGCTCATGGATTTTCAACTACCTTGAGGCATAGGATATCACTTTATCATTCTATATCAGCACACAACCTAAGCCCTTCTTTGAAGCATCACTGAATACCACAAAAAGTTCTCCACTTGTGGGTAAAGTGAGCACGGGCACTGTGATAAACCTCCTTTTCAACTCCTTGAAGCTTTCTTCGCATTCATCACTCCAAGAAAACCTTACTCCCTTCCGAGTTAGCTTGGTAAGAGGGTTGGACAATCGTGAGAAATTCCTCACAAATCGTCGATTATATCCAGCTAACCCCAAGAATCTACGGATATCTGTTACTGATGTTGGCATCGACCATCCCTCAATTGCATCTATTTTGTAGGGATACATAGATATCCCATTGCTTGTGATGATATGGCCCAAGAATGAGACCTCCTTCAACCAGAACTCAGAATTTTTGTACTTTTCATAGAGCTTCTCCTTGCGTAAATTTCCAGTACAGTTCTTAAATTCTCCTCATGATCCTTATTGGTTTTGGAGTATATTAGATTATCATCTTTAAAGACTACTCCAAATTTGTCTAGGTAATCTCTAAATACTCTATTCATTAATTCCATGAAGATTTATGGAGCATTAGTGAGTTCAAAAGGCATTTCTATGAATTCATAGTGCTCGTATCTTGTGTGAAAAGCAGTCTTGGGGATATCATCCTTCTTCACCCTTACTTGATAATATCCCGACCACAAGTCCACCTTGGAAAAGTATTGTGCTCCATGCAACTGATCGAACAAGTCATCAATTTGTGGGAGAAGATACTTGTTCTTTATTTTGATTTTTTTGAGCTCATGATTATCGATGCAAAGGCGCATTGACCCATCCTTCTTCTTGACGAAGATGACTGGTGCACCCCATGGGGAAGCACTTGGGCGTCTAAACCCTTTATCCAGATTCTTGTATAGTTGTTTCTTCAGATCTTTAAGCTCCATAACAGCCATTCTATATGGATTCTTGGATATTGGTAATGCCCCGGGTATAAGTTCAATTGATAATTCATCATCTCTTCTAGGAGGAAGACCAGGCAGTTCCTCGGGAAACACTTCTGTGAATTCCCTCACAATTGGAATTTCTTCAAGGATGGTTTCTTCCTTAGACTCAATCATCTGAGATTGATAAGCATGCTCATGGGGCATTAATATCCACGCTTGAGATGATAGAGCTAAAAGAGATTCATCTTCCTCTATACACTTGTAAAGAATCGGGGGGTCAATTCTCCATATAGAGTGTGATTTCCCTATCCCGAAAATTTATGTTGGCTCTAAATAAGGAAATCCAATCCATGCCAAGAATTGCATCAAATTCCACCATGGGGAGTACGACGAGGTTCACCAGGAAATTCAATCCATAGATTATAACAGGGGAGGACTTATATTCATGGGATGTAATGATTTCCCCATTTGTCGGACTCACCGACTTCTTCACTTCCATGATTTGTGGTGGAGCTTGGATTGTTCTACTAAACTTTCGAGATATAAAATAATGTGTATAACCTGAATGAAAAAGTATGTTCTCTATTCTTGATTAATAACTAGCATAATTGTCACCACTTCATTGTTGGGGTTCACTTCGGTAGAAGTGATGGAAAAATCTCTTCCTTGCTACCTTGGAGGTTGTTGGTTACCTCCGAAAACCCTTGGATTAGGGAACTGATTTGTAAGATGCCCTGGTTCATTGCATTTTTAGCAATGAACAATGCTTTGTGGTTCGAATGGAGCATTCCTCTCCTCTGTCACAGCTGTTGGTCTTTCTTGCTGACAGTTAATAGCTAGGTGCCCTTCTCTTCCACACCTAATGCATTTCCTCATCCCCTTGAGGCAATTTCAAGGGTGCTTCTTTCCGCACTTTTGGCAAGTGGGGTGCTGGATCTTCTTAGCACCGTTGGATTTATCCATCGGACCACCGGGGTTGAATTCCACCTTAGGCTTCTTATCCCCATGATACCCCTGTGATTCTCTGATCTCCATTTTGACCATGAGGGAACATCATACAATTTCCTCATAGATGTCGAAGTCACGGATTGCTAATGATTTTCGTAGTCTAGGCTTCACCCAACCAATGAAGCGGTCAACTTTGAATTTTGGGGAAACGACAAAGCCGGAAGCGTATCGTGCAAGCCTTGTGATGTTTTTCTCATATGCTCTAATAGATTCTTCATATTTTTGCTTTAGGGAAAGGAAGTCCCTTTCCATCTTAAGACGGAGGGTGCATAGAAAATATTTATCGAAAAACATCTTCCGGAAATCCGACCATTCCAATGCCTCGATCTCCTCCTCTGGCTTCATATTTTTTTATCAACATCCACCATTGATCAGCTTCACCCTCCATATGATAATCCTCCAGTAGAACCTTCTCTTGTTCAGAACATTGAAGGACAGAGAAGATATTTTCTATGGATTTGATCCACTGTTCAGCAATCGTGGGATCGGACGATCCATTAAAATTAGGAGGCCTTTGTCTCATGAAGCTATCGATAGCGACTTGTTCTTTCTTAGGGGGGTTGAACGTACCCCTTGAACCGTGTTTCTATTCAAAACATGAGTTATATGAGAGAGAATCGTGACAAAGTTCGCAATTCCTGCTCCCATTGGATTGGGCATCTCATTAGTACAGTCATCAACCTGATCTTCACAACGGTTGTTAGCCCGAGTCCTCCTATTATCGGCCATTAGCTAGAATAAAAGGAAAGTTAGGGGTAACACAAAAAGGGTAATCCAAAGAAAAAAGTTTATGACTTATAAATAAACTTTAATTTCCTTAACTCATGAGTCTATAGGCTTCAATCTATGCTTTTCATGATCTACTTTATAACATATATTATTAGGGGAATTTTTTTAATTCCCTTAATAAGGGTTCATACTAAGCTTGTGAATTTATCAAAACATATCCCCCGAGAGTGTCGTAACCAAGAGTGCATCAAGGCCCATTGTCGTGCACTAGTTCCCATTTTATTCTAGCACAAAGCGGTGTTTTTGGGTTTTACCCCTAGGATACATCTGTGCCAGAGCTGCCTCTACCTGCTCATATCTAGACAGGGATGTATTTTATTGATAAACCACTTACTTCGTACTTACCAAAACTTAGGGATGTTTTAATTATATTTATTATTGTCTCTAAGGCTTTTCTAGGGTTTTCTAATCCTAATCCAAAAAATAAATAAACCTATCCTCTGATACCAACTATGGAAACCCCGCTTTTATTACAAACATAAACATGATTTATTAAATAAACTATTCACTTGATACAACATGGAAGATCAAGAGGTCCAGTGTCTTTGGGGCTTAGGATCATTACATAACAACTTAATACATGAAATAGAACATCTTTATTGAAAACTTCCTTTACATGACCACTATATTCCCTCGTACTTAGCATTGCAAGGGATAACCTGAGGACATGCATAAGAAAAGGGTGAGCTATAAAGCCCAGTAAGGGAATAAAGATGGAATACATGAGGATTACAATACATGTTAGACAATAGGCATATCAATATATCACAAGATAAACATAAACATAAAGGCATGATAAATCATGATAATCATAACATTGAAATTTGGCAATAACACTTAACATTGAATTTTAATGAGCCAAGGCTCATTGCACATGGAGCATGAGTAAATTCTCATCGCACATAAAGTATGAGTAAACCCTTGTTTCACTAGAATTAGCATGATTCAACACTCATTTCACAGGACGTATCATGATACTATACTTTACCCAATGCGTTGGAGTGCTATAAGGGTGCGCCCTTCTTAAACATTTCATTTAATGCATAATTGTGCCACATGGATCATAAAACATGAATTCATAAAACATAATAATTAATTCCATGATAAAGGAATGTGTAATTCATACATGAAACATTATAATAAATAAGTAAATGTGCATAAAGGTGAATACCCTTTATGGAGAAATGGGCATGGTATTCACTCACAATGGCATTGGCTTAGAAAATCGGTGCGATTTCGGCAGCGTAACAGCGTGACATATGAATTCATAAAAATGGTAGATTAGAGATAAATGGGTTCCTCATAATATTTACATTTAATGTAAAGTAAGGAGGTCATATAGATACATTTAAAAACAATTGTAATGGAATTTAGATTCATGATACAAAAGTATTGCTTGAATGTAAATGAGGAGAGAGAAGTTCCTTTCGGAATTTTGGCATAGTAACAGGTGTACATGGGAAGAATTTAATGAGAGAGAAAGGGGTCTTCCATCATTCAAAAATAAATAGGGAAGCATGAGGGAGGTGCGAAACCATACCCAAACATTCATAATGAAATTAAAAGGGCAAAACAACTAAAAGAAATTTGGAAAAAAAGGAGAAAGGAAGAAAAAACCCTTACTTGGAAGTGTGCTTCCAAAGGATAGAGAGAGGCTTGTGAGAGGATTATTGGGAGATTGGGGCACCTTGAGAGGATTCTAGAGAGATTAGGGTAGAGTTTGGATTAACTCAAAAGGATTTTAGTGAGGAGGAAGTGGGAGCTTGGGTGGGTTTATATAGGAAAGGTGGGAGAATTCTTTATTATTTAGGTTTGGGTCCCTTTACATTAAATTAATCCAAACCACAAACCATCCCATGGATTTTGCCCATGGTTTTTGGAAAATAGAAGAGGAAAATAATTTTTTATGAGGCCAAAGTCTGAAATTCTAAAAATAATAGGGTTTATTATGTGGAGGTGAGTCACACTCCCATGGAAATTAATTTTAAAATACAAGGTGTTTAATGAGTCTTGAGGGGTCCATTAATGCTTTGAAAAGTAATAAAACAAACCAAAAATCACATTATTTTAATGATAAAACATATATTGGCCTAACATAATGCTTATATTATTTTATTACATCATTATTTGGACATTATGATGTCAGAAAACACATTATATATTTAAACAGTATTTAATTTTTTCCCAAAAATTTGACTATCTCAGAAAATTATGAAAAATTAACTGTTGGATATTTTAGATGTCCTGATTCCAGAAATAACATTTATTTTATCTAAATAATTTTTTACATATGTTATTTTTCACTTTTAAAAAAAACCGACATTTATCGAAAATTCACGGGTTTTGACAAAAATAGCTTTCAAACCGTAATAAAAATTATAATTGCATTCATAAAATTATAAGATCATTTATATTTAATAAAAATTAATTTAATAGTAATAATAATATTTTATTAAAATATTATTTATTTCAAAAATCCCTTAATTTAATAAAATATAATTCTTAATTAAATAATAACAAAAAACACTATTTGTACTTTAAAAACTATTTACAATGTATCAAAAATGACAAGAAAGTATATTCATTATTATATACAAAAATAATGCACATGAACATAGTACTAGCGATTTGTTACATAACCCCTTAAAATAGCCGCATAAAACCTAAGGGTAAGGTGTGCGATGGTGACATACTCTTGGGGTGCCTCGGATAACATCGCTCGAGTGGTAATCTCTATCAACTTCCACTCTTCTTGTAGACAGTCTAGTTCGAGCTTGACATGGTGGAGCTCAGCTTGGGCTTGGTCAAGAGCGAAGCCCAAAGATGCCACCTCTTTTCCGAGCTCTGATAAATGGGCTTCGTATGGAGAAATATTACTGGATAAGGCTATCGCTTCTTTTGTCTCAGTTAATTGGGTTTGTTAAATCCCTATATTTATACTAATCATGTGATCACTGTTCAACGTCTATATTAGCAACGGTCAAAATTCTTAACATAAAACCAATGAATTTTACATTTTATATAAACATAAAGAGACATTTAATTAGATAAAGTGGGATTTTAATTAATGAAACTTTGTGTCATTAAAAATTCCTTTGATTCTTATGGTTTTTTGGTATTGGGAAATGAAATTAGAGCTGGGAAAGTGACCTCCGTGAGCTCGCATGGTCTAGGAAGACATGTGGAGACAGAAAAATTACCCTATAGTGCCCCTTGTGATAGTTTTGTGACTGACATATGGCAGCCAACCATATGAATGAGTCACCCATTGACACTAGTTTTCCCTAGTGAATTGTTTGGGTCGTTTTAATAATAAAAAAAATGTTTTGTCAAGTTTTATTTTGGAAATTGTAAAAATTTTAATTTCAAAAGGAAATAACGATGATTTTATTAATTTCTTTTAATCCTTGTTCCTTAGTGTTCTCCCCCATGACAGATTGATGAATTCCCAAGGTGCAGCTTCAGGTGGTGCACCCTTAGAAAATTCTCTTGTTGATCAACCTATGGGCTATGTTCTGGAATTGTAGAAGTTGAACCCTCCCCTATTTAATGGTCAATAAGATCATCTTGATGAAGATAAGTGTTTGTGGAAGATTGAGAGGAACTTCAGTTTCATTGGGTTACCTGAGTCATTAAAGGTGAAGTTGGTTACCATTATGCTTGAAGGTCCAACCTAGAAATGGTGGAAGTTTGTGTCTTGAAGAAACCCTCAAGAAGATCTCACATGGGAGTTCTTCAAGTCTTCATTTATCCAACAATGTTTCTCTTAATTGATGAAACTGAGGAAGTGGATGGAGTTGTGTTGTGTTCATCAGGGCGTTGAACAATTACTAGAATTTTCTCGACGCTTCTTAGACCTAGTTTCGTATGACCAATGGTTTGTTTCCAATGATCCCAGGAAGGTTGGCAATTTGATTCTGGACTCTGACCTGAACTACAGTCAAAAGTGGAAGATCTCAACTTAACCACCTTATCAAATGTTAAGGGGAAAGCCTTTCTAGCCAAAGTTGAGTTATATGGAAGGCATGACGTGGCAAATCCTCCCTCAGCTATGGGAATTAGTGCAGAGAGTGGTGATAGGAAGAATGGGAAGAGCCTTGATGTTAGTGGCTCTAATAGGGGAATCAAGAGGCCTTCAGACATTAATTCATCTTCTTCACAACACAATTCCATTATCTGTCACTGGTGTGGTAGGCAGGGTCATAAGAGGCAGATGTGTCCGAGTGCTCTGAGACCCTGCTACACCTGTGGAAATCTGGGTCACTTGCAGTGAATATTCTTATGTGTTTCCAGAAAGAGTGTTGAAGCATGAACTGGATCGTTGAAGGTCACCTCATCCCATTAGTAGGAGTAGGTTTATGTTTGGGGGATAATTTTTAGGTTTTATCTTTGTAGTGTTTATTGGACGTATTGGCCTTCTCTTATTGCATTTTGTGGTGTTTGTTTTCCTTTAGTTGTAATAATGGTTTCTGTCGAACATCATTGAAACCATTGATTGAATGGAAGTATACTTGGTTAAAATTTTGGTTCATGTGTTATGTTTTGGATTTTTGAAGCCCGACTGCGAGGCAAGAGATGCTTCAATCATCGGTGCTCCATCAATAGGTCCCGGAGTGATGCTGGTGCATAGTCTGGAGAAACCCAACTATGAAAACAGAGAATTGGTTTAATCCTTGTCTTAAGTGTGGAATGGTATGCGATCTTCTAAGGGTGTGAAGTTGTTGTCATGGAAATGATTGTAGTTTTGATGATCTATCAGTTGGTCATTCACCCACCCCTACATGGTAGGGGTTTTTGGTCCATGTGGGATGCTTTCAAGTTTGATTAATCTCGTCAATTATTATGGTGGGGAGACCCACAGTGTATCTCGCAAAGTTACACCAAAAGTAATTTAGTGTTAACCTAATCCATATGGTGGGGATTCCATTCAGGCCTCCCCATCTAAGTATCATCTTTTCTTTTCATGTATCATTTGGTGGAGGGTGGTCTCGTGCAGAACCAACTAATCCTATGTTCTTCCTATTGAGTAAACGTTGGGATTGGAGTACACCCAACAGTTCTGTTGGACTAAGATTATATAAATAATCATTGGAAGTCCTTTAAGTTCATTAATTCCATAGTTAAAATGGATGGTTTGGGTTCTTCTTGGTGATAATTAATGTGATCATGTTTTAAGTATGAGTTGTGTGTCATGGGTTTTTGGTGTCTGTTTGGATCGATCAACCAGAGGCTCTTAAACGTTTAGATGTGGGTGACACATAAGATGTTTCATCTTTGGGTCTAGATCTTGTTGTGGCTTTCCGAGAGTGGAATGCATTATGGTGGGGAGAGTTTTCACACCCCGACCTATTAAATTATTTTATTTTAATATTTCATTATCCTTAAATAAATTTTGTTGAGGTTTGGGTTGAAACCCGAATGAAATTCATGAGTTTATGATAAAAAGTGTGCATTTGGGATGGAATTCATTGGGTGCATGGGTGGAGCGCATTTTGGAAACCTGTACGGCTTTTCCCAAAAAATTGCACGACCCATTTGCCTTCATGAAAATAAATAAATAAATAAAATGATTATTTTTTGTAATTTTTTTAATTTTTAGCATCATTTATAATTTTTATTTTTGTTAATAATTTTATTATTATAAAGATGATGTGGATACTTTTATTATTTTAATTTTTTCATTTAGATAAATATTATTATTATAATTATTACTATTATTATGATTACTATAATGAGTATTAATATTTGGGATGGTGCGCGGGCACTGCATAGCTAGCAGGGACTATGCAGTTAGCCGAGAACCCGCACAGTTGTGGTATTTGAATCATCGAAATGAAAATGAATCGAATGGGTTGAAAAATTAAAATTTAGTTAAAGAGATAACTCACCGTAGTAACGATAATATTATTTTTTGATGTATAATAATATTATACTATTCATAAATAGTTATTTTTTAATAAAGTTAATAATTTTGATCATTTTTTAATTGTTACTAAAGTTTTTTTTATTATTATTATGGGTGTTATTATTATTATCATTAAGAATGGTACTTATGATGATGATGAAGATTATTAGTATTATTATTAAAGTTGTTTTTATTAATTTTAGGTGTATTATTAATATCATTGTTATTAGTGTTATTATTATTATAGATCAAATTTATTATTATTATTATTTATATTAGTATTAATATTATTATTATGGATCAAAGTCATTCTTATTATTATTATGGATAAAAATATTATTATTATTTTTGTTTTGTTTTGTTTTTTTATTTATTCTTTTTTATTTATTCTTTTTTTATCTCTTTCCTAACCCTCGCGCATCGCCTCTTTTCTATCTCCTTCTCTCCATGTGCTTCCACCCTCCTTCCTACCTCTAGTCAAAGCGCCACCCCCTAGTCGGCACCACTGCTTGCGCCAGCTCCCTACTCTGGAAAAAGCACTACCGACCACCCAGCCCTCTTGCCCTAGACTGCTCTTGTGCTACTCCACCCCCAGCCGCGCAACTCCCACTCAGTCGGTGTCTCGAATGACCAGCCTCGCCCCTCCGTTTATCTTTTTCCCTGTCACAAGTAGGTTTCTCCACTAATTCATGCTCAAATATACCCATGAGAATAATGTAGAATGGTCCTTGTAGTCTAGCTGGGTTTTCGAAACCTCGGAGACTTAAGAAGTAACTAACAGACACGTACATTCTATGGATTGATTTTGGCTATGAAGTGGCCAAATTTGGTATTTTTAAGATGGTTTTAAATGAACTCTAAGAGACTTAAGTGAATTCAATTTAAAAGAATGAATGGATCCTAGGTTATTACTTAAGATGGATTGGACATATTCACTTTTCAATTATTTCAATTTCTTATATTTGAGATGAGTTCATTTAAGGAGATTAAAAAACATCATCACTTACTGATTTTATACCAAAACACCATAATACTAATCACCTATACATTTGGAGGATCAAATTTATGAGCACTCCAAGGTAAAGGTTTGTATTAGCATTTGAAATATGTGGCCTTAAAATTCAACAAGGACGAAGAAGTTTTAAAACCATCAAATAAAAATATCTATTAAAAGAAGTGATTATAAATTAATGGGGTGATAAATAACATCCAATACATCCCCTTTATACTCCCTTGGATCAACCACGAGTGGATTAACCCTCCATTGATTCTATTGTTTCAATAGAAACAGGAAGTAGACTCATGAGGGAGGAAATGGAGAAGTAAAAAAATAATGAAATAATGATCAATCCACCATTGTTTGATAATTTCACACATTTTGGTGTGAATAAATTCACACATTGAACCAAAGGTATAATAGTGATATTAATAAAAATAGAATAAGATGAGAAAAATAACTTTTATTAAGAAACGAAAGTGAATTGAACAACTTACAAGTAATAGAAAAACTTGAGACCACAAAATCGCAGCATAACATTATAATGAAAGGATGCTCAAATGATGATAAAATCCTCCACCACCACTACCTTAAATAGGAATTTCATGAGTATTGGGTCGATATATCAATAGTATAAAGGATCTCACATGAGTATGGTAGGCCTAGGGTGGTGGAATGTAAGGGTGAAGAGATTTTTCCACCCATGACCCGAAGTTGCAGCCATCTTTGTTCCACTGAAGAGAGGATCCTAGATGACCTTCTAGATGGACGAATTGGTGTGGTCTATAGAAGAAAAAAATGAATATACAGATGTCCCCTATATCTCTGTACAATTTCGGCCCATATTAATATGTTGTTTTCTAGATATAATTAAATTAGTGGGATGTTTTCTAGGCCACAGAATTTGGCCCAGAATTTTATCACTAACTTGGACCACCTGAATAGAAACAATGCAGACAGAATTAGCAATACCTCTTAAATAATTATATGTTCCTATATATGTATTATATCATCTAACGAAATTAGAGTATCATTGGGTCTGTATCGTGGGCCCCAATTTATCATCAGTGGGTTGTTGTCCTATCTTCCTTATCCAGAATTGTTTGCATGAAATCCCATTTTGGTGGTCTTCCAATGTGAATCTTCCAAAACTCTACAAGTATGAATTGTTACCAATATAATTAGAAACCTAAAAATTAAATATTAAAATAAAATAAAGATCATTGGGTACTTTAAATTATGTTTAAAAATGTACCACATCATAATACATTTTAAGAAGGAATTACAATCATAATGTGAAATGATGTTCAAAGTGTAAAATGCACTAAAATAGTGTTTATGAATAATAAAGCACATTAATATTATATATATTAACAATGAATATTAGACTCATTTAGTGGCTAATCAAACCCCCCCAACTAGAGTTTTTCTAGTCCCGAGAAAAATATACCTCAACAATATTAAATTTGAAATCTCTTTTCCAAAAACATTTTATTAAACAATGATCACCCAAAACCCTTATACCAAACAATCATGAAACCCATAAAAATATTTTAATACTTGATATTTTCATAAGTAGATCCCAATCCTAAGCCCATTCCTTTTCTCAAATTCATCTCCATATTACATCCAAAATCAATTAAGAGTGATGTGTGTTGTGTATCGCATTAGACATGGGGGTTCATCTTTATTCAAGAGGGACATGATGGAAGCGCTAGGTGAAATCACAATTCAATATTAATATGAGTATTCAATTTTTTTTTTTTTCAATTTTTCCATGGTAATTGAAATTGCTCTCAAAAGAGTCAACCCCTATAGCGAGACTTTTCTGATGACTCCCATGCTCAAACACTATAGGGTACCAAGTGAAGCTCACTTACTCGGGAATCATCCCGAGTTAAATCAATCAACAAAAATAAAATTACCAAAAATAGAGATAAAATTACTTAATCTGGGCCAGACAACTATGGAGTCACGATCCCCAAGTGCCGAAAGCCACATATTTTGTTATTTCATTTCTCTATGCACATATTTATTATTTTTTTAATTTTCTTATTGAATACTCATATTAAAACTAAAATGATCACCAAACCTATGCTATTTATTTGGGGGACCCCATGAACTCAAACTAATAACCCACTATCCAAAGGACGTGTGTTGTGATTCTTATTTTTATTTAGATGAAAATATAAACAATGAAATATCACATTAGACAGTCACACTTTCTAAAATCGATGCTCATGAAATATACATGGATAAAAATCAGAATCAGGGCATGCTAAATTATTTGATATTCAATTTCAAATTGTACAATTCCTATTATCATGTTCAAGGTTAAAGAAAGTTTTCCTTCCATTAAGGGGAACTTTTTTCAAATTATTGTTTTCACGTAAATACATTTTTTTACACAAAATAAAATTCTTATTTCATCTCCCCAACTGAAAATAACATTATCCCCAGTGTTTGAAGAAAAGGAAATTTAGAATGGGGTAGAGGTATAAAAGGGGATATCAAAAAGAAAATTGAAAATAAGGATCATGGAATGAAGTCACTTGGTGGTTGAAGTTGAAATTCTTACTTCTCCCTTTTAATCACATGATCTCGATATCACTCTGAGAATTCCCTAGTGTAAAAAAAGGAAAAACAAACAAAACAACTATGTATATAATAAAGAAAGTAAAATATAAGTATATATTTAAAACTATAGAATAAGGATGCACCATAAGCATTAGGTTAGTGGTAAGTGTGTGCCCATGTCTCCCTTCAGTCCCAGGCTCGAGTTTCCACAGCTTCGCCAGTTGTGACGGGGTTTACCCCACGACCTAGGATGTGGACTTTTAATTTTATTATTATTATTATATATTTTTATTTTGACTTACAAACACATAATAATAAAATGAATTGATGATACACTGTATTCTTTTTAAATTTTTGGGTAAGGTATTATTCAAGGATCACACCACATGACACAGATGAATATGGCTCTCCCCTTTTATACTCATCCATACTCATAATAGAAGAACAGGTCATAAGTCTATTTTTTATATATAATTTTTTTAAAATAAAAATTATTAATTAATCATATTTGAAAAATAAATATGATTCCAAATTATTGGAAACATGAAAACCAAGGGTTGCCTCCTGTGCAGCGATTTTATTTAACTTCGTTAGCCCGAAATTGATCCTAAATCTATCAATTTTTTCCAGGTCTATAGGTTGGATAAGTTAACTCGACTATTTTTTATGGCTTATTGAATGATTCAATGAATGGTTTTAACCTTTGACCATTAACATTGAAAATGTAACCACTTGTAGGATATTGATTCTCTACTACCCCATGGGGGTACACATAATTCACTATGAAAGGACCCGACCATCTAGACCTTAACATTCTTGGGTGTAATTGATGTTTTGAGCTATACAAGAGCACAAATTTTCCAGGTTCAAAATGTTTGACTTTGATATTCCAAGATTGGTAGGCTTGAACTCTAGATTTATTGATCCTTGAATTTTCATAAACCTCCATCCTTAGTTTCTCAAGTTCATTGAGATCTAATTTCCTTTTTGTTCTGACCAATGAGATGTCATATTTTATTTTCTTAATTTCCCAAAAATCCTTATGCTCAATTTCAATAGGTAAATGGCATGCTTTTCCATAAACAAACTTATATGGTGACATTCCTAGGATGGTTTTTTATATTGTACGATATTCCCAAAGATCATCCAAGAGTTTCTTGGACCAATAATTCCTAGAAGGATTGACATTTTTTCAAGAATATTCTTAATCTCTTTATTTTCTAACTTAGCTTGACCATTGGTTTGAGGATGGTACGTAGTGGAAACTTTATAAGAAATCCCATACTTAGATATGAGTGAAGAGAATGGACAGTTGCATAAATGGGTTCCTCAATCACTGATTATAGCCCTAAGAATTCCAAATCGAGAAAATATACGCTCTTTTAGAAATTGGATCACAACATGATGGTAATTATACTTGGTGGTAATGGCTTCAACCCATTTTGAGACATAATAAAAAGCTAAGAGGATATAGAGGTATCCCCTAGAGTTCAAGAAGGGACCCATGAACTTGATTCCCCATCAGTCAAATATTTCAACCACTAAGATGGGAGTGAGTGGTATTTGATTCCTTTTTGTTATTGACCCTACTATTTAACACTTAGGGAAGCTTTGAAAAATGTTTATGAGTCCATTTAGAGGGTGGGCCAAAAGATACCACACTAAAGAACCTTAGAAGAATTTTTCTTAGAGGAAAAGTGACCTCCACATGCCTCACTATGACAGAATTTAAGGATGGACTTTTGTTTAGATTCTGGGACACACCTTCTAATGACTTGGTCAGGGAATAAATTATAGAGGTATGGATCATCAAAAACATAGTTCCTAAAATCAGAAAAGAATTTCTTTAGGGCTTCATTCCCTAAGAATTTTGGAATTACTCATGTAAATAAGAAATTGGTTATGTCGTCATACCAAGGGAAGTCACTTGTAGAGTATAGGTGTTCATCAGGGAATGAATCAGACACAGAAGGGTGATTTGAGTTTTCTTTTAATTCCATACTAGAGAGATGATCACCAAAATAAAAATTTCAACACCCATTTTATCCTTGATTGTGTTTTCAAATTCCTATAAGAGAAGTACCCACCTAATTAGTCTAGGCTTAGCATATTATTTTTGGAAGAGGTATTTCAGTGCAGAATGGTCAGTGAACACAGTGATGTGGGATCCTAAGAGGTAGGACATAAACTTCTCTAAGGAAAACACAATAGAAAGTAACTCCTTTTTAGGGGTGGTGTAGTTGATTTGGGCATCATTTAAGTATTTCCTTGCATAATCAATGACATAAGGAGTTTTATTGCCACATTTTCCTAACATGGAACCTATAGAATAGTCACCGGCTTCACACATAAGTTCGAAATGGAGGTTCCAGTTTGGAGATTTCATAATGTGAGGAGAGGTGAGAGAGTATTTGAGGGTTGAGAATGAACCCTCACAGCTTTTTGTGAAATCAAATGGAGCATCCTCTGCTATTAGACCACAAAGGGGACTTGAGATTGAACTAAATTCCTTGATGAATATTCTATAAAAAACCAGAATGTCCTAAGAATGAACTCACTTACTTGACAGTTTTGGGTGATGGAAGGTGACGAATGATGTGAACCATTTCTTTATCAACTTCAGTCCCCCAACCAAAGACCAGATGGACTAGAACTAGTCCCTCTTTAACAATAAAATGGAATTTTTTCCATTTTAGGACCAGATTATTTTCCTCACATCTTGAAAATACTCTCTCTGCATTCCTCATACAACCCTCAAATGTATCCCCAAACACGGATACTTCATCCATGAATACCTCAAGAAAATACCCTACCATGGCTAAGAAGATTCCCATCATGCACCACTTGAAGGTTCCAGGAGCATTGCATAAACCGAAGGGCATATATTTGAAGGCAAAGGTTCCGAATGAACATGTGAATGTAGTCTTCCCTTGATCTTCTAGAGATACCTCAATCTAATGGTACCCCTAGTATCCATCTAATATATAGTAGAAGTAATGACCCACAAATCTCTTAAGGAGTTGTTCTATTAATGGTAATGGGAAATGGTCCTTGTTGTTAAATTAGATTAGCTTCCTATAGTCGATGCAAACTCTCCATCCACTACTCACCCTATTTGGAAGAATCTCTCCATCCTTATTGGTTATCTCTGTAATTCCTGCCTTCTTAGGAACCACTTGGATTGGGCTCACCCACTCACTCTCAGCAATGGGATAGATTATACCAGCTTTTAACAATTTCAGAAGTTCCTTCCTTACTACCTCCATGATATTAGGATTGAGTCATCTTTTAGGTTGATGACATGGATTTGAATCAGATTCCAGAATAATCCTATGAGTCCCGATAAGTGGGATAATCCAAGGAATATTAGATAGGGTCTAACCAATGGATTTTTTATATTTCCTAAGGACATCTAGAAGGATACTATCATGATTGGATTCATGAAAATAATAAATGACAATAGGATGTGTTTGATTGTAACCTAGGAAGGAATACTTGAGTGCAGGAAGAAGTTCCATTAATTCAAGATCAGGTTGGTTCATAATTTCTGTAGAATATTGGGACATTGGTTCAAGATCAATTTTGTTTCCTAGAGTTTTAGATATAATTGATTCCCCGCATGTAGAAGTTTCAGCTAGTAGATTATCTTGATCTGATTTAGGGAGGGAAGTTGGAGTGGTCTCCATGAAAGGTGTTTCCTGAAAGGTTTCACTGATTTTTGGACCTAAGACTTCATCATAAGAGCAATTTGAAATTGATTCAAGACAAGGAGATAAAATTCCTTTATGTGAATAATGGAAATCTTTCTCATCCTTACTTAAACATCCATCAAATATTCCTTGATGTTCTATGGATTCATTATCAATGCTTCCTATCATGTTTACTTCATGAATTTCATCATCATCCCCTATTTGGGAGCTTGAATTATAGATGTTCATGTCTAGACTCATGTTTCTAAAGGTGATGGTCATGATCCCATTTCGGATATGGATAACAGAGTTGATTTTTGCAAGGAAAGGATGACCAAGGGTGATTGGGTTTTGCTCCTTGTTTCCTAAGATTGGATAGTCGTCAAGGACAATGAAGTCAGTAGGTTGGATTATGTTTTCAACCTTTACCATAACATCCTTTAAAATCCCCTTTGGAACCCTAATTCTATGATCAGCAAGTTGAAGTGTGAAAAATGTGGGTTGGAGTTTTTCTAGGCCTAATTGGAAATACACAGCTTAGGGGATGAGATTGACACATTCACCTAGGTCACAAAAGGCCTTGAAAACGTTTCTCACTCTTAGTTCAACAATGAGTTAAGGGCATCCTGGGTCTTTCAACATAAGAGGAATGGTCCCTAGAATTGTGGTACTCACATTATCATCCAAAAGGGATTGTTTTTTGTGAATGTTTTCTTTTAAAAGTTCATAGGTACTTAAATTACTTTGAGTAGGCAGGTTTGGTTTGGATTGCATCGAGAAGGGGAATGTTAAACTTAACTTGTGAGAAGATTTCCCTCAATGTTTCACTTAATTGAGGCTTGGTTTTCCCCCTCATGCATTGAAAAAATGGTGCATGTTGTGAGGTTTTTTTTGAAGAGTTGTTTCTTGGACAGTGTTACCATGTTTTTCAGTTTGTTCATTTGGTTCATTTGAATTTTCATCCAAGTTTTAATCTTCAGATGGGTTTTGAATTAGTTATTCAGGTTTCTCAATTGATTTCCCACATCTTAAAATTGTCACATCCATTAGTTTTTCAAGAGTTTTTTTAGTACAGCTTGACTTTCCCCATAAATTTTACGATGGTACCTCCTAATTAGCCATGGGTTCCATTCTAGTTTTGATGGTTTGAAGTTATTTTTTAGGGGAAGAGACTTCCAAGTTCATCCTTTCCATTTGTTTTCACAGTTGTTCTAATAGGCTTTGTAGAATAGTTTGGGTTGGTTCATGAGAATATTGGTTTATCATAGGGGATATTTTAAAGGTGGGATGGTTTATTGAAAATGTACATGTGGATATTGGTATTGGATAGGTTGGGTTTGGAACTAGTTATGGGTTTGGTAGTTCTGATGGGGGTAAGGATTTTGTCCTGGTGGTTGTCTAGGTTGTTGGTTATCATTCCAGCGGAATCTTGGGTGGTCATTATACCTTGGGTTGAAGGTGTTTTGGTATTGATTCTTTTTAAACTTCAAATCATTTACTTCCGCTGGGGGTCCTCCTAAAAGAACATCCTTGATGGATGGAATGGTTGGGCAGTTGTCTGTTTTATGGTCATTTTTGTCACAAATTGTGAAAACAGGGTCTATAGTTTGGATTTCATGGATTTTCATAATGTCTATCTCTTTAACCTTCCTAGAGAGTGCTATGAGTTTAGCCCTAATTGTTTCCTCTTCTCTAAGTGTATTAATTCTAGTAGTTCTTTGTGGATTTACAGAATAAGGTGAAATTCCCCATGTTTGTTTTTTGTTCAGCAAGGCTTTCCAGATACTTATAAGCATTATTTGGGGATTTATTTTTAAAGCTTCCATTACACATCATGTCAATGAATTGTTTGTTCCCCAGACCCTTCCCTTCATAGAAAATTATCACTTGTTCAAGAATAGAAAAACCCTTGTGTCGAACCATGTTTAGAGTGTCTTTGAACATCTCCCATGTTTTATATAATGACTCTCCATCTTTTTCAAAAAATTATTGGATACTCTTTTTTAAGTTCATTTATTTTGTGGTGGGGAAACTATTTTTTGTATAATTCTCTTTATAGATGGTCCCAATAGTTTATGGATGATGGTCTATAATTGTTTAGCCAATTTTTAGCTTGATCCTTTAAAAAATGATATAGCCTCAACTTAGCTTATTCTAGTTGATTTGGGGGACACATGGTTTCTATAATGTCATTGAACTCCTTAACATGAAGGTAGGGCATCTCAAACTTCATTCCATGGAATGTGGGAAGGTGGTTAGGACATGGGGTTTAAATACGTATTTGGCATAGAAAATGAAATTGTGTCTAATTAATGAAGGGGAATTGGTCTAGGAAAGTGTGATGTAGTCATTCATGGTTTGATCGACCGCATTCCACAAGTTTGGGGCTGTCTCATTTGGATTTCCATTTTGGTTTCCACCCGAGTTTATAAGTCGATTTCATTGAAGACCTTCCATTGAAATGGGCTCAATTTTGGACTCTGGATTACAAAAAGGATTAGGATCTAATCGAAAAAATCCCCTAGGTTCACTTGACTCTTCAACCCTAGTACTTTTAACCCTAACTTGACAGTTTGGTTGATCGTGGGTGAAGGCGGACATGAGCCAAAAGAAAAAGATGAGAAAGGGACAATATAGGAGATCTTGGGTGAGAATAGAATAAATGGGGGAGAATTAAATCGATGTTGACATGAATTACTTGGGTCCCCAGAAACAGCACAAAAATTTGATTCACGCTCAAATTTACCCAAGATAAGTAGGTAAAATGGTCCTTGTAGTCTAGCTTGGGTTGTCAAATCCCCAGAGACCTAAGAAGTAACCTACAGACACGTACATTCTATAGATGGTTTTTGGATATGAATTGGACAACATTGGTTGTTTTAATATGGTTTTAAATGAACTCTAGTAGAATTAAGTGAATTCAATTTAAAAGAATGAGTTGGTCCTATGTTATCACTTGGGGTGGATTGGACGTATTCCCTTTTCAATTATTTCAATTTCTTATATTTGAGATGAGTTAATTTAAGAAGATCAAACAACATCATCACTTAATGATATTATACCAAAAAAAATAATACTAATCACCTATACATTTTTTAGATAAAATTTATGATCACTCCAAGGTAATGGTTTGTATTAGCACTTGAAGTATGTGGCCTTAAAAGTCAACAAGGGCGAAGAAGTTTTAAAATCATCAAATAAAAATCTCAATTAAAAGAAGTGATAATAAATTAATGGGGTGATAAATAGCATCCAATACATCCCCTCTATACCCCCTTGGATCAAACCATAAGTGGATTATCCTTCCATTGATTCTATGGTTTCAACTTAAGTGGGAAGTAGACTCATGAGGGAGGAAAAAGAGAAGTAAAAAAACAATGAAATAACAATCACTCCACCATTGTGTGATAATTTCACAACGTTTGGTGTGAATAAATTAATACCTTGAACCAAAGGTATCAAATTGGTATTATGAAAAACAGAATAATATTAAAATAAGAAAATTTATTAATAATCTAAAGTGAATTGAACAACTTACATGTGAAAGACAAACTTGAGACAACAAAATCACAGCATAACAATACAATGAAGGGAAGCTCAAACGATGATAAAATCCTCCACCATCACTAATTTAAATAATAATTTCAAGAGTCTTGGTTCTATCTCCCAATAGTAAAAAGAATCCCACTTTTTTATGGTAGGCCTAGGGTGGTGGAAAGTAAAAGAGATGAGACTTTTCCACCCTTGACCCGATGTTGCAGCCAGATTTCTTTCACCAAACAGAGGTGCCTGGAATACCTTCTATATTGATGAATTTGTGTAGGAAATATACGAAAACAATGAAGATCCAAATTTCCCCTAGCTCTATATAAAATTTCAACATAAATAAATATTTGGTTTTCGAGATATGATTATATTTGTGGGCTGTTTTTCTTGGCCGTAGAATCTGGCCTAGAATTTTATCTCTAAATTAGGACACATGAATAACCACAATGGAAACCAAATTAGCACTGGATCCGGATTAATTATATGTTTTTATATATGTCTTATATCATCTCACTAAATTTGGGCTTCATTGGGTCTATATTCTGGGCCCCAAATTCTCATCAGTGGACTGTTTTCCAATATGCCTTCTCCAGAATTGGTTGTATAAAATCCCATTTTGGTGTTCATTCAATGTGAATATTCCAACAATCCATAAGTATGATTTATTACCAATATAATTAGAAACATGGAAAATAAATATTAAAATAAAATCAAGTTCATTAGGTACTTTAAATGATGTTAAAAAATGTACGACATCATTGTGCATTTTAAGAAGGAATTACAATCATAATATGAAATGATGTTCAAAGTGTAAAATACACTAAAATAGTATTTATGAATAATAAAGCACATGAATATTGTATATATTAACAATGAATATTAGCCACATTTAGTGGCTAACCATCCACCCTCGTCCATCCTTCCTCGACACCAACCACGCCTCCTATACCTCTCCAGCATGAGCCACACACAACCCCACCATCTGCCTCCTTTCAGCAAACCCTTTCGTGGCTCCCCATTTCTTTCCTCATGAAAATGTCCCTGAACTAGACCTTTGTTCTCTAGCCTCGCTGTAGTGCCCCTCAGCCTCAGCACTCCAGCCTCGCAGTAGTGCCTCCCCTCAGCATGCAGTGCACCCATGGGCCAACCCCCCTTCCAGCCCAGTATGACAGTCAACGATCTCCCCTGCCCCCCCCCCCCCCCCCTCCCTATTTCATCTAGCCAACAGCAATTTAGCAACCCCACTATAGCTCCATTATCTACTCCAGTCAGCCAGTAGCGGTACAGTTCCCCGACAAAGTCCCCCTTCACTGTGTCGGGTGGGGGCTCCTCCCACTACCACCCTCCAGCCATCTCAGGTGTGTGTGCCTCTGTTCGGGCCTCCTTCCGGGCATCGCACACCCAACAGACCTCCTTCTAGCCACACACCTCCCAACTAGCATACTCCGATAGATTATTGCAACTTTGGTTGCTGCGCGCCCTCCCACCAGTGCCCTCCATCCACATACCCTCTAGTCGTGCACCTTCCAACTCGCCGCACACCATCCAGCCAACCCCTTTCGGCACAACGTGCACATTTCTGGAAAATGTACCTCCTATTTGGCCGTCGCGTTCCCTCCTAGTCAGGCTTTCCTCTTCTTCCTCATCCTCCCTGGTTGTTTTATATTTCACGAGATATCATTGATTGAGTGCACCCACGCACTGACCCCTACCTCATTCACTCACGTTGTTTCACTTGCACTAGGGTTTAGGTGAGTTTTATGCTTTTTTTCACTTGAATTATGTTAATTCTATGATTCTGTGATTTTCATTGTTTTTGTGACTAATGTTGCATGTTTTTAGAGGAAGTCTAAGATACCATGGTCAGTAGGTTGTGTGTGCTTGTGAACCTTTACTAGTCATTTCACGTCATCGGGTTTGAGCTGTGAATTAAGGTAGATCACCCACTACAGTCACCTTTAAATTTAGAATTTATTAATTTCTTGATATTTCATTTATTTTCAATAAATGATAAATAATATTAGATATTTAATTTTGGAATGATTTCTTGATGTAAAAATGTTGTTAACTTTTTACATGACACTTGAATTATTTTCTAGATGAATTGATGCACAATAGTGAAAGAATTCTCATTTGGCCTTTGAACCTAATTCATGAATTTTCATTTGTGGTTTTGATTTTTTGGTAAATGTTTTCTTTTGACGCGCTAGCAAATGATTTGGTTTCTCTTGAGAAATGGTGCTTCTTTTAAATGTTTTGTAAGTCCCATTTGGCACTTTAATAAAATAAATTATTTTGAAAAACATTCTTTGAGGTGACTCAGGGGTGATATTTTTGTGTACGTTGATTGTATGAGTTGTGTGTGATGTTTTTTGGATCATGAATGGTTGATTGACATTGTTTACTCACCCCATTTTTATTACACATTTTGACATAGGAACCGGGTATAGTAAGTGAATCTTCTGAGAACGATTGTTGCACTAGTTTAGAATACACACTAGCTAGTGGCCCTTAGTATAGAATTTTCTCTTCTATGGAATTGGGCCCCTTTCTTAGTCTATGTAGGTCACCACCGGCTTTTGGGATTTATTATGTCATCAAGAGTAGGCATGACTTAAGAATAAGTCACATGCATAGTATGTTCTAGATTTGTTCACGAGCTCCTAGTTTTGACCCATGTTTCTTTAGAATTTGTTTGTATGTGGAGGATGATTGAGGGGCCTAGTTCCATTTTTGGTCTCCGTTTTCTACCTTCCCATTTCCCTTATTTTGTGTTGTGTGTTGTGTGTAGTTTTCCTCTCGACTAACAGCTAAATTTCTAGATTTTAAAATGTTCACGAAAATGTTTTAAAATGTAATACACCTTTTCCCTTCAAACATTAAACTTGTTTTAAAATAAAAAGTGAAATGGGTTATTATTTGTTTTGGAAATTAAATTGTGTGTGTGGAAACCCATATATTATATAATTTAGTTCAAACCTTGAATTAGTGAATTTTTTATTTAAAGATAGTGATCTAGGGATTTTTGTTGGTAACCCGACTATGTTTTAATACTCTCGCCTATAGTGTTTTCCGGTTTTTAGTTTCTATTACAGTTTTGACTTCAGTTTTATTACTGGGTGTGAGAGTTGGTGGTGGATTGGTGAGCGACTGTTGGGGTCACGAGGAGTTTTTTGTCATGGTTAGGTTTTTATGTTTTGTTGGTCATTATTTCTCTTTTATGTCATTTATTTATTTTTCATTGTTCTATTTTATTTTTGTTTATTAGTTAATTTTTATTTGGGGAAATCATTCCCATTTACTCTATGTTGATGACCTGACACTATTCATCAGCCCGGGAGGATCAGGAACGCCTCTCAGGCTTTGAAGTGGATCGGCTTGGGTGATCGGTTTAGGGGAAACACAGGTTGTTTTGTGACATGCATCCCCTATTGTGACACGTGGAATACTTCGTGTACTTGATCTAATTATTGATGTATAGTTAAGTGGTACACCACCTTTCCAACTATACATAGCATCTAGAAAGGACCAATTAATCTTAGAGATGGTATGTCAACCTAGAAAAATCAGCGTAATCCACATCTAGGTGAAACCCACATGAATACATGGTCTCCCTCCTCGAACTACAAAGGCCTTCATTGTCTGTCCTCACAAGACTTGTGATGGATCTGTGAAATATTCATCCACTCCCGGATGGTCTACACCTTCTCAGAAGTTTCTCACTCCAATTCTGGGCCCATGAATGATGACTCTTCTAGGTTAGCCCAACAATGTGGTCACCTTCAGGGTATCTAATAATAATCCTTTAATGGTGTCATACTGATGGTGGAATGGTAGAAATTATTATACAAAAACTCCACCATTGGTCGGTGGTCCCCCAAACTACAGATAAATTCCAACATGAAAGTACACATTATTTCTTCCAAAACCTGAATGGTCCACTATTTTTTATCATCTGTTTGAGGGTAAAATTTTGTTCTCAAGAATAACTGATTCTCAAACACCTCATGTAATATCTTCTACAATCGAGATTTAAATCAACCATCATGATCATATGTGATCATTGGTGGAACTATATTGTGTTGGTCTATCTCATGAATGTAGAGGTGTCTCAAACCTTCTATAGAACTCTACTCCCAAATAGATAAGAAGTATGATGACTTGGTGAGTCCTTTTAAGATCACCTAGATTGACTTTTGTACCTTTGATATACTTGTGTAGACCATCATAATATATATGTATATCCCATCTCACATAAACCTAGTAGAACATGGTTCTGAGCCTTTACTTGCTGATAATTAATGCATTGAGAGACAAATTATACAACACCTATTTTCATCCCTAACCACCAAAACGGACATCAGAGGTCTGGGTACATCTTTTCCAAACATTGATATACCATAAAAAGGAAATTTAAGAAACTCTCTCAGAACCTCCTCTTATAAGTTATTTGGTACCATAATCTATCCTTTGAAAAGAATGACATGCTCCCCGACTTCATAAAATCTATTAAGAGCATGTCCAGTGGATATCTGAGTATTTAAGTTTCCATAATCAGTGCTCCAAGTTATGCTTCCCTGACTTGTTTCATAATTGATAGTTTGAAAACTATTTACTGGATGTAATATTATCTATGTCCATCAACAAAGGATAATTGAAACAATAACAACTACTCAAAAACCTCATTCGAAAACTTCAAACAAGATCTTATGTTGAGAGCATCTACTACCATGTTCCCATTCCCATGTGTATAAGTAGTTTGGAATTCATAATCCTCAAGGAACTCTAGAAATGACCTCTATATCAAGTTAATATCCTTCTAAGATAAGATATTCCTGAGAATATTTTGACCAGAATAGGTGATAAAACACTTTCCAATCAGGTAGTGTCACCACATCTTTAGTGTGAAGACTGCAACTACTAAATCAAGATTGTGGATCACATAGTTCTTTATGTGTTCTTGCAACTAATGGGAACCATAGGATATCACTATCTACTACTGCATCAAAATAGAACCAAGACCGGTTCCTGATGCATCACAGAACACAACATACTTGATACCATCCTATGGAAATATCAATATGGGAGTGCTCGTCAAACTCAATCTCAACTACTGAATAGCCTGCTAGCACCTCTCCATCGACATGAAAGTTTCCCCTTTCAGTTCAAATCTGTCATGGGTGCCGACATCCTTGGTAAATCTTCAATGAAAATATAGTAATAGATCACCAACCCAAGGAAGCTTCTCACCAATATCATTCTCTTGTGTGGATCCCAATCTAACAGTGCCTTGACTTTGGCTGAGTCCACTAACACTCCACCTATTGACATAACATGTCCTAGAAATTGGAGTTTCTGATTATAGAATGGGAACATTAATATAATTTTGTAAATTCAGTTCTCTCAAATTATGTCTAGAAAAATACGTAAGTGTCTTGTGTGATCCTCCTTGGATTTTGAGTACAAGAGGATTTCATCAATGAATACTTCCATTAACCAATCAAAGAAAGGATGAATGATATGGTTTATGTGTCTTATGAACTCTGTAGGGGAGTTATTCATGAAAGAGGGCATCACCATGTACTCATAGTGACTTTAGAATCATATAAATTATATATTTAGTAATACCATCATCCCATAATCATAGTTGGTGATAGGATGACATGAGGTTAACCTTCGAGAACCATCGTGGCCCTCTCAACTGATCGAAGAGGTCATTTATCCTAAGTAGCAGATACTTATTCTTCATGGTCACCTGATTCAATCCATAGAAGTCCAAAAATATCCTCAAGATCCCATACACCCTCTTGGAAAACAAAATTGGGGATGCCCAAGGAGAAAAACTTGATCTAATAAATACCTTCCTCTATAAGGCCCCCAACTACAACCTCAGCTCATGAAGCTATGTAAGAGGCATTTGATACGTTTCCATAGATATCAATGTTGTTACAGGGTGTCGATCAATTAAAAAGTCTATCTCTCGGTGGGGAGGTAAACCTATAGCATTCTCTAGAAAGACTTCCCCATACTCTGCCACTATTGTAGTAAATAAGAAACTCATTAAATTCACTGAACCAAGGTTCAAGATAACCAACTAATGAGTAATCGACTACACCCTCATATGCGTGAGCCCATACTATGCTTCCTAGGTTTCCTTTTCACCCAAAAAGGAAAACCTAGATTCATCACTATGGGAACACCTCATCCTTCACCTGAAACAATCAATCTGGGCATGAACTATAAATAACCATTCCATACCTATGATGATGTTGTAAGGCCTCATCACTGCTATAAAGAGATCCCAATAGAAACTCTCTCTTCTAATATTCAGGTTACATTTTTGTCATAAGTGTGTGATCACTAAGTCTTCTCTAGTAGGAGTCTCCAAGAGCAAGGGTCGGGCCAAGGGTGCAACAAGAATCTCTATGTCTCATACAAGGTATGTGGAAAGAATGGAATTACTAGAACCTGTGTCTATTAGTACTAAAGATAAGGTATAAAATTCACAGATTGTACCTAGAATCATTCTTGGAGCTTCTAGTTTGTAGTATTCTACCACTTACAGTTATCCCCAACCTTATCTTCCGACTCCATGATCCTGGCATGGACCACCTGGTGGTGGTGGTAATAAGTCAAAGCACACACCACCTCTTACAGATCTCAAATATTCTCTTACAGACCCTCTTCCCTTGATAAATATCTTATCATGCCACTAACGCAACCTTAGTATCCCAACCATGGTCTCTCTGTCTGTCATACGGAAGGACTGACAATCACATTCAAGATGTCCCATGTCATCACATGAGTAGAACCATATATTTATCAAATGAGAAGACCCACCATATGAGCCATGAACCATATGTCCTCTATCATGGGACCTCCTCTTGATATGTATTGCATTTATAGGTCCCTAAGATTGATGTCATCTCTCTACTACCGAGGTTTCTTCTCCTGCTTTACCACTACAATAAACCACTAGATGTATCTACTCATCCAAGAAACTCTCAAGAACCAAATATTTCTCTAGAAACCCCATAATAATTAAGAATGAATAGGAATTAACACTATATCATATGTCTCTATAATGACATCAATCAGAGTTCTGAGCCTTCTAAAATGAGTCAATAACTATATCCATCGAGTACTTGGAAAGGATGGAAAACCTCGATGAATACTCAGCTACATTCAGGATGCCCTACTAGAGATATAGTATCTTTTAGATATATACATCCCTCAATTTAGCTGATGAGAACTCATATCTAAAAAGGTTTTCAAAATATGACCACATAAGAGTCACCTCACTGTAAGACTCGATCACTAACTCCACCATCACCCTATTGAGGGTGAATAAGGATCACCGCTAGGACCAACATATGATCAGTTTGTATTCTTAACAAATGTGAAAAACAGGTCACCGCCTCCATATATCCTTAGCTACCTACGTGTTGGGATTTCAATGGAACCTAAGGGGTTTCTATCAATGAACTCATGAAGCTTGCTCAGCCTACACACCTCATCCACTGGTACTAAGGGTACCATGTGATACTCTACAGGTGGTGGTATAGTTGGTACACCCCCTGGAGGTAACATCTTGGGAAATGATCCTTGTATAAACACCTCCTCACTAAGGTAATCATCCTTGTGCTCGTGATTATGATCCTAGATATCATACATCATGGAGGAATCCTGAATGAACAAGATGTAACATGGTCATTGAGCAGAAGAGTTGACTCAATAAGGACATGGAAACCACAACACATTTTTATATGATTCATGTTCCATTTTATTCATTCTAACCAATGTTTTCATGTACTGAGTTGAAAATAAGGTGATCAGAGTCTTGATGTATTGATATGTCGGTTGTTGCACCAACACTGGAGTCCTTAACCTGAAAGATGAACTCGAAACACTTAACAGTGTTTCCCCAAACAAATCTCATGGACTCTTATCCTATGGTAGGATAGAATTTTCTCTGATTCCACTCTATCATGACCCATCCTAATGAATCCCAGGCCATGACTCCCCAAGCCTTCCTCTAATAGGCCAAGTGATAGAAACCAGCACCGAGTAGGCATATCACTAACATGGGAGGCCTTATCATAATTACTTGTAAACACGTACACAACTCTATGAATATAAAATGATGAAATGTAAAAAAATTGAGCAAGCATTCATGAATACAACTAAATCCCACAACCATAGTATGAAAGAATGTAAAATAAAGTAAATATGGCGAAATAAAATTCCACCACAAAGAGTCTAAAAAAGTCCAACATTAAGGTAAAACTGAGATTATTATCAAAATGCCACAGGAACAAACATTAGTCTATCCAGTCTCAATAAGTACTAGTCAGTCTAGGACTCATTAAAAAGTTATATCTTCTACACAAGACACAACATGTGCGAGAAAATCCTATGCATGGGTGAATATAACAATACCCGGTAGGACACCTTGACAAAACAAAGAATACAAAAAATGAAAATAAAACCCACTCTATATAGGTATAATTTAAAAGAACATATGAAAATAATATTCATATATACTCAATAAAGAAATGTAGTCTAAAGGTAATTCACAATCATAGTATGCCAACCCAGGATTCCAACTTGATGATTCAACATAGCACTCATCTGGAAGAACATACTCCTGAGTATTATAGTACTGATGATGTCCATCTGAGAGGTAATTCTTGTCGGGTCTTGCCATTAAAAGTACACACTGAAGTTCTGAAGAGATACGATACACAGATGAGGATCACTCCTATTGTCATAGGGTATAACAATAACTCAATCTAGATTAACCCACTAATTAGAGGATCAGTTCCTATGTAGTCTTAGTCTCAATAATACAAATAACTCCACCTAGGTTATGAATATGAATAGATGATCTCACATTAGGCCTCATGGAAGGATTCCAACATATCTATTAAATAATTCATGCTGAAGGGATTGATGTCATGTCTATAAGAGGTGATTCCATACTAACCCTCAAAGAAATGATATAGTTAACACTCCCTTTCCGAAACTTTTCCAAGATGTAGAGATAAGGGGCTCCAATCCATGTATTAGAAAGTACACAGTGTTTATTATAGTTACACATCATGTCCCTTGACCCCGAGTCATGCCCGTGTAAATGTATTGCGTCCCCTTACTATGTTCATGTAAAATTTTATGGATTGTTGGCTTCCAATGTACTCTTTCCATGTACCAATACATGGCTTAGACCATGTACATTCCCTTATTTTGTTCATGTAGGGGAGTACATAGCATGCTCCAACCCATGTACCACAACCCGTGTCTGGGTACCCTCCTAGGTACATGTTGAGTTACCGGGGAGAGTTCACATGCCTTTCTATAGGGACACGTTTTCTGAGATAATTAACTATCTCCCAAAGCCCTATACACCACATAGGGGTCATTTATTTCATGTGGATCCGTATTACATGTCGTCTGGTATCGAATTTTCTAGATTCCAATATATATTTTCACATTATTGTCCTTTTGACCTACCATATATCTAGAAACTACATCACCATAAAATTGAGATCCAAACCAAGAATATTCATTCCATCATCTAAAAACAAGATTCATCCCTTAAATTCATTCTAAAACTATCTGTGTGCATCATTCTTTGTTGCACACCAAAGAACATGAAATTGGGTATCCAACGCCGTCTGATTCACTATAACTTAGGTCATCACACCATAGGCATGTTGTTCCAATCCCATATGTAAGATATATAATTTTTGTGCCAATAAATGGGTGTGAAATGATTTACTTCATCGGTATGCATTGAATAGGGGGTCAAAATAAGAATGCCTACAATGAATGAAGAATCGGGGAAAAATGCACAACCAAAAACATGAGGAATGAACCTTGACCAATTTTCATGTTATCCTTGATCTATATCTATTATAATAATAATTAATAATCAATAATCATAAAGAACTTCTCCTCATAAAATATTTATAAATAAACCCATCTCGTAGGATGACCGATCCATGAATCAATTTGTTGGTCGGTTGATTCATGTTATCATAAAAATTAAGAATGGGTAAATAATCCAAATAAAATAAACATATTACTT
Source organism: Viscum album (assembly GCA_963277665.1). Classification (NCBI taxonomy): domain Eukaryota; kingdom Viridiplantae; phylum Streptophyta; class Magnoliopsida; order Santalales; family Viscaceae; genus Viscum; species Viscum album. Next base: position 1,264,621,037 of record OY728130.1, read on the forward strand.
CAATTTCGATTGATCACTAATGAAGAAAGGTGTGGTATCATATTCATTGTCGTGATCCTTTGATTTTTTTCACATCAATCGTTGATCCAAGATCAGGCAGATGTTTTTCCGATAGAGATCCTCCAAATCTCCCTCTAATGGTGCCAAAGTTATGTGGATAATCCTAGAATTTTGTTATAACATTCTACTTAAATATTGGATAGTCACAGCTCCAGTAAAATATAAATAGAATAGTTTATTTTATTATTTTATTCATTCTTGACCCATGATGACTTTTCTACAAATTCCCTACAGTGACCAACGTTATGTTATATCTAGAGAAAACTTCATGTTCTGAATTAAATGGTGCCCTTATATTTGTGATCTAGTCCTATGTTTAGATGATATTCCACTTTTCAAGGAAAATTTCATACACATTGTAACACCCCAATCTTCCGTGGTATGTTTCTCTTTAAATAATACAATAGCGTGTGTTGTACGCAACTTCGAGTTCTAACACACCACAACCAATCAATCTAGCCATTATGAATAGTAATACACACTTTTCAAAATTTCATAAATTTTATCTTTCAAAATGGACTTCATTTTTGGATTAATAATATCAAAATTATCTTAGGGAGAATTTTTGGTAGTTTTCTAAAAACATTCAATTTTTGATGAATAGTGAAAAACACTGAGTTATTATTTAAAACTGACTTTATATATTAATAATTATTTGTTTTATTTTATTTTATTTTAGGTAAAAATAGATACATAATACCCTTATAATTTCAATGTAATTAATTTGGGTCAGTTTATAATAATTTTAGACATATAAAAATTGTATTGAACTTTTTACCGTCTTTTACCCACCTCCTAGGGGCATTTGCAAATTTACATAAAACATAATTTTACAGCTACTGTGAGTTGAATTTTGAAAATCCAAGAGACACAGTTGATATCATTAAGTAATATTTGGTTCAATGAGATGAAAATAATTTTTGTTGAATAGTAACTTTTGACTTTTATTTACCACGGTTAAAAGTAAATAGGCAAATTAAGGGTAAAAATGATATTATTATTATCCTAACACATGTCCTAATTCTATTGGATAAGTTTAATTCGACCAAAAACAGCCTTAGGAATAAAACATGATCCTTTAGGTTAACTTGTATTAGATTAGGACATTTATTATTTTTTAACTCAATGAAGTGTTAAAAGTGTTAAATTCAATATTTAATAACTAAACCCTTTTTAATATGGGGCTACATATAAGATAATTTAGACTATAAATATTCATTATAAGTATAAAAATATTTCCTAACTAAGTGTATTTTATTTATATTTTTTAGAAATTAAATAATTTAATTTATTTATGACACAATGATGATGAAGTAATTAACTAATTAATGAAATACTAAACTATTTGATATTATAAATATCCAAATAAATATAATTTGAGACTTTTTAGGAATTACACTAATTTATTAGGTTAATATGACATGTTAGGGTTTTTTAGATAATTTTTTTTGAAGTAATAATCCTGTTATGAATTTTGAAAAAACAAAATACCAAATAGTGTCAAAATTTATATAAAAGAGTTTTTAAAACAAATATTATATTATTAATTGATATTATATTCCTAAAAATCTAAGGTTCTACAAAAAGTCTTAAATAATATTATATATGTAATTAATAAACCACTTGAAGTTCTCTTGGAAGTTTATAGTAAGTTTATTAACCATATAATATAAAAATACAAAGACACGTGGTAAATGTCAAACTATTTAACTAAGAGTTAAATATAAAATATAAGCTTAATATAGTGACCCAAACTTGTCTAAAACCTATTGTTTGAGTGGTTTTCAACCCATACCCACGTTATACTTTAAATAAAACATTTTTGAGTCATTAGAAACCGAAAATGATTTTACTATAAAATAATATTTCTAGTTTTTCCTAATGTTCCCCTCACCCCTATTATAAAAGGGCACTCCCCCTTCCCTCATATTCACACCTTCAAAGTCTTTTGGCTCGGCCAAACTCTGCCCAAATACCCCCTCAACTATCCTCCCTTCATTACAGAGGCATTTCTTTAGTCATAAATTCATCCTATGGATCCCTTTTGATCAAATCAAAATGAAGAACCTGAAGAAGAGGTAAATATTTAATTACCTCTTTCAAGTTCCTTTCTTCATCCACTTCCTAGTTCTTTGTTGTTTCAATTATAAAATAATAACTCTAGTATCTTCTATATACTATTATGTTATTATAAATATTTTACAACCATATTCATTATTCTATCCATCCTTTGAATGACATGTCACTATACATGTTTATGTACAGCTTAACGTCTCCAAGTCGTGGTGTAATTGTTATTCAATACATTATTATTTGGATGGGTATAATAATGATGTATAATTGATGTAAATAATAAATATAACATGATAATGAAATTTTATATATGATATAATATCCAATTATATATTATTTTAATATCAAAAGAATGATATTGTCGCCCGTGCGTACGTACGGATTACCGTCTCCACGAACGCGATGAGATTCATTCCCCATCATATCCATTCAAGACTAATTTTCATTAGATGATTAAAAATAATGTTTAAATACTTAAAATAATTTTGAATATCAATAATATACATACTATCCACAATAAACATTACATAAGTAACAAATCATAAAAAGGAAAATGAATCAGTTAACACCCAAAACGACGATAATACTAAAATATTATTAACAAAGAAATATTAAAAGATCATATATGATATCATGTTATTTAATATTATTCTTATATAATTTAATAAAAAATATTTCACAATAATATAGGAGGTTAACCTACCCTCAACCAATGAAAATTACAAGGTAATGGTTAATTTCACAATCTCTTCATTATCTCTGGTTGTTTATACGTAATTATATACTAGGACCACTTTATCATCCACATCCATTCTTCTTAAAAATGTATTTCAAAAAAAATTACTATTTACTAGACAATGGGTTGAAGTCATTTATACCCTTATTTGACCTTATATGTTTTGAAAGGAATCTTTCCTTCATTTTCCAGACAAGGTACTTTATGACCTTTTCGTCAAAATTAAGGTAAGATTTTTTTTTAAACTTATACGGTTGGTGCAACTATTTTCTGCCGTTATAACATTGTCTAAGCTTCACTTACAATCTTATAAGATTATTTTCAGAATAAATGTTTTCTTTTATAATTATATTACTTTTAAATGTTTCAAAATATTAAGAGATATTTATCTAGAAAAAGGTTTTGATTTCATCTATGTCAACATCCTTTGATGGATTTTAAGCTTATTTGAAGTTGATTTATTATGATACAAAACTTCCATATTGTATTGAATGTTTTTTGATATGTTTGACTATGGATTTGTTATTTTTTATACCATTCATGGTTTATGGATAAAGTATTGACATTTCGTATGCTAGTTTTAATACAAATGTTTATGTTATATTTAAACCTTTTCATATGAGGAATGCATTAGACTTCGTAAGTGACGGGTGGAGCCCGCTAAAGATCCTCGATGCCTCGGTAGATCTCATGAGACAAAATAGTGTCTTGTCACAAGGCCTCAAAAAATCTTATTTTTATTCTTGGCACAAGGCCTTGACTATGTGGTTATCAAAGATTGGCATTATTAATTCCATCATTATGAAAGTGGATATTGATATTGCATGTGATTATTCGACTAGTATAATATCCATGTGAGTTATTAAATGGAGTTATTTTGATTTATATTTTCCATATTATAGTGAATTTTATGTTTTAAAGGCTTTTGTTTTAGATTTATACATTTCTTTAAATGCTTATGCTTATTTATGAAAGTTTCTGCTATATTTTTATCCTTACTGACCATCTGAGCTCACCCCATTCTATGTTTTACTTTTCCCAGGATGCGAAGAAGTGTATTATGACTAACCTATAGGGATAGTCTATGGGATCTCAGAGTTTTCTATGGAAACAATGTTGTTGTTGTTTTCCATTTTATGATGTAATGTAAACCGTATGAATTTATCTAGTACTTCCAAGGCTAATAAAATAATCGGTATTTTGAGACTTGATCTTTTGTGATCATGATAATGATAAATAATAATGCATCGTCTTAGGGCTTATGGGGTCAGGGCGTTACACACATCATATTTAGTATATTTAATATATTTCAAACATTTATTTTGGGAACACTAGGCCTTATAATCACACATCATTTTAGTGTCTAGTATTGAAAATAATCCATAAAATATCCAAAAATAATACATATAAAATATGAGTCATTACATCCGAAATGGGATTTTATCTATAAAATATCATTCTTTAATAATTATGTGAATCAAGATTTGTTATTTTTTTGAAAATAAGAACATAGCACTGTGATATCTGGTGGCATAGTCTATTTTATTTTATCTTTAAAATTCATACATTTTTAAAATATAAAATATATTCATAGTAAAATTAAATTCATTTAAAACCATTCCATAAAATTACTTCAACCGTTAAATATATGAAACAAATTTCTTCCTCATAAAAAATATAACTAAAACCATATTTAATCTTGACAATAATATTCCAAATGTATGTTTTTATAACACATCAAAACTCCATAATATGAAAATAGTAAAATTTTAACATGAATTTTGGGAACTAAAAAAATGAATTAGAAATAAAATATACTAGAAAATCATGTTTTTATTTATCTAGACTTTGAATTTAATTTGTGGGAAAATCAAAATCAAAGGATTTCTAAAAATATACAATAGGATGTCTATAAGTTATAAATATATTAGAACATCATTTTTAAACCATTCCAAAAAATTTAGACTTAAAATTTCCAAGTAGAGAACAATGATAAATTTTGTATTTCCTGGAATTCAAAAATGTTGTCATGAAAAAAAAATGAAACTCAGCAAGAAAGACTCAAAACAAATACCAATAATCAAAAAATTACACTCTTAGTAAATAAATTAGAGGAAAACTATATTATAAATAAAGGGATAATCCATGTCCACATTTCAGTGTATATTTATTGAAAATTGATTATCGCTCTCAAATGATAGAAAAAAATCAATCTTATTCAAATATAAAAACATATTTACAATTAATGCTATCCAAAAAAGACACTAAATTACACATATAATTATATAATTTATCTAAAACCCTTAGAAAAATCCAACATGAATCATATACCTTCAATAAAACAGATCTAAGAGGAGAAATGAAAATATGAAGAGGGGCCATCGTTGGGGATCACTGTCAAGGATTAGTGGGGAATTGTGGGGTTTTCATCATGGAGAATGGGGTTGGGGTCATGGGGATCAGAGGTGAGGGAGGGGAGAGGGAGGTCACCATTGAGGAGAAGGTTGTAGGGGATGGGAGATTAGGGTGTGTCACTGTTGGGGAGAGTGGGGGAGGGGTAGTCTCCATATATTGTGAAGTTCATTGGGGAGATGAGAAAAGGGAACAAGGGGAGGGGTTAGGGGGTTGGGTTTGGGGTGGGGTCAGAATATTTAGATATTTTAAGATTGAGCAGTGGTTTAAAAAAACACTGCTAAATTTAAAAATAAAAAAATATTGTTAGTTTAATATAACTACTGATATAATATAAACTATATTTAATGGGATTTTTTTAGGAGTGTTTATTTTAATCACCACTAATAAATCACCGCTAATGCATCTTTTTTGTATTCAAAAACCATTAAGACCTAGTTTTTTGTTGTGTTTTATAGGGTCTTTTTAATTCTTTATAAATTACACCAACAATCATAATAAACATATCATATAATATATTTTTTTGTTGATCTTCAATAAAACAAATTCATTAATTTGATTTTTAATGATTTTAATACTCATAAAATTCACATATACATACTTGAAGGGTTTTTTTTATATATTTTTTTAAATAATTTGTAAAATAATATTATATTAGTTTTTTAAAGAAAAGTAATGAGGAAAGGAGGCATCGATGATGCCTCCTTTGCCACTCATTGACCGAGATCGATGACATGGAAAAGACGAAATCAGTGATGCAACATTGTTCCTAAATTAAGGGAAAATGTGGCATCCATGATACCACTTTTCTATTTTATTAAGTTGAAAGGTGGCATCATTGATGCCACTTTTTCACCAAACCCCAAAAAAAGGGCGCTCGTCCTACCCCATATCCTCTCTTATTTCACCCACATCTGCTTTAAATCTACTCCCTCTATCTCTATACTTTTCCCACCTTTATGCATGATGATTTTGGTGGCATAAAATTTGTTCAAAATTTTTTAAACCATCATTTAGAGGTATATTTTCTTATTTATTTTAAAGTAATCTATTTATTTAATTGTTTCTTTTTTAGTTAGTTTTTAATATGTTATTTACTTAGTTGTTTAGTTAATTAGATATAGTTTATAAATAATAGTTTATAGAAGTAAATAGTAGATTATTATCTCTTTAAAAAAATTGAGTAAATAAATTATAATTATTCTTAGTAATAGATTCATTATTATTAAAATATTTTTATTTAGTATAACATAGTAGTTTTTAAATTTTAGTGACATCATTAAGAATTAATATTAACAAGATGATGAATAAATATTAGAGACATAATGAGTAGTTAATAATTAATTAAGGATTAAGTAATGATTAACTACAAATTTTCTAATAAATAACTAATTAATAAAAAATTATTAACTAATTATTAAATAATTATTAACTAACAATTAATTAATGATCAACTATTAATTAACTAATAATTTACTATAAAGTTACAACTTAACATTTATTAATTAAGTAGTGATTATTGAATTTTTAAGGAATAATTAATATATGATTACCTAATTATTAACTAATGATTATCTAATATTTTAAAAAGATCCCTACACAGGTAGTTGTGGTGGAAGGGGGGTTTGGGGTTTGGCGGTAGGGGGGTCGAGTCCCCAGGTTGTTTTTCTATTGTTAAATTTGTTTCAAATAAAATGGTTTCAATATTTTAGAAATGAATAGCATATGATTAACTAATTAGTAAATAATGATTAGATAATAATTATATAATGATTATATGTTAATTATATAATAATTCGATATAATGTAACTATTTGATATCTATTAATTATGTAATGATTGACTAGTGATTAATGAATGATTAATTCATAATTAATGTATGATCAACTAATGATTAACTAATAAAAAACATATGATTAGATAATGACTAAATAATGATTAACTAATAATTACTTGATGATTAAATATTAATTTACTAATAATTAGATATACAGTAAGTACATGATATCTTTTAATTAATTGATGATTAACTAATGATTAACAAATGATTAAGGAATAATTAGTATAGGATTGACTAATTCATAAGTAATGATTAGATAATGACTAACTAATGAATGAAATATGATTAAATAATAATTACATAATGATTAACTATTAATTAACTAATAATTATCTATAAATTAAGTACATGATATCTATTAATTAATTAATCATTAACTATATATTCATGAATGATTAAGGCATAATTAATACATGATTAAATAATTTTTAGCTAATGATTATCTAATGATCAAATAATGAATAACATATGATTAACTAATGGTTAATGAGTGATTAACTAATAATTTCTTATTGATTAAATATTAATTAACTAATAATTATTTATAAATTAACTACTTGATATCTATTAATTAATTAATGATTAACTAATTATTAATGAATTAATAAGGAATAATTAATATAGGATTAACTAATTGTTGACTAATGATTAAATATTGACTAACTAATGCATAACATATGATTAAATAATAATTACTTAATGATTAAGTATTAATTAACTAATAAATAGTTATAAATTAAGTACTTTATTTCTGTTAATTAATTTTAAAATAACTACTCAAGAACTAGTAATTAATGAATTCTTAACTACTGAATTAGTAATGAATAACAAAGAATTAACTTATTATTAAATAAATATTATCTATTGATTAAATTTGGATTATAGTAGAATTAATATAGGATCAAATATAGTTAATTGGATGATAAAGAGGCTTACCTACACACATGATTTGTTAATCCCATGATTTAGATGATTCATACTATATTTCATACCTAGTTTGATACTCTTGAATAAGATGATTAATATAAATCAAGGTCTCTTTATAAACCACTGAACATACCTTTAGTATGATAAAGTGTTATACTAAGAAACATTAGTGTCATAGTTTACGAGATAAGAATATTTTTTAAAATTTTGGTATAATAAATATTATGTGGTTATGTATTCAATGAAATCCAGTTATGGATACTAAAAGTGGATGTGGATCTGGCATAGATATACATAGGGGTAAACCCCAAAAACAATGTGTTGATCTAGGTTAGATCGGGAAATGGTGCATGAAATGGGCCTTTTTACACACCAGGTATGACACTCTTAGAAGATATGCTTTAGATGATTCATATTTTCTTTATAAACTACTGAACATAACTTTAGGAACTATAAAAATTTAACTAAGAATCATTAGTGTCATATTTTAGGATATAATAGACATTCTAAAATTTTAGTATAATAAATATTATGTCAATATCTATGTAATTAAATCCCTTTCTGAATACAACAAGTGGATTTGTCTCTGACACAGATGTACATAGGGATAAAACCTGAAAACACCGCATTGTTCTAGAATCGATAGGGAATTGGTTCATGATAACAAGCCTTGTTGCGCACCTAGTTTGACACTGCTAGTGGATATGAATTATATGATTTATATTTTATTTATAGAAAACTAAAAATACCTTTGGGAAGATCAAAAAATGTACTATGAAACATTAGTGTCATCTTTTAGGATATAAATATAAATTCTTAATTTTGGTATAATAAATATTTTATGGTAAAAACAACATGATTATTCATCATTTTAAATATTATTTAAACTATCAAAATCTTGATCAAAAAACATTTTTCATATAAAGAATCGTATTTTATTGTGTGTTCTGTTATGGGGAGGTTATTCAAACTAAGAAAGGAGATTCTTATAGTACATGACCAATAAAAATTGTTCGGACGCTGATTGTGTAACCCTAAGATAACTTTCGGAAATAATTTTTTTTGTTTAAATCTAGGACCTAATCAAGAGGTCTATGATATTAGATGTAGATTTTTTCATTTCCCAGTTACACTAGGGAATCTACCTGGCGCATTGGTTGTTGGTGATCACTAGGTCTAATAAATAACATTATTTTACCAAGGTTTAGATGGTTCCATGATGGATTTATATATTTAGGTTCCTAGTGTAACACAACATGTCCAATTATATGAATATGTAGACATAAAAGACTGATTGAAGAAGTTCCATCCTAAGAGAATGAGGTTATTCCCTATGATGCTAAATAAGACAACCTAGTTGATCTACCATATTTATATATTAATCTGTTTTCTGATGAGGAATTTTCAATTGATGGAACAAATGGATACAATGGTTCTACTGAGGAAGAAGATGTAGAATATGGGGAGGAAATATCTATAAATAAAGTAGCTATACAACATCCATGACTCAAAATAAATCATCTGCCACTCTTCACATCTTGTTTAGAAGAAATTAAACATTTTTCTAATTTTTAATAGAATTTTATCACACCTAGAACTAAATTTCATGGTGTTGTAGAGGATACCTTTTGTGAGTTAGATAAAATAGTATATGTTGGAAGGTATTTCCAAGTAAACATGCAATGAAAAACAAACTAGAAAGATTTCATATTGAAAGACATTGTAGATATTTAATTTGGGAATCAAAATGTACAAAAAACATTATACGGTGTGACAAATATGGGGATTATTGTAGATTCTTATTGAGGGTGATTCATGAAATTTTATTTTGAGGTTGGATAATTTCTAAGATTGAGGCATATCATAATTGTGTTCATCTACACCTAACATATGATCATACATAATTGGATGCAGAATTTGTGTCGCCTTTTATCATTGAGATGATTAGGACCAGCCATGATTTTCCTGTTGCCCATGTTCAAAAGAGGACACAACAAACTGTTGGTTATAATATTTCATATAATAGGGCATGGATGGAGAAACAAAAAACAAATTTCATGGTTTATGGTGATTTGGATGACTTGTGGCATGTATTTCCATAATTTTTATCCATACTAAGACACAATGACTAAGTTTTATTCCATCTTAATGCAAACAAACATGTGTCTCAAGAAAACTAACTTGATCCATCTCATGTCAATTTTCATCAGTTGTTTTGGTATTTCATTCCCTATATTTCCACATTTCAATTATTTAAATATTTCCTAATGATTGATAGAATGTTTCTATAATTAAAATAAATGGGTATATTGTTGATTTTGGAAACATAATATGGGAATTATTCACCTATTCCACTTGTATTTTCTATTATGGAGAAGGAAACTAAACAATTGTGCAGTTGGTTTTTTGCATGTATCAGTAACCATTTCAACCACATTATGGTGTTTATTTGATATCTGATCATCATCAGGCAATCAAAAAATGAAATCAATTCAGATTTAAATACATGTAGACCCCCAAATTCACATCATCAGTACTATATCATATAAATTTCAAGAAAAGTGCAAAAACATTCCATGGTGAACCTATGAATAAAAAAATTACACAACTTGTTATGAAATATATTTCTTATCATTTTTACTATTTCAATGTAATGATAAAATCAATTTTTATAAAATATGATAACTTATGTGTAACATATGATCCGGATCAATAAAGTCTTCAAAAAAAATTCGAAGAAATGCGTTGGGCTAATCAGAGAGTGTATGATTATATGATGTGGATACCAAAAAAATGGACATTAGAATATAATGGGGGGAAGAGGTACAAATAGATGACCATAAACATTTTTGATTCCATCAATTCCATCTTTAAGGGGCTTCACAATTTACCTATAAATGTCCTAGTTCAGAAAACATTTTATCATTGTTTCAAGTTCTTTATTGATATAGAAAAACTGACCACATACATTATTTAGATGAGGATAAGGTATGGAAAACACTTTTAACAAGAGATTGAAAATAAAATTGAAGAAGATTCTTCTTATCAAGTGTGCAATTTCAACTAAGAATACTCCCAATTTGGAGTTCAAGAATGCCTGGACCCTATCAAAAATATCAGTGGTTGAGTCTTAGTGGTATTACTTGAAGCAATAAAATGTCAATGTGGAAACATCCAAGCATTATGATTTCTATGTGAACACATAATCACAGCATGTGCCTCTACGAACATATCATGGGAAGCATATGTTGATCTATTATACTAGTTAGAAAAAATTATTAACTTATATGTTTCACCATGGATGCCTATTGGAGAGTTTCATCATTTTAAAATTACCAAAGAACAGAAAATATTGAAACCTTTCACCAGCAGGTTATGATAGTGAGGGAGAACAAAGTCCAGTGGGATAAAGAGTGATATGGACTAGCCTCAAGAATAAGGGAAACATTTTAGATGCAAAAAATTTCATCAGGAAGGTCATAATAGGAAATGATTCCCTAACATTGTTTGATCAAGTTCACTCTCTCATCCAGAATGATATATTACCTCCAATGTGATCTTTTAAGATTATCAATTACATAGTGTTAATATAAAATACTTCATTTTCTATAATTTCTTGACATCTCCAAATACATTTACTACCAAATAATAATAATCCATTCATATTCAAATTAAAAGGAATATGACAAGTACATGTATGATGGCATGAAAGAATAACCAAAATATCTATGGATACATCATAAGGAAAGCATGTGAGAAAATAATAATGAAATATACCATTAAGTTAGAAATCATACATAAATTACAAATCACATCATTCGGGATGTAACTTATTGGAATATTTTCTAGACATAGAAGAAAGACTAAATACATAAGGTGGTTTGAATTGATATAACCTATGTGTGTACAAATATGTTTTTAAAATAATATTCCTTTAACACATGGATCTATTTCAACAAGAATAGATGGAAAGTTCCACCTTCGAAAACAGAGATTGGGAAAATGAAATCCAAAAATTCCCACGTAGGTCCTAAGTATGGTGTAGGAACGAAGACTAGTAGGATACCACGATGAATCTATTTATGGATTTTATCCCTAAAAACAAATAAACTAATTTGAAAACAAATTATAAACTAAACAACAAGAAAATAAACCAACTTCAAGTAAATATTTAAAATCCCTTTGGGTTTATTTTATAAAACAAACATGGTTTTCCAGAAAAATTCCCAAAAATGGATTAAGTAAATAAATGAGTGCAGAAGGAATAATCCATTTCATATTCACATTATAAGGAATATGAAAAGTATGCATGATATGACATGAAATCATAATCAAAATATCAATGGATACACCATAAAGAAACCATGTGATAAAATAATCCTGAAATATACCATCATGTGAGAAATCATACATAAATTACAATGTACACTATTTGGGACCTAACTTATTAGTATATGTTCTAGACATCGATGAAAGACTCAATCCATAAGGGGGTCCAACCTATATTTCATTTGTGTTCACAAATATGTTTCTAAAGTAAACCCCCCTTAAAAATGACTCAATTCCAACAATAATAGAAGAAAACCAAATTTAATTCCAAACCTGAGATTGGGAAAATGAAATATGAAAATAACAAATAAGGGGCCAAGATGGGTGTGAGGTATGAAACTTGGTTGGATAACACCATGAATCTATTTAAGTATTTTATCCATTCAAACTGATAAAATAATTTAATAAAAATTAAAACTAACCTACTTGAAAATAAACCAACTTCATGTAAACCTTTAAAAATACATTTTTGTTTTATTTTATAAAACAAACATGGTTTTTCAAAACCATTTTTAAACATTTATCAACTAGAAAAATGAGGCTAGAAGGAATAAGATATTTTATATATCAAACATGCCAAATTTAAGAAAACATCAATTCCAAGGTAAAACCATATCTAAAACAACACTAGAAATATTCTTCAAGAAACATTAAGACACAAACTTTTCTTTTGATTAAAAAACATCATAAAAATGGGAATAATCATGATATGTCATACATTATACCAGTAATAACATTTTTTTGACCATAACATTATATTTACATTTTAAATTTAAGACTTATTTAATTTCTATATAGAGATGGTGGATACTATGCTACTCACATAGTAGTATAGGCATATTTCACAGGACATGCTAGTGGGCCATGAGGTGCAACAGATTAGGGTGCGTGGAGAACACAATTATCATCACATTCCACCTCCAGCTTCTATTATACCATACCTATGTAATTTTGGCTTCTATGTAATTTTTCTATCTTATTTTACATTTGTTGATCACTACTTACTTGTTGCTCTTATATAGAGATTGAGATCTGGGACACACACATTCCACTTTCTCGAGAGACAGATTACCATCACGCTTGAGGATGTGACAATTTTTCTCGGTCTTCATAAATAGGGGATGTTGTTATAGGATCCACCTATGAAGATTGGCATGAGCATGTATAGTGACTGCTAGGTGTCTACATTATGGGCAATTATGATTCTATTGATAGTGGGTCAATATCTATGATCTTTCCTGAGATTCACTTTTTATGGTTACCTAATGATGTTGGTGAGATGACTGTCATGCGTCACACCCGTGCATATATCTTATGGCTCATTGGAGGGACACAATGCATTGATCATTATGTTATTCATGTGAACATTATGTATATGGGGCTACTAGAGTATTTTGATTAGGATGGTAGATATATCTTGTGATTTGTGTGCTTAGCATACACTTATAGATCATTATGTATGGAATGCCGATCAAATCACACTAATCTAAGGGGATGTGTCATCCTTATTTAGATGTAGGCATGGGAGTGCATCCCTCCTCTCTCCCCTATTGTTATTGGTCATGAGCTTCATATAGATGTGTTCCATGATGCTCTAAATGGATATTGGTATGATCACTCATCTTTATTGTTTTTTGATGCTACTATGTGTTATTAAATTTCATTTCTTATTATTTATCACTTTCTATGTTATACATTATAGTTAGAGTTTGAAACACCACTTTGTTAGGAAGTTGAGGCATAACTTGGTTGAATATCACATCTTGTTGGATAGTCTAGTACCCAATGATGTAAGTATATATAGTCTTTCCTTGACATATCAATTTCATAATATTATATTTTTTAGTTTTTAGTAACAATTTTTTTTCACATGTGTCCCAAGTCATTTCAGATTACATGGATTCAATATTGGGCTCTATTAGACCATTTGAATGCTTATTAAACTAATGATATTTATGATATCATGGATTTAGTTCCATTCATTCACTTTCATATTTTTGAGTGGCATAATCTAGATAGAGTCATGCATCATTTTTTACTTTTTTAGCGCATTCCCTTTCCTCTTAGACAGTCAACATCTCTTCATTCCTTGAAGCTAACAGGGATGAAGGATATCGAATAGAGTCTATGAAATATAGAGTACTTGTACCTTTAGTATTGACAAGTGTCATTTCATATAGAGGGTATGCGTACTATGTGATTCCCTCTAGTAGAGCAGCTCAACTATGATCCATGGTATATACTAAGGTCTATATTGTATCTTACTCTGTATAAAAAAGGGATCTAGGATCATGTAAGTTAATAAATGTACATTAGTCTGTTTTTTGTACTTTTTGTAATTTATTTTGAATCTATTTATAGCATACTCAACTACAACATATTATTTGAATGTCTCGTCTATAGGAGGGGAGGTCTTTAGCCAGGCGGCGTACCATGCTGCAACACAGGGGATAATGTCAACATATTGTGTTATACATGATGGTATCTTTGACTATCCACCACAGGGAGATTTTTTTCTGCCCCGAGAGAGGAGGTTCCTACTTAGGAACCTACTCCAATAGATTTCAATGTTGAGGAGTCATGAAGGCGATGACATAGATAGCGTCGTACTTCAGATGAGGCATCGCCTATGCGAGAGCCAGAGGGCGCGCCTTTAGTAGTCGATCCTCATCTGATTGCGACTCCACACCTGGAGGCCTGGGATCCATTAATATTGTCATGATATTCATATTTTTCACATATATATCTGATCTAAGCTTGTATCAAGGGTTATTTATCATGCCTCCACCTTTTGTGATCGAGGCTTCATCGACCTTATGGTTCACCCAGCAGATCACGATAGGTCCTTCGACTTGTGCATTGATGGAATGATCAAGTGCACATGATTACATTTAGATGCCACCTCCTCATGTTGAGTCATGGAAATATCATCAGACATATGAGTTTTTAGCACTAGATAATGAGCCCTTTCCAGCTTATCATACTTCACCCCATCACAGAGTTCAGTGATCTCAATGCGGGAATCTCATTTTCTCCCTAGATTGTGGGACTGGACCTCATCAAAGATAGTGATTGTACTCATTTATTTATATGTGTGCTCTTGATTTAAAGGATTTTAAGAAATGGTTTATTATATCCTCTATATGATTTTATGTCTATTAAAATGATGATTTTTTTACTATCAACCATTTTTACATGTTTATCCACTGTTTCAATTTTCATTTATATTTTAGTTATAGTATATATTTTATAACATTTCAATGTCCAATATGTGAAACATATGAAATCATATTAAATTTCAAGTAGGTAACTTTAAAATCTTAAAAAATATAAATTATATAAACAATCTAAATAAAACCTAAAACATAGCCTAAATATCTAAAAAAATGAAATTAACAAGAATTTCAAAAATATAATAAAAAAAGCTAATTTACATGATGAAAATATTATTGATTAAAAACATAATATTTACACAGTAAAAAAGAAATCCACCTAAAATTTAGTATAATTAATATCGAAATGAAATTTAGAACTTTAATGAAATATATAATAAATAATATAAAACAAAAGGAATTTAAAAAATTTGTAAATACATAAGTAATGGTTTAAAACAACAATATATTGTGCCACTAAAATTCTTTTTCATTAATTGTTTTTATGAAATACTTATTATTTTAAATTATTTTTATATGTTCAATAAGTGTGCTGAATTTAATTTAGATTATATTGCTACTTTTTTATTTATAGATTTTCAAAACCACCAACTTCAAGCATTATTATGTATCAAGTTGGTGACTTTGAAAGCGTATAAATTATAAAAAATAAATACAATATAAGGGACATTTGACAAACTGACTCAACATATAAAACATAATTTAAAATATAAAAATACTATAAATATAATCAGAAAAACAAAATTTATGTCAAAAAATTTATTTCCTAAAAACATAACATTTTCACTTTTAAATATTAATGGAATCAACTCTAAATAAAATAAAACAAACACAATATACCATTGGACTCCTTGTGTATTAATCATGTTTTAATGATAACAAATCTCATTAATGATCACATATCTCATTACTGATCATATATCTTATTCAATATAGTTAACTCATATAAATTATATCCAATCATGTGTATTTATGTTTCAAGATAATTCATGCTTTATAATAGTTAAGCTCAATCCATTTCATGTATATTGTTGTTTAAGTCTGAATATGGTTGTTTGCCTACAAGACACCGTGAAGACAGACATAGTAAGCAAGACATCGCGAATCCCGACACAGTAAGCAAGACACCATGAGCAGGACACCGTAAGCTAGACATCATGAGCAAGACACTATAAGCCATACACCGTGAGAAAGACACCGTCAGAAAGACATCGTAAAGAAGACACCATGACACTCAGACACCACATGAAGGAGACACTGTTTTCATAACATACTATGACACCGTTTCTTAAGCTATTTTGTCATCTTTCAATTTAATTTCTAATGGTCATATTTGATGCCTTTAATTCACTGACATAATTAATGTTTCTTTGTATTCATAGTACAAGGTACGAGGTACGAGACACATGTAACATGTCTGCTAAAACACATGCATTTGAAGATAAAGATTAGAGAGTTCCCAACAACCACAGAGAGCGATACTGAATGAAAAACAAGCCTGAGCACGGCCATAAAGAACACATTGCAAGATTTTCAAAGAAATATTTTTCACATGCCTATAATACAACTCTGCTGAAGAACATACGATGTACACTAGAATACGGAGAATTCCATCACATTATAAAAGATCATGAAGAACACAAGCTGAATCGTGACACTCGGTTTTCAAGACAAAAACCAGAGTAGGACTCATAAGCAATTCTGTTTAATCAAAGGAGTCCATAGTTTCACTTCAAATCACTAGAGCATTCTGAAATCATATCTACTCTCTCTCTTAGTGATTCTTTTACTTACTTTTTGAGCAGTGTATGTACTCTGTATATTCCATACACACACTGACTCCTGTTTTAAACTGAAGGATTTATAAATCCTTACACCCAACTCTTTATACTTTTGTTTACCCACGACAACTATGGAAGAGGTCCTTGTGTGGCATGGTTATTATTTTTTTTACCCACGAAAACTATGGAAGAGGTCCCTGTGTGACTTGGACAGTCTGTGTACTGTTGTTAACCCCAATCCAGGGCGAGGATCAATGTTTATTAATATAAACTGCTTGGTGGAAGTTGATCACCAAGTGGAGTGGATTAGGTCTCAGATTGAGACTGAACCACTTGTTTCATATCCACTATGATATTTAAATTTAGTCTTATCTATTTTACTTATTTGTTGCAAAATCTAGAAAACACTAATTTCAATTTTATATTTTGTCTTGGAAATAAGTTATGACTGATTTTTCTTAGTAGGATAACTTCAAAAGTAATATTAATAATACATATTAAGATTAATGAGAATTAATCAATCTTCTAAAAAGTTTTTTAAACAGTCAAACTCTTATAACAGTAAAACCTTGATTAAATGGGTTGTATCTATTTTTGGGGAAACTATTTTATTTAATATAATATTCTCGTAACAGTAATTTTTATAGTTACTCAATTCACCCCTCCCTTCTTGAGTGAACTAGTCCGACCAACATTTGGTATCAGAGGTTGTTGTATTAGGAATCTGTGTAATCCTACTCAACTGTGATTGTAGTTGTACTTTAAAGATCTATAAATTTCTGTTAAATCTAAATTACTAGCTCTTTTAAAGTAATATGTTAAAATGGATAATAGATTGGAGGGTTCTGCAACCAACAGACCACCATTCTTTAATGGAACCAATTATGCTCAATGGAAAATTAAAATGAAAATGTATCTAGAGAGTATGAGCTTTGAAATTTGGTCATACATTATAGATGAATACAAACTTCCTATGACTGGTAGAATTACAAGGGACGAACCTACAAAACTTTCTTACAATAAAAATTGAAAATCCATGAATGTCTTGTACTGTTCTTCAAGAGATGAAGAATTTAATAGGATTTATGCTTGTAAAACAACCCATGAAATTTGGGATACCTTGTTTGTCTCACATGAAGGCACATCTAGTGTAATGGAAATGAGACTGAATATTTATACTATAAAATACGATAATTTTAAAATGAAACCTGGTGATCTTATTTCTAAAATGTATATCAGGTTCAATGATGTTGTCAACACAATGATTCTCTAGGAATAGAAGTCACTGCCAAAGAACATATCATGAGAATCCTTAGATGTCTACCGGACAGATGGAGGGGAACCTCTGTCTCAATTAGAGAATCATGTGACATCAGCAAGATACCTATAAAAGAACTCATTGGGAAACTGATGATGTATGAGGAAGATCTGAAATTCAACAAAGAAGAGTAGGATGAACCAAAGAGGAAATCTATAGCATTCAAGACCACCTTCTCGAAGCACAAAGACAAAGGGAAACTAGAAGCTTCTGTGGAAAGTTCCACCACTGAACAATCATCACCTGACAATGATGAGGAGATGGCTCAACTGGCCAGAATATTCAAACAATTTTACAAGAAAAAGAAATTTTTCAAAAAGACTAACTTCAAGGGAAAGTATGATCTAAAAGGAAACTGGAAAAAGGACTGGAAAGTATGTGACAAAACTGATGAAATTGTATGCTATGGATGTAAGCGCAAAGGACATATAAAGGATGATTGTCCAAATCTCAAGTATAAGTAGAAATATGTGGACAAGGACAAGAAGTAAAAAAAGACAATGGAGGAAACTTGAATTGCCTCTGAGGATTGTTCAAGCGACTCAGAGACATCACATGATGAACTGGCTAACAAAGCCAACATGTGTTTTATGACAAACACATCTGAGGTAACACTGAACTCTTCTATACATAATTCATACTATTCTGAAAAGGCAAGTGACTTTGAAAATTTGAATAATGAAGAAATTCTTGAATACTGTAACATGCTTGAAGAGACATGCAATGAATTAAAAGATAAATATAAATCATTGAAGAAACAGCATGCTCTCACTATAAATGTTAAATCTGAACATACTACTAAAAAGGAGAAAAATTCTCAACTTCTCAAAGAAAACAATGAATTAAAAATATCTAATGAGCAATTAAAAAGTGACTTAGAAAAGTTTACTTACAGGAAAAATACCCTTACCCAAATTCTATGAAAATAGATTGCCCCCAAATATAATACTGGCATTAGTTATCAACCTGGTAAAAGAAACCTTGGTAGAACAAATTTGGTTTCAAAGTCTATGACATATAATTTTATTTCCAGTTATGGACATAGCTCAACTACCTCAAGTCATTATACATATTCTACTATTTCATGTTTGTGTGGACCAAATACAGTTTATTTTTCAAATACTTTACATAATGCTGATAGGAAACCTTTGAGACAAATATGGGTTCCTGAAGTACTTATTACTAATGTTACTAGACCCAAACAAGTATGGGTACCAAAATCTATATTTGCTTGATCATGTTATAGGAAAGCTTCATAAAGAGAACCTATGAAAATCTATGCTACTTGGATAGTGGATGTTCAAGGAACATGTCAGGAGACTACTCATGCTTCAAAAACCCGATAAAAGTAGATGGAGGTCATGTCAAATTTGGTGACAATGCTAAAGGGAAGATCATTGTCTTAGGCCAGATTGGTAACTCTGATTCTATTTTAATTTCTAAAGTATTTTTTGTTAATGGCTGAAAATATAACATTCTTAGTATCTCACAATTATTTGATGATGGATATCATGTTAAATTTGAAAATGATACCTATAATGTCTTTAATTCTAAAGATGAATTAGTATTTTTTGCATCAAGGAATGAGAATGTTTATTTTGTTAATTTAAATTCCTTAGACTCTCAAAATGTTTCTTGCTTAAGTGTATTTCATAAAGAATCTTGGCTCTGGTATAGGAGACTAGGACACTATAATGTTCACTCCCTTAGAAATCAAACTAGAAAAGGCCTAGTTAAAGACTTACCCAAACTTGAGTTTCAATGTGAAAAAGTGTGTCATCCTTGTCAAAATGGAAAACAACACAAAATCTATTTCAAAAAAAAGAAATAAGTTTCTACTTCTCAACCTCTCGAATTGGTTCACATGGATTTGTTTGGACCATATAGAGTTTCTAGTTTAAATGGGAAGCACTATGTTTATGTCCTGGTAGATGATTTTTCTAGATATACCTGGATCTTCTTCATGGCTCAAAAAATTGAATCCTGCTGTTATTTTACTAAGTATGCCAAGTCTATAGAAAATCTTAGTGACCATAAAATTAAATCTTTATGAATTGATCTTGGTTGTGAGTTTTAAAATCAATATTTTGAATCCTTTTTCTTACAAAATGTTTATAGTCACAGTTTCTCTTCCCCTAGAACACCTCAGCCGAATTATGTTGTAGAAAGAAGAAATAGAACCTTGAAAGAAATTGCTAGAAAATGATTAGTGAATATAACTTGCCTATTTACTTTTGGGCTGAATCTATTAATACAGCATGCTATACAATCAATATAGTCTTGATTAGACCAATTCTCAAAAAGACCCCATATGAACTCTAGAATAATGGAAAGCCTAATGTTAATTACATTAGATATTTTGGTTTCAAAGTATTTATTATCAACACTAAGGATAATCTTGTCAAATTTGCATCCAAAAGCGGTGAAGGAATTTTCCTAGGTTACTCAATATTATGTAAGTCTTATAGAGTATTAAATAAGATAACTAAATGTGTGGAAGAATATGTTCATATCAAGTTTGATGAAATAGATCCACATGAGCCTAGAACCATCCTACAAAATCTGGAGGACGATGTATCAAATATGAACATCAACTCAAAATCCCCAAATTCCTCTGTGAAAGAATCTATGAAAACTTAAAATTCTAGAAATTCCCTTCAATCGAGTCATAATGAACCAGAAACTATTGATGAACCTGAAATCACTAGTCCCTATTTTTCTATAAAGGTTAGAACTCTTAAAAATCATCCCTTAGATGTTGTTGTAGGAGATTTAGAGAAAGGAACACAAACTAGAGCTTCTCTTAGAAATCAGGTTGAACATCATGCCTTCTTGTCACAACTTCAACCTAAAAACAATGATGATTCCATCAATGAGGAATTTTGGGTAATGGATGTGTAAGAAGAACTCAATTAGCTTGAAAGAAACAAGGTTTGGAAGCTTGTTGAAAGACACAAGGACACATTCATCATAGGCACTAAATTGGTGTTTAGAAATAAGGTAGATGAAGCTAGAAATATAGTTATGAACAAGGCTATTTTAGTGGCACAAGGCTAGTTAGGAAGAAGGAATTGACTATGAGAATAAATTTTCTCCAATAGCCAGACTTGAAGCCATCAGAATCATACTTTACTACACTGCACATCTGAATTTCAAACTATATCAAATGGATGTTACGAGTGCATTATTAAATGGGTATATAGCTGAGGATGTCTTCGTTGACTAACCCCCTAGATTTACAAATCCTCATTTTCCTAATCAAATTTTCAAACTATCAAATGATTTATATGGTTTAAAGCAAGCTCCAAGTGCTTGGTATGACAGATTGAGTACTTTTCTTATTTCTAAAGGTTTTACCAAAGGAATAGTTGATTCTACCGACTTTATAAAACGAATTTCTAATAATGTTTTATTTGTTCAAATATATGTAGATGATATTATTTTTGGATCTTAAAATAATTCATTATGTATTTATTTTTCTAAAATGGTGAAAAACAAATTTGAAATGAGTTTAATGGGAGAACTAAAATTCTTTCATAGATTTAAAATATTTCAAAATAATGATGGAATTGTTTTAAATCAAATTAAATACACTATAGATATTATAAAATTTTTTGTATTGGATATCACTAAAATTAGTGATAATCCCATGAGTACCACTTGTAAGTTGGATGTTGATGAAGATGGAAAATCTGTTGATCAAACCAATTATAGAGGAATGATTGGAAGTTTACTCTACTTAACTAATAGCCACCCGGAAATTATGTTTAGTGTATGTATCTGTGGTCATTTTCAAGAAAATCCTAAAAATCTAATTTAAATGTTGTATATAGAATTTTCAAATACCTTAAGCATAAACCCAATCTAGGATTACTATATCCTAAAGTAAAGTCATTTAAACTATTTAGTTATTCGGATACTGACTTCGGTGGCTGTATGTTAGATAGAAAGAGAACCTCTGGAACATGTCACGTTTTAGGCAATTCCCTAGTATCATGGTGTAGTAAGAAACAAAATTCTTTTGCATTATCTATTGTAGAAGCTGAATACATAGCTGCTGGAAGTTGTTGTGAACAAATTTTTTGGATGAAACACACATTACTAGATTATGGATATCAATTCAAACATGTACCAATAAATTGTGACAACACAAGTGCTATTAACATCTCAAAAAAAACTATTTCACATTCTAGGACAAAACATATTTATTTAAGACATCACTTTTTGAGATATCATTATCAAAAAGGTGATATCACCTTGGAATTCATTAGTATTGAATATCAACTTGCTGATATATTCACTAAACCATTAAATTCAGAGAGAATAGACTACATCATACATGATCTTGGCATGATAAATCTCAAATAGATATCTAACTTGTCTTACAGTTCAATATTCTACTTTGTTTTACTTTACTGTTTCATGATTACGATTTCTCAATTACTGTCTCTCATGTTTACAGTCTCACCGTTAGCACTTTGTACTCATGGTCTAACATTTAATATCTCACCGTAACACGCACTGAAAAGTTCACTTACTGTGTCACCGTGACGACCACTCACTGTCTCACCATGACATTCACTCACTATCTCACCATGAAGTTCACTCATTGTCTCACTGTGATGTTCACTTACTGTATCACCATGAAAATTATTTATGATTTTCTTCAAACCCATATCATGGTAATTTTTATTTCACCACTTTTACTTTCTCATATTTTTACTTTTGTGACGACTGGAATTCCCAAATGGTAAAACAAAAAGTTTCACTCAGTTATTCCCTCAGACATTCTGTCGTTTCGAACCCTTTCAACCTTGAAACTCTCTCTCTCTCTCTCAAAACTTTAGTGGATTCCAATAATGAAACGACCATCTTCATCCACACCTGAGAAGCGTCGCTCGAAGAAGAAGAAGATTGCACCTAAGTTGACACCCAAAGGACCTCTAAATCCAAACCTGGTAAATCGAAGTGTTGTTCCAGAGAAATAAATTTTCCCAAAATGGATTCTATCTAGAAAATATATGGTCTTGAAAGTGTTAAAGGAGCAAGGCTGGTTATAATGGTTCTCAAGGGAGAACAGACCAATCTATCCCAGGATAGTAGCTCAGTTCTACTAGTACGTACAGTTTTCCTTTAAATTCTGGTGAAATTTATGTTGTGAGGAGCTGGATTAATGGACAAATATGCTCCTTCTCATCGAGGTTATGGGCACCATGCCTTAAAATACCTTATGAAGTTATATGTGATGATTATCAGAGAGAACCTCCACCTACAGCTGATTTCTTTGATCTTGAAGATGCTCTGAAAACCCTAACCGGAAATGGCACCAAGAGAAGGGCCATCCCTGCAGAACAAGATAGAGAATCAAGGCTGCTGTTTAAGTTTGTTCAAAATCATGTTAGTCCAAGAAAAGCTGACTTTACTGTGTTAAATTATCAAGATGTGTTTTTAATTCATCTTATGAAGAATGGATACAAGATTAACCTGTGTAAGTAAATCATTCACCATATGAGTGAGTTGATCGTGGTTACATCAATGTATACATCTCTTTTCTACTCTCGGCTGATATCATCCATGCTTGTTGCAAAATGGGTAGTTGGACATAATGAAGAGGTGCTTATGGACTGTGAGTACTCTCTCTCTAAACCCACTATCATGGGAATGAAGATAAACTGAAACCCTTGGAAAAAGGAGTTGGAGGAAGAAAATAATAATATTTATGAGAAGTTTAATCCTGTGGATTATCCATCAAGGCCGAAAGACATTTCTAATCCTGGTTTGGAACCAGATGATCATGGTGAGTATTCAGAAGAAGAAGAAGTAGAAGCTAAAGTACCTCATAGGGAAGAAGTTATTGTTGGTGAAGAAAGGACTGTTATTCCTCCTGTTATTCTTGAAGAATAAACTCCTGCCCCTAGAAGTGATGTTAATCTAGAAATCCAACCCGAGGCTAAAACAGAATCAGTGGTCCCCGAATCTGAGGAGCAATCCATGGAATATCCTATAGTATAAGAACTTCCTGGTGTGCAAGAAGAAAATTTAGAAGAACTCCCTGATGTGCTAGAAGAGAATCTGGAAGAACTACCTGTGGAACAATATGTTCCTGAAATAATACCCTCTACTGAAGAGAGGATGGAGATATCCTTTCAGTTGGGTAGACAAGAGCTGAATGAGGAACTTAGAGATGAAACTATGGATTTAGACCAAGCTCCTGAGTCTCTCAATCCTGAAAAGGAACCACCTGTTGATGGGGAGGAAACCCAAAATGTAACATCCCAAGTAAGTAATGAATAATAGATATTTTATCTATGTCTATTAATGAATTAGATAGTGTTTTAGAGGCTTATAATGAAAATAAATCCAATCTTATGCATGGAATACACTAATATTTTTAAAAGACTGTTTTACTGCCTTTGATGGCAAAACATTTTTGAATCTATCTTTCGACAATTTTATAAACTATGTTTGTCAAAATAAACATATTCTTTATGATTGGGACATCAAAATTTACTTTGTGTGAATTTTTGGTATTTTTCTGCCAATGTTCATTTTTTTAATGAATAGTGAAAATACTGCATTTTACATCAAAACTGCTTTTTAATCTAATTTATTTATCTAATTATATTATCTTTTGAATTGGTTTTGAAGTGAAATTAGAACATATTTTTACCATTTAATCCAATGGTGGTCATTGGAATCAATTTCACTTTGAAATTGGACTTAAACAGGTGTCAATCTTTTGATACTTATTGTTTCATAAAAACACGCTATTTGTCATGACAGCGGAATTAATTATTAAATTAATTAATGTGACTTATATGTTTTGAATTTTTCAAAATAGGCTTCATTTTTTAATTCATAATATCAAATATAGCTTAGGGTGAATTTTTGGTAATTTTCTGAAAAACTTCAATTTTTTATGAATAGTGAAACCACTAAGTGGTAGTTAAAGAAACTGATTTTTCGTTTAAATGAAACTTTGCCACTTTTGTGTTTTGAATTTCAAAAATCCGACATACATGGTTGTCATTAGGAAGTAAAATGTGGTTCAATGAGATTAAAATAATTTTTTGGTGAATAGTAACTTATTAAGTTTTTAATCGCGATTAGTGGTAATTATGGTAGTTTAAGGTAAAAATAATGCTTTAATAATATTAAATGATCTAGACACATGTCCTAACCTTATTGGATGTGTCATGGCCGACCAAGACAAGCCATGGGTCAACTTGGGGACCCCATGGACCCACTTTGGTTGGGAAATGACATAAATAACTTTTTATTTAATGTTAGAGTAAAACTGACACAAACATGAGTTATTTTACAAAACCAATTTTTATATGGGGTTATACAAGTCATATTTTTTACTATAAATATTCATTGGAAATATAGAAAGATTTAATACATCATAGTATTTTTTTATAATTATTTGACATTAAATAAATTAATGTATTTATGACATCATGATGATGCAGTGATGACCTCATTATTTAACGATTTATATAAAATGGAAAGATAATGTAATATCGAAGACCTACACATGTCCAAAACCTATTGGATGAGTGGATTTCGAACCCTTATTACCTTATCCTCGAATTATATCAATGTGGGACCTTTTGAATCCGAAACTCATTTTAAAATAAAGTAACTTATCTTTACTTTCCAAGAGTGCCCCTCCTCTCCTCTTATAAAAGGCCCCCCACCTCTACCAAATTTCACACACTCCTCAAGACTTTGGCTCGGCCATCCCCTTCCCATTTACTCTCTACACATCCCTCTCCTCATCCTAGAGGATTCCCTTTGGGCATAATCCTTTCAAATGTAGCCTTTAGGCTCAAATCAAAAGGAGTTACACTTTTAAAGGGGACTAAAGAACGGTCGAGTCAAGTCGGACCCGAGGTATGGGACTTCGTCTCAATCTCCTTTCACTGAGGCATATTTTGTTTTATACACAACCTTCTTTTATATGGTGTGTAAACCCATTTTACTTTTACATTTATTCAAAAGGAATCTTTTTTTATATAAAGCATTTACTAAATGACAAAAGGGAATGTTTTTGTCGTACGTATGCGGCGACAACGACTTCTCCGCCGCCGTGACCATTATTTGAGTTTCAGCTTCCTCTATAAGGCATACCTTTTTTAAAAGAAAAATAAATACCATGTTTTACTTTTCTTTTATTTTGGTATTGAAAATGGTTTTCATAATGTTTTTATATCAATGTGTTGTATTGATATCTTGTGATTGAAAGGTGGAAATGTTATGCTTCCTTTATGCATGTTATATGTGATATGATTATGTTGAGGTTCTTGGGAATTATTATGAAGAAGGGTGGTTCCGTGATAAACTAAGGGCGGGTGAGCCCGATATAGCTCTCCAATGCATTGGGTAACGTGAAGGAGTGAAACTTTAAGGTTTCTCCGAAGAGATTTAGGGAATATACTTTGATGGGTATTCCAAAACGTAACCAAGAGGGTTACTCCCTACGTAAGAATATTATGAATGCCTCAAGTTACCTTTATGTCTTATGATTTCTATGATTTACTCATGATTTGATGAGGTATGTTAAAGTGATTATGTTTTCTGGGTAATGTATGATTTCATTCTTATGTATATCTGTACCCATGTTTCCTTTCCATGTTTTTATAACCCATACTGAGCTTTTTATGCTCATCCCAAGTTTTTTTTGAAATGATTTTCACAGATCAATGGAAAGGTACATGATATGATGATAGTGTCAAGGAAGTGTCAAGAAAGAATCCATGTTTTATCTTAAATATGTTTCCATTGATGGGAATGAAGAATACTATCTTTATGTAACCACTATGTTTATATGTGGAATGTAATGAAAGTTTTATGATCTAATTCCCTAAAACTCTAAACTCGAAAAGATCCTCAATGTGTAATATTGTAATAACTCAAGATTATGTAAGGTTTAAGGCGGGGGCCTTATAGTTGGTATCAGAGGTCGGTTTAGATAACTTTAGGAGTTAGAATTCTATTAAATGATTATTCAATTTTTTTTTTTGAAATGATATAGCATTTGAAGATTACCATGTTGCTTCATCTAAGACTTGTTTGTTCAGAATGGTTTTCCGCAGAGGGAATAGCGAAGCAGTGCTAGGAAGGCATACAGAAGGAAATAACCTTCCGAATCAGCATCCCGAGATGGTCGGAATTGGAACTGAACAGTTTGTTGCAGTGATGGAACAGTTGACTCAGGCTATAAATGGTGGTGGTATCTATGCACGAGATCAGCTAGATCAACCGCAGAGGAACATGTCAGTGGTGGAACATTTCATGAGGCAACATCCCCCATCATTCAGAGGATCATCTGACCCTGTGTTAGCTGAAGGGTGGATTAAAGCACTGGAGATGATTTTCGATGTCATGGGGTGTTCAGACAATCAAAAGGTCAGTCTTGCTATTTATCATTTGGAGGGTGAAGCAGATCAGTGGTGGTCGATGGTTAAAATATCCGGGATGCTGATGAGATTGATGCTCTCGACTGGGATGAATTCAAAGATATGTTTCTTGAGAAGTATTTTCCTAAGTCTGTTCAACTTAGGATGGAAAAGAAATTCTTGGAATTGAGGCAAGAGTAAGACTCAGTGGCTACATATGAAGAAAGGTTCACACGATTGGCAAGGTATGCTCCAAATTTTATCCGAGACCTTGATAGAAAAATCATTCATTTTTACTCAGGATTAAAGCCAAAATATCGAAGGGCATTAGCTTCTCGTGAGTTTAAAAGTTATGAAAATCTTGTTCGATGTGCTGATAAGGTGTAAATGGAGTTTGTCGATGACCAAGTGTTCTATAACAACCAACAGAAGAAGAGACCGAGGTGGCAGGAGAAAGGTATGAATTCATCAAAAAAGTCTGATGGTAAGAAAACAAAGTTTCCAGTTTGTGATAAATGTGGCAAAAGGCATGCTGGGGAATGTCTTCTGAATTCTGGAAAGTTCTACCGATGTAGTAATATGGGACATAAGGCTCGTGATTGCACTGAAAAGGATCAAGCTGAAGGTAAGACCAAATTTGGTTTACAATTAGTGAAATGTTATAAGTGCAATGAGATGGGTCACTATGCAAACGAGTGTCCAACAAAGAGCTTGAGTGATGGAAAGTAGTTAGACTACAAGCAGAAAGGGGTGGTGAAATCTTTTGCAACTACTTCGGCAGACGTCGGGCCATCAAATGAAGTTGTATCAGGTACTTTTTTTCAGATTATTCCAGTGTGTTGTTTGATTCGGGGTCTACACATTCGTTCATCTCTGAAAACTTTTCTAGTAAAATGGGAATACCATCTCAAGAAGTGACTCATGAACTTGTGGTAAAAACACCTGGGGGAAATGTTGAGGCAAAAAGAATTTATAAGAATCTTACTATCCTTATCTGTGGAAAGAACCTACTTGCAAACCTTATTGTTCTACCTCTAGTAGAGTTTGATGTTATCCTGGGTATGAATTGGCTCTCTATTTACCATGCTAAGATTGACTATAGAGCTAAAGAAGTTTCTTTTCAGAAAGACTTTTAGTTTGTGTACAAGAATGAACCCTTACTGTTGATAACTTATCAAGAGGCTGAGAAACTTGTAAAAGATGGAAATGAATGTTACCTTGCACACATCGTTGAAAATAAAGGAACTGTTCATATTAATGACGTGCCAGTGGTAAATGAGTATCCTGATGTTTTTCCTGATGAGTTTCCTGGAATAATACCAGATCGGGAAGTTGAGTTTACTGTTGACTTAGTTCCTGATGCTAAGCCAATTTCAAAACCTTCTTATCGAATGGATCAAATTGATCTTTTAGAGTTGAAGGAGGAATTGCAAGATTTATTAGAGAAAGTTTTCATTCGACCTAGCACATCACCATGGGGTTCTCCTATTTTATTTGTTAAAAAGAAAGATGGTTCTATGAGACTTTGCATTGATTATAGAGCCTTGAATAATATCACTGTTAAGAACAAATATCTTTTTCCTCATATCGATGATTTGTTTGATCAGCTCCAGGCAGCTCAGTTTTTTTCAAAGATTGACTTGAGATCGGGGTACCATCAGCTGAAGGTAAAGGAGGCAGATATTCCGAAGACCGCGTTCCGTACGAGATATGGCCATTATGAATTTGTAGTAATGCCTTTTTGGCTAACCAATGCACCTGCTGTATTCGTTGACTTAATGAATATAATTTTCCATGAGTTCTTGGATAAGTTTTTGGTGGTTTCCATTAATGATATTTTGGTATTTTCTAAAACTAAAGAGGAGCATGAAATACATTTAATGGTTATCTTGCAAACCTTAAAAGAAAAGAAACTGTATGGAAAATTCAGAAAGTGTGAGTTTTGGTTGCAACAAATTTCTTTCATTGGTCATATTGTTTCTAAAGATGGAATAACTGTTGATCATGCAAAAACAAAAGTTGTTGAAGAATGGCCAAGACCCACAAATGTAACCGAGATTCGTAGCTTCCTTGGTTTGGAAGGATATTACCGAAGGTTTGTTAGAAATTTTTCACGATTATCTAGTCCAATGACTAAGCTAACTCGGAAGGGTGTTAAGTTTATCTGGACAAAAGAATGTGATGATTGTTTTCAGGAATTGAAAAGAAGATTGGTGAATGCACCAGTTTTGGAACTACCTTCTAGGAATGGTGAGTTTGTTATATACGGTGATGCTTCATTGAAAGGACTTGGTTGCGTCCTAATGCAGAATGATCAGGTAATTGCTTATGCTTCACGACAGTTGAAAACTCGTGAGGTAAATTTCCCTACACATGATTTGGAATTAGCTATTGTTGTTTTTTCATTAAAAATTTGGAGGCATCATTTGTATGGAGTAAAGTGTGAAATATATACCGATCAAAAAAGTTTAAAGTATATATTCACTCAGAAAGAGTTAAACATGAGACAGAGGAGATGGTTGGAATTAATCAAGGATTATGATTGTACAATTCATTACCATCCAGGAAAAGCAAATAAAGTGGCTGATGCTTTGAGTCGAAAAAGTAATGCTTCATTAGAAATGTTGTGTTTGGAACGTGATCATTTGGTTAAGGATTTGATGAACTTTGGCATAGAAGTTGTTGGTGTAGGAAGTCCTTCTGTTTTGTTTCAGGTATCAGTGAGATCTTCTCTATCAGTCAGAATCAAGCAAGCACAGAAGCAAGACAGTGAGTTGCAAAAAAAGGTAGAGCTGGTTCAAAAATGTAAGTTGCCTGAATTCAACATTGATAATGATTGTGTTTTGAGATTTGGGAAGAGATTGTGTGTGCCTTTTGATTCACAGTTGAAGAGATATTTGTTATGTGAAGCTCATAGTTCTCCGTTTTTAGTTCATCCGAGCAGTACTAAGATGTATAGAGATCTGCGGGAGTATTACTGGTGGGATGGAATGAAAAGGGATATTGCTGATTTTACTGTGAAGTGTTTGACATGTCAACATGTTAAAGCAGAGCGGAAGTTACCGAAAGGGTTGCTTCAGCCTTTACCAGTGCCAGAGTGGAAATGGGAGAATATATCCATGTACTTTGTTGTGGGATTACCGAAGACATCTCGAGGTAATAATGCAATTTGGGCTATTGTTGATCGCTTGACCAAATCTGCTCATTTCCTTGATATACGAGATATTTTCTCTCTTGATCAACTTTCCCGTTTGTATCTTAAAGAGATAGTCAGGTTACATGGAGTTCCTCTCTCCATTGTATCGGATCGTGATCCCAGGTTTACTTCTAACTTTTGGAAAGGCCTTCAGAAGTCGTTGGGTACTGAATTAAATTTTAGTATAGCCTTTCATCCTCAATCAAATGGGCAGTCAGAACGAACAATTCAGACCTTGGAGGATATGCTACGAGCTTGTTCGATGGATTATCAGGGAAGTTGGGACCAACATCTTTCTTTGGTTGAATTTTCATATAATAATAGTTTTCATTCCAGTATATAGATGGCACCATTTTAGGCTTTATATGGGAAGCGGTGTCGAACTCCAGCTTTCTGGGATGAAGTGGGTGAAAGGAAGTTGATGGGACTATAATTGGTAGAAGAGTTGGCAGAAAAAGTTCAGCTGATTCAGAAGCACATGAGAACAGCTCAGAGAAGGCAGAAGAGTTATGCAGACAACAGGAGGAAGGATCTATCTTTTGAGGTAGGTGATCATGTTTTTCTCAAAGTATCACCATGGAAAAGTGTGATGCGATTTGGTAAGAAACGA
The DNA here is from genome assembly GCA_963277665.1 of Viscum album. Lineage (NCBI taxonomy): Eukaryota > Viridiplantae > Streptophyta > Magnoliopsida > Santalales > Viscaceae > Viscum > Viscum album. Next base: position 1,264,652,893 of record OY728130.1, read on the forward strand.
AAGCTGAGTCCAAGGTTTATTGGACCATATGAAATTCTGGAGAGAGTTGGATCAGTTGCTTACCGAGTGGCTCTACCTCCGATTTTATCTCAGGTACGCAATGTTTTTCACGTTTCGATGTTGAGAAAGTACATGCCAGATCCATCTCATGTTTTGAGTCCAGAGGTAGTTCAGCTAGAAGAGAACATATCTTATGAGGAACAAACGGTCCAGATCCTTGACCACAGGGAGCAACTGTTACGGAATAAGGTGATTCACCAGGTAAAGGTTTTGTGGAAAAACCACATGATTGAAGAGGCAACATGGGAATCTGAAAATGCAATGAGGGATAAGTACCCCCATTTATTCGATAAGTAAATAAATTGCGGGGACGCAATTTTCTAAAGGGGATAAGGATATAACATCCCAAGTAAGTAATGAAAAATAGATATTTTATCTATGTCTATTAATGAATTAGATATTGTTTTAGAGGCTTAAAATGAAAGTAAATCCAATCTTAAGCATGGAATACACTAATATTTTTAAAAGATTGTTTTACTGCCTTTGATGGCAAAACATTTTTGAATCTATCTTTTGAAAATTTTATAAACTATGTTTTTCAAAATAAACTTATTCTTTATGATTGGGACATCAAAATTTACATTGTGTTAATTTTTGGTATTTTTCTGACAATGTTCATTTTTTTAATGAATAGTGAAAATACTGCATTTTACATCAAAACTGCTTTTTAATCTAATTTATTTATATGATTAGATTATCTTTTGAATTGGTTTTGAAGTGAAATTAGAACATATTTTTACCATTTAATCCAATGGTGTTCATTGGAATCAATTTCTCTTTGAAATTGGACTTAAACTGGTGCCAATCTTTTGATACTTATTGTTTCATAAAAACACGCTATTTGTCATGACAGCGGGAATTAATTATTAAATTATTTAATGTGAGTTATATGTTTTGAATTTTGAAAAATAGACTTCATTTTTGAATTCGGAATATCAAATATAGCTTAGGGTGAATTTTTGGTAATTTTCTGAAAAACTTCAATTTTTGATGAATAGTGAAACCACTAAGTGGTAGTTAAAGAAACTAATTTTTCGTTTAAATGAAACTTTTCCACTTTTGTGTTTTGAATTTCAAAAATCCGACATAAATGGTTGTCATTAAGAAGTAAAATGTGGTTCAATGAGATTAAAATAATTTTTTGGTGAATAGTAACTTATTAAGTTTTTAATCGTGATTAGTGATAATTAGGGTAGTTTAAGGTAAAAATAATGCTTTAATAATATGAAATGGCCTAGACACATGTCCTAACCTTATTGGATGTGTCATAGCCGACCAAAAAAAGCCATGGGTCAACTTGGGGACCCCATGGAGTCACTTTTGTTGGGAAATGACATAAATAACTTTTTATTTAATGTTAAAGTAAAAATGACACAAACATGAGTTATTTTACGAAAACAAATTTGTATATGGGGTTATACAAGTCATATTTTTGACTATAAATATTAATTGGAAAGCTAAAAGGATTTCCTACATCATATTATTTTTTTTATATTTTGACATTAAAAAAATAAATGTATTTATGACATCATGATGATGGAGCGATGACCTCATTATTTAACGATTTAAATAAAATGGAAAGATAATGTAATATCTAAGACCTACACATGTCAAAAACCTATTGGATGAGTGGATTTAGAATTCTTATCACCTTATCCTAGAATTATATCAATGTGGGACCTTTTGAATCCGAAACTCATTTTAAAATAAAGTAACTTATCTTTACTTTCCATGAGTGCCCCTCCTCTACTCTTATAAAAGGCCCCCACCTCTACCTCATTTCACACACTCCTCAAGCCTTTGGATCGGCCATCCCCTGCCCATTTACTCTCTCCACATCCCTCTCCTCATACTAGGGGATTACCTTTTGGCAGAATCCTTTCAAAGGAAGCCTTTAGGCTCAAATCAAAAGGAGTTACATTTTTAAAGGAGATTAAAGAACGGTCAGGTCAAGTCAGACCCGAGGTATGGGACTTCGTATCAATCTCCTTTCATTGAGGCATATTTTGTTTTATACACAACCTTCTTTTATATGGTGTATAAACCCCTTTGACTTTTACATTTATTCAAAAGGAATCTTTTTTTATATGAAGCATTTACTAAACGACAAAAGGGAATGTTTTTGTCGTACGTATGCGGCGACAACGACTTCTCCACCGCCATGACGATTATTTGAGTTTCAGATTCCTCTACAAGCCATACCTTTTTTTAAAAGAAAAATAAATACCATGTTTTACTTTTCTTTTATTTTGGTATTGAAAATGGTTTTCATAATGTTTTTATATCAATGTGTTGTAATGATATCTTGTGATTGAAAGGCGGAAATGTTATGTTTCCTTTATGAATGTTTTATGTGATACGATTATGTTGAGGTTCTTGGGCATTATTATGAAGACGGGTGGTTCTGTGATAAACTAAGGGCGGGTGAGCCCGATATAGCTCTCCAATGCATTGGGTAACATGAAGGAGTGAAATGTTAAGGTTTCTCCGAAGAGATTTAGGGAATATAATGTGATGGGTATTCCAAAACGTAACCAAGAGGGTTACTCCCTACGTAAGAATGTTATGAATGCCTTAAGTTACCTTTATGTCTTATGATTTCTATGATTTACTCATGATTTTATGAGGTATGTTAAAGTGCTTATGTTTTATGGGTAAGGTATGATTTCATTCTTATGTATATATGTACCGATGTTTCGTTTCCATGTTTTTATAACCCATACTGAGCTTTTTATTCTCATCCCAAGTTTTTTTTGAAATGATTTTCACAGGTCAAGGGAAAGGTACATGATATGATGATAGTGTCAAGGAAGTGTCAAGAAAGAATCCATGTTTTATCTTAAATATGTTTCCATTGATGGGAATGAAGAATAATATCTTTATGTAACCACTTTGTTTATATGTGGAATGTAATGCATGTTTTATGATCTAATTCCCTAAAACTCTAAACCCGAAAAGATCCTCAATGTGTAATCTTGTAATAACTCAAGATTAAGTAAGGTTTAAGGCGGGGGCCTTATACAAAATCTAGAGTCTGATGAGGCCTCACATCCAGCTAAGTCAAGTCCTATGGACACTTAGTACAAATTTCCAAGTTTTTATGATGTGAGTGAGTCTCAGCAGGTTACTACAACTGGACTTGATCTCTCTTCCCTGTTTCAGTTGAAGCCAGTTTCTATCTTTTCCCCTGAGAAGGAACCCGAACCTGAACCTGCCCCTGTACCAATTCCTTCAACTGAACCTTCACCTAAACCATCACCTGAAACTTTATCTGAATAACTTTCCTTCATCAGTAAGGATGATTTGAAGGATTTTGGAGATACTATCTTATCTGGAGTTGAGAAGTTTATGAACTCCCAACCTCATGCTGTGACAAATTTGAGTGAGAGAGATGCCTCACTACTTTTGGAAAAGATAATTTGGAAGATACAACCTAAGATGATCCATGAAATTCAAGTAGTACAATTTGAATACAAGTTGCTCAGTAATGAAGTCACAACCCTGAGAAGCATGGTTGAAGACATGTAGAAAGAGCTCCACTCGATATCAGAGCCGGCTGCTGCTCCTCTAGAACCCACTTTTCTCAAATCTCTCAAGATGTTGTGTCTCATATTCACCCTTATTTATCATCCTTCGATGAAAAGACTACATAATGGCACAAAACTATGTTAAGGAAATGAGAGAGCTTGTGGTGAACCTTAATAAACTCACTGATGAGTACACTAGTTGTCTTCATAAGGTACTAAATCAGCTAAAATCTCTGACAGCAATTGTCAAAGCTTCTAATACCTCTGGTCAATCCTCTACCCCTTCCCTGGATAGTACCTTGCTCAGATCTATATTTAAAGAAGAGCTTCAGACTTCTTTCACAGGATTCAATGTTGCTTCTTTCTCTAAAGTTGTCACGAATAGTGATAGAGTTCTTAACCTTGTGCAAATTCATTCCAAGATTGCAAATGATTCCCAGTAAGAGATTTCTAAGAACGAGGATTTCTATTTCAATCAAATCTTCTCCAAGATTGATATGACCAACCACTTCAAATACCATGTAGAGAATCTGTGAATTCCTCCAGTAACTCAAGCCTTCAAAAACCAAGTCCAGAAGCTAATTGAGTTTACCCGATTTTTGGACAAGTTCATGGAAAACAAAGATGACTTTGAAAAAGACATACAATATGGTGGGGAGATTATTGCAGACTTCATAAAACATCTGAGACCCTATCTTCATGTACAAAGTACAAAAATTGTTGCTCTAGCTGTTGCACCTCTCAGACCTGGGCTGCCTACATTCACCTCTGCCTTAGCCTCCACTACTATCTCTGTTGACCAAGCTCTCAGTAAGATCAGGCCTGGGATTCTTGCTCAGCAACTGCCTCGATCTTCTACTACTCCTACCTTGGCTCCCTCGGTATTTGAAGGTCTCCCTTTACCCTCTTTATCTACCACATCTATGCCTTCTTCTACATCGACCACTGCCCCCTATGGATTCCTCTTCTGCAGCTGATAAAGGCAAAGTGACGGAAAATCCCTAAAGAAGACCAGTGCTTACTCTTTTTTGGAGGGGATGTAATTATTTTTGTATCTCCTTTTATTTTGTACTGAACTATTTACTCTTAATGAAATGTGCACTTCTTACCCTCTCTTTCTTTCAACCTTTTGATAACCCCAAAAAGGGGAGAAGTCTTTATATATTATTTTCTCTATAGTTGCATCTAATTTACACTTTAACTGTGCATGATTTGTGATCATAAAAAAGGGGGAGATTGTTGGACTCCTCATGTATTAATCTTATTTTAATGATCAAAAATCTCATTAATGATCACATATCTCATTAATGATCACATATCTCTGTACTGATCACATATCTTATTCAATCTAGTTAACTCCTACAAATTATATCCAATCATGTGTATTTATGTTTCAAGTTCTCTCATTATTTATAATGGTTAAGCTAAATCAATTTAATGCATATTACTTTTTAAGTCTAAATACAGTTGTTTTCCTAAGTACAAGACACCGTGAAGCCCGACACAGTAAGAAAGACACAGTGAAGCTAGACATAGTAAGAAAGACACTGTGAAGCCTGACACAGTAAGCAAGGAACCGTGAGCAAGACACCATAATCCAGACACCGTGAGCAAGACACCGTGATCAAGACACCGTAAGCCAGACACCGTGAGAAAGAAACCGTGAGGAAGACACCGTAAAGAAGACATTGTGACACTCAGACACCGTGTGAAAGAGACACTATTTTCATAACATACTGTGACACCTTTTCATAAACCATTTTGTCTTCTTTCAATTTAATTTCTAACGGTCATATTTGATGCCATTAATGCACTGACATAATTAATTATTCTTTGTAGAAATAGTACGAGGGACGAGGTACGAAACACATGGAACCTGTCGGCTAAAACACATGCATTCGAAAATAAAGAGTAGAGAGTGCCCAACAACCACAGAATGCGATACTGAACAAAAAACAAGCCTGATCACGACCGTAAAGAACACATTGAAAGATTTTCCATGAAAGATTTTTCACATGCATTCAATTTAACTCTACTGAAGAACATACAAAGTAAACTAGAATCTAGAGAACACCTTCACATTATCAAAGCTCGTGAAGAACACTTGCTGAATCGCAACACTCTGTTTTCAAAACAAAAACCAGAGAAGGACTCAGAAGCAATTCTGTTTAATCAAATGAGTCCAGATCTAAACTTCAAATCACTAGATCATTCTAAACTCATATCTACTCTCTCTCTCAGTGATTCTTTTACTTACTTTTTGAGCAGTGTGTGTACTCTTTATATTCCATACACACACTGACTCATGTTCTAAACTAAAGGATTTCTAAATCCTTACACCAAACTCTTTATACTTTTTTTACCCATGACAACTGTGGAAGAGGTCCTTGTGTGGTCTGGTTATTATTTTTTTTACCCATGAAAACTATGGAAGAGGTCTATGTTTGACCTGGACAGTCTGTGTACTGTTTTTAACTCTGATCCAGGGTGTGGATCAAAGTTTATTTATATAAACTACTTGGTGGTAGGTGATCACCAAGTCGAGTGGATTAGGTCTCGGCTTGTGACTGAACCACTTGTTTCATATCCGCTATTCTATTTAAATTTAGTCTTCTCTGTTTTACTACATTATTGTATAATCCAAAAAACACTAATTTCTCTTTGATAGTTAGTCTTGGAAAGAAGTTAAAACTAATTTGTCTTAGTAGGATAACTTCAAAAGTAATATTAATAATACATATTAATATTACTAAGAATTAATCAATCTTATAAGAAGTTGTTTAATCCATCAAACTCTTATAAATGTATAACTTTGATTAACTGGGCTATATTTATTTTTGGGAAAACCATTTCATTTAAAATAATATTATTGTAACATAAATTTTTATAGTTTCTCAATTCACCCCTCCCCTCTTGAGTGAACTACTCCAACCAACATATACAAACATATATATATATATATATATCTAAATATACAAACATATATATTTTTTATTTTTTAATTAATTTTTTTAATGAATTTGGAAAATGTGGCATCGGCCTCGCTACCTTAGGACTAAAACCCAATGGTGACACGGATGATTCTACATTTCAGCGTAAATATTTTTTTAAAAAAATACCTATTATTGTTTTAATAGTTATTTTTAAAAAAAATTATATAAAAAACTCAAACATGAATAACTCACATGGAGTTGATTCGACTACTTCCCTTGATGGATTGAATTCATTTGTATTTTATTCTTCATTCTGGGGGGATGTTGGTTTATTTTTTTGGTCTTGTGTTGTATTTTGGATCTGGTAGTGTTATCATGTAAACTATATAGGGTCATGTAATGTCTATTAATCATATGGGTCATGTAATCTCTCAAGTCTATGGCCCTTTTAAGGGTTCTCCTAATCACTTGAAAGATGAGTTATCAAAAGTCAATAAAAAAATTATTCAGTTCATTCAGATCAGGTCATGTACTCTGGATCTTGGTGTTAGATCACTGATGCAGAGGATGATGGGTTGCATCTTTCAAACCTTGGTGTGACAACCTTCTTAATCCCATGTTTTTATGTATTTTGTATAACCATTTTCATCAGAATCAAACAGTAACATCTGTTACATGATTAGAATCCGTGGATCCGTATTCCTTCAATCACATCACAATCAAGCAGTAGAGGAAGTCGGGCGGAAAGAGCCTTCTCCGAACCGGAGCTCCTGGGCAGGAGCGGAAGCCCTGTAAACCCTAATATTTTCCCCCCATAAAAAATAAGGATGAAGGATTGGGAATGGTTGGGATTGCTTGCTTAAGTGTTGGGAAGAGGGTGATGAAGTCGAACAGATCATACATAGAAGTTTTGGAGGCCGATGAAGAAGATGACGTCTCTTCCTCTTCCTCTTCCTCTACCCTCTCCTTCCATGTGGATGAAGGAGGTGATGGGATGTTAGAGTAGGATGGATCACAGATATGAGAAGCATCACCTCCCTCCATGGCCACAGAGGTTACAGATCATAAAATGAAACTAAGAGAGATATCACTCCCTATATATATATACTCAAGTCATATGATTTGAACGCCTCTTTTTCTCATCATTTGTAGGAGGAAAGTGGATATGGTGTAGATTTGGAGATAGACCATATCTGAGTCATTATCACTTCCTTATGGGTCGCCATAGAAGCCCTATGACCCAAGGCTCGTTGGATGTTTTCATGCTGGTGGGGGATGGATTCATCTCAAATTATTGTACCTTTTTTGGGGCACTCTTTTGGATGGCGTTCCATCATTCATTTCAACACTATCATCCCTCAACCACTAGTCCGACAATATTTTTCCCTTTCAATATTTAAAAATAGTAATCAATACCAACTTGTTTAGAGGAAATTTGTGAATGATTATTTCATATCTACCCTATAGAATATATACGATTCTTGAAAAATTTTGGAGCTAAGATACAATAGTGACTCATATCATCAATAAAAAACACATGTTGGAGGATCACCCTTTCCAAAAAATGAAACAAGTGATAAATTAAAATCATAAATAATATGAAACACACACACATATACATATATAGACACACGATCATGTGAGGATTTGTATAAAAATGGAGTTTAAATTAAGTTATTGGATATATAGAGACACTACTATATATAAAACATTTATCTTCTTGAGAACTTACTTTTATTAGAACTAAAAAAACTTAAATTTTAACAGCATTGGAAACTGATTGCTTTTATAATGATTTTTTTAACACTGATAAAATACGCTTTTATCAACGCTTGTTTTATCATTGATAATAGCCTCCATTTTGATCCATGGTCACTACTGTAAATATGACCATTAAAACACTAGAAAATGCATTTACAATGCTAAAAACGGTGTTAATCTTAGCGAAAATAAAGGGGGGCCCTTTTATTATTTCTCTAAAAAACACTAATAAATGGGTCTTTTATCAGCGCTAAAAAAAGAGCTCATAAAACTCAAAAAAATTTAAAAATATCTTTATATCAGAGCCCCCACTTCTAATAGCTCTAGCCCCCCATCCCTACACCCACCTGCGCGCCTAAACCCTTTACCACTCCCCCATGTTGCTTTGTTCTCCATTTAATGATATAATTATATATATATAGTTATATTTATTCGTATATTAACATAGATTTATATTAATATATATATATAGTTATATTAATCTATATATATATATATATATTATTCGTATATTAATATATATTTATATATTTATAAATATATATTTAGTTATATTTTTTAACCGTATATTTATTTATATATTTATATATATTTATAAGATTAGTTTTAAATACATTTATAAAATATATTTGTGTGTTTGTGTGTTTATAAATAAATACATATATACATATCTACATCATACATATACTTGTATATATTATATATATGTGTGTGTACCTGTAAGTATAATTATACATATTTATATATATTTACATATATTATATATTCCTATGTATATTCATATATTAGAATATTTGGATAATATATATAATTTTGTTAATACAGACACACTAATACACACACACACAGACACAGCTATTATATAGTTATAAAAATATACATATATTAGTATTTTAAATAAAATGGATATAATAAGGCTTATATATTGATAAATATACCTTATATGTAAATGTGTTTAATTATTTATTTATAAAATTTAATTTTTATGTGTGAATATATATAAAATAGGTATATATTGTTATATATTTGATTATAAATAACATTACATTGTGAAAAATGATAAATTTCAAATCCATAATATCAATATTAATGTAATCACTGAGAATAAATTCTTTCTCTATTGAAATAGGAAAAAAAGACCCCCTAAAACGAGGCTGAGATTCCATCCAATGTTATAAAAATTGGGTATCCCGACTAAAAACTCAGTTTTGAGGACCTTATGATCTTTTTTTGGTCTCGAAAAATGTGGCAGAGGGTTCCCTTTTATACTTCTCGCGTAGAACTCATCGCAGGATTTGATTTGATATGTTGTAGAGCTCAAACGGACACCCGAATCAAAAGATATGATTGTTGGATGTTTGTGTTACGTTTTCAACTTATTTTAGATCTTTGTTTTAATTTTTTTCTTTTTTGTGTCTTCAAATTTTTATTAAATGATTATTAGTCAATGGTAATTAGAAAATTGTTTATTAATAATATTTTTTCAAATATTTTAAATCTATTTTCACTAAATTTCTTATATATTAAAAGTAAATGTCTATTTATACTCATCTAAAACATATTAAAATATATATATATTATATTTATATCAATATAAATATATTTATATATTAATACATTATTTTTAATGATTTTTTTAAATATACCCTTTAATAGTGCTAGTAAAAAAACACTGATAAAGAACCCCCTTTATCAGCGCTAATAAAAAACGCTAATAAAGGGGGGGCCTTTAACAGTTCAAAAAAGTGATGATAAAGGGGGTAGCTTTATTAGTGTTTTTTTAGCACTGTTAAAGGGTGGCGTTGTGAAAACCCATTTTTGTGGAAGTGGGGGTGTAGTTCAATGGTTCTACCCCTGTTGTACCTATGACAGTGTTTGGGAGGTCTCAGTTTTGAGCCTCTATGATTGCATCACATTGTACCCCCACCATATTCTCAACAAGGACTCTTACCACTAGCCCAACAATTATTACTTGTTATATTTTATCTTATTTATAAATATGTATATATATTTTACAATATATACTTATTTTAATATATATATATGTGTGTATTTATTTATTAATACACATATATATTTTTATATAAACATTACATCTACTGTAACACCACAATCTGGAAGCCAATCAACCAGTGCTCTAGGCTAGTCTGCCACAAGACCATTGGCGCGCCTCTCCATACATCATAGGATGCGATGTGATCACAATTTTTAGAAATTTTCAAATGTTTTTCATTGATAATACCCCGTTTTTATTTCAAATATTGGTTAATTTATTCATTTTTGAACCTTTTTAAAATTTTAAAATTTAATGGAAATTGGATTTAAACATGGTTTCATTGATATATTTATTTTTAAAGTTAAATTGAGAAGTGGTAAATTGGAAATAAATTAATTGTAAAATGTTGAAATAAAATTATTTATAATTCAATACAAAATTAAATATATTTAAATGGATTTATTTTTCAATTTTAATTCTTTCAATCGTATTCTGAATTAATTGAAAATCAATACCTCTGAATTGTTTTAAGATATAAAATGTGATTTTATATTTTTAAATGAAAATATGGATTTTTTTTTTGTGATGATTTTTAAATGATGAAAATTTAGTTTTTTTGCAAAAAATAGATTTTTAATTGATTGATTTAAAGGAATTGAAAATTATTTTTTAGTAGGCTGTAATTCTTGTTATAATTTCTTTATCATTTAATTGGTTCTTTTTGGAAATGTCGACACTTAATTGTGAATTTTTTATTATATATATATATTTATTTTTTTAAGTGCCGATTTAACCGTATGAATGATCCATGGCCAATTAAGTGACCCTGCCTACTAAGCAAATGTTCCTGAAATAACCACACTTTAAAATTGAATTGATTGTGCTATGGAAATAATTCCAAGTGATCAGGAATTACTATCTTACAATAGAATCATGGACTTGGGATTCTTGAGATCAAGATTCACATGGTTTACTAATATAATGTGTACTCATAGAATATGGAGTCGTTGGGATCGATGTCTATCTAACCCACAAGGTGTGGATTCCTTCAGTCACTCCTCAATTACCCATATTACTCATTCAATGTATGATCATGAGTTGTTTCTCATTCAAATAAAAGTAGAGATCATATCCAAGAATATTTATTTTCAAGCAACTCGTGTCAGCATCAGGGTTTCTTGCAAGAGGTGGAAAGGTCTTGTGCTCAACCGGTCAAAGGATCACCCTAGGTAGGGCTCCCCAACCACCTTAAATGACTGAAAAGAATATCAAAAGGTGGTTTGATAGTCAAATGTTTACAGAAAACTTAGAGTAAATAAATGAGGACATTTCAAAACATGAATAAGGGCTTCATTTGGTTTGGAACGATGAAACCTTTACGGTCCTAGTTAATAAATGAAATTTGTTGTCTTTTAAACTTTTGGAGAATTAAAGGGCTTGTAGGGATAGATATCATGCCCTATGGATAAGAGAAGGAGATAGAAATATGGATTTTTTAGGAGTGTTTAAAAGATATAATAACCACCACAAGGATCAATTTGAAGTTGGATGATGGTTTCTTTACCAGTGATGTAGAGGTGGTTGGTAATCTAAATATGGAGCATTTTAGGAACTTGTTGGTGGTTTGAGGACACTCACTGGAGGGGAGCACATGAGGGTGATGGGTGATGTTGGCTTTCTGAATAGAATTATGTTTCTCGGTCATAGTAGGTTGAATGAATCCATCTATGCCATTCCAAATTAACTTGAAATCAAATAGTCTATTCTTATTTCGAACCTAAAGAGTGCACCCAAGCCTGATGGGTTTCTAAGGTCCTTTTACATCATTTATTAGGATATTATCAAGGCTCAAACACTAGATGTGATCCATGCATTTTTCAATGGTGGTGTGTAGATCAAAGTTGTGAGCACCTCCCGAATGGTACTCATTTCCAAAGTGAAGGATCCATCAATGATAAATTAGTGCAGAACAATTTACCTATGAAAATTCAGCTAAAAGTTATATCTTATCTCTTCAATAAAATTCATAGGATATTACTTCCTAGCCTTATTTATGAGGAACATGAGGAGTTCGTTCAGGGAGGAATCATTCAAAGGGAAATCATAATCGCCAACAAAATGGCGGTAGATATTAACAATAAGACTCTAGGGAATAATATTATGGTGAAGGTGGATATGGAAAAATCCTATGACATGATGGAGTGAATTTATATTCTTAGGGTTATGAGACATTTTATTTTTGTGGATTGGCCCTGTGATCTTTTCATTAGATGCAACGCCTCCCCTTGAGTTTTTATCTTAATAATGGGTAAGGTATTTTGATTTTTCAAATTTGTATGGGGCCTTAGATAGGGTGATCTAAGGTCCATACCCTTTTTATTCTAGCTGAATAGGCCCTCTCTATGAACTTATAATTATTCTTGGAGGATAGGATGATTTTTCCATTCAAGCGTAGGGTATGGACTCCAACTCTCCCTTGTTTAAGGTTTGTGGACGACACTTTGATTTTATTAAACTGAAGGAAAAGTTCTATTGATAATTTTATCATCACCCTGGAGGCTTACAATTGTTTGATTGGGTAGAAGATAAAAAAAATAAAAGTCGTGAGTTCCTAATGAGAAATTTTCCACGCTAATGGAGTAGACGTATTCTGGAAAAACATGTTATGATTAAGATATCTTTGTTGATGGATTACCTAGATGTTCCCATATTGGATGGTAGGGTGAAGAACTTATTATTCAATGATATTATTAACATAATTACACTACTACATATAGCCCTTTTACTAGTTCTAGAAATAGCTTTTAACAACACTTTTTTAGCGCTGTTAATCTGAGCGAAGTTAAAGGGGGGTCCCTTTTATCAGCACTCAGAAAAGCACTGATAAAATCCCCTTTTATCAGTTCTTAAAAAAGCACTAATAAAATTGATCTTTTACCAGCGCTCAAAAAAAGTTATGATAAAAGGGGCCTTTATTAGCTCTTTTCTTAGTGCTGATAAAAATAAAAAAATGAAAAAAAAATTAATAATAAATCCAAAAAATGGAGAGCCCTTTTAACATCTTCTTTTTAGTGCTGTTAATCTGAGAGAAGTTAAAGGGGGTCCCTTTTATCATCCCTTAGAAAAGAAATGATAAAGGATCCTTTTATCAGTGCTCAAAAAAGTGATGATAAAAGGGTCTTTATCAATGATTTTCTTAGCACTGATAAAATTCAAAAAATGTAAAAATAAAAATAAAAAAAATCCAAAAATTGGAGAGTCCTTTTAACAGTGCCTACCACCCCCTTTTAACAGCTCTTGTAAGCCCCCCACTCATGCCCACCCCCGCCATCCAACCTTTAATAGTACCCTCCTCAACCCTTTAACAGTGTTGACCCCCCCATCACATGCATGTGCACCCCTACCTGTACCTGGATTCGAACTTGAGACCTCTTCCATTATTGCTGGACACTTTACCACTCCTTCATGTTACTTTGCTCTCTATTTAATGATATATATATATACTGTTATATATATATATATATATATATATATATTCGTATATTAATATATAGTTATATATATTTATATATATTTATATGTATAGTTATATTTTTTATCTGTATATTTATTCTTATATTAATATATATTTAGTTATATATTTATTCATATATTAATATATATTTGTAAGATTAGTTTAAAATACATTTATAAAATATGTTTTTTGTGTGTGTGTTTATAAATAACTAAATAAATAAATACATGCATATATACAACATACATACCCATGTATATATATTATATATATGTGTATCTGTAAGTATAATTATACATATTTATAAATATTTATATATATTTATATTATTATATATTAATATGTCTACTTATAAGTTAGAATATATAGATAATGTATATTAGTTTTCTAAAACATACACACACACAAATATATATATATATATATATATTGACACACACACACTATATATGTATATAAATATTCATATATTGTATTTTTTAAAAATAGATATTAGTTTTTATTTAGATAAGTCTTATGTGTTAATAACTATATTTTATATGTAAATATGTTTAATTAATTATTTATAAAATTAAATTTTTAGTTGTGAATATATAAAAAATATGAATATATTGTCATATATTTGATTATAAATAATAGTACATTGTGAAAAATGATAAAATTTCAAAACCATTATATCAATATGAATGTAAGACATATGAATAAATTTAGTCCCCACCAAAAAATGGGAAAAACCCGCATAAATGGTCCTGAAAATCCATCAAACGTTAACAAATCGGGGTACGCCAACTAAAAATTCAGTTTTGGAGGACTTTTGTGCCTTTTTTCCTTAAAAAAGCCTTTATTGGGGCTCCCCCATTTTATAATGGCAAAGTGCTCGTCACATGATTCGATTTTATATGTGGTAGAGCTCAAATGCACGCCCAAATCAAAAGTTATGACAGTTTGAAGATTGAGTTTTTTTTCAACTTAATTTATATATTTTAATTGTTGATTATATATTTAAATTATTATTAAATTACTATTATTTAGTAAAAATAACAAATTAGTATTAAATTAAAAAAAATATTTCATAAGATTTTTTTTATAAATATCTTATATATTAAGTTTAAATTTCTATTTATCCTTTTCTAAAACACAATTAAAAATATATATTATATTTATATCAATATCAATATATTAATATATTAATATTTTAATGTATTACTTTTAATGTTTTTT
Organism: Viscum album; assembly: GCA_963277665.1. Classification (NCBI taxonomy): domain Eukaryota; kingdom Viridiplantae; phylum Streptophyta; class Magnoliopsida; order Santalales; family Viscaceae; genus Viscum; species Viscum album. Next base: position 1,264,667,905 of record OY728130.1, read on the forward strand.
TTAAAATATACCCTTTATCAGTGCTAGTAGAAAAAGCACTGATAAGGGGGGGTCTTTATCAGGACTTTTAAAAAAGTATTGATAAAATCCCCCTTTAACATCGCTTTTTTAGCACTATTAAAGGGGAAGCGCTGCAAAAACCCAAATATGTGGTAGTGTTATATGGAACATTTTTAACTGGATGAACCTATGCCTTTCTTTTGTAGGTAGGATAACACAGATTAATTTTTTCCTAGCTTTAATACATATGCATGTTCAGGTGGTCATAAAACCACCTAAGGGGAATATTAATAAGATATAGAATATACTGGATGGTTTTGTTTGGGTCGCCAGTAAATAAATTTTATGTCCCTTGGATACTTAGGAGGGTTGGTGAGGCCCATCGAGGCAGGGGGAATCCATCTCTGTAGTGTCTGAGCTTCTATGAAGACCATGCATGCTAAGCTAACTTATGATATCATTGAAGGCAAGCTGTAATGGGAAATAGTGATAAAAGGAAAATACGGTGATTACTAGAGTGCCTAGGTACAGGGTTCTTGGAGGCTATTGAGGTTGGTGAGAGCATGGCCTAGCAAATGGATACCATGAGAGGGAAGGTATGGTGGGTTGTTGGAAGCAGTTATATTAGTTTCTAGAAGGATAACTGGGATGGAGTCAATCCACTAATCATTCCTGGTTGTTTGGTGTTATGGATCATGTTCACAGATGCAAGACTTTATCCTTGTTTTATTGATTCTATTCTAGATGATGATCATAAGACCCTTCATGAAAGAATCATCTTGGGGTTTGAACATGACATGTGTGTTTTCACGAATTCGATGATAGGGAGGTTCTGTAGCATGGTTTTTCATGAAGGGAATTATGTGAACAATAACCTGGATGTTTTGGTTTCAAAACTATGGTGCAAGGATCTCCCTAATAAATTTAATTTCATATTATTCAATTAGAGGAATCATGCAATCCCTATGGATGAAAACAAATAGAAGAAAGGAATAGATCTGATATCGCATTGCTCATGTAATTCTTCTCTTAGTGTGGAAACTGATTGGCACCAATTATTTAGAAGTGATTCCATGGTTTACCTATGGAGCTTAGTCGGGCAGTGCTTGGGTGTTAATTTTAAAAAACATGATCTTCTCTTTAGGCATGTTTTCCTTTTTCTGTTGTTTTTGAGGAAAAAGAGGAAATTTCTGTAAATTTCTTAAGTACACACCGTGTACATTATAAATACACACCGTGTACTCGGTTACCACAGGTATCCAGGTGCTGGCCATGTCACGGCCATGCACACAAACCTACACACAACCGTGTGTGGTGATATAGAGACGACATAATGTGGGGGTCGGTAAAGGCAAGTACATCCCGTGTATTTCTAAAGTACACATCGTGTACATTTTTTTCATTAAATGTATCGGGGTCGCATTGGATGGACAAAACCATCTACTTCTCGACCTAGTTCATCCGAGAGAATCCATACAGCATGGATCTTCGCTGAGCCCTCGATCAAGCACCTGTTCTCCGAATCGAACTCTATTGGTTGGGTTGGATTCACATCGGTGATTTCTCTCTTCTTCTTGAACACCTTATATTGATTCCTTCTCTCTCGTGAGATATCATTGGTTGAACATTTTAGATGTTTTTTGTAGATCTACGATGTTCTTTTGCGATTAAAGGCTTGAGGTTCACCTATAACGATACTAAAAAAAATTACTTAATGATTAACAATTAATTAACAATTAATTATCTATAAATTAAGTAATTGATATCTATTAATTAAGTAATCATTAACTATAGATTAATGAATGATTAAGGCATAATTAATATTGGATTAAATAATTCTAAACTAATGATTAGATAGTGATCATATAATGAATAAAATATGATTAACTATTGGTTAAATAATTATTAACTATTAATTACATAATAATTAAATATTAATTAACTAATAATTAGTTATAAAGTAACTACTTGATATCTATTAATTAAGTAATGATTAACTAGTGATTAATGAATGAATAAGGAATAATTAATATAGTATTAACTAATTATTGATTAATGATTAAATGTTGAATAAATAATGCATAACATATGATTAAATAATAATTACTTAATGATTATGTTTTAATTAACTAATAAATAGATATAAATTAAGTACTTTATATCTATTAATTAATTTTAAACTAACTACTCAAGAACTAATAATTAATGAATTCATAACTACTGAATCAGTAATGAATAACTAATAATTAACTTATTATTAAATAAATATTAGTTATTGATTAAATTTGTATTATAGTAGAAGTAATATAGGATCAACAATGGCTAACTAGATGACAAAGAGTCTTAACTGCACACATGATTTGTTATTCCCATGATTTAGAATATTTATACAATATTGCATGCCAAGTTTGATACTCTTGATAGAGATGTTTAATATGAATCAATGACTCTATATAAACTACTAAACATACCTTTAGTATGATTAGGAATTGTACTATGAAACATTAGTGTCATCTTTTAGGATAGAAGATGATATTCTAAAATTTTGGTATAATAAATATTATGTGGTTATGAATGCAATGAAATCTAGTTATAGATACTAAAAGTGTATGTGGCTCTGGCATAGATATACATAGGGGTAAAACCCAAAAACAATGCATTGACGAAGTCTTGATTGGAAAATGGTGCATAAAAATGGGTCTTGCTACACACCAGGTTTGACACTCTTAGGGGATATGCTTTAGATTATTCATATTTTCTTTATAAACCACTGAACATAACTTTAGGAACCATAAAAATTTCACTATGAAACATTAGTGTCATCTTTTAAGATATAATAAGACGTTCTAAAATTTTAGTATAATAAATATTATGTCATTATCTATGTAATTAAATCCCTTTCTAGATACTGCAAGTGGATGTGTCTCTAACACAGATGTATATAGGGATAAAACCCGAAAACACCGCATTGAGCTAGAATCGATCTGGAAATGGTGCACAATAACAAGCCTTGATGAACACCTGGTATGACACTACTAGTGTATATACATTATATGATTCATATTTTCTTTATAGAAAACTCAAAATACCTTTAAGAAGATCAAAAAATATACTATGAAACATTAGTGTCATCTTTTTGGGTATAAATATACAATTTGAAATTTTGGTATAATAAATATTGTATGGTAAAAACTACATGATTATTCATCATTTTAAATATTATTTAAACTATAAAAATCTTGATCAAAAAACATTTTTCACCTAGAGAATCATCTTTGCCTATGTCTCCTGCTATGGGGAGGTTATTCAAACCGAGCAAGGAGCTTCTTATAGTAAATGACCAATAAAAAATTTTAGGACACAGATTGTGTAACCCTAAGACGACTTTAGGAAATAATTCATGGTTGTTTAAATCTGGGACCTAATCAAGAGATCTAGGATATTTGATATAGATGTTTTAATTTCTCAGTTACACTATGGAATATAGCTTGTCCATTGGTTGTTGGTGATCACTCATTCTAATAAATAAAATTATTTTACTAATGTTTAGGTGTTTCCATGATGGATTTATATATTTATATTCCTAGTGTAACACAACAATGTCCAATTATATAAATATATACACCTAAAAGAGTGGTTGAGGAAGGTTTATCCTATGAAAATGAGGTTATTCCCTATGATCCCAGATAAGACAACCTAGCTGATCTGCTAGATATGGATCTTAAACTATTTTCCAATGAGAAATTTTCTTATGATGGAACAAATGGATACAGTGGTTCGGATGATGAGGAATATATAAAAGTTGGAAAGGAAGTCTCTAAAAATGCAGTAGTTATACAACCGCCATGACTCACAATAAATCATCCACCACTCGTCACATCTTGGTCAGAAGAAATTGAACATTTTCTTGAACTTGAATGGAATGTTATCACACCGAGAACTGAAGTTCAAGGTGTAGTAGATGATTGGTTTTGTGAGATAGATAAAATAGTATATGTTGGAAGGTATTTCCAAGTAAACATGTAATGAAAAACAAACTAAAAGGATTTCATATTGAGAGAAATTGTAGATATTTAGTTCAGGAATAAAACTAAACAAAAAACATCATACAGTGTGATAAATATAGGGCATATTGTAGATTCTTATTGAGGGCAATTACTGACATTTCATTTGGAGGTTGGATAATTTCTAAGATTTAGGCATCTCATAATTGCGTTCATCTAAACCTAACACATGATCATACATCATTGGATGCTGAATTTGTGCCACATTTTATCATTGAGATTATTAGGACCAACCATGATTTTCCTGTAGCCCTTGTTCAAGAGAGGACACAACAACCTTTTGGTTATATGATTTCATATAATAGGTCATGTATGGAGAAACATAAATCAAATTTCAAGGTTTATGGTGATTGGGATGACTCGTGTTAGGTATTTCCATAATTTTTATCCATACTAAGGCACAACGACTAATTTTTCTTCCATCTTGATGCAAAAAAACTTGTGTCTCAAGAAAACTGAATTGATCCATCTCATGTCAAATTTCATTTGTTGTTATGGTCATTCCTTCCCTATATTTCCACATTTCAATTTTGTAAATTGTTCCTATAGATTGATGGAATATATCTATAATGAATATAAATGGGTATATTGTTGATTTTGGAAACCCAAGATGGGAATTATTAACCTATTCCACTTGTATTTTCTATTATGGAGAAAGGAAAATAAACAATTGTGGAGTTAGTTTTTAGCATGTATCAGTAACTATTTCACCTGTATTCTGAAGTCTATTTGAAATATGATCGTTATCAGAAAATAAAAAAATGAAATCACAGTAGATCCTAATACATGTAGACCCTCGAATTCACATCATCGGTACTACATCATATAAATTTCATGAAAAGTGAAAAAATATTCCATGATGAACCTATGAATAATTAAATCACATGGCTTGTTATGAAATCTATTTCTTATTTTTTTTTTACTATTTCAATGTAATGATAAATTTAATTTTTTTAAAATATGATAACTTATATGTAACATATGAGCCAAATAAATAAAGTCTTGAAATTTGTTTTGACAAAATCCATTGGGCTAATCAAGGAATGTATGATAATATGATGTGGATTCCAAAAGAGAAATAGACATTGGAATATGATGGGGGAAAAGGTACGAACACATGACCATAAACATTGTGGATTCCATCAATTCCATCTTCAAGGGGATTCGCAAGTTACCTATAAATGGCCTAGATCATAAGACATTTTATCATTGTTTCAAGTACTTCTTTGATAGAGAAAAATAGACCAAAAAAAGATTTAGAAGAGGATAAGGTATGGAAAACACTTTCAACAGGAGATTGAAAAGCAAATTGAAGAAGATTCTTCTTATAAAGTGTGCCTTTTTAATTGAGAAGAATCCCAATTTTGAGTTCAAGAACCTCCTCCATCATATTTTGATGTTGAGGAGCCACGAATATGATGACATAGACAACATCATGCAGCACATGAGGCATTGCCTATGCGAGAGGCAGAGGGCGCACCTCTAGTAGTCCATCCTCATCCAATTGTGACTGCACACATGGAGGCATGAGATCCATAAATATTTTCAAGATATTCATATTTTTTCATGTATATATCTGATCTAATCTCGTATCAAGGGTTATTTTTTATGCCACTACCTTTTGTGATCGAGGCTTCATTAACCTTATGGTTCCCCCAGTAGATGACAACAGGACCTTCCACTTATGCAGTGAGGGAACAATAAAGTTCAAGTGATTAAATATAGATTCCACCTTCTCATGTTGATTCATGAGAAGAGAATCAGATAAATGAGGTTCCAACACCGTAGGATGAGCCCTTTACAACTCCTCAAACTTCACCCCAGTATAGAGGTCGGTGATCTTGATACGGGCAGCTCATTTGTACACCAGATTGTGGGACCAGACCTCATCATATACAGTGATTGTACTCATTTTTTTATATGTGTGATCTTGATTTAAAGTATTTGAAACAATGGTGTATTATATCCTATATATGATTGCATGTCTAGTTTCGCCCAAATTTACCCAAGTTTTAAGGGTCAAGCGGTCTCTTGCATTGTAGCTTGGGTTGTCGAATCCTCAGAGACCTAAGAAGAACCTTTATACACTCAATAAAAGGAGATGGATTTTTGGCTATGAAGTGGCCAACATGGGTTGATTATAGATGGTTTTAAAAGAGCACTAAAAGATCTATGTAAATTCAAATTATGAGAAAATGAGTTGATCCTAGGTTATTGCTCTAGGTGGATTGATTAAATTCCTTTTTTTACAATTTTAATTTCATTAACTCGAGAAGGATTCTTGAAATGAATTCACACTAACATCATCACTTACATATTAAACACCTTCAAAACACATTCTAATCACCAATACACTTGTAGGATCATTTTAATGAGCACTCCATGGTGAAAGATATATTTATCACAAGAATGTGGGGTGAATAAATTCAATAAGGAAGAGGAAGAATAAAAATCATTGAATGAAAGAAACTCAATTAAAAGAAATTAATAACATTTAGAGAGTGAGAAATAACATTCAATACAGCCCCTTTCTACTCCTTTGGATCAACCCATAAAAGATCTATCCCTCCATTTATGACAAGTTCTCAACAAAAGCGGAAAGTAGACTTACAAGGGTGGAATTAATGAAGTAAAAACAACAAAAATAACGATCACTCCACCGTTTTGTGAAAAAAATCACAAGATTTGGTGTGAATAAATTCACACCTTGAGGAAATGGTATCAAGGTGATAAGAGGAAGAATAGAACAATAGAATAAGAATAAATTTTATTAAAAACTAAGGTGATTCGAACAACTTACATGGGAAGGAAAAATGCTACAAAGACAATTTGGCATAATAACATTACAATCAAAACAAAGCTCCAAGATCCCAAAGTCCTCCACCAATACTGTCTTAAATAGGAAAAAATGAAGTGTTGGAAGAGCCCCAAACATCCCATGTGCCTCTAATTAATTGTGTTGGGGAAAGGTGGGTGGAACATTAATGTTGAGAGACTTTTCCACTTCTTACCCCGAAGTTGAAGCCAACTTGCATCCACCGGAACTACGCACCTAAAGGACCTTCTATAAGGCAGAATTTGAGTGGGCCCTAGAATACTTAAATGACTCCCCTGAGGTCTCCTAACAGCCTGTAAAATTTCAGCCCAAAATAATAAACCGTTCACGAGATATGATATAAATAGTGGGATTTTTGTCTGGGCCACAGAATCTAGCCCAGAATAGAATCTTCAACTTGGCCCGCCTTAATAACCACCATTTAGGGCGAATTAGCACTGGATCCAGAATAATTATTTGTTCCTATATATGTCTTCTAGTCTACCTTGAATTTTGGGCTTCATTGGGCCTGTATTGTGGGCCTCACATTCTCATCAGTGGGATGATATCCAATCTGCCTTCTCCAGAATTGTTTCCTTTCATCGCCAAATATCCCCATCATCCTTTATGAATCAACCATTGATCCCTGAATGAAAAATGTTCATATTTATTTTTATATACATTTACCAAAATATCAAATTAAAATATGAATAAATACATTCTTTAAAATCAGATGAATCATTGGGCCTAAATTGGTGCATATTAGGCATGATGTGCACAAATGATGAGGATGGATGTTCAAAATTAAAATCCACTAACTCAAGCCCATAAGATAAAAAATGAACATTTAATACACTTAAAATGTAATCAAAATATGTGTTTTTATTGGCTAATCACACCCCAAACTTGAGTTTTGATAGTCCCGAGCAAAATATATCTCACAAAAATGAAATTCAAATGACATTTTCCGAAAATATTTTAATACACATTTCTCACCCAAAGATCACATACCAAAAAATTATGAAACCCATCAAAATCATTTTAAACAAGCTAATTCCATAAGAATATCTCAAGCCCAATCCCTTTCCTTTGTTCAAATTCATTTCCATATTTCATCCAAATTCAATTAAGCATGATGAAGTGTTGTGCGTCACAATGGACATGGGGGTTAATTTTCATTTGAGGGAGAAAAAATTAAAGCGCTAGGAGAAATAAAATTTTAATAATAAGATGAGTACTCATTTTTTTTTATTTGTTTTTTTTTTTTGGATTTTTTGGATTTTTTTTCAATTTTTCTATGGTAATTGAAATTGAACTCAATTGAGTCAACCCATGTAGCAAGACTTTGTCGATGACTCCCAGGCTCAAAGACCTTAGGGAACCAAGTGAAGCTCACATACTCGGGCATCATCTTGAGTTAACTCAATCAAAAAAAATCAAATTACCACAAATATAGATAAAATACCCAACTCTGGGCCATACAACTATGGAGTCACGATCCCCAAGTGTCGAAAGATACACATTAGTTCTATTCATTACTCTACGCGCAATTGAATTTTTTTGAATACTCATTTTAAAATTAAAATGATCGCCAATCCTGTGATATTTATTATGGGTCCCCAAGAACTCAAACCAAAACCCCAAAATCTAGAGGACGTGCATTGTGTTTTTTTATTAAATGGATGGAAATATAATACTGAAAAATCACACCGGACAACCGAAAATTCCAATATCTATGCACATGAACATAAACTTGCATTAAAATCATAATCAATGCATGAAAAAAAAATTTGATATCCAATTTCAGAGTTTGGAATGTGTGTTATCATGTTCAAGGTTAATGACATTTTTCCTTCCACACATTTTCATCTCCCCCCCCCAACTTAGAATAACACTGTCCCCAGTGTTTAAAGAATTGAAACATAGAATGGGAAGGATAAAAGTTCAAAGAAGACATTGAAAATGAAAATTATAGAATGAAGTCACCTAGTGGTTGATGTTGAAAATGCATTCCCCTATCTATCTTCAGTTCTAGTTTGTCTCCCAGTGGCTTGGATGGTTGTGACCAGCTTTTCCCAATGACCTATGACATGCCTTAATTTTTTTTGTAATATATATATTTTTTTGTATTTTTTAACCTAAAAAAATGTACATATAACATAAACTGATGATACATTGTCTTCTCTTAAATTTCTGGTTAAGGTATGACTCAGGGATCACACTCCGTGACATGGATGAATACGATGCACCGCTTTCATACCCATCCTTACTCATAAAAGAAGAACATGTCAACAATCTATTCATTTTTTAAATACCTACAAAAACATAAAATAAAAATAAACTGATGATACATTGTCTTCTTTATATTTTTTGGGTAAGGTATTACTCAGGGATCACACCGCATGACATGGATGAATACGGTGCTCCCCTTTCATACTCATCCTTACTCATAAAAGAAGAACATGACAACAATCTATTTTTTTTAAATAAAAAAATGAAGAAGAAGGAAAATAAGATGATTCACAAAGATTAGAAACATGAAGACCATGGGTTGCCTCCCATGCAGTGCTTTTGTTTAACGTCGTTAGCCTGACATGGATCCTAAATCTATCAATTTTTTCCTAGTTCATAGGTTGGCTCTGTTAACTCTACCTCTATTTTTTGTTTATTGAATGATTCTATTAATGGTTTTAACCTATGACCATTGACCTTAAAAATGTTACCACTTGTGGGATCCTGATTCTCTACTACCCCATGGGGGTACACATGATGCACTATGAATGGACCTGACCATGTAGACCTTAACTTTCCCGGGTATAAATGAAGTTTTCAACTATATAAGAGCACAGTTTTTCTCAGTTCAAATTGTTTGAATTTGATATTCCTAGATTGGTAGGCTTGAACTCTAGATTTATTTATCCTTGAATTTTTATAAGCCTCCATCCTAAGTTCCTCAAGTTCAATAATATCTTATTTTCTCTTTTCTTTGGCTAAATATATGTATAAATTCATTTTTTATTGCCCAAAATGCCTTATGCTCAATGTTAACAGGTAAATGGCATGCTTTTCCATAAACCAACATAAATGGTGACATTCCTAGGATGGTTTTGAATGTTGTATGATATACCCAAAGAGCATCCAAGAGTTTCTCAGACCAATCTTTCCTAGAGGGGATGACAGTTATTTCAAGAATTTGCTTAATCTTCCTATTTGCTAACTCAGCTTGACCATTGGGTTGAGGATGGTACACAGTGCAAACTTTATGAGAAATTCCATACATAGACATGAGTGAAGAGAATTGGCGATTACAGAAATGGGTTCCACGATTACTGATTATAGCCCTCGGAATTCCAAATCTAGAAAATGTATGCTCTTTTAGGAATCAGATCACAACTTGATGATCATTAGTCTTGTGGGGAATGGCCTCAACCCATTTTGAGACGCAATCAACCACTAAAAGGATGTAGAGGTATCCCTTAGAGCTTGGAAAGGGTCCCATGAAATCAATTCCCCAACAATCAAAGATTTCAACGACCAGAATGAGAGGGGTATTTGATTCCATTTGGAAATAGATCCTAATTGCTGACACTGAGGACAACTTTTACATAATTTGAATTAATCCTTAGTGAGGTCCGGCCAGTAGAAACCACTTTGGAGGACCTTTGAAGTAGTTTTCTTTGTAAAAAAGTGGCCTCCACATGCCTCTCCGTGATAAAATTTTAGAATGGAATCTTGCTCAGACTCGGGAACACATCTCCTAATGATTTGATCAGGACAGAACTTGAAGTGGTAAGGATCATCTAACACATAGTGTTTGACATCAGAAAGGAATTTCCTCTTAGCTTGGGTCCCCAGAAATTTTGGAATGTCACCCATCATCAAATGGTTTGTTATGTCAGCATACCAAGGGCAATCACTCATTGAATAGAGGTGCTCATTGGGAAATGAATCAGACACAGAGAGGTGGTGTGAGTTGTCTTTGAATTCCATCCAAGAGAGGTGATCAGCTACAACATTTTCAACAACCTTCTTATACTTAATGGTTAAATCGAACTCTTGAAGAAGAAGGACCCACCTAATCAATCTTGCCTTAGCATCTTGTTTTTGGAAAATGTATTTTATGGCTGAATGGTCAGTGAAGACAATGATGGGTGATCCTAAGAGATAAGACTTGATTTCTCTAAGGAAAATACAACAGCAAGAAACTCTTTCTTAGGGTTTGTGTAGTTTATTTGTGCATCATATAATGATTTTCTTGCATAAGCAATGACACATGGAGTTTTCTCACATCGTTGTCCTAAGACTGCTCCTATAGCTAAGTCACTTGCATCACACCTGAGCTCGAAAGGAAGTTTCCAATTTGGAGACTGCATGACAGGTGGAGATATAAGAGTTGACTTCAGTGTAGAGAATGATTTCTCATAGCTTTCTGTCCATAAAAATGGAGCATCGTTTACCAATAGAGCACAAAGTGGTTGAGAAATAGAGCTGAAATTCCTAATGAACTTTCTATAAAAACCTGCATGTCCTAAGAAAGACCTCACTTACTTAACAGTTTTAGGAGAGGTATGGTGAAGAATGATGTCAACCTTAGCTTTATCAACTTCAATCCCTCTACCAGATACCAGATGACCCAGAACATGTCCTTCCATTACCATGAAATGCCATTTTTCCCAATTTAGTATGAGATTCTATCCTCACACCTTGAAAAAACCTTTTCAAAATTTATAATGAATCCCTCAAAAGTATCCCCAAATATGGAGAAATCGTCTATGAAGACCGCTAAACAATGCCCCACCATGTCCGAGATGATTCCCATCAAGCACCGCTGGAAGGTACCAGGGGCATTACATAACCCAAAGGGCATGCGCTTGAAGGAAAAAATGTTGAATGGACAAGTGAAGGTTGTTTTTCCTTGATCTTATAAGGAGAATTCGGTTTGATTATACCCTGATAATCCATCTAGGAAGAAGTAGAATTGATGACCCGCCACTCACTCGAGGACATGATATATAAAGGGTAAGGGCAAATGGTCTTTCTTGGTATGAGAGTTGAGCTTCCTATAGTCAATACAGACTCTCCATCCACTAATAACCCTTATTGGAAGCATCTCTCCATCCTTATTGGTTATTACTGTGATTCCAGCCTTCTTTGGAACCACATGAATTGGGCTAAACCACTCACTCTCAGCTATAGGATAGATGAACCATCTTTTAACAATTTCAAAAGTTATTTTCTCACTACTTCCATGAGATTAGGCTTGAGTCGCCATTGAGGTTGACGACATGGCTTTGAATCGAATTCTGGAAGAATTCTATGAGTCCCGATAAGTGGTCTAATCCCAGGAATATCAAATAGGGTCCATCCAATGGCTTTCTTGTGTCTCCTAAGGAAATCTAGAAGCATCCTCTCATGATTGGATTCAAGAGAGGAAGAAATGACAACAGGAAAGGATTGATTGTCCCCTAAGAATGCATACATGAGTGATGAAGGTAAAACCTTAAATTCAAGATCATAGTTGTTATCACTTTCCATGAAAGGATGAGAATTTGTATTGAACTCAGTTTCTTTGTTCATATTTCTTAACAAAATTGGTTCCTTGTGAAAAGAATTTTCATCCACTAAATTAGCTAGAGTAGTTTTGTGAATGGGTATGGACTCGATGTTATTTATTTCACCCATGGTATCATTGATTGGTGATTCCAGAAAATCATTAATAGAGCTATCTGAAAGATATTCAAGCTAAGGAGACAAATTTCCCTCATGTGAACAAAGAAAATCCATCTCTTCATGACTTAAACATCCTTCAGTAATTCCTTGATGTTCCTTGAGTTCACTATCAACACTACCTATCCAATTAACCTCATGGATCTCTTCATCATACCCAATTTGAGAGTTTTTATTGTAGATGTTCAAGTATAGACTCATGTTTCCAAAGGTGATGGTCATGTTCCCATTTTGGACTTGGATAACAGAGTTGATTGTTGCAAGTAAGGGACGACCAAGGATGATTGGAGTTTTCTACCTAGGAACTAAGCTTGGGTGATTTTCTAGAACAATGAAGTCAGCTGGGTAAATGAAATTTTCAACCTTTACCAAAATATCCTTTAAGATCCCCTTCAGAATTCAAATACTACGATCAGCAAGTTGAAGAGTGACAGATGTGGGTTGGAGTTCTTTGAGGCCTAACTGATAATAAATAGCATAAGGAATGAGGTTCACACTGGCTCCTAGATCACACAAGGCTTTGACAACTTTTTTCTCTCCTAGTTCAACATTTATGTAAGGGAATCATGGGTCTTTCATATTTGGAGGAAGGGTTCCTTCGATTATTGTGCTAACATTTTCTGCCAGAATGACTTGGTTCTTATGTGAGAATTTCCATTTAAATGTGGAGAGATCCTTACCGTATTTTGAGTATGTAGGAATGGTTTGAATGGAATCGTGGAGTGGAATGTTCAACTTGACTAGTGAGAATATTTCTCTCAATGTTTCACTCAATTTAGGCTTGGTTTTCCCACTCATGCGTTGAGGAAATGGGGCAGGTTGTGGGGTTGTTTTTTCAAGAGTTTTTTATTTCACATTTTATTAGTATATTTATTTTTTTCATGTGTTTCATTTGAATTTTCATTAGAGTTTGAATCTTCAAGTGGGTTTTGAACTATTTGTTCAGTTTTCTCAATTGATTTCCCACTTCTCAAAACTATCATAGCCTTTAGTTGTTCATGAGTTTTTTGAGTGCAACTTGTCTCTCCCCTTGATGTTTGTTGTGGAATGGCCTGTCTAGGAATGGGTGACTTTCCAGTTTTTATGGTTTGATGTTCTTGTTTCAGGGAAGAGACTTCTGAGTTCATCCTTTCCATTTGTTTGCACAGTTGTTCAAGGATTGAGAGAGGGACAGATTGGGAAGGGGCTTGTGTTGGTTGGGTTATCCCAGGGGGATACTTTGGTTGTTGGATGGTTTGTTGGTATTGGACTAGAGGATGTTGGTATTGGACTGGTTGTGGTTGGAATTGGTTATGGTTTTGAAAATTTTGTGTAGGGTAGGGGTTTGGTCCTTGTGGTTGGCTAGGTTGTTGGTTATCTTTACATCGGAAGCCTTGGTGGTCATTATAACTTGGGTTGAATGTGTTTGGGTATTTAGGCTTTTGAGAGTTTATGGCATTGACTTCAGCAGGTGGTCCTCCTAAAATAACATCCTTAATGGATGGAATGGTTGGGCAGTTGTCTGTTTTGTGGTCATGTTTGTCGCAAATTGTGAAAACAGGGTCTACAGTTTGGATTTCATGGATTTTCCTATGGTCTATCTCTTCAACCTTCGTAGAGAGTGCTGCAAGTTTCTCCCTAAGGCTTTCCTCTTCTCTATGTGTATGCATTCCAACAGTTATTTGGGGATTTTCAGAATAAGGTGATGTTCCCCATGTTTGGTTTTGTTCAGCAAGGATTTCTAGATACTCGTAAGCATCATTTGGGGATTTGTTTTTAAAGGTCCCATTACACATCATGTCAAGGAATTGTTGGTTCCCTGGGCCCAAACCTTCATAGAAAATTCTTATTGTTCAGGAATAGAAAAACCATGGTGTGGAACCATGTTTAGGGTGTCTTTGAACCTCTCCCATGTTTCATAAAATGACTCTCCCTCTTTTTCAAAAAAAATTTGGATTCTATTTTTTAGTGCAATGGTTTTGTGATGGGGGAAGTATTTTTTGTAAAATTCCCTTTTTCAGTTGGTTCCAAATGTGGATTGATGAAGGTCTCATATTATTTAACCAGTTCTTTGCTCGATCCTTATGTGAGAAAGGAAAGAGCCTCATCGTAGCTGACTCAAGTTGATGTGGTGAGAACATGGTTTCAACAATGACATTGAACTCCTTGACATGAAGGTAAGGCATTTCTGACTCCATCCCATGGAAGGTTGGTAGGTGGTTTTGGACATGATTTTTAAAGACATAGTGGGAATCTCTTAGGGAAGAATGCCTAATCGAAGAGGGTGCATTGGTCCAGTTAGGTGTAAGGTATTCATTCATGGTTTGATCGACAACATTCCCCAAATTTGGGGCTGCCTCATTTGGATTTCCATTTTGGTTCCCGCCTGGGTTTATGAGTTGGTTTCTTTGAAGACCCTCCATTGAAATTGACTCAATCTTTAACTCTGGGGTATTAGAAAGATTAGGATCCAATGGTGTACTTGACTCCAATATCATATGACTTTCCACCCTAACTAGTCTATTTGAGTTATCGCGGGTGGAGGCGGACATGCGCCAAAAGAAAAAAAAAGCGAGAAAGGGAAAAGATAAGAGACCTTGGTTGCGAATAGAAGAATGGGGGTGAGGAAATAAGGTTTTTGTCTAAGGAACTTACTTGGTCCCCGACAACGGTGCCAAAATTTGGTTTCGCCCAAATTTACCCAAGTTTTAAGGGTCAAGCGGTCGCTTGCAGTGTAGCTTGGGTTGTCGAATCCTCAGAGACCTAAGAAGAACCTTTAGACGCTCAATAAAAGGAGACGGATTTTTGGCTATGAAGTGGCCAACTTGGGTTGATTTTATATGGTTTTAAATGAGCACTAAAAGGACTATGTAAATTTAAATTATGAGAAAATGAGTTGATCCAAGGTTATTGCTCGGGGTGAATTGAATGAATTCATTTTTTACGATTTTAATTTCAATAACTCGAGAAGGATTCATGAAATGAATTCAAACTGACCTCATCACTTACTGATTAAACACCTCCACAACACATTCTAATCACCAATAAACTTGTGGGATCATTTTCATGAGCACTCCAAGGTAAAAGATATAATTATCACATGAAAGTGGGGTGAATAAATTCAATAAGGAAGAGGAAGAATAAAAATCATTGAATGAAAGAAACTCAATTAAAAGAAATTAATAACATTTAGAGAGTGAAAAATAACATTCAATCTAGACCCTTCCTACTCCCTTGGATCAACCCATAAAAGAGCTAGCCCTCCATTGATGACAAGTTCTCAAAGGAAGCAGAAAGTAGACATACAAGGGTGGAATTGAAGAAGTAAAAACAATAAAAATAACGATCACTCCACCGTTGTGTGAAAAAAATCACAAGGTTTGGTGTGAATAAATTCAAACCTTGAGGCAACGGTATCAATTTGATTATAGGAAGAACAGAACAATAGAAGAAGAATAACTTTTATTAAAAACTAAGGTGATTCGAACAACTTACATGAGAAGGAAAAAAGCTACAAAGACAATTTGGCATAATAACATTACAATCAAAACAAAGCTCCAAGATCCCTAAATCTTCCACCACTACTGTCTTAAATAAGAAAAAATGAAGTCTTGGCCGAGCCCCTAACATCTCATGTGCCTTTAATTAATTGTGTTGGGGAAAGGTGGGTGGAACATTAATGTTGAGAGACTTTTCCACTTCTTGCACCGAAGTTGCAGCCAGCTTGCATCCACCGGAAAGACGCGCCTAAAGGACCTTCTAGAAGGCCGAATTTGAGTGGGCCCAAGAAGACTTCAATGATTCCCCAGATGTCCCCTAACAGACTGTAACATTATAGCTCAAAATAATAAAGCGTTCGTGGTATATGATATAAATTGTGGGCTGTTTTTCTGGGCCGCAGAATCTAGCCCAGAATTGAATCTGCAACTTTGGCCGCCTTAATCACCACCATTTAGGACGAATTAGCACTAGATCCAGAAGAATTATTTGTTACTCTATATGTCTCCTAGTCTCCCATGAATTTTGGGCTTTATGGGGCCCATATTTTGGTCCTCACATTTCCATCAGTGGGATGATATGCAATCTGCCTTCTCGAGAATTGTTTCCTTTCATCGCCAAATATCCACATCATCCTTTGTGATTCCTCAATTGATCCCTGAATGAAAAACGTTCATATTTTTGTTTATATACATTTCCCAAAATATCAAATTAAAATATGGATAATTACATTCTTTAAAATCAGATGAAACATTGGTCCTAAATTGGTGCATATTATGCATGAAGTGCACAAATGATGAGGATGAATGTTCAAAATTAAAATCCACTAACTCAGGTCCATAAGATCAAAAATGAAAATTTAATACCCTTAAAATGTAATCAAAATATGTGTTTTTATTGGCTAATCAATGTCTATTAAAATGATGATTTTTTTTCTATCAACCATTTTTACATGTTTATCCATTGTTTAAATTTTCATTTATATTTTACTTATAGTAAATATTTTATAAGATTTCAATGTCCAGTACGTGAAACATATGAAATCTTATTAAATTTCAAGTAGGTATCTTTAAAATCATATAAATTATAAATTATAAAAACAATCTAAATAAAACATAAAACATAACCTAAATATCAAAAAAAATTGAAATTAAAAAGAATTTCAAAAAAATAATAAACAAAAGCTAATTTAGATGATGAAAATATTATTGATTAAAAACATAATATTTACACAGTAAAAAAGAAATCCACATAAAATATAGTATAA
Source organism: Viscum album (assembly GCA_963277665.1). Lineage (NCBI taxonomy): Eukaryota > Viridiplantae > Streptophyta > Magnoliopsida > Santalales > Viscaceae > Viscum > Viscum album. The sequence goes on from OY728130.1 coordinate 1,264,685,255, forward strand.
TTAAAATCGAAATGAAATTTAGAACTTTGACGAAATATATAATAAATAATTGAAAACAAAAGGAATATAAAAAATTTATAAATACATATGTAATGGTTTAAAACAACAATATATTGTGCCACTAAAATTATTTTTCATTAATTTTTTTTATGAAATACTAATTATTTTCAATTATTTTTTATATGTTCAATAAGTGTGCTGAATTTAATTTAGGTTATATTTCTACTTTTTTTATTTATAGATTTTCAAAACAACCAACTTCAAACATTATTATGTTTCAAGTTGGTGACTTTGAAAGCGTATAAATTATAAAATTTAAATACAGTCTAATGGATATTTGACAAACTTACTCAACATATAAAACATAATTGAAAATATAAAAAAATTAAATATAATAACAAAAAGCTAATTTATATGGCACAAAATTTATTGCCTAAAAACATAATATTTTTACATTCAAATATTAATGGGAAAACTCTAAATAAAATAAAATAAACACAATATATATATATATATATATATAAATATACAATCATATATATTTTTAATTTTTTAATTATTTTTTAATGAATTTGGAAAATGTGGCATCGACCTCGTCGCCTTAGGACTAAAACCCAATGGTGGAAAGGCTGATTCCACATTTCAGCGTTAATATTTTTAAAAAAAATTACCTATTATTGTTTTACTAGTTATTTTTTGAAATAATGTATATAAAAACCCTCAAACATGAATGACTCTCATTGAGTTGATTCGACTACTTCCCTTGATGGATTGAATTCATTTTGATTTTATACTTCATTCTCGGGGGATGTTGGCATATTTTCTTGGTCTTTTGGTTTATTTTGGATCTGGAAGTGTTATCATGTACTCTGGAGAGGGGCGGTTCCTTATAGTTGTAGTCTGGTTGAATTCCCTAAGACCTTCGGGTCATGTAATGTCTCTTAAACCTACGGGCCATGTAATCTCTTAAATCTACGGGTCTTGTAAGGGTTCTCATCATCCCTTGAAAGATGCGTTATCAAAAATCAATAAAAAAATGTCTTCGGGCAGTTCAGGTTAGATCATATACTCTGGATCTTGGTGTTAGATCAGTGATGCAGAGGATGATGGGTTGCATCTTGCAAACCTTGGCGGGAGGACCTTCTTTATAACATGTTTTTTTATGTATTTTTTATAACCATTTTCATAAGAATCCAAGAGTAACATCCGTTACATGATTCGAATCCGTGGATCCGTATTCCGTCAATCACATCGCAATCAAGCAACAATGGAAGTCGGGGTGAAAGAGCCTTCTCCAAACAGGAGCGGAAGCCCTGTAAACCCTAATATTTGGCCCCCACTTTATACCGCGAGGCCAGAAAGCAACCCCTCGAGCCCGCCTTCTTTGATATGCCAGCTTTTGGGGAATGCGGTTTATGGCCACCATCCATCAGCCCACCTGCCTTCGATCTCTCATTGCCACAGCGGCCGCCATGGACTGGCTTTGCCAAATCCTCAATGCTCCTCACGGTGGCTAGAGATGCGAAGGATTGGGATTTCCCATCAAAATATTTCGAAAGTCCTCTTCTTCTGCATGCATGAATCAAAACCAATAAAACATAAGGAAGAAGGATATATAAAAAGAATATAATATGCTTAAAAGGAAGGGATGGCGGGGGATGGCGAAAGGTTGGGATTGCTTGCTTAAGTGTTGGGAGGAGGGTGATGAAGTCGGACAGATCATACATAGAAGTTTTGGAGGCCGATGAAGAAGATGACGTCTCTTCCTCTTCCTCTTCCTCTTCCCTCTCCTTCCATGTGGATGAAGGGGGTGATGGGATGCTAGAGTAGGATGGATCACAGATATCAGAAGCTTCACCTCCCTCCATGGCCGCAGAGGTTTCAGATCATAAAATGAATCTAAGAGAGATACCATTCCCTCTATATATATACTCGAGTCCTATGATTTGAACGCCTCTTTTTCTCATCATTTGTAGGTGGAAAGTGGATATGGCGTAGATTTGGAGACAGCCCATATCCGAGTCATTATCACTTCCATGAGGCTAGCCATAGAAGCCCTATGACACAAGGCTCGTTTTATTGTACCTGTTTTTTGGGCAGTCTTTTGGATGGCGTTCCATCATTCATTTCAACACCATCATCCCATCACCCACTAATCCGACAATATTTTACCCTTTCTATATTTAAAAATACTATTCAATACCAACTTGTTTAGAGGAAATTTGTTAATGATTATTTCATATCTACCCTATAGATTATATATGATGCTTGAGGAAAACATTTGTAGCTAAGATACAATCATCACTCATATCACCAATCAAAAACACTTGTTGGAGGATCACCCTTACCAAAAAAATGAAACAAGTGATAAATTAAAATCATAAATAATATGCCACACACACACATATACATGGCCATGTGAGGATTTGTATAAAAATGGAGTTTAAATTATGTTACTAGATAGATAGAGACACTACTACATAGAAAACTTTTATCTGCTTGAGAATTTGCTTTTATTAGCACTAAAAAACTGATATTTTAAACGCCTTGGAAACCGATCGCTTTTATAATGATTTTTTTAACACTGATAAAATGCGCTTTTATCAATGCTTCTTTTATCATTGATAATAGCCTCTATTATGATACATGGGCACTACTGTAAATATGACCTATAAAACGCCAGAAAAGGCATTTACAACCCTTAAAAAACAGTGTTAATCTTAGTGAAAATAAAGGGGGTCCCTTTTATCATCGCTAAAAAAAGCTAATAAATGAGTCTTTTATCAGCGCTAAAAAAAGCGCTCATAAAACTCAAAAAAAAATCTTTATATCATAGCCCCCACTTCTAACAGCTCTAGCCCCCCAACCCTACACCCACCTACGTGCCTCTTCCTCCCTCGAGATTCAAACTCAGAACCTCCCCTCTACGCACCAACCTAGACCCTCAACCACTCCCCCATGTTGCTTTGTCTTCCATTTAATGATATAATTATAATTATATATATATATTATTCGTATATTAATATATATTGTTGGACTCCTCATGTATTAATCATGTTTTAATGATCACAAATCTCTTTAATGATCAGAAATCTCATTAATGTTTACAAATCTCATTAATGATTACAAATCTCATTAATGTTTAGAAATCTCATTACTGTTTACAAATCTCATTAATGTTTACAAATCCCATTAATGTTTGCAAATTTTATTAATGATCACTAATCTCACAAATCTTATCAATCATGTGTATTTATGTTTCAAGTTATCTCATACATGATAATGACTAAGCTCAATTCATTTTAAGCATAATACTGTTTAAGTCTGAACACAGTTATTTGCCTATGTACAAGACACTGTGAAGCTTGACACAGTAAGACACTGTGAGCAAGACATAGACACCGTGAACAAGAACACTGTGATGAAGCAGACACTGAGAAGCCTAAGTCTCAGACACCGTGACCACGAGACACCATGACACAGTAAGCCTGACACTGTGAAGCAAGACACTAAGAACAGACACCGTAAGCTAGACACTTTGTTTGCCTAAGTGCCAGACACCGTTAGCCAAACACAGTCATCAAGGCACTGTGAATCCAGAAACTATGGGCAAGGCACCGGAAGCGAGACACTGTGACAAGGAGACACCGTGACAAGGAGACACCGTGAAGGAGACACAGTGAAGGAGACACAGTGACAAGGAGATACCGTGAAGAAGACACCGTTTGCATAACATATTGTGACACCGTTTCTTAAACTATTTTGTCGTTTTTCTATTTAACTTTTTAACGGTCATATTTGACGTCTTTAATAAACTGACGTATTTAATGTTTATTTGTAGACATAGTACGAGGTACGAGGCACGAAATACATGGAACATGTAGGCTAAACCTCATACATTCAAAGATAAAGAGAAGGGTGGCCAAGACTAAGAGATACACAATACAACACGTGACAAAAAAAACACGTGAGTTCACTGTACTGAACAGAACACCAATCTTGAGCACGACCACGAAGAAGAGATTGTAAGATATTCAAAGAAGAAATTTTCTCATGCATGCAATCCGACTCTACTGAAGAACACACGAAGTACACTGGAATTCAGAGAACATCTTTACTCATGAAGAACAAAAGCTGAATCGTGACACTCTGTTTTCAACACAAAAACCAGATAAGGACTCAGAAGCATTTCTGTGTTATCCAACGAGTCCAGAGCTGCACTGCTAATCACTAGAGAATTCTAAACTCACATCTACTCTCTCTTAGTTATTCTTTTATTTACTTTCGAGCATTGTGTGTACTCTGTATATTTTTCACACATACTGACTCCTGCACTGAACTGGAGGATTTCAAAATCCTTACACCAAACTCTTTACTCTTGTTTACCCACGACAACTGTGGAAGAGGTCCCTATGTGGCCTGACTATTATTTTGTTTACCCATGAAAACTATGGAAGAGGTCCCTGCGTGGCCTGGACTGTCTACGTACTGTTGTTACCCCGATCCGGGGTGTGGATCAGAGTTTATTTATATAAACTGCTTGGTGGAAGGTGATCACCAAGTGGAGTAGATTAGGTCTCGGCTTGAGACTGAACCTCTTTTTTTATATCTGATGTGCATCTTAGATTAAGTCTAAAGTACAATATATATTTTATATTCTGCTTCAATTTACTTTGAAATACAAATCTATTTTTAAGTCACTTTGATAGTTAAACTTGTAAGTGTTTGTATGTACTGTAAAGCATTAGGTTAGGTTTAAAAGTTAATTAATCTTCAGATTGAATTAACTGAGAACTAAACAATCTCTTTAGAATCTAACTGACACTTTACTGTAATATAAATTCACTACAGTTTAACTTAGTATTATATTTGGGGGATTTCAAAAGAAATGTTTTTAACAGAAATTTTAATTGGAACTCAATTCACCCCCCTCTTGAGTAAACCACTTCGACCAACATATATATATATATTTATAAATATATATTTATTTATATTTTTTACCCGTATATTTATTCATATATTAATATATAATTATAAGATTAGTTTTAAATACATTTATAAAATATATTTATGTGTCTGTGTTTATAAATAATTACATATATACATATATACAAAATACATACACTTGTATATATTATATATATGTGTGTAAATGTAAGTATAATTATACATATTTATATATATTTACATATATTATATATTCATATGTATATTCATATGTTAGAATATATAGAAAATATATATCAGTTTGTTAATACAAACACACTAATACACACAAACACACACATTATATAGTTATAAAAATATACATATATTTGTATTTTAAATAAAATGGATATAATAAGGCATATATAGTGAGAAATATAATTTATATGTAAATATGTTTAATTATTTATTTATAAAATTTAATTTTTATGTGTGAATATGTATAAAATATGTATATATTGTTATATATTTGATTATAAATAACATTACATTATGAAAAATAATAAAATTTTAAAGCCATAATATCAATATGAATGTAATCTCTCAGAATAAATTTTGTCTCTAGTGAAAAATGGCAAAAAGACTCCCTAAAACGAGGCTACGATTCCATCCAATGTTAAAATAAATTTGGGTATCCCGACCAAAAACTCAGTTTTGAAGACCTTATTAGCTTTTCTTGGTCTTGAAAAATGCGACAGAGGGTTCCCTTTTATACATCGCATGTAGAGTTCATCACATGATTTGATTTGATATGTTTTAGAGCTCAAACGGACACCTGAATCGAAAGATATAGTCGTTTGATGATTGAGTTACATTTTCAACTTATTTTAGATCTTTTATTTATTTTTTGATTTTTTGTGTCTTCAAATTGTTATTAAATGATTATTAGTCAATGATAATTAGAAAATTATTAATTAATAATATTTATAAAAATATTTTTAATCTATTATCACTAAATTTCATATATATTAAAAGTAAATGTCTATTTATACATATATAAAACATATTTAAAAATATATATATTATAATGCCCCGACCCCAGAAGCCCAAAGTCGGTGCATTATTTTAATACATTGGTATGATTATAAGGAATCAAGTCTCGAAGGACCAATCGGTTTAACAGTCTTGAAAAATAGATTACAAATATTAATGTTATATTATACTTTATAGCATACAACACAACATAAATAATCCTTCATGAATGCCATTATTCCCTTAGCTTAACCCTGCATACCATTCACAATACACTTCTTGGAATCCTGGGAGAAATAAAACATATAAAGGGGTGAGCTAAGATGCTTAGTAAGGATAACAATACAGTGGAAACTTTCATAAATAAGCATAAATATTTAAGGCAATGTATAAAACTAAAACAAAAGCCTTTTCAACAAAAAATTCATCATAATATGGAAAATATAAATCAAAATAATTCCATTTACTTACTCACATGGGTATTCTACTAGTCTAATAATCACATGCAATATCAATAGCCACTTTCATAATGATGGAATGCATAATGCCATACTTTCATAACCACATAGTCAAGGCCTTGTGCCAAGACTACAAATAAGATTTTGTCAAGGCCTTGTGCCAAGACACTAGTTTGTCTCATGAGACCTACTGATGCATCGAGGAGCTATAGCAGGCTCCACCCATCACTTACTAAATCCAATGCATTCTTCATATGAAATAGTTTAAACATAACAAAAACATTCGTATTAAAACTAGATACGAAATGTCAATACTTTATCCATAAACCATGAATGGTATAAAAATAACACATCCATAGTCAAACATATCACAAAATATTCAATACAATATGAAAGATGTATATCATAATAAATCAACTTCAACCAAGTTTAAAATCCATCAAAGGATGTTGACATATATGAAAATGATTTATAAAACTCTTTGAGAGAAATATACAATTTTCATGAAAACATTTAAAAGTCACACAATTTAGAAAGGAATACATTTAAAGACACTTTTGAATCAAAGTGTCCCATACCACTTTCAAACTTTTGAAAGGAATTAACAATTTAAAAACATTCAAGTCCATATAGATAAATCCTTAAAACCCATTTTGAAAACATGGAAATTAATGAGAATGATTTAGATGAATAAATATTTAAGACATTTAAAATTATGTTTTAGTAAAAAGTACCTTAAAAGAATCCCATTGAAAACTCATTCATGAAACATGGACATGGATAATAAATATGTCCAAGTATATACTTACGTAAAAACAACCTCAGATAATAAATAGATTGTGAAATTAACCCTTAACTTGTACGTTTCCTTGGTCAAGGGTATGTTAAACTCCTATATAATAGTTAAATAATTGTTATTAAATTATACAAGAACCATATACATAATTATTATATCATATATGATCTTCTAATAATGCTTTGTTACTGATATTTTAGTATTATCGTCGTTTCGAGTGTTAACTGATTTGTTTTCCTTTATATTCATTGTTACGTGAGTCATGATTGTTATGGATGGGAAGTTTCTTATTAATATCCATAATTATATCTAGTCTTTAAACATTATTTTTAATCATCAAATGAAAATTATTCTTGAATGGTTATGATGGGGAATGAATCTCATCACGTTCGTGGAGACGGTAATCTGTACGTACGCATGAGTGACAATATCATTCTTTTGATATTAAAATCATATGTAATTGGATGGTATATCATATATACAGAATCATTATCATGTTATATTTATTATTTACATCAATTATAAATCATTATTATACCCATCCAAATAATAATGTATTGAATAACAACTACACCACGACGTGGAGATGGTAAGCCGTATGTACGCATGTATGGTGACATGTCATTTAGAGGATGGATAGAATAATGAATATTTTTGTAACATATTTATAATAACATCACAATATATATAATATACTAGAGTTATTATTTTAGAATGGGAACAACAAGGAAAGAAGAAGTGGAAGAAGAAAAGAACTTGAAAGAGGTGATGAAATATTTACATCTTCTTCGGGTTCTTCATTTTGATTTGATCAAAATGGATCCTTAGGTTATCTTTATGACTAAAGGAAAGACTCTAAGATAAATGGAGGACAATTGAGAAGATATTTGGGCAGGGTTTGGCTGATCCAAATGGCTTGGAGGTGTGAAATTAAGATAAGGGGAAGTTGCCTTTTGTAAGAGGGGTGAGAGGCACCTTAGGAAAAGCTAGAAAGATTATTTTATAATAAAATTATTTTCAGTTTCTAATAGATCAAAAATTAATTATTTATAGGATAAGGTGGGGATGGTTTGAAAACATTTCAAATAATAGGTTTTAGAAAAGTTTAGGTTACCATTTTAATCATATCTTTTATATTTAACTCTTAGTTAAATAGTTTTACTTTTACCATGTCTTCTTGTATTCTTACACTATATGGTTAATAAACTTACTCTAAACTTCCAAGAGAACTCCAAGTGGTTCATTAGTGACATATATAATATTATTGAAGCCTTTTTTCCAAAACATATATTTTTAGGAATATTATATCAACCAATAATATAGTAGTTGTTTTAAAAACTATTTTATGTCAATTTTGACATTATTCAGTATTTGTTTTTTTGTAAAAATAATAACAGCATTATTACATCGAAAAAAATTGATTGAATCAACCCTAAAATGTCATATTAACCTATAAAATTAGTGGAATTAATCAAAAGTCTCAAATTACATTTATTTGGGTATTTATAATATAAATTATTTTAATCTTTCATTAATACGGTAATTACTGCATCATCATTATGTCATATATAAATTTAATTATTTAATTTCTAAAAATTATAAATAAAATACCATTATTTAGGAAATATTTTTATATTAATAATTAATATTTATATTTGAATTTATATTGTGTGTAACCCTATATTACAAATGGTATAGTTATTAAACATTGAATTTAACTCTTTTAACTCTTCTTTAAATAAAATAATAATAAATGTCCTAATCTAATCCAAGTGGACCAAAGAGGTTCATATTTTATTACTAAGGTTGTTTTTTGTCTAATGATACTTATCCAATAGAATTAGGACTTGTGTTAGAATAATAATAATATCATTTTTACCCTTAAATACCCTATTTACTTTTAACCGTGGTAAATAAAAGTAAAAAAATACTGTTCACAAAAATTTATTTTAATCTTATTGAGCCACATTTTACTTACTAATATTAAATGTGTCTCTCATATTTATGAAATGCAACTCACATAATTAGTAAAATTATGTTTTATGCAAATTTGCAAATGCTCCTAGGAGGTGGGTAAAAGGCGGTAAAAAGTTCAATAAAATTATTATATATCTAAACTTATTATAAAATGACTCCAATGAATTATATTGAACTTATATAGGTATTATGTATCTATTTTGTCCTAAAATAAATTTAAACAGAATTAATAATTATTTAAACAAAATGTCGGTTTTAACCAATAACTTAGCATTTTTCACTATTCATAAAAAATTGAAAGTTTTCCGAAAAATATTAAAATTTCACCCTAAGCTATTTTTGATATTTTGAATTCAAAAATTAAGTATATTTTACCAAATTCAAAACATGTAAGTTTAATTTATTATTTTAAAATTAATTTCCATTGTCAAAATCAAAAAGTGTGTTTTTAAGAAATAATAACTAACAAAAGATTGATACTTGTTTATGTTCAATTTCAAAGTGAAATCATTTCCAATGAATAAAATTGGATTAAATGGTAAAAATATAATATATTTATACTTCCAAACCATAAAAATGTATAATTTAGCACTACAAATTATTTTGATTAAAAAAGTTGTTTTTAGTTAAAATATTGTATTTTTCACTATTCACCCAAATATGAAAGTTATCAGAAAAACACCAAAAATTTATTAAAACTAAATTATTATATCCCGATTCTAAAGAAGAAGTTTATTTTTTTAAAATTTAATATATAAAAGTTTCAAATATTGTATTTAAAAAGGGTTCTCCATTAAAAGGTGGTAAAGTTGCATTTTTTTAAAAATACTTCTTTTATCTGAAAAAAATGATTTTATTCTTAAATTATGTCTAAGAAACTCATAATATGGATTCTAAAATTATAAGAATTATAAAAAGTTAAAAATATAGTTAATACTGTTTATAACCGCTTTCGAATGGCTAGTTTGGTAAGTCGTGGTGCGCTAGAACTCGTTATTACGTGTAGTGCAAGTTATTGAATTACTTTGAAGAAATAATGTACTATGAAATCTTGGGGTGTTACATTCTTACCTCATTAAATAAAATGCGTCCTCGTAATTTTAAATTGTTCTTCGAAAATAAATGGTTCAAAAATAGAAAAATACCTTTGTGGAAAACCCACATCGGAAATTGGGTTAATAAAATTTAGTTTTAATAAGAGGAAAAGGGGAATGAAAGGGTCACCACCAAATTATGATCTCGATTAGGAGAACATAAGAAGAAATTATAGACACTTAATTAGAGGGAAAAGTAAATATTTATAGGGATTTATTGAGATCATCAATAAAAAACAAGTGTAAATTTGGGGGCCTAATATCCATCAATCTATGATAATTTAATATACCATCAGTTCAACAAAACATAATGTATTACGATAACACATTTTTGGTTTTAAGATCCCTTCCTTGAAGTTGATGAATTAATTTACCCATAAAATAAGAGGGGAAAAATTATATATATATATATATATATATATATATATACTTGACAAGAAGAGTTTCATCCTTCAACTAATTCCTACCACAAACTCATCTTTCACTCAAAAAGATAATAGAACTTTTAAAACGATATTCTATTTATCCAATTTGTATAGGGTTCCAAAAAAATGAATTTATAATTCATCTATCAAACCTTTAAAAAAACTACATTATTCAATCTAGGACATCACGTGGGACAGTGGTAGGTGATACACCCTTGTTGCCCTTTGATTTCGGGTTCAAGTCTCGCGGCCTTGCCGGACGAGGCGGGTTGCCGCCCGACCTCTGGGTTGTCCTTTTTATGGCAATCCAAAATTAATCTCAAACTAAAATTATCCAAAATCCTTTTTTCCAAACACACAGTCCAAAATTTATAAGTAATGTATACACAATGAAGAACATATTTCCATGTAATAGCATGTGAGCACCTTCATCATGTATTTTTTTAAAACACTGCAACATCCTGAATTACCATAAAACTTTATTTATTACATTCATACTTCCTTATTCCTTATAGAATACTAGATATACTCCTTCTATAAAAAAATGTTGTAAAATCCAACGATGATGGAATATAAAAATCATTAATTAGTTTTAAGGTAGTCAATAATATCTAATATAATTTATCCAAATCAATCATGTATTAATCCAAAATCACTACCTCAGTATCAGAACCATATTATGGTTTATCTTTCTCACAACTATATATTTTCCAAAAAATTAACCTGATATTGAGTCACTTTTCATGGCTCCACACAATCTCAAGTCTTTAAGGAAATAGTACTACAGTACAATCCTTATATACTATGTAATTTTTATAACATGTACATCATTAATACAATACTCAAATGACACAATAATTTAATAACAACTTAAGAAATCTAATAATTACTCTTCATCTTCGGTAGTATCATAACTTTATTATTATCCAAAAGCAGCATTTGGGGAATACTCTGATGATTTGGACATTGATTAGCGTAGTGTCCCAACTCCTTGAAGATGAATTATTGTACACATAAAACCTTTTTCTTATCCTTGCAATCACATACTTGGTGTCCTTTTTCTCCACACTCATACAAAACTCTCATTCCCTTCAAGAATTTACCTAGGTGATTCTTTCCACAATTATCACATATGGGAAAATCCTTCTTTTCCTTCTTCCCTTCATCCATCTTTCTCTCTACCATCCTTTTTCTTCTCTGGCTTCCCTTCAAAGCCATTGGACTCAGAGAATTCTGTACTTATCTTACTAACACCTGATATTATTTCTTCATATGTTGAGAATATGTGGGAGAATATTTCCCATATAAATGTTGGCTTAATACCATGATTAATATGACCATTCTTACTCTTTCGATCATACGTATTGCTGCAGTTCTCATTCCTTCTACTGGGCACCATTTCTAAACAATGGCATACACTAGGTCAGTTTATGAATCACAATTCAGAATTCCAAACATGTAAAATACCTAACGTAAATTGAACAGTTTATGGATATAATCCATAATCACAAAAATGTTTTCTTTGAGGAGGTATATACTCATAAGCCCTTCATAGTGGTTTGTAAAGAAAATGAGAATTATCCTACGCATATCCCCCGGGAGTGTCGTAACCAAGAGTGCAACAAGGTCTATTTTCGTGCACCAGTTTCCGTTCAAGTCCTCCTCAAAGCGGTGTTTTCGGGTTTTACCCCTAGGTACATTTGTGCCAGAGCCGCCTCTACCTGCCCGTATCTATACAGAGATGTATTGCTTGGAAAACTCAGAAAATCTCTAAAGTACCAAAATTCTAAGTTCTTCTATACTAATCTTCAAAGTCTATCTTAGGGTAATGTGCTCTAATCAGAGTTTATCTAAATCTAGTTTCCAAGGTTATTTCTAAACTTTTTCTGATACCAACTGTAACGCCCCGACCCCAGAAGCTCAGAGTCGATGCATTGTTTTAATACAATGGTATGATTATAAGGAATCAAGTCCTGAAGGACCGATCTGTTTAGCAGTCTTGGAAAATAGATTACATACATGAATGTTACATTATAATTTATAACATACAACTCAACATAAATAATCCTTTATGAATTCCATTATTCTCTTATATTAACCCTGCATACCATTCACAATGCACTTCTTGGAATCCTGGGAAAAATAAAACATAGAAAGGGGTGATCTCAGATGCTCAATAAGGATAACAATACATCGGAAACATTCATAAATAAGCATAAACATTAAAGGCAATGTATAAAACTAAAACAAAAGCCTTTTCAACATAAAATTCATCATAATATGGAAAATATAAATCAAAAAAATCCATTTACTTACTCACATGGATATTCTACTAGTCGAATAATCACATACAATATCAATAGACACATTCATAATGAAGGAATGCATAATGTCAAACTTTTATAACAGATAGTCAAGGCCTTGTTCCAAGACTACAAATAAGATTTTTTCAAGGCCTTGTTTCAAGACACTAGTTTGTCTCATAAGACCTACTGATGCATCGAGGAGCTATAGCGGGCTCCACCCGTCACTTATTAAGTCCAACACATTCCTCATATGAAAATGTTTAAACATAACATAAACATTCATATTAAAACTAGCATACGAAATTTAAATACTTTATCCATAAACCATGAATGGTATAAAAATAACACCTCCACATTTAAACATATCACAAAACATTCAATATAATATTGAATATTTGTATCATAATAAATCAACTTCAAACAAGTTTAAAATCCATCAAAGGATGTTGACATAGATGAAAATGATTTGTAAAACTATGTGAGAGAAATATCTGTTTTCCATGAGAACATTTAAAAGTCACACAATTTAGAAAGTAATACATTTAAAGATATTTTTGAATCAATGTGTCCTATACCACTCTGAATCTTTTTAAAGGAATTAACATTTTAAAAACATTCATGTTCATATAGATAAAACCTTGAAGACCATTTTGAAAACAAGGGCTTTAATGAGAATGATTTAGAGGAATAAATATTTAAAACATTTAAAATGATGTTTTAGTAAAATGAACCTTAAAACAATCCCTTTGAAAACTCTTTCATGAAACACGGACATGAATAATAAATATGTCCAAGTAGATACTTAAGTAAAAACAACCTCGGATAACAAAGAGATTGTGAAATTAACCCTTACCTTGTACTTTTCCTTGGTTGAGGGTATGTTAACCTCTTGTATAATAGTTAAATAATTGTTATTAAATTATAAAAGAACAATATAAATTATTATGATATCATATATGATCTTATAATAATTCTTTGTTACTGATATTTTAGTATTATCGTCGTTTCAGGTGTTAACTAATTCGTTTTCCTTTATATTCTTTGTTACTTGAGTCATGTTTGTTATGGATAGGATGTTTCTTATTCATATCTAGAATGATATCAAGTCTTTAAACATTATTTTTAATCATAAAATGAAAATTATTCTTGAATGGTTATGATGGGAAACGAATCTCATTGCGTTCGTGGAGACGGTAATCCGTACGTACGCACGAGCGACAATATCATTCTTTTGATATTAAAATCGTATATAATTGGATGGTATATAATATATAAAGAATATTTATCATGTTATATTTATTATTTACATCAATTATATATCATTATTATACCAATCCAAATAATAATGTATTTAATAACAACTACACCACGACGTGGAGACGGTAAGTCGTACATATGCATGTATGGTGACAAGTCATTCAAATGATGGATATAATAATGAATATTGTTGTAACATGTTTATAATAACATCACATTATATAAAAGATACCGGAGTTATTATTTTATAATGGAAAAAATAAGGAAATAAGAAGTGGAAGAAGAAAAGAACTTGAAAGGGGAGATGAAATATTTACATCTTCTTTGGGTTCTTTCTATAGATTTGAACAAAAGGGCTCCTTATGTTCTATTTCTGAATAAATAAAAGCCTATAGGATGAATGGAAGAAATTTAAGAGGATATTTTGGTAGGGTTTGGTCGAGCCAATTGTCTTGTAGGTGTGAAATTAAGATAAGGGGAAGTTTCCTTTTATAAGAGGAGTGAGGGGAACCTTAGGAAAAGCTAGAAATATTATTTTATAATAAAATCATTTCTAGTTTCTAATGGATCCAAAATGAATTATTTAAATTATAAGGTAGGTATGGGTTTAAAACCTTTCAAACAATAGGTTTTATACATGTTTAGATTACGATTTTAATCATATATTTTATATTTAACTCTTAGTAAAATAGTTTAACTTTTACCTTGTCTTCTAGTATTCTTACACTATATGGTTAAAAAACTTTCTCTAAACATCCAAGAGAACCTCAAGTGGTTCATTAATGAAATATATAATATTATTTAAGTCTTTTGTCCGAACCTTTAATTTTTATGAATATTATATCAACCAATAATATAGTACATGTTTTAAAACTATTTTATGTCAATTTTGACATTATTTCGTATTTGTTTTTTTTTAATTATAACTGCATGATTACTTCGAAAAAAATTTATTGAATCACCCATAACATGTTATATTAACCTATAAAATTAGCGTAATTAATCAAAAGACTCAAATTTCATTTATTTGGTATTTATAATATCAATTATTTTAATCTTTCATTAATAAGGTAATTACTGCATCATCATTGTGTCATAAATAAATTTAATTATTTAAAGTATAAAAATTATAAAAAAATTCCATTATGTATGAAATTATTTTATCTTTCTAATGAATAATTATATTCTAATTTATATTGTGTGTAACCCTATATTACAAATGGTATAGTTATTAAACTTTGAATTTAACTCTTTTAACTATTCTTTAAATAAAATAATAATAAATGCCCTAATATAATTCATGTGGACCAAAGAGGATCATATTTTATTCATATGGTTGGTTTTGGTCGAATTATACTTATCCAATGGAATTAGGACATGTGTTAGGGTAATAATAATATCATTTTTACCCTTAATTACCCTATTTACTTTTAACCGTGGTAAATAAAAGTAAAAAGATATTATTCACCAAAAATTATTTTCATCTTATTGAACCAAATTTTACTTAATGATATTAACCATATCTCTATTATTATGTAAATTCAACTCACAGAAGAAATAAAATTAAGTTTTATTCAAATTTGGAAATGCTCCTAGGAGGTGGGTAAAAGACGGTAAAAAGTTCAATAAACTTTTTATATATCTAAACTTATTATAAGATGACTCCAATGAATTATATTGAACATATATAGGTATTATGTATATATTTTTAACTAAAATAAATTTAAATAAAATAAATAATTATTTAAATAAAAAGTCGGTTTTAACCAATAACAAAGTGTTTTTCACTATTCATCAAAAATTGAAAGTTTTCAGAAAAATACCAAAATTTCACCCTAAGATATTTTTGATATTCTGAATTCAAAAATTAAGTCTATTTTTCCAAATTCAAAACATGGAAGTTGAATTTATTAATTTAAAATTAATTCCCATTGTCAAAACCAAAAAGCGTGTTTTTAAGAAATAATAACTAACAAAAGATTGATACTTTTTAATGTACAATTTCAAAGTGAAATTATTTCCAATGAATAAAATTTGATTAAATGGTAAAAATATAATCTATTTATACTTACAAACCATTAAAATGTATAATTTAACATTACAAATTATTTTGATTAAAAAAGTTGTTTTGGGTTAAAATATAGTATATTTCACTATTCACCCAAATATGAAAGTTATCAGAAAAACACCAAAATTTTATTGAAACTAAATTTTTATTTCCCGATTATAAATAAGAAGTTTATTTTTTCAAATTGAATATATAAAATTATCAAATATTGGATTTAAAAAGGGTTCGCAAATAAAAGGCAGTAAAATTGCATTTTTTGAAAAATACTTATTTTATCTGAAAAAATGAATTTATTCTTAAATTATGTCTAAAAAACTCATAATATAGATTCTAAAATTATAAGGATTAAATAATGTTCAAAATTATGTTAATACTATTCATAACCGCTTTTGAACGGCTAGTTTGGTAAGTTGTGATGCGCTTGAACTTGGTGTTGCGTGTACTGCAAGTTATTGAATTTTTTTGAAGAAATAATGTATTATGAAATCTTGGGTTGTTACATATATTATATTTATATCAATATAAATATATTTGTATATTAATATATTATTATTATTTTTTTCGAATATACCCTTTAATAGCGCTAGTAAAAAAACACTGATAAAGAACCCCCTTTATCAGCGCTAATAAAAAATGCTAATAAAGGGGGTCCCTTTAACAGCAAAAAAAGCACTGATAAAGTCGGTACCTTTATGACAGTTTTTTTAGCACTGTTAAAGGGAGATGCTTCAAAAACCCATTTTTGTGGTAGTGGGGGCGCAATTCAATGGTTCTACCCCTGTTGTACCTGTGGTGGTGTTTGGGAGGTCTCGGTTTTGAGCTTCCATGATTGCATAACTTTGTACCCCCACCGTATTCTCAATGAGGACTCTTACCACTAGCCCAACAATTTTTAATTGTTATATATTAACATATTTATAAGTATGTATATATATATATTAACACACACATATATATTTTTATATAAACATTACAGGAACTGTAACACCACAATCTGGAATCCACTCAACCGGTTCTCTATGACAGTCCACCACACGACTTTTGGCGTGCCTCTCCATACATCAGAGGATGCGATATGAGCACAAATTTTTGAAATTTTCAAACGATTTTCAATGATAATACCCCATTTTTAATTCAAATACTGGTTAATTTATTTATATTTGATACTTTGTAAAATTTTAAAATTTAATGGAAATTGGTTTTAAACATGGACTAATTGATATATTTATTTTTTATGTTAAATTGAGTAGTGGTAAGTTGAAAATATATTAATTATAAAATGTTGAAATAAAATTATTTACAACTCTATCCAAAATTAAATTTATTTAATTGGATTAATGTTTTAGTTTTAATTCTTTCAGTGATTTTTTGAAATAATTGAAAATCTATACCTTTGAATTATTTTGAAGAATAAATTGTGATTTTATTTTTTAAAATGAAAATATGGAATTTTTTGTGATGATTTTTAAATGATGAAAATTTAGATGTTTTTCAAAAATTATATTTTTAATTTATTGATTTAAATGAATTGAAAATTATTTTTTATTAGTCCGTAATTCTTATTATAATTGCTTTATCAATTAATAGGTTCTTATTGGAAATGTGGACACTTAATTCTGAATTTTTTATTTTATATATATGTGGAATTTTTTAAGTGATGAAGTAACCATATGAATGATCCATAGTCAATTAAGTGACCCTTCCTACTGAGAAACTGTGCCTGAACTAACCACAAATTAAAATTGAATTGATTATACAATGGAAATAATTGCAAGTGATTGTGAATTACTCTCTTACAATGGATTCATGGACTTGGAATTCTTGAGCTCAAGATTCCCATGGTTTACTAATCGAAGGCATACTCATAAAATATGGACCTATTCAGATCGGTTTCTATCCAACCCACAAGGTGTGGATTCATTCTATCACTCCTCAATTACCCATATTACTCATTCAATGTCTGATCATGATCTGTTTCTCATTCAAATAAAAATAGGGAGCAGAACCAAGAATTTTTATTTTCAAGCAACTCATGTCAGCGTCAGGGTTTCTTAAAGGAGGTGGAAAGGTCTTGTTCTCAACCAGTCAAAGGATCGCCCTAGGTAGGGCTCACCAACCACCTTAAATGACTGAAAAGGATATCAAAATGTGATTTGATAGTCAAATTATTACAACAAGCTTATTGGAAATAAAGGATGAAATTTCAAAACATGAAGAAGGGATTCAGGTGGATTGGAACGATGACACCTTTATGGTCCTAGTTAGTAAATGAAATTCGTTGTCTTTTAAACTTCTGTAGATTGAAAGGGCTTGTAGGAATAAATATCATGCCCTCTAACTAAGTGAAGGAGAAAAAAATATGGTTTTTTTTATGAGTTTTTAAAAGATATAAGAACCACCACAAGGATCAATTTGAAGATGGATGATGGTTCCATTACTAGTGATGTAGAGGTGGTTGGTAATCTAAATGTAGAGCATTTTAGGAACTTTTTTGCGGTTCAAGGACACTCATAGGAGAGGACCACACGAGGGTGATGGGTGATGTTGGCTTCCTGAATATAATTATGTGTCTCGTTCGTAGTTGGGAGAATGAATCATTGTGTGCCATTCCAGATTAACTTGAAATCAAATCATATATTCTTATATCAAACCTAAAGAGTACACCCAAGCCCGATGGGATTACAAGGTCCTTTTACATAATTTCTTAGGATATTATAAAGGCTCATACAATGGATGTGATCCAATCCGTTTTCAATGGCGGTGCATTGATCAAAGTTGTGTGTGCCTCCAGAATGGTCCTGATTTCCAAAGTGAAGGACCCATAGATGCTAAATCAGTGCAAACCAATTTTCCTATGAAACTTTATCTAAATGTTCTATCTTGTCTCTTCAATAAAATTCCTAGGATATTACTTCCTAGCCTTATTTATGAGGAACATCAGGTGTTCATTCAGGGAGGAATCATTCAAGGGTAAATCAGAATTGCCCATAAAATGGTTGTTGATATTAACAAGAAGACTATGGGGCATAATATTACGATGAAGGTGGATATGGAAAAATCCTAGAACATGATAGAATGTAGTTTTATTCTTAGGGTTATGAGACATTTTAGTTTTGTGGATTTCCCCTGTGATCTTTTCATTAGATGATACGCCTCCCCTTGGGTTTCTAACAAAATAATGGGTAAGGTATTTGGAATTTTCAATTCTGTCTCGGGCCTCAGATAGGGTGATCTAATGTCCCCTACCCTTTTTATTCTTGCTCAAGAGGCCCTATCTATGAACTTACAATGCTTCTTGAAGGATAGGATGATTTTTCCTTTCAGGGGTAGTGGAAGGACTCCAACTATCTCTCGTTTAATGTTGGTTTATTACACTTTTATTTTATTGAACCGAAGGAAAAGGTATATTGATAATTTCATCAACACCCTGGAGGCTTCAGTTGTTGGATCAGGTAAAAGATAAAAAAATAAAAGTCATGTGTTCCTAATGAGAAATTGTTCATGTGGGTGGAGTTGACGTATTCAGGACAAACTTGTTATGCTTAAGAAAACATTGTTTATGGTTTACCTAGATGTTCCCATGTTGGATGGAAGGGTGAAGAACTTATTATTTAATGATATTATTAACATAATTACACTACTACAGATATACCTTTTATTAATGATAGAAATATCTTTTAAAAATGATTTTTTAGCGCTGTTAATATGAGTGAAGTTAAAGGGGGTCCCTTTTATCAGCACTCATAAAAGCACTGATAAATTCCCCTTTTATCAGTGCTAAAAAAAAGAGCTGATAAAAGGGGTCTTTTACCAGCACTCAAAAAAAGTGCTGATAAAATGGGCCTTTATCAGCTTATTTCTTAGAGATGATAAAAATCAAAAAATGTAAAAAAAATTAAGAAATAAATCCAAAAACAGTGAGCCCTTTTAACATCACTTTTTCAGTTCTATTAATCTAAAAGAAGTTAAAGGGGGGGTCCCTTTTATTAGCACTCAGAAAAGAACTGATAAAGGCCCCTTTTATCAGCGCTCAAAAAAGCGCTGATAAAAGGGCCTTTATCACTGCTTTTCTGAGCACTGATAAAATTCAAAAAAATGTAAAAAAAATAAAAAAATTAGTCCAAAAAATGGAGATTCATTTTAACAGCGCCCGCCACCCCTTTTAATAGCACTTGGAAGCCCCCCCCCCCCCCACTCGCACCCACCCCTACCAGCCAACCATTAAAAGTGCCCTCCTCAGCCCTTTAATAGTGCTGGCCCCCCAACACATGCATGTGTGCCCCTGCCACTCCCTGGATTCGAACTTGAGACATCTTCCCTACGCAATAGACACTTTACCACTCCTTCATGTTACATTGTTCTCCATTTAATGATATATATATGGATATATTTATTCGTATATAAAAATATATTTATATTAATGTGTATATAAATAGTTATATTAATATATATATATATATATTTATTTATTTATTCGTATATTAATATCTAGTTATATATATATATATTTATATATATGTATAGTTATTTTTCTTATCCATATATTTATTCTTATATTAATACATATTTAGTTATATATTTATTCATATTTTAATATATATTTGTAAGATTAGTTTTAGATACATTTTTAAAATATGTTTTTGTGTGTGTGTTTATAAATAACTAAGTAAATAAATACATACATATGTACAACATACATACACATGTATATATATTATATATATGTGTACTTGTAAGTATAATTATACATATTTATACATATTTATATATATTTACATTATTATATATTAATATGTCTATTTAAATGTTATAATATATAGATAATATATATTAGTTTGCTAAAACACACACACACACACTAATATATATATATATATATATATTTACCCACACACACACACTATATATGTATATAAATATTTATATTTTGTATTTAAAAGAAAATAGATATTAGTTTTTATTTAGATAAGGCTTATATGTTAATAAGTATATTTTATATGTAAATATGTTTAATTAATTATTTATAAAATTAAATGTTTAGGTGTGAATATATAGAAAATATGTATATATTGATATATATTTGATTTTAAATAACAGTACATTGTGAAAAATGATAAAATTTCAAAACCATTATATCAATATGAATGTAAGACCTATGAATAAATTTAGTCTCCACCAAAAAATGGAAAAAGTCCCCCATAAATGGGCCTAAAAATCCATCGAATGTTAAAAAATTGGGGTACGCCGACTAAAAACTATGTTTTAGAGGCCTCTTAGGCCTTTTTTGTCTATGAAAAAACCACTATTTGGGCTCCTCCATTTTATAACGGCATAGAGCTCATCACAAGCTTCAATTTTATATCTGGTAGAGCTCAAACGCATGCCCAGATCAAAAGTTATAACCATTAGAAGTTTGATTTTTTGTCAACTTAATTTAGATCTTTTATTTATTTATTTATTTATTTTATATCCAAATTATTATGAAATTACTTCTATTCGATAAAAATAACAAATTATTATTTAAAATTATTTTTAAAATTATTTCTTAGTTTTTTTACTTAATATATTATATATTAAGTTTAAATTTATATCTACCCTTATCTGAAACACATTTAAAAAATATATATTATATTTATATAAATATCAATATATTAATATTTAATATTTTTATATATTACTTTTAATGTTTTTTTGAAATATTTCATTTATTAGCACTTGTAAAAAAAGTGCTGATAAAGGGGGGTCTTTATCAGCGATTTTAAAAAAGCACTGATAAAAGCTATCTTTAACTGCGCTTTTTTTAGCACTGTTAAAGGGGTGGAACTGCTAAAACCCGAATATGTGGTAGTGTTATGGGGAACATTCTTAACTAGAAAAACTTATGACTTTCTTTTGTTGGTAGGATAACACTGATTAATTTTGTCCTAGCTTTCATACCTATGCATGTGCTTGCGGTCATAAAACCACCTAAGGGAACTATTAACAGGATACAGAATATACTGGATGGTTTTATTTGGGTCACAAATCAAGAAAGGCGATGTCCCTTGGCTGCTTAGGAGGGTTGTTGAAGCCCATCGAGGTAGGGGGGATCCATCTATGTAGTGTCTGAGGTTCCACGAAGACCACGCATGCTAAGCCAGCTTAGGATATCATTGAAGGAAAGTTGTTATGGGAGATGGTGATACGAGGGTCATACAGTGATGACTGGAGTGCCTAGGGAGAGGGTCCTAGGAGGCTATCGAGGATGGTGAGATCTTGGACTACCAAATGGATACCTTGAGAGATAAGGTCGGGTGGGTAGTGGGAGACAGTGATATTAGTTTCTAGAAGGATAACTGGGATGGAGTTGATTCGTTCTTCTTTCTCGGTTATCCATCATTTGGGATCATGTTCATGGATTCAAGACTTTATCCTTATTTTATTAATGTTATGCTAGATGTTGATAATCATACCCATAATGAATGAATCATCTTGGGGTTTGAACATGACATGTGCATTTTCAGGAATTTGATGATAGGGAGGTTCTGTAGCATGGTTTTTCATAAAGGGATTTATGTGAACAATAATCCTGATGTCTTGGTGTCAAAACTATGGTGAAAGGATCTCCCTAAGAAATTTAATTTCCTACTATTGAATTATAGGAATCATGATATCCCTATGGATGAAAACAAACAAAATAAAGGAATAGAGCAGATCTCACATTGCTCGTGTTGTGCCTCTCATTGTGTGGAAAATGATTGGCACCGATTTTTTAGGAGTGATTATCTGGTTAATATATAGATCTTAGTCGTGTAGCGATTGGGTGTTAATCCACAAGGGGAGTCCATGGGGGAGTTCTTCGCATCCGGGTTTCAAAGAAGTAACTCGTTTGGTGATGATGTGAAGGTTCACTCAGTGATGCTTGCAGTGGTATACAAGATCGTATGGGATACTAGAAACTCCAAGAGGAATGAAAAATGATCATTACTAATACAGATAGTTGTTCTATAAATTTTAGAAAAGTGCTGCTAATCTCATAAAAGATGAAGGGGGTCCCCTTTAACAGCACTAAAAAAGAACTGATAAAGGACCCCCTTAATCCTTGCTATTTTAGCACGGATAAAAGAAATTTTTATCAGCGTTATTTTAGAACTGATAAAAGACCACTGTATTATCACATTAATTAACACTGATAATTGGTGCATTTATTAGCGCTCAAAATAGCACTGATAAAGGGTACCTTTATCAGTGCTCAAAATAGTGCTGATAAAGGCCTATCTGCCTGTGATGTGCTATTTATATAACAACACATGCACATATAAACAACACACCCACCAGTGTCACTTGTACATCACACACCACCTACACAAAATAGCACCTACACAGTGCACACAAGAACAAAACAATGCACACAACATCACACAAAAGAATAAATCAGTACACATAAGGGTTTGAAAAACAATTCTATATACATTTAAAACAATTTTTTATATAATTAGATTTACAATTATCCAACAAGAAGTAAAAACATTAATGTTTCATCCTTTAACATATGTAATCCCCTCTCAAAAATGGTTGCGCATGGTATTAGTTGCTGAACGAATCATCCCAAATCAAGAAAAACGTTCCACCTATATATGAAACAAATCTAATGTTAGTAATACTATAAATAAATAATTTAAATATTAATATGAAATAATACATTAATAAAATTTCATTTTTTAATAAAAAAAAGAAACATTTTGAGTTATATAAGTCACACCGTGAATCTTATTGTGGTGGTGTTAATTCCTACACATCACAAATGAGTTGTGGATCATTTTTATAAAATATAAATACAATCTAAATAGATTTTCTTAATTTTTAGTAAGTCCCTTTTTTTTCTAAAATAAATATCAAATTTAAATGACTTATTTGGATTTATACCAGTCACATAATTCATTGGATTGTGTTGTGGTTGATTCTTCCATTAGAACTTGCACCGGAACTTGCACTGGAACTTCCACTCAAACTTTAACTGGAAATTCCACTAGAACATCTATTGGAACTTCCACTAGATCTTCCACTAAAATTTCCTCTAGAAGTCCCACTAGAACATCCACTCAAACTTCCACTAGAACTTCCACTAGAACATCCACTGGAACTTCCACTAGAACTTCCACTGGAACTTCCACTGGAAAATATATATAATAAGTCTTATAAATCTTTTTATTTATAATTTTGGAAAAATAAATTTATATTATATATATATATATATTTGTAATTAATTAGTATTTAGATAAATTTCAATTCATATTGTTTATACATTTTCAAACAGATTAAATCCTATTATAAAGTTAATGTACATTTCTTGAACTAATGTTTTTTGTTGCAGGTTGTTGTAATGCTGTTGATGGTGATGTTGATGTTGTAGCAGCTTCTTCTAAACTAGTTTTAGGGATGGTGTTCAAGTCACTTAATGAAGCACAATGTTTTTATGTCATGTATGGGAGAGTAAATGGGTTTTGTGTACGCCAAAAATACTCCAATAAAAGGAGAAAGGATAAATCAATTGTCACCTCAAGACTTTATGTATGTAGAAAATAAGGTCATATGATGGTTGAAAAAATTGACAGTATGGTGAAATTTCCTCGGGCTGAGACACGTACAGGTTTCCTTATTGGAATAGGGGTTAGTTTATTTCCTTATATCCAACATGTATGTACTATATTGTTTGAAGAGCATAATCATCATTTGCATAAGCCGAAATCAATTCATATGATGAGGTCCCAAAGAAAAATAACAGAAGCACAAGCAGCTGATTTAGATGTGAATGCTTCTGTAGGTATTAAACCAAATGATTCTTTCTCATTTGATAAAACTATTGCAGTGGGGTTAGATGTTATTGGTTACACGCATGTCGATCAGTTGAATTTTTAAGGTCTAAATTGGAAAGCAATTTTCTTCATGGTTATGCATGTTGCTTATTAGAATACCTAGAAATTCAAATTTAGGACAATCAATCATTTTTTATACTATGAAGTTTGACATGAATGAGAAAATTAGTAATATTTTCTAGGATGATCCAAAAATGAGAATATATTATGAGTTATTTTGTGATGTTGTTGTTTTTGACAACACTTTTAGCACTAATAAAGAGTACATGACAGTAGGTGTTTTTGTGGGGTTCAATCATCATCAGTAGATTTTTTTGGGAAGATTTTTTATATGATGAAACCGTCACTTCATTTTCTTGGTTGTTTCAAAAAAATTTATAGTTTTATCACATGAAGAGGCCTCAAACTATTTTTACTGATCATGATGCTGCAATGGGAAAATATATTTCTATATTTTTAGTGGGAACTCGACATTAACTTTGTTCAGGGCATTTGATGAAAAATGGAAATAGGAATTAAGGTATTTGGATGAAATATGGATCTAGTTTTCTAACTATATTTAAGAGGTGTATGTTTGAATACCATGATGAAAATCAGTTTGATCAGGAGTGGTTGTCCCTTAGAGCAGAATATGGGGATGGGAAATTACAGTGGCAAGATAATGTATTCGAATAGTGAGAAATGTGGGTGCATTGCTTTTTGAAAGATTATTTAACATTAGGTATTTATAGCACTCAATTATGTGAACATTTTAATGGATTTCTTAAATATTATATTCATTGGAAGTTAAGTGTTGTTGATTTCATTAAGCAGTTTGAGCGCTTGTTGGAAAAAATCGGTATTGTGAAACAAAGGTAGAATTTGAGATGCGGGAGAAGTTTCCTCGTAATATTTACCCTTATTATGAATTGATGTGCTAGGTTTCTACTAGATATAAAACAAAGTTATTTGATTTATATCAACATGAATATCAATTGATTGGTGCTTGTTTTTTGATATCTTGTTTTGAAATTAGAGTTCAATTCAGTTATGTTATTGGAATGGTTCATTGTGAAGATCAATTCAGTGTATCATGTGAAACTGAAAATGAATTTGTTGAACTTTCTTTTTGAATGTTTGAGTTCGTTGTGTATCTTTTGTGTTATGTTATAAACTTTTTTGATCAGCTTGATGTGAGAGAAATACCTGAAAAATATATTTTGGGGAGATGGACCAGATTGGATAGAAATATTGTGATGTTAAAAGAATCTTCTTTTTGGGGTAATTACTGATAGAAAATTATTTTTATCAAAATGTTACAAATATTTTTCACAAATGTGAATGATGTTAATTACCATATCTTGTGAGACAAATGTGGGTTATGACATTGCCTTCTCAAATTTCAGTAATTTTGTAAAAGAGTTGTCAATCCTAAATACATTAGTGGGTAATGTTAATGGTCATGTCGGTTTAGACATAATTTTAAGAAAGGATTATTTTAAAAAGAACCCAAACATCAAGGGGGAGATAGATTGAAAAGATTTTTAAATAATGGCTGTCGAAAGGGGAAATAGTTGAATAAAAATATTAATCCTACTGCTATTATGATGGTATGATTTCATGTTATGATGCATTTATTTTATAAGAGTAGTTTTATATTGATAATATGTTATATGATATCATTATTCTTTTCTTGTAGGGAGTTATAGAGAAAGAAATATCATATTTTTTTATTGGAGATAGAAAAACCGTTTCACATGTAATTTTTTTATGAGCATTCTTTTATATAACCATTTGTAATTGTGTACCTTTTCTGTTGTAGGAAGACTTTTCCACAAATTTAGAACTTCAGCATTGGAGGTAGATTCATGGAATATCATTGTAATAGGTCGAGCAATATAAAAAACATTGGATGAATGTTTTTTTTTAAATTGTAATGATTGAATTGAAGAATGTGTAGCCTTCAGTATTTAATAGTCCAGATTTGGTTATTGTAACACCTCGAGATTTTATGAAAAATATTCTTTTTAATTTCATTGATGTCTTGTGTTGTAAACTACACCAAAATGAGCTTTCACTACACGCAACCCTGACTTGGCTTGTATTACACACAATCACGACCTTCCTCGATAGTGTGTGTTGTATGCAATACCGGGAAACAATGATATATTATTATAATATTATTGTAAACTAACCATTATGAATAGTAGTAAATAAATTTTTAATTTTATGAAATTATAATTTATCTTACACATTTTATAGAACACGGTATGAGAACAAAATAATTTTTCGGGTAAAATAAGTATTTTAAAAAAAATGCAGTTTTGCCACCTTTTGATGGCGCACCCATTTTAAATATAATTTTTCACAAGTTTATAAGATAAATTTTACAAAATAAACTTCTTCTTTTGAATCAGGATATAAAAATTTACATTGGATAATTTTTTGATATTTTTCTGATAACTTTCATATTTTAATGAATAGTAAAAACACACTATATTTCCATTAAAAACAACTTTTTTCATAGTAATAATTTATATGGTTAAATTATAATACTAAATGGTTTTAAATTATAAATAGAATATATTTTTACCATTTAATATAATGTATGTCATTAGCATTGATTTTACATTGAATTCATAGGTAAAATCATTTCAATCTTTTGCAATGTTTTAACTTTAAAAACTCGTTTTCTTAACAATGGGATTAATTTTAAATTAATTTCTGCAACTTTTGTGTATTGAATTTAGAAAAATGGATTCCATATTTGTAACCATTTGTTCCAAATTATTTTAATTGGATACTTTTTATTTTTGGGCATTATGAATAGTAACTACGATAAATTTTATTTACCATAGTAAAAGGTAAATCGGGTAATTACGGGTAAATATAATATTATAAAATTACCCTAACACTTGTATTAATATAATTGGATGATTATATTTCTTCCTAAGGCATATTTGGGTCAAAATGGAATCCATTGGAACCCACTTGGAGGTGATTAAGACCTTTAGTTTATTTTATTTAATGGAATGTGAAATATGTCTCACTCAAATTTAATAATTAAAGTATTTTTAATATAAGCTTATACAGAATATAAATTCGGTTATAAATAATCATTTGAAAGATAAAATATTTTTATTTATCATGGTAATTTATTTATAATTTTTAAGATATATTTAATTACCTTAATATCTTATACATTAATGATGCAGAAATTATTTATTTAGTGAAAAATAGGTAATATAGTTTTTATTAAAATAATAATATCCATTAAAAGGCTCACAAACCTGACCAAAACTTATTGGTAGTATATATATACACCATAATCATCCAATTATCGAATATATTACCGTTTAGAGTCTTATAAAAGTGATTTTGACACTTATATTATTATTTTTAAATGATGTCAAAGTTGTCACCATCATAATTTAATAAATATAACATTTTAAAAGTTGGGTGTTTTAGAATATAAATCCGACTAAAAGTATTCTTATGAAATATATAAGATTTATATTTATCCTATTATTTTATTTTTAATTTTTATTCACAAATAAGTATATTTAATAATTATACAAAAATGTTGTAGAAATTATTTTTTTAAGAGAAGTATCAAAGAAATTGTTTTACAAATAGTAAAATAAATATCATATGAACTATTTAATGTGATACACTAATATCATAGAATAATATGACATGTTAGGAACATATTAAATATTTTAGTCTGATGATATCCTCTGTGTGGATTTTATTTTAATTCAAATAAATGAATAGTGTCAAAATTGACAGTATTGTTATTTTATAAAAATAACGTATTATTAAATTGGTTACAAATCACAAAAATATTTAAAAATTATAAATTGAAATTTATATAGTATAAAATTTCATAAAGTATCAAAAAATAAAAAATTAACAACACATAAGTGATTATTTATAACCATTTTAAATTTTGAATTTTATTACCAGAAATAAAATTAAATAGATTAAATATGGATAAATCAAAATGATAAGGTTTAAAATAAGATCAAAAGATGTATAAATTTTATTGGTTGATTATATTACAACCCTATATCATCTAATATTCTAATTGAGTCATTTTTTGTGGTTTTTATATGGGGTTTGAATTTATATTAAACAAATATTTTTGAGGATTCCAAAGGTGCCCCTCTCCTCCCTTATAAAAGGGCACATCCTCCCTCTCTCCTCACACCATTTTGAGCCTTTAATCTCGGCCAACCCCTGACCATTTACCTTCTAAACTTATTTAGAAACATACTATAGATCCTGGTCTTCTTCAAAGTTCAATTTTATTTCCCTAAGAGGAGGTTTCAAAGTGGCGTGTCGAAGAAGAGGTAATATCTTTTACCGATTCTTACAAATGTATTTCTTCTTCTACATCCTATTCTTTAGTTGTTTCATTATAAAGTAATAAAATCAGTATTAATTATATAATTATATGTTATTATAAATATTAAACAAACCTATTTCACCTTCTATCCATCCTACGGAAAATGAAATCACCGCGCGTGCGTATGTACCGAATACCGTCTCCACGCCGTGGTGTAATCTATTTTTCTGCCACCACCTTACTTGAATGGGTATAATGGTGTAAAGAATAAATATATATGGTTGTTATAACATCATACTGATTCTAAGATATTATATCACCCACTCCAATTCCATTCAATAAATATGGGAACAATATCATCGCTCGTGCATACGTAGGGATTACCGTCTCCACGACGCGATGAGATTCATTTTCCATGTTAACAATTCAAGAATGATTATAAAGTATATATAATAAGTAATCATTAAATATATTAAATAATAATGCTACTTGATTTATGTATATATATATTTATGTCATCTACTTAATTCCATTCAATTCAATAAGGAAACGGAAACAACGTTCATGCGTACGTACGACCTACCGTCTCCATGAACGGTGTATTTCATTCCCTTTATCTATCTATTATATATATGTATATTCTAAATATATATTATATATAAATCATGTTTTATATTCTGGAATTATTTAATAATGATCTAAGTAATCTTATTAATAATTACAGGTCAAAACACGGATGATAAATGAAACGATTTTACCCAAACGTTGCTTTAACATGGAATTTACAAAAGAACGGGTAAAATAAAGTCATAAGTGAACTATATATGATATCATAAAATAAAATATGATTCTGTAATAAGTCAATGAAATTATTTAAATCATTATACATGAGTTTTGGATACATATGAAGCATATCGAACGTAAGGTAAGGGATAATTATTCCAATCTCGTTCTTATCCGATATTGTTTATTTGTAAGTATTTACTAGGGTTATTGTTATCATCCATGTAGATATTTTATAAAAGTTTTTTTATGTATGATTAAAGTCCTTTTTACCCATTTTGACTTTTACTACATGGTATGTAAGGAATATTTCTTTTGTTTACCATACGAGGTAATTTTTAACTTTTCTGAAAAAAGTACAAGAAAATGTTTTTTTAACATATACGGCGTGAATGGATTTTTACGGTTTTATAATGCCTTATTTTTATGAAGCTTACTATAAAATATTTCATGAATATTTTCAAAAAAATCCTTTTCTTTTAAAATTTCCTGGAATTTTGTGAAAAGAAAATGATTTTGAAGAAGAAAGGAAATTTTCCCCAAGAATTCATTTCAAGTGTTTTATCAAAACCATTTTCCATCTAGGATGACATTATTTCGTAAGTGTATGTTTCAAGTATAATGTCTCTATGATTTACATGGTTTAAATTTTCTTATGATGAAATATCCATTTGTTTTATATATACTATGTGATGATGGGATGGTGTTTGTGAAACAAATTTTATTCTTTAGGTTATGATGAATGTTTTAAGTTTATTTTGTGGAACAAGTAAGAATGATTTCATTATGAGATGGGTGAGACATATATCTCCCTCCAATGAATTTGGTAAAGATTTATATCTCATGAGATATACATGGCTGCAACGGTAAGTTAATCCGGGTCAGTGTTATAGGACTGAAACGAGGAGTGAACTCGATTCAGAAAGGGACTTTGTCCACTAAGATGGTCTTGGCAGCAATGCTTTGGCTACTATG
The DNA here is from genome assembly GCA_963277665.1 of Viscum album. Classification (NCBI taxonomy): domain Eukaryota; kingdom Viridiplantae; phylum Streptophyta; class Magnoliopsida; order Santalales; family Viscaceae; genus Viscum; species Viscum album. Next base: position 1,264,716,534 of record OY728130.1, read on the forward strand.
GAAATCATAACATGTACTGAATGTTTTCCACAATTACATTTTTTATTCCCATGTTATTTTATCATGATTGATGTTCCTTTATGATCTAGGCCTTATGTACTGCCAAGATTTATTTCACAACTCAAGATTTTGAAGTTTAAATATTATGTTCATGTTTTGAAGTTCAAATGTATATGGTTTGTTTTATTTTCTCCATTCTTACCCTTACTAAGCATTTGAGCTCACCCTTTGTATGTTTTTTCCCAGGATATAAATAAAGGATTTAGGTAAGAAAAAAAAGGATGATCATTATGGGAGATGTTGAAGATCTTTCACCAAGATTAGAAGATTATATTCCGAGTTTTCAAAGACACTAAACTATTATGGTCCTTTGGTGTCTGTTTTTGTTATGTATTAAGTATTCCGCAAACGTAATTTAATATCCATGTATGTCAAGATTTGGGCCTCTACATTTGGTATCAGAGGAAAGGTTAAGTGAACATTTGTAAACTAGGATGGAAAAACTTTAGTGATATTCCAAGAGATATTTCTAAGGTATGTCTAAGGATATCCCTAAGGATAAGTATACGTATAGGTTATAGTCCTAGAATTATAGTAACGATATTATAATTAAACCTAAGATGTTAGATATTGAAGGTACTCCCCCTTGATTATGATTTTTTCCTCCCACACTATTCTTTTTGGGTTTTAGAAAATGGCTGGAAATCAGAATATTCACGATAATAGAGGATATGATGGATAATGGAATGATATTATTCATGAGCAACCAAATGAAATTGGATCTGGAAGTCCACATATCATTATTATGCCTAATCATAAATCTCATAATATGATCAATAATACCAACTTTGGTAAGTTTTCTGACTTGACTAATAAGAGAAAGATGGAGTTTCATGATGATCATAGACGGAAGAAAGTTCAATTTCCCTCATGTAAATCATGTGGGAAGAGGGATCAAGGAGAATGTTTCAAAGGAACTGGAAGATACTTTGGGTGTGGAAAAGAAGGACACAAATCCAGTAAGGTCAAAGGAAAAGGTTCAGTTAACACCACGGACAAGGATAATGTTATTGCTACGACATCATCAATGGTTAAATATTTTAAATGTGGAATGTACTGGCATTATGCAAACCAATTCCCTAAGGGAAAATCTCATGAATAGAATCAAAATGGTCGTATGGGTATTATTTATGTGGATGATGATGAAGAGACTAAAAATGATATATGAGATGGAAGAAATGATGAATCTCATTTAGTGGTTTAAGAATGTAGTGTAATGATTGTATGTTTATCAAGAATAATGTATGGTACTATGAAATAAAGAAAAATCTAAGGATTGTTACACTGTTTCCTTTGCTTGAGTTTTGAAAGTATATGATGAATGGTACCAGTAACCATGAAAGGTTATTCAAATATTTTTGAAAGGTAGATGATATGTACATAATGAAAGGATAAGGAGATAATGAGATGTTTGATAGTATTAATGAGCTCATGACTGGTATAAGGAGAAAGTAATATCATGGTTTGAGTATTTTGGGATTTTGGTATTTGGAAAGTGTTAAATTTTGATAGTATTCATGTTTTCACTAAGGTTAAATGGGTATTCATTCTTCAAGAAAATACATGATTAAGGTATTCAAATGTTTGGAATGTGACCAACAACAAGAAATGTCTTATGATATATGGGGGACAAATGAAGGAATTCACATGCTCGGTAGATGACATTTCTATTAATCAGAAAAAAGTATTTTCGATAAGCCTAAAGGTTGGAATGGATATCATATAGTATTATTTAAGGATAGAACTTATTGTTTTGTTATAATAATATAGTTTTAGAAAAAGGGACAACCTGTAGGATAAGCGACAACCCATCGCGTCGGAAAAGGTTGCGGGAATCGAACCCACAACCGAAGTGCGACGGGCCTATATCACATACCACTGGCCTACAGGAAGTCCCTAGTTCGTATAAATTAGTTTCAATATATTATGTGGTATAATATACAAAGTATACATCCATTTTATGAACCATATATGATTAATCTCACCATAGATGGACTTATGTATATTTAATAACTTTTTCAACCATTTATGTGAGATAGATATAATGACCCACCATTCTATCACATGATCTGTTAATGCTTCATGAATGAAAAATTCAACTTCATTTCATTAAGATATGAAGTAGAAATTGTTCGAGGCACGAGCAACAGTAAGATTGTACCAAAATCAAGTAAGTATTTATTTTAATTCAAAAATTATTCAACATTAGGGAAATGATCTTGAAAACCAAAAATGTTGTCCTAGTACTCACATATCCGATGAATCAGATGGTACCTTAGATTATCAGAAATTTATGGATTTGTGATTGTTGGATTTTTCATGGCCATGTTCTCTACCACTCTCTATCAGAACTGGATGGTACGATTTTTCTTCCATATTCATATTTTCACCTATGTTCTCCTATGTGGAAACCCAGTGATGAGTTACTTTGGGTAACCGTTATGTTTCATACTTTAGTTTTTAAAGATAAGTTTTGGTATTCCTTTTTTACTATGCGGGTTTCTATTAAAGAAACTTTCAAGTAGTAAACCATTTATAACCCCGATGAATTTTGAGGGAGAAATTCATTTAAGGGGGGTATAATGTAATGCCCCGAGATTTTATGAAAAATATTCTTTTTAATTTCATTGATGTCTTGTGTTGTAAACTACACCAAAATGTGTTTTCACTACACACAACCCTGACTTGTCTTTCATTACACGCAATCGCGACCTTCCTCGATAGCGTGTGTTGTACGCAATACCAGGATTCACTAAACAACGATATATTATTATAATATTATTATAAACTATCAGTTATGAATAGTAGTAAATATATTTTGAATTTTATGAAATTATAATTCATCTTACACATTTTATAGAACATGGTATGAGAACAAAATAATTTTTTCGGGTAAAATAAGTATTAAAAAAATGCAGTTTTGCCGCCTTTTGATGGCGCACCCATTTTAAATATAATTTTTGACAAGTTTATAAGTTAAATTTTACAAAATAAAATTCTTATTTTGAATCAGGATATAAAAATTTACATTGGATAATGTTTTGATATTTTTCTGATAACTTTCATATTTTAATGAATAGTAAAAACACGCTATATTTTCACTAAAAACAACTTTTTTCATCGTAATAATTTATATGGATAAATTATAATATTGAATGGTTTTAAAGTATAAATAGAATATATTTTTACCATTTAATATAATTTATGTCATTAGCATTGATTTTACATTAAAGTCATAGGTAAAATCATTTCAATCTTTTGCAATGTTTTAACATTTAAAACTCATTTTCTTAACAACGAGATTAATTTTAAATTAATTTCTGCAACTTTTTTTTCTTGAATTTAGAAAAATGGATTCCATATTTGGAATCAGTGGGTCCAAATTATGTTAGTAGGATACTTTCTATTTTTGGGCATTATGAAAAGTTACTACGATAAATTTTATTTACCATAGTAAAAGGTAAATCAGGTAATTAAGGGTAAATATAATGTTATAAAATTACCCTAACACTTTTCTTAATATAATTGGATGATTATATTTCACCCTAAGTCATATTTGGGTCGAAATGGAATCCATTGGAACCCACTTGGAGGTGATTAAGACATTTAGTTTATTTTATTTAAAGGAATGTGAAATATGTCTCACTCAACTTTAATAATTAATGTATTTTTAATATAAGTTTATAAATAATATAAATTCGGTTATAAATACTCATTTGAAATATAAATTGTTTTTATTTATCATGGTAATTTATTTATAATTTTTAAGAGATATTTAATTACCTTAATAGCTTATACATTAATGATGCAGAAATTGTTTATTTATTGAAAAAATAGGTAATATAGTTTTTATTAAAATAATAATATCCATTAAAAGGCTCAAAAACCTGACCAAAACTTATTTTTAGTGTATATATACACTATAATTATCCAATGACCGAATATATGACCGTTTGGAGTCTTATAAAAGTGATTATGACACTTATATAATTTTATTTTAAATGATGTCAAAGTTGTCACCTTCATAATATAATAAATATAACATTTTAAAAGTTTGGTATTTTAGAATATAAATCCATCTAAAATTATTCTTATAAAATAAATAAGATATATCTTCATCTTATTATTTTATTTTTAATTTTTATGAACAAATAAGTATATTTAATAATTATACAACAATGTTGTAGAAATTATTTTGTTAAGAGAAGTATCAAATAAATTGTTTTACAAATAGTAAAATAAATATTATATGAACTATTTAATGAGATAAAATAATTTCAAAGATTAATATGACATGTTAGGAACCAATTAAATATTTTAGTTCGAATATATCCTCTATGTGGATTTTACTTGAATTCAAATAAATGAATAGTGTCAAAATTGACACTATTGTTATTTTATAAAAATAACATATTATTAAATTGTTTAAAAATCACAAAAATATTTAAAAATTATAAATTGAAATTTCTATAGTAGAAAATGTCATAAATTATCCAAATATGGAAAATTAACAACACATAAGTGAATATTTATAACCATTTAAAATTTATAATTTTATTGCCACAAATAAAATTAAATAGATTAAATAAGGATAAATCAAAATGATAAGGTTTAAAATAAGATCAAAACATGTCTAAATTTTATTGGTTGATTATATTACAACCCTATATCATATAATCGTCTAATTGGGTCATATTTGGGGGTTTTTATGTGGGTTTTGAATTTATATTAAACTAATATTTTTGAGGATTCCAAAGGTGCCCCTCTCCTCCCTTATAAAATGGAACCTCTTCCCTCTCTTCCTCACATCATTTTGAGCCTTGAATCTCGGCCAAACCATGACCATTTCCCTTCTAAACTTCTTTATAAACATACTAGAGGTCCTGTTCTTCTTCAAAGATCAAATTTTGTGCCCTAATAGGAGGTTTCAAAGTGGCGTGTCGAAGAAGAGGTAATATCCATTACCAATTCTTACAAATTTATTTCTTCTTCTACTTACTCTTCTTTAGTTGTTTCAATATAAATTAATAACATCAGTATTACTTATATAATTATATGTTATTATAAATATTAAACAACCCTATTTCACCTTCTATCCATCCTACGGAAAATGAAATCACCGTGCGTGCGTACGTACGGAATACCGTCATCACGTCGTGATGTAATCTATTTTTCCACCACCACCTTACTTTAATGGGTATAATGGTGTAAAGAATAACTATATATGGTTATTATAATATCATACTGATTCTAAGATACTATATCATCCACTTCAATTCCATTCAATAAATATGGGAACGATATCATCGCTAGTGCGTACGTACGGATTAACGTCTCCACGACGCGATGCGATTCATAATCCATGTTAACAATTCAAGAATGATTATAATGTATACATAATAAGTAATCATGAAATATATGACATAATAATTCTACTGTATTTATTTATATATATATTTATGTCATCTACTCAATTCCATTCAATTCAATAAGGAAACGAAAACAACGTTCATGCGTACGTACGACCTACTGTCTCCATGAACGGTGTATTTATTTCCCTTTATCAATATATTATATATATGTATATTCTGAATATATATTATATATAAATCATGTTTTATATTCTGGAATTAAGTAATAATGATCTAAGTAATCATATTAATAATTACAAGTCAAAACACGGACGATAAATGAAACGATTTTACCCAAAACGCTACTTTAACATGGAATTTACAAAAGAACGGGTAATATAAAGTCATAAGTGAACTATATATGATATCATAACAGTGAATATGGTTTTTTAATAATTCAATGAAATTATTTAAATCATTATACAGGAGGTTTGGATACATACGCAGAATATCGAACATAAGGTAAGGGATAATTATTCCAATCTCATTCTTATCCAAGATTGTTTATTTGTAAGTATTTACTGGGGTTATTGTTATCATCCATGTACGTGTTTTCTAAAAGTGTTTTCATGTATTCTTAATGTCCTTTTTACCCATTTTTGACTTTTACTACATGGAATGTAAGGAATCTTTCTTTTGTTTACCATACGAGGTACTTTTTGACTTTTCCGCAAAAGTACAAGAAGAATGTTTTTTTAACATATACGACATGAACGGAGTTTTACGGTTTTATAACGCCTTATTTTCATGAAGCTTACTCTACAATATTTCATGACTATTTTCAAAAAAATCCTTTTCTTTTAAAATTTCATGGAATTTTGTAAAAATAAAATGATTTTGAAGAAGAAAGTATATTTTCCTCAAGAATTCATTTCAAGTGTTTTATCAAAACCATTTTCTATCTAAGATGACATTATTTCATAAGTTTATTTTTCAAGTATAATGTCTCTATTATTTAATTGGTTTCACTTTTCTTATGATGAAATATCCATTTGTTTTATATATACTATGTGATGATGGGATGATGTTTATGAAACCAATTTTATTCTTTGGGTTATGACGAATGTTTTATGTTTATTTTGAGGTACAAGTAAGAATGATTTCATTATGAGATGGGTGGGACCTATATCTCCCTCCAATTAATTGGGTAAAGATTTATATCTCATGAGATAGACATGGAAGGAATGGTAAGTTAATCTGGTTCAGTGTTACAGGACTGAAACGAGGAGTGAACTCGATTCAGAAAGTGACTTTGTCTACTAAGATGGTCTTGTCAACGATGCCTTGGATAATATGGAAATCATAACCTGTTCTGAATGGTTTCCACAATTACATGTTTTATTCCCATGTTATTTTATCATGATTGATTTTCCTTTATGATCTATGCCTTACGTACTGCCATGATTTATTTCACAACTCAAGATTTTGAAGTTTAAACATTATGTTCATGTTTTGAAGTTCAAATGTATATGCTTTGTTTTATTTTCTCCATGATTACCCTTAATGAGAATTTGATCTCACCCTTCATATATTTTATTTTCCCCATGATATAAAGAAAAGATTTAGGTAAGAAAAAAAAGGAAGATATTTATGGGACATGTTGAAGATCTTTCACCAAGATTAGAAGATTATATTACAAGTTTCCAAAGACGCTAAACTATTAAGGTCCTTTGGTGTCTATTTTTATTTATATATTAATTATTACGAAAAATTAATGTAATTTCCATGTATGTCAAGCTTTGGGCATCTACAGTTATAACGAATTGGAAGTGAAATTTGGATAATTAAAAAAATTGTAAATGTGACGTTTGTATTTTTTCTATATGAAACTACAAAGATGTGATAAATCCAAGTTCTACAATTCTGTCTGCATTTGTTCTATAAATATGTGGTAGTATTTTATAGTCCACTTTTGGTTGTAATATATTGGGATAGGGATACTTCAATAAATTTTAAACATGTTTTATGCATTTTTTGTGTATTTAACTATTAAGATTGGATAAATCCAGGTTCTATAATTCTCTATGAATTTGTTCTTTGAGGATGGGATAAATCCAGGTTATTGAATTTTGATGAAGAAATCCAGATGACTAAGTAAGAGATATTGGATATTCAGGCCATGTATTTCCATATGGATACTCTCCATCTTCTGATGAAATCTAGATGTTGGCCAAACTTAACAATCTTATAAACTCTAAAGATAATATCCTTAAAGTGGGAATATAACTATTCATACACTTACTAATTTCAATTTGCATCTTCAACTGTAATATCAAAACCAAATAAATCCCCTTAGAAGAAAATGTTTCCCCTCATATGGAGATAGTTTTCCCACTACAGATCATGTTTGTTGTCCTAAAAATGCAAACATAACTATTCATAAACTTACCAAATCCAAATGAATACCATTTCAATTAATAATAGCACATATAAACCAATGAAATTCCTAACACCAATTGAAATTACCATCATCAAATATAAACCAATGACTAATAACAAATATAAAGCATTGAAATTACCAACAGTAAATATATAGTATTGAAATAACCAACACCAAAAATAAACCATTGCAATTGTCGACCCCAATTTTAAGACACTGCAGTTACTAGTATCAATTATAATAGCAAAACCACAATTACCAATAGAAAATATAAACCATTGAAATAACCAACACCACATATTAACCGTTGCAATTTCTGAAACCACTTTAAACCACTAAAATTACCCATAGAAATTATAAGATAAAAACCACAATTACCAACAACAAATAGAAACCATTGAAATAACCAACACCATATATAAAACCATTGAAATTTCAAACACCACTTTTAATCCACTGCAATTACCAACCGCAATTATAACAAAAAAACCGAAATTACCAACAATAAATATAAACCATTGAAATAATCAACACCAAATAGAAAACCATTGTAATTATAACAAGAAAACCCAATAAAGAAATATTTATTTGAATAAAAACAAAACGTCATTAAAGTGGGTAGTACAACTATTTTAAAACCTAATAACTGTCAAATTTAATGTCCAGTAATAGCCATTAAAGTTGGATGTATAAATGTTTGAAACCTTACAAACCATTTCAATTGTTCTCTGATGTCAGATCCATTGATCCCAACCGTTTAACTTGATATCTTCATTCCGGTCGCATTGTTTCTACAAGAAAACTCCTTGTTTTATACGAGGTTTCATTCCAGCTATATGTAGGGTCTGTAAGGAAACAATGTTCCATATACAGGTTCATTTCATCAACATTGTCTTGTGATAGGTTCTTATTATACCCTCGATCCATTTATAGCTTCTCAATGAGATAACAAACAATTATCCCACAATCTAATGTTACATCCCCCTATTGAGGCCTTCCTTCCACTATAAATGGCCAGTGCTGGAGCAATCATCTATAAGTATCTGGGTCTCTATTTTTTGATTACATATTTAATAAATGTTTCCTTCAAGTGTTGTATAAATTTAATTCAGTATGTTGGAGTATATGAAAATGAATTTGATTTTTAAGATGATAGAATTGACTATTTTTAAAGAATCTTGCTGGTATCAATCAATTGTAGTAGTACCCATGTGAGGCTGCATCGAATTATTATAGCTGGAATGTTTTATTTTTCAATATCAAACACATGAAAAATCCAATGCAGATTATCTGTGTTGATGGGGACGAAGAATTGTCCATTAAACTTTATTGCTTCTTTTAGGGGTTTCTCTACCAAACACTATTTCAAATTTTTGTTTTTACCAGATATAATTCTCTATAAAAAATGAATACAGTAAAGAAAATATTAATTACTATATTTAAAACATCAAGAATGTAGATAATATTACACTCACCATGGAAACACTTGTAATCATAGTTTATTTATCATGAAAAATTCTAGTTGTTTTCCCTATTTCACACTTGTTTTTGATAATATGAGAATGGGAATATATAACCTACTATCAATAAAAAATAACGGGGGATGTGAGGCTAATTGAATATTGTTTTATAGTAGGATTGGTTAAATTAAGCTCACCCTGTTACTTTTCATGCAAAGGTGAAAAGTTAGAAAATTTAATCAAATGCAACTAAATACAAGCAGTTCTCAGCTTCCCATACATATTTACTACATTATAATAATATTAATGTATATTAAAACAAATAATGTTCTCGGGAATTGAATTTAAATACTTGAAATGAAGGGTAGGCATACAAGCCTAGTTCTATATGAAGAATATTTTACAGCTGCTCATAGTCTTTTTTCTGTAGGCATATACTCTACCTGACCCATTTAGGTACTCCTGGAAGCCCTTTAACATCATTTTTTAGTTCTGTTTTCATTAAAACACTACCTACCATAATGGGTTTTTTCAGCTGACTTAGTTGTTTTACCGATTTTTTTGTCCTACTGTTGTTCTTATTCTTGTGTATCGTGTTTGATATTGAAAAGTGGAATCCAATTTATTTTTATTCTTAGATGTTGACTTCACATTTATGATCATTTATCTCATTTGTTGACTATCAATTTTTTTTCTTTCCAGTTTGGATGGTTTTATGTACATGTGTGGTTTATTCAGCATCTTCTTGTAGTTGATCTGCAGGCTCCTCAATCCCAGTTTCTTGACTCATAGTTGTTGGTTTTCTTTCTACTTTTCTGCTTTGGGGGGATATGGGGTTTTTCTAGGAGGATCTTTCTATATCCCATCTTCAATTGTACCCTCTATCTATGTTTCCTCCATGACATAATGGTTTTTTGGGTGAAACCTTCTCTTTTACTTTCATCCATTCTAGTATTCTCACTTACTAATAGCTTCTGTATTTTAATTTTTTCAGCCTGTTTTTGAAAAGTTGCTTCCATTTTATCTTGTTTTCATTTCAGGTCCAAATTTTATTTTTTATGAACTTTTATTCTGTCTTCCTCTCATTCACCCTTTTCTTGTTGTCTAACAGAATATTCCACAACAGTTGGTGGCTCCTAAATTTTGGTATCTTCTTCAATCGTTGGTGGATCCTCCTCAATTTTTGATTTTTTTAATCTATAATATTTTTTTTTAAATATTAGTGGTTAAGAAAACCATTAAATTGATACTATAAGTGGTACACTTAACTCTATAGCTATAACTAGATGAATCTTCTGTTTATTTAAAGGATCTTCAAAATCCGAGAGGCTATACTTTATTAATGGTGGAATGGCTACTTGTTCATTTCCTTTCACTATTCCACTTTTCTCACAATACCAATACTAAAATAACAAGAAGCATATGAAGAGTATATTATAAATTTAATTCAAAATAAATATTAATCCTTACCAATAAAGTGATTATTTCCCCCTGTACTCCTTGCTCGGTGCATGTGAGATTCTTTAGTTGATCTCATCAATTTATGGTAGATTGCACGAGACCACCTTAGTGTTCTCATGTCTCTTGCAGTATTCACATAATTGATAAAACCAAATATCAGTTAATAACCTATATTAGGGAAAAACAGTTACACAAGTGTATAAATATAGTAGTTTTGTTGTGTCAAGATTATCAGGTTCTTCATCTCTCTTTATTACTTCCATAAGGGCTAATTTTACTGCCTTATGTGTCAACAACTTGACACTAGTTTTAAATATACTTACATATAATTATGAATTTATTGGTTTGAATGATTAGGAGTTGTCCATTTCTATTAGACCTTCAGTTATTGCAAATATAATTTGGATATCAGCTTCAGAGAAATGTCATTCTCCTCTACCAAATTAAAAAATAAGTTTTTAATGGATTGTAGTTATCCAATACATACATAACAAAACTATCATATTTTTTACAATCTGATGCTATTATTGTATTGGATATGAACTCTTCAAACATATTCAAAAAAGGAGTAGTGCACAAATAATTTCTATAACCTTCTTTCTATTGATCTTTTATTTTTTTGTAAAAGTCTTTGTAAAGAGATCAAATTTGACCTAAAATGCACACCTAAAAATTTAAAGTAATACCTTTACTTGGGAATAAAAAAACATACATTAGTGGTACAAAGAATAAAATAATTCCACATTTAATCCTATAAAAATTCACTACACAACATAAATTAAGTAATTATTGGGGTCATCCACAAAATTACTGCATAAAAGGTAGAAAAACTCTATGTTTGATTGAGACTTTAGTGGAAGTTCCATTGGAATTCCCACTAGAACTTCGATTGGAAGTTACACTAGTCCCACTGAAGTCCCACTAGAATTTCTAGTGGATGTTTGAGTGGCACTTCGAGTGGAACTTTGAGTGGAAATTTGAGTGGACCTTCCACTAGAGGTTCCAATAGTACTTCCAATGGAAAATTAAAATAAATACTCATTGAAATTATAAAACATATTTATTATAAAAATGATTGAATTTATCATTTGAAAAAGTATAGTCATTTTCATATTGAATTAATTTTCCAAAACCCCAATGGATGTTTTAGTGGGAGTTCCACCAGAACTTCCACAATAAAACTAAAATGTATATTTATAAAACTGATATTATTATTAAATAAAATTAAAAGAAATAATCATTGAAATTGTTACATATATTTATTATAAAAATTATTGAATTTAGAATTTGGAAAAGTATAAGAATTTTCATATTGAATTAATTTTCCAAAACCCCAATGGCAGTTCTAGTGGGAGTTCCACTGGAACTTCCACACTACAACTAAAATATATATTTATAAAACTGATATTATTGTTAAATATAATTAAAAGAAATACTCATTGAAATTTTAACACATATATATTATAAAAATAATTTAATTTAGCATTTGTAAGAGTATAATAATTTTTATATTTAATTAATTTTCACAAACCCTAATGGTAGTTCCAGTGGGAGTACCACTGGAACATTCACACTATAGGTAAAATGCATATTTATAAAAAAAAATATTGTTAAATATAATTAAAATATATACACATTGCAATTTTTACAAATATTTATTATAAAAATGATTGTATTTTTTATTTGAAAAAGTATAACCATTTTCATATTGAATTAATTATCCAAAACCCCAATGGTTATTCAAGTGGGAGTTCCTCTGGGAGTTATACTGGGAGTTCCAGCGGTAGTTCCACTTGGAGTTTCAATGGGAGTTCTACTAGGAGTTCTAGTAGGAGTTCCACAAGGATTTCCATTGGGTTTTCTAATCACAGTTCAACTGGAAGTTCCTCCAGAACTTCTAGTGGAACTCCCACGGGAACTTCCACACTACAAAATAATTTAATTTAGCATTTAAAATTTTATAAAAAATTTTAAATTGAATTAATCTTCCACCTATTGGAAGTTTCAATGGAAGTGCCACTGAAACTTATAGTGAAGGTGTCAGTGCATTTTAAAGTTGAACCTGTAGTGAAAACCTCAAGGGGAAGTTCCATTATAGTGAGGAAAAATACCCCAATAGAAATGGAATTCAAAATTAATTGATAAACATAGAACATTTATAGAAAACTACTCATAACACAAAAGTTCTAAATAATAAATCGTAACAACAAAAATGGAATACATATTTTCGAGTACATATTTCAGAAAAAATAACTAAGTTACGCCACCTTCATCAGAAATTGCTATTGTTTTGTAAAAAAAATACTATCAGAGACTAATATGAAACCCCACTGGAGTTAAGTAGTTATTGTAGAAAAAAAACCCATGTCTTTATGTTTGATGAAATTTAAAGACAACATGATAATTCCTTTTGGTGGAGTCTTCCCCTTCGTTGTACTCATTAGATTCCTAGTTTTTGTTCCCATAGTAGCTTGATTATTTTTTTTCCACAATGCCTAATTTTATGGAGAGATTTTAGGGTTTCATTGTAATCACCACAACCAAGGAGAAGTCGATCCGTCTCACCAAAATATGAGGGAAAATCATTCTCTAAATTCAAATCGAAGGAATGTTGTGAACAAATGATCTAATAGATGGAAATACAATAAGACACATGTTCTCATCCAAAGGGTGTACTATATATTCTAGTTAAAATTTTAACTGGAGATGATTCCCCCACCTTATCAGTGCTTTCTTATTAGCACTAATAAAACGAGGTGCTTCCCTTACTCATTTTTGTGGTAATGCATCTAATATTGGATTTAAGATCTATGTAAAATCCATAATGTCTAAACTAGAAAATATTATTGGTGGCGGAAGGTTTTTTCCTCGCTTAGAGGCCTCCTACCACAATATTTCATGCACTCTTTGGGTAGATGTAGAAGAGGCAGGGGATGATGGGTCAGATGGTTACCTCTATGGAAGGGCTTGAAGTTGAATGTGGTTGGTTACTATGAGAAGGTGTTCAAGTGAGTAGGAGGGATGGTATGTGATGACAGAAGAAATGTTTTATTTTTCTTCAGTGTTCTATAGTGGCATAGTGTTTTGTGAGCTCTTTAATCTAATGATCACCGTGATAGAGAGTCATTCGTCAAATTTGGTACGTTGTCCTTGAAAAAAATCAAACCCATTGGGATATCCCTTATATTATCTAGGATTTCAATATGATTTTGAACCAATGCATCGAGATCAGTCACACATTAATAGAATGAAACTTCAGTAAGGACTATTTTTCCATTCATGTGAGTGCCAATGAGAGTATTATTATTTGTCACTGTATTGATTTTATTCCTGAGGGTTATAAGAGAATTATAATTGGTGATTCTCTTGGTCTCAATCACTATCTCCCCCCGTGACCCTACCCTCTTTTCTTGTAAAAATTTCTAATAAATTGAATTTTTAGTAGAACCACCTACGCGATCACGGTCAATATATTGCATCCCACGGTTAGTATACTGTTCGTGAGGAGAAAAAACTCCAACTTACCAGGAGGCTTATCATATCAACTCTCGCCAATATACTGTTCCCTCCCACCATCACCAATCTACTACATATTCTTGATAGTTTGAGAAGCTACCACGATTGGGAAAATTTTGGTCCAATGCCTCTAAAAATACCAAGCTTGTTAGAGAAGCCTCTCCAAATCCAAGATGCATTGATTATGAAACCCCGAGATTTTATGAGATATATCCTTTTTAATTTCTTTCGTATATTATTTTGTATGCTACACCAAGATTATCTTGCTCTATACGCAACACCTTATTAGCTTGTAGTATACGCAAAACTCTTCTTGGATCGTGTTACACACAATTTCAAGTTCGTTTGATATTAGTTATTATACACAACATTGAGTGTGTGTATATATATATTCAATTTATAAAAGAAATATGATTTGATTTTGTTATACGCAACAACAAATGAGTCTTTCACTACACGTAACCCTGATTTGGGTTGCATTACATGCAATCATGACCTTCTTCGATAGCGTGTGTTGTACGCAATACCGAGTTTCAATAAATAACGATATATGGTTATAATATTATTATGAACTATCCTTTATGAATAATATTAAATAAATTTTTAAATTTATAACATTATTATTCATCTTACACATTTTCTAGAACATGGTAAGAGAAAAAAATAAATATTTCAGGTAAAATAAGTATTTTTTAAAAAATGCAGTTTTGCCGCCTTTTGATGGCACACCCATTTTAAATATAATTTTTGAAAAGTTCATAAGTAAAATTTTACAAAATAAACTTCTTCTATTGAATCAGGATATAAAAATTTACATTGGATAAAGTTTTGATATTTTTCTGACAACATTCTTATTTTGATGAATAGTAAAAACACACTATTTTTACTTAAAAACAACTTTTTTTCATCAAGATAATTTATATGGGTAAATTATAATAGTAAATTGTTTTAAAGTATATAAAGTTTATATATTTTTACCATTTAACATAATTTATGTCATTATCATTGATTTTACATTGAATTTGTAGGTTAAATCAATTCAATCTTTTGCAATGTTTTAAAACAAACCCGTTTTTGTTCGACAATGAGATTAATTTTAAATTAATTACTGCAACTTCTTTTTTTTTAAATTTGGAAAAATGGATTCCAAATTTTGAATCATTAGGTCCAAATTATGTTAATAGGCTACTTTTTATTTTTAGATATTATGAATAGTAACTATGGTAAATTTTATTTACTATAGTGAAAGTTAAATCAGGTAATTAAGGGTAAAAAAGATTATAAAATTACCCTAACACGTGCCAAAATTATATTGGATGAATACAAGTCGACCCATATCACCTAAGGGTCAAATTAGATTCATTTCATGGACTTTTGACCATGAAAATTATGTAATTATTATTAAAACCAATGAAAGTGACAACATGTCACTCTCTTATATCTAATAAGTGTAATGATTTTAATTTAGTGATAAAATTCATAAAACCTAGAATATAAATAGTCTCTAGAAAGCTAATAAAATTATATACATCAAGATAATTTATTTATAATTTTTAGGGATTATATAATTGTCTTTAATGGTGACACAATAGTGATGAAGAAATTCTTTATTTAGTGAAAAATCAATAATATAGTTTTTATTAAACAAATAGTGACCATAAAAGTCACAAAAACATGACCAAAACTTATTTTTCATGTACATGTAAACCATAATCATCCAATGGTAGAATATTTGACCATTTGGATCCTTATAAAAGCGATTATGACACTTATATTATTTTATTTTAATGATGTCAAAGTTGTCACCTTCATAATTAAATAATATAACAATTTAAATGTTGTGATTTTAAGGTGATAAATTTGTGTAAAAGTATTATAATAAAATTTAATAGATGTATATTTACAATATGAATTTATTTTTAATTTTTATACAACAAATATATATATTAAATAATTATACAAAAATGTTGTAGTAATTATTTTATTAAGATAAATATTAAATAAATGGTTTTAAAAATATTAAAATAAATATTATATGAACTATTTAATGTTCTAAACTAATTTTTTAGATTAATATGACATGTTAGGAATATATTAAATATTTTTTATCGAATATATCTTCTCTGTGTATTTTATTTAAATTCAAATAATTGAATAGTGTCAAAATTGACACTATTGATATTTTATAAAAATAACATATTATTAAATTGTTTAAAAATTACAAAAATATTTAAAAATTACAATTTGAAAATTATATAGTCTAAAATGTAATATTTTATCTAATTATGGAAAATTCACAACACATATGTAAGTATTTATAACAATTTAAAAATTATAATTTTATTACCACAAATAAATTTAAATAGATTAAATAATGATAAATCAAATTGATAAGGTTTAAAATAATCTCCAAACATGTCTAAATTTTATTTTTTGATGATATTAACACCATATATCATCGCATCTTCGAATGTGATTCATTTTTGATGTTTTTAAGTGGGGTTTGAATTTATTATAAATTGATGTTTCTTATGTTTCCAATGGTACCTTTCTCCACCCTTATAAAAGGGAACCTCCTCCATCTCCTCCTCACGCCACTTTGAGCGGTCAAGCTCGACCAAAATTTGCCCCTTTCTCTTCTCCACTTCCCTATAAACATAATAGAGGTCCTGTTCTTCTTCAAAGACCAACTTTATTGCCCTAAGAGGAAGTTTAAAGGAGGCACTTCGAGGAAGAGGTAATGCCATCTCTGGATTCTTTCAAGTTTATTTCTTCTTTTACTTCCTCTTATTTATTGGTTTCATTATAAAGAAATAAAATCAGTATTAATTATATACTTATATTTTATTATAAATATTAAAAAACCCTATTTCACCTTCTACCCATCCTACGAAAAATGAAATCACCACGTGTGCGTACGTACGGAATACTGTCTCCACACCGTGGTGTAATCTGTTTTTCCACCACCACCATACGTGGATGGGTATAATGCTGTAAAGAATAAATATATATATGGTTATTATAAAATTATACATATTTTTAGATATTATATCATCCACTCTAATTCCATTCAATAATTATGGGAATAATATCATCACTCGTGTGTACGTACGGATTACCGTCTCCACGACGCGATGAGATTCATTCTCCATGTTAACCATTCAAGAATGATTATAAAGTATATATAATGAATAATAATGAAATATATGACATGATAAATCTACTGTTTATATATATATATATATATATGTCATCTACTTACTTCCATTCAAGTCAATAAGGAATGTAAAACAGCGTTCATGCGTACGTACGACCTACCGTCTCCATAAACGGTGTATTTCATTTTGTTTATCGATCTATCATATATATTTATATTCTGAATATATATTCTATATAAATAATGTTTTAAATTATGGAATTAAGTTAATCAGGATAAAATTAAGAACAACATGTCTAAACATGTACGATAAATGAAATGATTTTACCCAAAATGCAGCTTTAACATGGAATTTACAAAATAACGGGTAATATAAGGTCATAAGTGAACCATATATGATATCATAAAAATTAATATGACTCTATAATAAGTCAATGAAATTATTTAAATCATTATACAGGAGGTTCGGATACGTTCTAAGCATATCAGACCTAAGGTAAGGAGTAATTTTTCAAATCTCATTTTTATTCGAGATTGCTTATACGTAAGTATTTACTGGGGTTATATTTTTCATCCATGTACATAAAAAATGTTTTTCATAAATTGTTTAATATTATTTCATGTATGTTTAAATTCATTTTTACCCCTATTTGAATTTTACATTGTGTTATAGAAGGAATCTTTCTTTTGTTTACCATACAAGGAACTTTTTGACTTTTCTGGCAAAAGTACGAGGAGAATGTTTTTTTAAATTATACGGTGTGAATGGATTTTTACGATTTCATAATGCCTTATTTTCATGAAGCTTACTCTACAATATTTCATGACTATTTTCAACAAAATCCATTTCTTTTAAAATTTCATGGAATTTTTTTCAAAAGAAAATGATTTTGAAGAAGAAATGATATTTTCCTCAAGAATTCATTTCAAGTGTTTTATCAAAACCATTTTCCATATAAGATGACATTATTTCATATGTGTATGTTTCAAGTATAATGTCTATATGATTTACATGGTTTCACTTTTCTTATGATGAAATGTTATCCATTTGTTTTATATTTATTAAGTTATGATGGGATGCAGTTTATGAAACCCGTTTTATTCTTTGGGTTATGATGAATGATTTATGTTTATGTTGTGGCACATATAATAATGATTTCATTATGACATGGGTGAGACCTATATGTCCCTATAATGCATTGGGTAAAGATTTATATCTCATGATATAGACATGGCTGGAATGATAAGTTAATCTGGTTCAGTTATACTGGACTGGAACGAAGAGTGAACTCGATTCAGTAAGGGACTTTGTCCATTAAGATGGTCTTGAAAACAATGCCTTGGCTACTATGGAAATCATATCATGTGATTAATGGTTTTCCAAAATTACATATTTTATTCCCATGCTATTTAATCATGATTAAGGTTCCTTTATGATCTAAGCCTTATGTACTACAAAGATTTATTTCTCAAGATTTTGATTTATAAACATTATGTTCATGTTTTTTTAAGTTCAATTGTATATGGTTTGTTTTATTTTCTCCATGATTACCCTTAATGAGCATTTAAGCTCACCCTTTATATGTTATCTTTTCCCCAAGATTTAATGAAAGGTTTTAGGTAAGAAAAAAAATAGAAAGATCTTTTTGGGAGATATTGAAGATCTTTCACCATGATTAGAAGATTATGTTTCGAGTTTCCAAAGACATTAAACTATTATGGTCCTTTAGTGTTGGTTCTTGTTATGTATTAATTATTCTGAAAAAGTAATGTAATATCCATGTACATCATGCTTGGGACTCTACAGTTGGTATCAGAGGAAAGGTTTAGTTAACCTTTGGAAACTAGGATGCGAAAACTTTAGTGAGATCCCTAGAGATATTTATAAGGTATGTCTAGGGATGTCCCTTTGGTTAAGTATAAGTATAGGTTATAGTCCTAGAATTATGGTAACGATAAAAGAATTAAACCTAAGATGTTAGAAATTTAAAGTAATCCCCCATGATTATGTTGTTCTTCTAGTACGCGTTTTTCTTGTCATACTATTCTTTTTGGGTCTTAGAAAATGGCTGGAAATAGGAAGATTCACTATAATGGAGGATATGATGGACAGTGGAATGATATTCTTCATAAGAAACCAAATGAAATTGGATCTGGAAGTCCATATATTATTATTATGCCTAATCAGGAATCTCATAATATGATCAATAATCTAAACTTTGGTATGTTTCCCGACTCAGCTAATAAGAGAAAGATGGAGTTTCATTATGACCATAGAGGGAAAAAAGTTCAATTTACCTCATTTAAATTATGTGGGAAGAGGCATTAGGGAGAATGTTTCAAAGGAACTGGAAGATGCTTTGGGTGCGGAAAAGAAGGACATAAAGCCAGTAATTGTAAAGAAAAAGGTTCAGTCAACACCATGTACAAGGATAATGGTATTTCTAAGGCATCAACAATAATTAAATGTTTTAAATGTGGAACGTACGGGCATTATGAATACCAATGACCTAAGGGAAAATCCCATGAAGAGAATAAACATGGCCGTATGAGTAGTATTTATGTTGATGATGATGAAGAGACTAAAAATGGTATATGAGATGAAATAAGTGTTGAGGAATACAATGATGAAGCTCAGTCAATGGTTTAAGAAGGTAGTGGAATTATTGCATGTTTATCAAGAGTAATGTTGTATAAGTAATTTCATGGTACTCTAGAATAATGAAACATCTAAGGATTGTTACACTATTGTTTTTACTTATTTTTTTGAAAATATATGTTAAATGGTACTGGTAACCATGAAAGGTTATTCAGATATTTTTGGAAAGCAGATGATATGCGTATAATGAATGGATAAAGAGATAATGAAATATTTGATAATATTAATGAGGTCATGACTGATATAAGGAAAAAGTGATATCATGGTTTTAGTATATAGAAATTTTGGGATAATTCATGTTTTCACAAAGATTATATGGTTATACATGTTTCAAGAGAATACATGATTAAGGTATTCACATGTTTGAAATGTGATCAACAAGATATATCTTACGATATATTGGAATAAATGATGGTATTCACATGCTTGTTATGTGACCTTTCAAGTAATAGTTTTCTTTATACTATGAGATTTGAAAGATGAATTTTGGATAAGCCTAAAGATTTGAATGGATTATGTTGGACATCAGATAGTATTATTTAAGTATAGAACTTGTTTTTCAATATTATTTCTTGAATAATATAATAATATAGTTTTAGAAAAAGGGAAATCCTATAGGAAGGTCGACAACCCATCGCGTCAGACAAGGCTATGGGAATCGAACCCACAACAGAAGTGCGACAAGCCTTTATCGCATACCATTGGCCTACAAGAAGTCCCTGGTAAGTAGAAATTAATTTTATTTTGTTAAGCGGTATGATAGTTGGAGTCTAAGTCCATTTTTGGAATCATATACAATTAATCTCACCATAAATGGAATTATGTATTTAACTATTTCTAACCTTATGTTTGAGACAGATGGAATGACCTATCATTATATCGCATGATCGGCTAACACTTCTTGAAAGACAAATTCAACTTCATTTCTTTAAGAGATGAAGTGGAAATTGTTCAAGGCACGAATAACAGTGAGATTGTACCAAAATCATGTAAGTATTTATTTTAATTAAAAAATTCTTCAAAATTAGGGAAATGATCTTAAAAACCAAAAATGTTGTCTTATTGCCCTCATATCTGATGAATTAGATGGTACCTTAGACTATCACAAATTTATGGCTCTGTGACTGTTGGATTTTTTATAGCCATGTTCTCTACCACTCTCCATCAGAACATGACGGTTAGATTTCTCTTCCATATCCATATTTTCACCTATGTTCTCCTATGTGGGAACCCAAGTGATGAGTTACTTTTGGTATCCATTTTGTTTCTAAAATTCATTTTTAAAATTAAGTTTTAGTATTCCTTTTTACGATGTGGTTTTCTATGAATGAAACTCCCAATAAACCATTTACAACCCCGACGAATTTCGAGGGCGACATCCATTTTAAGGGGGGTAGAATGTATCACCCCGAGATTTTATGAGATATATCTTTTTTTAATTTATTTCATATCTTCTATTGTACGCTACACCAAGATTATCTTGCGCTATACACAACACCATATTATCTTGCAGTATACGCAACACTATTCTTCGATCGTGTTACATAAAATATCATGTTTATTTGATAGTAGTTATTCTATACAACATTGAGTATATATATATATATTAAATTTATAAAATAAATATGGTTTCATTTTGTTATACGCAACAACAAAGGAGTCATTCACTACACGCAACCCTGACTTGGCTTGCATTACACACAATCGCGACCTTCCTCGATAGAGTGTGCTGTACGCAATACCGTGTTTCACTAAAAAATGATATATTGTTATAATATTATTATAAACTATCCAATATGAATAGTATTAACAACATTTTTAATTTTATAACATTATTATGCATCTTACACATTTTTTAGAACATTGTATGAGAGCAAAATAAAATTTTCGGGTAAAATAAGTATTTTTCAAAAAATGTAGTTTTTCCACCTTTTAAATGGTGCACCATTTTAAATATAATTTTTGAAAAGTTAATAAGAAAATTTTTACAAAATAAACTTCTTATTTTGAATTAGTATATAAAAATTTACATTGTATAATGTTTTGATATTTTTCTGACAACGTTTTTATTTTGATGAATAGTAAAAACACGCTACTTTTACTTAAAAACAACTTTATTCATCAAGATAATTTATATGGTTAAATTATAATAGTAAATTGTTTTAAAGTATAAATATAATATATTTTTACCATTTAATATAATGTATGTCATTATCATTGATTTTACATTGAATTCGTAGGTTAAATCAATTCAATCTTTTGCAATGTTTAAAAAAACCCGTTTTTGTTCGACAATGGGAATAATTTTAAATTAATTATTGCAACTTATGTGTTTTGAATTTGGAAAAATGGATTCCATATTTGGAATCAATAGGTCCAAATGATGTTAATATGCTACTTTTTATTTTTAGACATTATGAATAGTAACTACGGTAAATTTTATTTACTACGGTTAAAGGTAAATCGGGTAATTAAGGGTAAAAATAAGATTATAAAATTACCCTAACACCAAAAAAAATTATATTGTATGAATAAAAGTCGATCCATATCACCTAAGGGTCAAAATGGATTCATTTCCTGGATTTTTTACCATGAAAAGGATGTAATTATTATTAAAACCAAAGAAAGTGACAATATGTCACTCTCTTATATCTTATAAGTGTAATAAATTTAATTTAGGGATAAACGTCATAAAAATTAGAATATAAATAGTCTCAAGAAATATAATAAAATAATATACATCATGATAATTTATTTATAATTTTTACGGATTAAATAATTGTCATTAATGGTGACATAATAATGATGCAGAAATTGTTTATTTAGTGAAAAATCTATAATATAGTTTTTCTTAAACTAATAGTGACCATAAAGGCACAAAAACATGGCTAAAACTTATTGGTAATGTAAATGTAAACCATAATCATCCAATGGTCGAATATTTTACCATTTGGAGCCATATAAAGGCGATTATGACACTTATATAATTTTATTTTAAATGATGTCAAAGTTATCACCTTCATAATTTAATAAATATAACAATTTAAATGTTGTGATTTTAAGATGATAAATTCGAGTAAAAGTATTATCATGAAATTTAATAGATATATATTCATCATAGGATTTTATTTTTAATTTTTATGAAAAAATAGATATATTAAATAATTATACAAAAATGTTGTAGTAATTATTTTATTAAGAGAAATATCAAATAAATGGTTTTAAAAATATTAAAATAAATAATATATAAACTATTTAATGTTATACACTAATTTTATAGATGCATATTACATGTTAGGAATCTATTAATTATTTTTTATCGAATATATCTTCTCTTTGTATTTTATTTAAATTCAAATAATTGAATAGTTTCAAAATTGACACTATTGATATTTTATAAAAATAACATATTATTAAAATGTTTAAAAATTAAAAAAATAATTAAAAATTACA
The DNA here is from genome assembly GCA_963277665.1 of Viscum album. Lineage (NCBI taxonomy): Eukaryota > Viridiplantae > Streptophyta > Magnoliopsida > Santalales > Viscaceae > Viscum > Viscum album. The sequence continues at coordinate 1,264,740,091 of OY728130.1, forward strand.
AATTGAAAATTATATGTTCTAAAATGTAATAATTTATCTAATTATGGAAAATTCACAACACATAAGTAAGTATTTATAACAATTTATAAATTAGAATTTTATTACCACAAATAAATTTAAATAGATTAAATAAGGATAAATCAAATTGATAAGGTTTAAAATAAACTCCAAACATGTATAACTTTTACTGGTTGATTATATTAAAACCCTATCTCATCTAATCTTCTAATTTTATTTATTTTGGATGTTTTTATGTGGGGTTTGAATTTATAATAAATTAATATTTCTTATGTTTCCAAAGGTGCCCCTCTCCTCCCTTATAAAAGGGAACCTCCTCCCTATCCTCCTCACACAACATTGTGACTTGAAGATCAGAAAACCTCTGATAATTTCTCTTCTCCACTTCCCTAGAAACATACTAGAGGTCATGGTGTTCTTCAAAGACCAACTTTAGTGCCCTAAGAGAAAGTTTAAAGGAGGGACTTCGAGGAAGAGGTAATACCTTCTACCGATTCTTTCAAGTTTATTTCTTATTTTACTTCCTCTTATTTAGTTGTTTCATTATAAAGTAATGAAATAAATATTACTTATATAATGATATGTTATTATAAATATGAAACAATCCTATTTAACCTTCTACCCATCCTACGAAAAATGAAATCACTACGCGTGCGTATGTACGGAATACCGTCTCCACGTCGTGGTGTAATCTGTTTTTCCACCACCACCTTTCTTGGATGGGTATAATGGTGTAAAGAATTACTGTATATATGGTTATTATAATATGATACTGATTATGAGATATTATATAATCCACTCCAATTCCATTCAATAATTATGGAAACGATATCATCACTCGTGTGTACGTATGGATTACCATCTCCACGACGCGATGAGATTCATTCTCCATGTTAACCATTCAAGAATGATAATAATGTATATATAATGAATAATAATGAAATATATGACATGATAAATATACTGGATTTATGTATATATATATAGACCATCTACTTACTTCCATTCAAGTCAATAAGGAAAGGAAAACAGCGTTCATGCGTACGTACGGCCTACCGTCTCCATGAACGGTGTATTTCATTATGTTTATCGATCTATATTATATATTTATATTATGACTATATATTCTATATAAATAATATTTTACATTATGGAATTAAGTAAATCAGGATATAAGTAATAACAACAAGTCGAAACATGTACGATAAATGAAACGATTTTACCGAAAACACTGCTTTAACATGGAATTTACAAAATAACGGTTAATATAAGGTCATAAGTGAACCATATATGATATCATAACAATGAATATGATTCTATAATAAGTAAATGACATTTTTTAAATCATTATATAGGAGGTTCAGATACGTACTAAGTATATCAGACCTAAGGTAAGGGATAATTTTGTAAATCTCATTTTTATCTGAGGTTGTTTATACGTAAATATTTACTAGGGTTATATTTTTCATCCATACCCATAAAAAATGTTTTTAATAAAGTGTTTAATATTATTACATATATGTTAAAATTCATTTTTACCCCTCTTTATCTTTTACATAGTGTTATAGAAGGAATCATTCTTTTGATTACCATACGAGGAACTTTTTGACTTTTCCGGAAAAAGTAATAGGAGAATATTTTTTTAACTTATACGGCGTGAATGGATTTTTATGTTTTCATAACGCCTTATTTTCATGAATCTTACTCTATAATATTTCATTACTATTTTCAACAAAATACTTTTGTTTTAAAATTTCATGGCATTTTGTGAAAATAAAATGATTTTAAAGAAGAAAGGATATTTTCCTCATGAATTCATTTGAAGTGTTTTATCAAAACCATTTTCCATCTAAGATGAAATTATTTTATATGTGTATGTTAAAAGTATATTTTCTATATGATTTACATGGTTTCAATTTTCTTTAGGATTTTGCCGTCATTCCACCTAATCTAAAAAATATGGCCATTTCTGATCGTCATGGAAATGCTATTGATTATGAATTTATTCCAACTGCTCTATATTTTAAGATTATTAATTATGATTATGTTGACACTGATGTTATGATTTGGAAACCATATCTTAATGGCTTATTCTCTATTAGGGACTATTACAAGATCATGTTTGGAAATCCAACTAGTATACCTTCATGGGTGGAGGCTATCCACAAGCCATATATTTTTCTGAATGATTCCATACTCATATGAAGAATCTGGAAACATCAATTGCCTAAAAAAACTTATTTACAGCATGTGGGTATCTCTTTTGCTTCGGTCTATTTCATATTCATGAAGGGTAATGAATCCCTTACGCACTTGTTCATTCAATGTAAGTTTGCTTCTCCCTTATGAAGTTACCTGCAAGCAGCATTTCAAAGTTGTTTCAATTTCTCCTCAATTGAATCTTTGTTCTGCTCTGTACTTCAGTCTACTTTTAGTGATCAGTAGAAATAATTGTTGCTTGCTTCCACTATTTTGGTTATTTCTTATATATGGAAGTCTCAGAATAGGCTGTTCTTCAATAATGGCATGGCCATCGTTTGTGAAGTGATCATGGTGATTCATCGAAGCATTAAACTTGCTTTGATGAATCAAAAAAGCTCCATGAACAATGATATATCTGACTTTCTTCTCTTGAGATATCTTGGTGTTAGTGGTAGGGAAAGGAATCCAATAATTCTGAAGTATATTCGGTGGATTCCTCTTATATTTGACTGGTTAAAGGTGAATGTTGATGGGGTGGCTTCTGGTGCCCTGAGCCCTACCGGGTGTAGTGGAGTCTTCAGAATCCATCAGGGCTTTGTTAAAGGCTTCTTCTTCCACTATGTTGGGCATGCTCATGTGATTGAGGCGGAAATGTGGGAGATGATTAAGGCCATCAGGTACGTGGTTTGTTATGGCTGGCGTAGAGTATGGCTGAAGTCAGATTCTTCAGTTGCTGTCTAGATTTTGAAGGATCGGTCCCGAAATGTTCCATGGAGGATGTTTTCCACTTGGATCTCTTGTCTGAATCTTACTGAAAGGTTATGACTTGATGTCTCTCATGCTTACCATGAAGAAATCCAGGTTGCTGATTCCCTCTCCAAAAGGGCTATCATTGAGGTTAGTTGCAGTTGGTCTTTTGTTCTACCCAACTACTGTGATAGTCTAGTTAGGAATGACTGTAATGGTGTTTTGCACACCAGGATTTGTAATGCTACCCTCTATTGAGTTGTTCTGTACTGTTTAGCTTTTTTATATAATACTTTCTTGGGAGCAGGCTTCTTCCTATCTCTCAGACCTTCTGGCTATATTATGTTATGATGGGATGATGTTTATGAAACCCATTTTATTCTTTGGATAATGATAATGATTTATGTTTATGTTATAGCACACGTAAGAATTATTTCATTATGAGATGGGTGGGGCCTATATCTCCCTCCAATGCATTTGGTAATGATTTATATCTCATGAGATAGACATGGCTGGAATGACCAGTTAATCCGGTTCAGTGATACATGACTGGAACAAAGAGTGAACTCGATTCAGTAAGGGACTTTGTCCACTAATATGGTCTTGGCAGTAATGCCTTGTATACTATGAAAATTATATCATGTGCTTAATGGTTTTACACAATTACATGGTTTATTCCCATGCTATTTTATCATGATTAATGTTCCTTTATGATCTATGACTTATGTACAACCAAAATTTATTTCACAAGATTTTGATGTTTAAACTTTATGTTCATGTTTGTTTAAGTTTAAATGTATATGATTTGTTTTATTTTCTACATGTTTACACTTACTGAGCATTTGAGCTCACCCTTTATATGTTTTCTTTTCCCTAGGATTTAATTAAAGGTTTTATGTAAGGAAACAAAAGGGGAATATCTTTATGGGAGATGTTGAAGATCTTTCACCACGATTAGAAGATTATGTTCCGAGTTTCCAAAGACACTAAACTATTACGGTCCTTGAGTGTTGGTTCTTGTTATGTATTAATTATTCCACAAAAGTAATGTAATTTACATGTAAGTCAATCTTGGGTCTCTACATTCATGCCCACTGATGAAGCTTACTGAAGTTCTGCTAATGACATAAGGACGAACTAGGATTCCATGAGCCATTGAAAATCAACCCTAGATAAACCAGTAACCAATGAGGTAATGAATGGCGCTCCACCCCCATCAACGACTGAATCACCAACACTTCCCTCTTTTGCTTTCAACTGAAGATTCAATCTCAGCTAATTAACTAACATGGAGGAGGATACCCAAGATTGGTCAAAATAGTCACCATAAAGAAAATAAGGTTGATATGGCCTAAAGAATGAGAACACCAAAATTATGAGTTATTTTAATATGTTTTATAATTTTTTTTTAAATGTAGGTTTTTTTAATGTGGCTGAAAGGAAACACCGCAGCTGCTGCCTTTTGGTTAAGCTGAAATGTAGCAGCGCCATTACAAACTTTTCCTTAAAACAATTTGTTTTCTATTTTAATTATTCTTTTTTTAATATTAAAAATTTTAATGTTTTATTATTATTTTTTTATAAATATATATATAAATAAAACAAAATTTTTTAGTATAATTTATCTCTTATTAAAGTACATGACTTTTATATCCTATAAAATTTATGGATTAAACATATAACAAGTAGTCTAAAATAAAAAACAATTTCTTAAAAAATATTGATGAAAAATAATTTATAAGATTTATAATCTACCAACATGAAACTTCAAATGTTTTGAAGTATGTGACTTTTCTAGCATAAAAAATATAAACTATAAGAACAATATAAATTAAAATTTAAACATTGATTAAACATATAATAAGTATTTGAAAATAAAAATAATTTCTGAAATTTTTTTGATGAAAAATACATTATAAACATTCTAATCCACCAACTTGAAACTTAAATTTTTCTCAAATAAGTGAATTTTCTAGCCTATAAAATATTCAATATAAGACCAATATCAATGAAAATTTTATGAATGTATCAAACATATAATAATAAGTTGAAAATAAAAAAAAATTCTTAAAAAAAATTGATGAGAAATAATTTATAATCCTTCTAATTCCCCGACTTTAAACTTAAAAATGTTTCAAGTATGTGACTTTTATAGCCTATAAAATATAGACAATAAGACCAATATAAATTAAAATTTAAACATTGATTAAACATATAAGAATTAGTTGAAAATAAAAATAATTTCTTAAAAAATATTGATGGAAATAATCTATAATCTTTCTAATCCACCAAATTGAAACTTAAAAATGTTTCAAGTACGTGAATTTACAAGGCCATAAAATATAAACTATATTAAAAATATAAATGAAAATTTAAACATTGATTAAACATATAATAAGTAGTCTAAAATATAAATAATTTTCTAAAAAAGGTTGATGAAAAATAATTTATAATCTTTCTAATCCAAAAAATTGAAACATAAAAATGTTTCAAGTATGTGACTTTACTATCCAATAAAATATAAACTATTAGTCCAATAAAAATGAAAATTTAAACATTGATTAAACATATGAAAATTAGTCGAAAATAAAAATAATTTCTTAAAAATTTTTGATGAAAAATAATTTATAAGCTTTCTAATCCAAGAAATTGAAACATAAAAATGTTTCATGTTCATAAATTTCCTAGACTATAAATTATAAACTATAAGAGCAACATAAATTAAAATTTAAACATTGATTAAAAATATAATAAGTAGTCCAAAATGAAAATAAGTTCCTAAAAAATGCTGATGAAATATAATTTAGAGATTTCTAATCCACCAACTTAAAACTTTAAAATGTTTCAAGTAGGTGACTTTGATATCCTATAAAATATAAACATTAAGAACAATATAAATGAAAATTTAAACATTGATTAAACATATAAGAATTAGTTAAAAATAAATATAATTTATTAAAAAATTTTGGTGAAAAATAATTTATAATCTTTTTAATCCACCAACATGAAACATAAAAATGTTTCAAGTACGTGACTCTTATAGCCTATGAAATATAAAGTATAAGACCAATATAAATTAAAATTTAAACATTGATTAAACATCTAATAAGTAGAAGAAAATAATAAGAATTTATTAAAAAATGTTGATGAAAAGTAATTTATAAGCTTTCTAATCCACCAACTTGAAACATAAAAATGTTTCAAGTATGTGACTTTTCTAGCCTATAAAATATAAACTATAAGACTAATATAAATGAAAATTGAAAAATTTATTAAAAATATAAGAAGTAGTCAAAGATATGAATAATTTATCGAAAAATGTTTATGAAAAATAAATTCTATGCTTTATAATCCACCAACTTGAAACTTAATTTTTTTAAAGTATGTGACTTTGGTAGCCTATAAAATATAAACTATAAAAACAATATAAATGAAAATTTAAACATTAATTAAACCTAAATGAAGTAGTAAAAGTTTAGTTTTTATTTACATGGGTCTTGTAGTTTATATTTTATAGGCTTTCAATGTCACGTAGGTGACTTTGGATCCACCTCAACATTCCTTATTTTCTCTCTCACTTTTGAGTAAGTTTTCATACATTCATTACATTTTAATTTATTTATTTTCATTATGAAATTATTTATTTTCAATTTTTTTAAATTATTAGGATATATTTTAAATAATATTTACATTTTTTTGTTGTATATTTTATAATATTTTAAAGTTATCCACTTAAAATTTAATAATTATTCCTATGTCTCAAGTTATTGACTTTGAACACTATCAAATATAAAATGTTCCTAAAATACTAATGAAAAATGAAACAATGGATTACAATATAAGAAGTGATGATTTTAATAATAGTATATTCATTTCAATAAACATAAAACATATAAATGAACATGTACAATCAAATTTCTATATCTATGGAGAGGAGATTACATCCCACATGGTGGTCTACGAATAGGACATTCGTGTCATGTTCGATGAGGAGTCTGATGACATGGAAAGAGATGATCCTCAGGCACTGTAATATTAACTGTTGCTTCCTCCACCTATGTGTCAGTAGGAGGAGCTGTCAAAAACATCTCGTATATCCCTCCTGGTCCTTCTCCCACTAGGGTGGTATAAGGACTCACCATCATCATAGTGAGGAACCTAGCCTGCAATGGACCTATACCCCAAGGATGCGATGGATATGGACACCAAGGCTATGATGAACCTAGATCCTAAGGTTGTGATGGATCTGGAACACAAGGCTGAGATGGATCTAGACCCAAAGATGGAGAGAACTACAGATATCCTGTCAAGAAAGATAGATCCCATGCCTCTTGAGGTGCATCCTGAATCGGTTGAGGCTGTACTACTAGAGGTTTAACCTCTGCCTGTGGAACATGTGAGGCCTCACGTGTAGCACAAAACATTCTATATCGTCATTATCATGGATCCTCATCACCAGTATCTACTTCGAAATGTTCCTTTAGGTTACGAACCACCTCTCTCCAGGATTGATTCTTGAAGATGCTCTTGGAAAGCAAACGATAAGATGACCTCAGCTCCAGCGCTTCAGTATGGACGACTGCTCGGCTAAAGACCCCCTCCTCCTCTTCACCACTCATGAGAACAAGATTATATGAGGGAATTAATTGTAAATTGATTCAAAATGAATTATAAAATAGTTCAATAAACAAACTAATGGAAATTTATTGACTAACAATCTTATGAATCTATCCGCCATGTTGGGTAAGATACAGTATAGACTACAGTATATTCCATGGCTCATAATAAACCTTTTCCTAAGTAATTAATATATTAATAGGTACAACTTGGATACAAAACTCTCCACATCTATGCTAGCAGTGAATAAAGTGGGCATGTACTCGATTCCAATCCTCATCCTACCTCCCTGTCAGCTTCACCTCATGAATTTGCAATGTCTGTCTCGATGATAATAGAATTTAATGAACATAGAAAAAATGATGCATGACTCTATCAAGGTGTTGCCAATCAATAATATGGAAGTGAATAAGGGGAACTATATACATAACATCCTCAATACCAACTATACAGTATGGTGGAAACTGGTCCATAATAGTCTAGTATGAAATCCATGAAATCTGAAATGACATGTGACCTTTTCCAAAAAATCTCCTTACTAAAAAACAAAAATGATTCTATTATTAAATTTGTTAGAAAGCGATAGATTTTATAAACATACCTAGTCCGGGAAGAGATAGTCCAAGTGGAGCAGATATACTCCCAAGTGGTGTCTCAGAACCGTGTGGAAATTGTGACTCTAACACCACCTGTAAAATAAAACATCGATAGTGAAAAATAATGAGAAAGTAAAGTCAATAACTCCTAGTATCATCAGAAACCAATAGAAATGACCGATCATACCAGTTTTCATGTGGAGAATCATGCAGCACCTCCATCTCAATCAGTAGACCAACAAGCATATGAATAAATGTTGGGAAGCACTCCCATGTCCACATCTGAAGAAGGATGATGCATCCCCTGAGACCTATGCTGTCCCTGTGGGAGAACCTGCATAATGCTTTGTATGTGTATACCATGTAGGATGATCCCCAGCTATACGTCTTAGTCTTATCAAATTCCTCTTGTATGGGTAGGTACATCATGTTCACATGCATCCCCAAGCGATCAGTACACATGGTTCCTCCAATGACCCATAATATATATGCATAGGCATAATGCATGACAGTCTGCTCATCAGCATCATCAGGTGAATTTGGAATATGAACCTCTAACCAGGGCATAGATATCGATGCTCCATCTGTAGCCCTATGGTTGAAAAAAATGTTGATGCCTAACAATTATTCAGAAAGGTTGGGCCAATATGCACGAGTTGGTCCAATAATGGATCTCCCCTCGATAGAAATACTGAGAAGCACTACCACATCTTGGAGTGTGATGGTCATCTTTCCCTCAAGCAGGTAGAATGTGTGCATCTCTAGTCTCCATCTCTCCATGAGGGTAGCAAGGAGGTGATGGTTAAAAAATGTGAAATCTAATATAGTAATTCCATAGAATCCATCATGGTACAAGTATAGACTAAGGTCACGTCGAGGCTCCCTGTGATGAAAATGGTGTACTCAACACACCCTGATCGATTGATACTTACCACCCTCTAACACGACCTGGGAAATATGGGTAGCCTGTTGAGTGAGTAGTATGGTATCATCCATCGGCATATAAAAAATGAAATGAGTTGTAAGTGTAAAATGTAAATATAACATTATGGTCAATATAATGTTATGAATTGTAGAATGAAAGACATGCCATGTTTATTCACATTGTTTTATGATGTAATTTTTACCAAAAGTAAGGGGCATGTCTTCATGTTTTTCAAATCAAATTACTAACATGTTTTTAAGATATTATTTTATCTAGAAAATAGTGTTTTGTTAGATATGGTTTTATATATTTATATATATAAACAATTTGTCTTTGTTATATAGTTTTTTATTAAAACTTTTGTGCTTTTTAATTTATGTATGATTGTCCACATGATGGTATGTTTCAGGATTATTTTTTCACATGTAGAGGTCACTTTGTAACACTAACTGAACTTCAAGAAATAATTTGTGGGGAAAGAACCACGACTCAGGAGGAATAGTGAAAACTATGATGGTGGTGATGTAAACTCATTCCATCACCACCATCGTGGTCACTATTACAATGGCGTCGTGGTTCATTTGTGACAAATTATTTCTTGAAGTTCAGTTAGTGTTACACAATCTGATACAATAACCTCTATTGTTGGTTGTGTACTATAACAATATCATTTAACTATTTGTATAACCTCCTTGTAGTAGTACACATAGGTAAATCCTAACTCTATACATTGAAAACATTTTTTGATCATGATTCTGATAGTGTAACTAATATTGAAAAATATGGTTGATCATATAATATTTATTATACTAAAATTTTATATCATCTTCTTCTACAATAATATATTATACTATTATTTCATTACATAAAAGTTTATTAGAATATCAGTCACATAATTTTTGGAGGTAAAGGGAAGATGATTTTGGATTTAAAATTCATCTTTTAGGTTTTATAATTTATAGATTAGGTTTTCAGATATTGAGTTTTGGGTCTTTGTTTATGGATTTTTTTTGTAAGGTTTTAGGATTTAGATTTATGATTTCAAGGTTAGTGTTTAGGTATTATGGTTTAGGGTTTAGAATTTTGAGATTATGGTATAGGGAATATGTTTTGGGTTTATTTTTCTACTTTTGGGTTTTCGGGTTTAGAAAACCGAGGTAAAAAGAAGATATGAAAACACATAATTTACAATATAAGAATCTCACAATGAAGACAATACATATTTGTGGCTGACAGTGTAGACTTGACCCAATAATTTTAGGGAGTCGTTTTCAGTTATGACCTTATTGATGACATATGGTGCGTCTCAAACTCTACCCTTGTCCATGAGGCTAGTCCATCTTATTCTGCATCTTACTGGGCTTCGGTCTCTTATGGGGATGCAACTGATTGATATCAGGTATCACTATTGGATGGCCATTGGGCATTGAGAAATAATAAGACTGCCCAATAGGAATCCATGGTGAAGCATGATACTTAGAAATTATGTCCATCCGATACACTAGATCAACATATGCTTCCCATGATATGTTCATAGAGGCACATGCTGTGATGAAGTGTGTGCATGAAAACTGTAAGGCCTGAAAGTTTTCACATTGATATTGAATCATTTCCAGTAATACCACCATTTTTTCATCAATTATATTTTTGATGGGGTATGAATGCTCTTGAAAATCAAATCAATATTCTTCTCATTGAAAAAGGAAGACATGATAACCAGAAGCTTATTCAATATTCTTTTCAATCTATCATTGAAAGTGTCTTCTGTACATTATCCCCTACTATATTCCATCTGATGCTAGTTTTTTTGAATCAACAAATAACTCCATGAAATGATATAATGTATCCTAAACTAGGGCAGTTATAGGTAAATTTTGAAGCCCTTTTAAGACACCATTGATTCACTCCACAATTTTTGTGGTCATTTTTCCATACCTCTTCCCCTGTCATATACCAATGCCCATTTTTCTTTTGGAATCCACATCATATAATCATAATAATATTGATTATCTTGTCATATTTGTCTGAAATGTTATACAAAACACTCTTGATCTGACTCATATTCTACAAATAATACTTTCTATTTCAAATAAATTGATTTTATCTTTATGTAGAAATAGTAAAAAATAACTAAGACAATGCGTAACAAGCCTCGTGATTGCCTTCTTTATCGATTCATTGGGGAATTTTTTTATGTATGTTGCTAAAAATGTGTCTAATGAAGAACCGATGATGTGAATTTGGGTATCTCCATGTATCAGGATCTGCATTGATTGCATCATTAATTTCCCGAGGCCGATCAGATATCAAATAAACACCCAGAATGTTGGTGAAATAGTTGTTGATACTGGCCAAAAACCAACTCTATAATTCATAGTTTTATTTCTCTACAATGGAAAAAGGAATCATAAGAGGTGAATGGTTTCCATCTTGGGTTGCTATAATCAACAATACATCCTTGTATTTTCCATACAGAATCATTCCATCAATCTGAATGAACTGTTTGATGAAATGAAATGCGGAGATACAGTAAAGGAATGCCTAGAACAACTAATGAAATTAAACATCAGATGGATCAATTTGGTTATCATGAGACTAATATTAGTTTGTATAAATATATAATACAACTTGGTTATGATGCCTCATTATGGGTAGAAATTTTAGAAACACCCCATATGAGTCATCCCAATCACCATAGACCTTCACAATTTCCTTCTGTTTCACCATCCATTCCTTATTATAGGAAATATTATAAATGAATGTATGTTGTATCCTAGCTTTCACAAAGTATATTATAACATATTGGAATGTAATAATAATCTCAACAATAATGGATGACACAAATTCTGCATCCAATGAGGTATGATCTTGTGTCAAGTTTGCCTGAATGCACGTATGAACTGCCTCAATCCTCGATATTTCCATCCTACAAATACAATGTTTGGATTTCCCTCAATATAAATATACAATCATCCCCATACTTCTCACACTGTATGATACATTTACCACAAGATTATTCTTGAACTATATATCTGTTGTTCCCCTCAATGTGAAATCTCTTTAGCATTCATTTTTAATGCATCTTTACTTGGAAAATTCTGTCCAACATATAAGGATTTTTCCAGCTCAGTAAACCTATCTGGTACAACTATGGGAAACATAGTTACTGATGTGAGAACATTATTGTCAAATTCAAGAACACATGTCATTGCTTTTGAACAATATGCAATGAGTTATGGATGATTTATTATAGGTCGAGGCTACTGTACAACTGATGAATTTCTAGAAACCTCCTCCCTAACTTCCACTAGTCCCTCTTCATCATCACTATTTTCATCATCTGTTCTTTCATTACAAAACTCTTTATCAGAAGCCGGATTGACATGTATATCTGGGAGATCATCCAGGTTTTCAAATTCTGCATCATTTAAAATAGGCTCAATTTCATGGGGTGGAAAATCTTCAACCACTCTTGAAAGTGTACATCTTTGTACTACTCGACATTATTGTTGTACAGTAGAAACATCAATATATAACTCCATCATAGAACTATATGACTGTTGAGAAAATAAATTTATTTCTTGGACCCACTATGCATCCACAACCAATGGAAAAGCTGTATTCCACAATGTTTCTGGGAATCACAAATATTTATAGCTCATAGATTTGATCTCTTTATCAGGTCCCAGGTTTAAGGAACCAAAAATTCTATCTTGAAGGTCACTTAGGGTTACAAAATCTGTTGTACTAACCACTGTTAGTGGTTGTGTATTGTAAGATGCTCCTTTCTCAATTTGAATAACCTCCCCATAGCAGTACACACCAATAAACATGACTCTTTTCATAAAAAATGTTTCTTTGATCAAAATTATGACAGTGTAACACATATTAACAGTGATGGCTAACCATATAATATTTATTAGAATGTAATTTTAGGAGGCATTTTTATACCCTAAAATATGCTAGTAATGATTCATTAAATAAATTTTTATTAGAATATATGTCACAAAATGTTTTGGAAACTGAGGTAAAAGGAATAGGTTAAATCAAATTATTTTATTTATCATTGATAAAATGAAATTTCTAATCATATAATGTGAAATTAATAAGAACAAACACATTAAATAACTCATGAATTATTAACATACAATAATTTTTTTGATATTTTTCAATAAAATGTGGTTTGGATGAGATGAGTTTCACTTCTAATATGAGGTAAAATCCAGCTTATTTTTAAATTGAAGCCTAATAACATCTTTAGAAGATATTCACTTCACTTTTGAACATTAAAAGCTTTCAAAATTCTAATGAAATATCTTTTAGGTCATTTTAGATTTCATTAAGAGGAAAAAACGTTTGAAAGTTCAAAAGTGAAGTACATATCCTTCAAATATGTTATTAAAATGCCAATTAAAAATAACCTAGATTTTACCTCATGTACGAAGTGAGAATCATCTCATCCAAACAACATTCTATTGAAAAATGTCAATGAATTTATTGTATGTTTTAAATCATTCTGGAGTTATTTAATGTGTTTGTTCTTTTTTATTTCACATTATACAATCCTAAGTATTTTTAGATAATAATTAAATGGATTTATTTTTAATCCTATGTTATTAATTAATTAATCTATAATTAATCATTGTTAATAATAAATATTATTTCTAAACTATATAATCATTATGATAATAAAATTTTAAAACATTTTCTTATATCCTAAACTAGGATACTAAAGTTTCTTAGTATAGTTTTTACTAAGTTAATCATTCTTTAATCACTAGGTAATAATTACTAAGTAAATAATTAGTTAATCATTCTTCAATAACTCTATACTATAGAATAACAAACACATAAAATAACATATGAATGTTTTACAACATACAAGAATTACCAAGGTTTTTCAACAAAACATGGTTTGGATGATATGAACCTATCTTCAGAAGTAAGGTAAAACCCAACTGATTTTTATTTAATATCTTAATAACATATTATACAAGTATGTACTTAACTTATTATGAACATATATTTAGATTATTTTATTAAGCTACCAAATAAAAATAAACTAAGTTTTAACTCACTTCCGAAGTTACACTCATCTCATCCAAACCATGTTTAATTGAAAAATGTCAAGGTATTTCTTGTATGTTGTAAAAAATTCATGTGTAATTTAATGTGTTTGTTCTTCTCTATTTAATTTTATATAATAATAATTTTCCTTTTATCAATGATAAGTATTATTATCTAATCAATAAATGTATTCATCTTTTAATCCTAAGTTATTCAGTAATTAATAGTTAATTAATCATTATTAATAAAAAATATTATTTCTAAACTATATAATATTTGTGATACAAAAATTTTAGAACATATTTATATATTTCAAATAATGATATTAATGTTTCTTAGTATAGTTATTAACAAATCTGTCATTATTTAATCACAACTTAATCATTATTAAGTTATTCTTTAATTATTTATTCTTAAATCATTAATCATATGATATTTATTAGTTAATTATAATTAACTAAAAATATTTATTCATTTTTAACCCAAATCTATCATTAATTAATCTATAATTAATCATTATTTTTAATAAGTATTATTTCTATACTATATATAACTAATTAAACTACTTAATAAATAACATCCTTAAAACTGACTAAAAATAATTCAATTACTAATAATAACTTTCATTATTTAATGCCTTTAACCTTGTCCATTTAATTCTATATCATCATTAATATAATTTTATCATTGATAAATATAATGATTTTATTTTTCTTTTCTTAGGTAATTTAATAGTTTATAAAGAGAATATGAATCATCTTAAGCATATCCCCCAGGAGTGTCAAACTAGGAGTGCGACAAGGCCCATTGTCATGCACCAGTTCCTGTTAGAGTCTTGATCGAAGTGACGTTTTCCAGTTTTACCCCTAGGTACATCTGTGCAATAACCACATCCACTTTTTTATATCTAGACATGGATTTTATTTCCTAGATAACAACAGAATATTTATGCTACCTAAATTTCACAATACATAATCCTAAGTTATTCTATAATTAATCTAAACTTATTCATTAATAATATTAATTATAATTTAAAACTATGTATAACTAATTAAACAACCTAAACACAAAATATTTAGATCTAACTAAACGACATAAAATATGAAATATTTAGAACTAAAAATAATTCAGTTAAATAAATAAATAATAATAAATTTAATAAAAAAATACCTCTAAATGATGCTTTTCCAAAAACATCATTATTCTGGACCAATGACTCCATCGCATGGAAAAATATTTTTTTAGAGAGAGAATAAGTGGATTGAGGAGATATGGGGAAACATTGAAGTGAGGAGAAGGGGGGGCTACCCATTTATAGGGAGGTGAGGGAAATGCAGCCTCGTTGATGCCACCTCTTTCCTTTGCATGAGGCCAAAGGTGGAATTTTCTATTTTGCCTTTTTCCTCACCCAAAGGTGAAAGACAGTACCCACCTCCCCCCACCGCCTTTTCCATGTCATCAATCCGGCCCAAAGGTGGTGCGGGGGATGGATGGCGTCATCGTCGATGCCACCTTGAATGCATATTTTTTTTAAAGAATTAACCTATGATTTTTAATTTTGTCACGACCCGCCTTCACCAAAAGGAGGGAAGGGTCAGCAGATTGTCAGGCCCTTCCTTCTTTAAGTTGAAGGAGAGATAATGACCCCCGAAACCCGCCTTCAATAGGTCCTGGAGTGGCGACTAGCACCAAGGGTATAGAAAATTCTCGCAAATGGAAGGCATTACCCTTTTTATTTTATAGGATCAAAAGATAAGGAGAAGAAAACCCAACAACACCAAGGTAGAAAGAAAAGTAAGGCCAAAAGTAAACCATTCCCACATGCATGTTTCAAAAGTGAAAGCCAAAAGTGCAAAAAGGTGACTATAAGGTAAGTACCAAAATAAAAAGAGAAACAACTGCAACTTCTCCAAAAGTCCGAGCTAGCAAGGTCCTGCGTGATCCCCGAAGTCCTCCTGGAAACCTGAAAGTAGTTTTATATGCGTAGGGTGAGTATACAAGTACACTCAGTAGGGAAAACCAAGACTCTCGTGCACAAGTGGGGGAACGTACTAAAGTCCCGTGAGAAGAAGAGTAAACCAAACACCTAACAAGGCAAACTATCCATCCCAGGCCTCACCAAGGCTCACTCCCCAAATAACGCAAGTCAAGTAATATATATAATAAGAGAACATCGATGTTTGGGTACCCCGCGCCACTTTCCCACTAGTTATTGAGACATCCTACGCATCGGACCAATCCCGCCATTCTCACCGCAGTCTCACTGCCACACCCGCCCGCACACACCTGGGCCACAACCACACGTTGTCCCACTGCCGAAATCCCGCCCGCACACACCTGGGCCTCAACCGCACGCAGTCCTACTGCTGAATCCCGCCCGCACACACCTGGGCCACAACTGTCACATGTAACCATGCCTGCAAACACCTAGGCCAGAACAACCACTACCACGCCCGAAGACACCTGGGCTAAAGGATCCACCGCCACGCCCGAAGACACCTGGGCCTCATCCCGAAGACACTTGGGAAACCACCTGCCGCACACACCTGACCAACCACCACAATGCCCCGCCCGATGGTTCTTGGGATAATAATGGACTTCAGGCCATCACAGTCTTCCCGAAGGTACTTGGGCTATCCGGGAAAGGGAGCAGAAAAGGAGCTAATAACCAGCCACTAAGGATAGTGTTGGGAAAAACACCCTTCTCCCATAAATGGGGGTGTTCGGCACTGAGTTCTCAACTTGGGTGGGGCGCGAATAAGAAACACAAAGCTACAAGTATAGATATAGGTAACAAACACTCACCCAAAGCTTAGGTTTTCCTAGCCAACCTACAGAACACAACACCACTACGTCGGAGTCACAGTTCACGACCCTTGCCCACAAAACCCATTTGTCCCATTCTTGTTTCACGTTCAGTTAAAATGTTCAATTGATTTTAAGCACTACTGGGCAACTACCATAAGCATAACCAAAGAAAGCGTCAAAAGCATGGATCAACCAAAAAACTCACACCCGGTTCTGCCAACAGAGGATCTCTCCCCAATTTGTGATAAAAACTCACAACCACCGAAACCATACCAACAGGGAATCCCATCCCCAAATTCACACAACCACCAAGAGTATAAAAGAACAGGGGATCCCATCCCCTCCCACATTTCCAGCAATCGGCCCGAAAGGAAAACAACCAACTAACACTACCAACACAAGTCAGGGATTTTCAGATTTAAACGACTTAACACACTCCATGATTTCAAATTCCGTGTGTTCTAGGAGTTATCACAGAAGGGTTGATCCTGGTGCTTTCAACTTATTCAGCCGGGAATACGTGATTCACCAATCTCACAGCAAGAGTTCACAATTTCAGCAACCCATTTAAAACATCACGAGGGGATTCATCAGTGCACATACAACGACCACCAACGGCCTCAATTTTCAGAAAACATGAACCAGCACAACTAAAAAGGATGATCACAAGATAAAGCACAAACAACGATCACAACCCCTTCCCCTTCTTTCTTTAGAACTTCGTTTATTATGTTCATTAAGGTTCGGTTCAACCAATTCCATAGGAACAAAAATAACTCCCACCCCGCATGATACACAAAGGTGAGAGACGAGAGAAATTCCCTACTTGTTGATAGAAGATTGACGTTTAGGCAGGGGGCGCGGAACTTTACGGATAACGATGCGGTGGTCCCGATGCACCAGAAGATCCACGATCGAAGAAGGGGGAAACCATGGCCTAACCCTTAATTTATAAGAGCCGGGGACCGTTGAGGTGAAAACGCGAAACCGCGTAAGACGTGGAAGTCATGGGTTGACCACGCGGCTTGACTCATCATTAAAGGTGTTGGGTGGTTTAAACCAACTCATGAGTCGATTCAGTATCTAATTAAAACTTTTGTGCGTGTTTCGGGTCTTTAAGACATTTTCTTAAACGAGGCAGAATAGGGTTTAAAACCCTATTTGCGAAAAAGGAGTGCTACTGGAATAACTTGGCAAGGTCGGGTGACGTCGGCCGGTTCCACCGATCGGTCTCACCGATCGGTCACACCGATCGGTCCCACCGATCGGCACCCCTTAAGGATCCGGATTTTGGAAAAGGAAGGGACCAAGGGGGGTCTGGGTCATCACATCAGATACCTCTTAAACGATTCTCGTCCTCGGGATTCACAACAAACCAGAAGGAAAGAGAGGGTCCGAACAACCATCTTCGAAAGATACCTCTTAGGATTGAACCTCTGCTAACTAAAAACACTCCCCTGTCAAGAACCAAGCAACATACCACGCCAAACCGCCCGGTCATGTGGGTTTGGGGAGTTTCCCTCCCCCATGTCAAGATATTATCCGCTTTGGGCGGCACTGACTCGCCCGCACGGGTTTAATCGCATCCACCTTAATGCGTCTTGATTAGGGGTCGGGCTCCCTCTTCCCTTTTTCCGGGGCTTTTCACACACAACAGAGGAAAATAAACCAGTACATTTCATAGCTAAAAGTCAAACGTTCTACCACAACAGGTAAAAAAAAGCTCAAAACAACCCGGGGTATTGGGCACGCATCTGTGCTTCCCTCTCCCACATACTCTCTTCTAGCCTACCATGTCTCCACAACACACGAACCAAGGGAATAGCTCGCCCACGAAGCACCTTCTCCTTGCGATCCTCGATCATCACTGGTTTTTCCACAAAGGTTACGTCGTCCTCGATGTCCAGTTCACCCCAATCAAGGACGTGTGAATCATCTTGCAGATAATGACGGAGCTGGGATACATGAAAGACATCATGTATCCTTAGCAGCAGCGGAGGTAACGCTAGCTGATAAGCCACTTCGTCGACCCGCCGCAACACTTCGAAGGGTCCGACGAATCTGGGGGAAAGCTTACCCCCCTTGCCGAACCTCTGTTGCCCACACCACGGGGAGACCTTCAAGAACACGTGGTCCCCAACCTCAAACTCCAAGGGCCTTCTCCTGGTATCAGCATATGACTTCTGTCGGTCCTGGGCCGCCTTCATCCTTTCCTGTATGAGCTGAATCTTCTCTGTCGTGTTCTGCACCACCTCCGGGCCAAGGATGCATGCCTCTCCTTCTTCGGTCCAACACACAGGTGAACGGCATGGCCTCCCGTACAAAGCCTCAAACGGGGCCATACCGATGGTAGAGTGGTAGCTATTATTGTAGGAAAACTCTACTAGAGGCAAGTATCGCACCCATGACTCTCCTGAGATCAGAACACATTCCCGTAGCATATCTTCCAAGGTATAGATGGTTCGCTCCGCTTTTCCATCTGTCTGGGGATGGAAAGCAGTGCTAAGGCGTCACTGGGTGCCAAACTCATGCTGCAATCCTCTCCAGATTCGCGAGGTAAACCGTTCATCCCTATCCGAGACTATAGACCTCAGAACTCCATGCAACCGCACCACCTCATTCACGTACTTTCGTGCCAAAGCATCCACAGTACTTGACTCCCTGATTGCCAGAAAGTGAGCCGATTTCGTCAACCTGTCCACCACCACCCAGATGGCGTCGCACCCTCCATGGACCTTGGGTAGTCCCGTGACGAAATCCATTGAGATGTCGTCCCACTTCCACTCGGGAACAGCTAAAGGCTGCAGTAGGCCGCCCGGAACCTGGTGTTCAGCCTTCACTTGCTGACATACTAAGCATTTAGCCACAAATTCTGCCACTGCTCGCTTAACTCCGGGCCACCAGAACTGCCTTTTCAGCCCCTGGTACATCTTGGTAACTCCTGGGTGCACCGCTAGGGGTGAGTTGTGGAACTCACTGAGAACCTTTCCACGCATCACTCTTGGAACAAACAACCTTTTCTGGAAAAGCATCCGGTGCTGACCGTCCTCTGTCCATTCTCATGGAGCATCGCCCTGGTTAACCCGATCACGCATCACTTCGCACTCGGGGTCTCCCCACTGAGACTCCTCCACTTGTCGAAACAGCGATGACTGCACTATCATCTAATATAGGCAGCCTCTGCCACTATCCATCTTCGCATCCAGGTGTAAGGCAGCCAACTCCTCCATTGCCTTCCAGGCATTTGCCGACTCTCGGACCGCATCCTTCTGCATCCTCCTGCTCAAGGCATCGGCCACCACATTGCCCTTGCCCTCAGTATAAGAGATTTCAAAGTCATAGTCCTGGAGGAACTCCACCCATCTCCATTGTCGCAAGTTCAAATCCCGCTGGGAGAAGATATACTTTAAGATTTTGTGATCTGTGAAGACCACAAAGCATTCCCCGATGAGGTAGTGCCGCCATAACTTTAGCGCAAAAACGACCGCTGCAAGGTCCAGGTCATGGGTGGCGTAGTTACGCTCATGGGGGCGTAGCTGCCTAGACCTGTAAGAGATCACCCCTTGTTGCTGCATCAACAAGCATCCCAGGCCATGTCCTAAAGCATCACAAAATACCTCATAGGCCATCCCTTCTTCTGGTAATCTCAACACTGGGGCACTAACCAGCTTTTCTTTTAGGTAGCTGAAGGACGACTCGCATTGCTCGCTCCACACGAAAACCTGGTCCTTCTTGGTCAAAGCCGTCAAAGGGGCTGCTACTCGGGAGAAGCTGGGTACGAATCTCCTGTAGTAACCTGCCAGTCCGAGGAAACTCCGGACTTCCACCACATTCTTGGGTGCTGCCCAAGAAACAACTGCCTCAACCTTTGATGGGTTGACTGCTACCCTCTACTCAGACACTACGTGCCCGAGGAAGTGCACTTCTCGTGTCCAGAACTTTCACTTTGACAACTTCCCGTAGAGCTGGTGTTGTCGGAGGACTTCCAAAACTGTCCTCAGGTGCTCTGCATGGTCCTCTTCTGACCTTGAATAGATCAGGATACCGTCGATGAATACCACCACAAACAGATCCAGGTACTCCCGAAAGATGGAGTTCATAAGCCCCATGAACACGGCTGGGGCGTTCGTAACACCAAAGGGCATGACCACGAACTTGAAGTGCCCATACCTGCACCTGAACACCGTCTTCAGGACGTCGGTATCCCTCACCCTCAGCTGGTGGTATCCGGACCGCAGGTCGATCTTCGAGATCCATCCTTCCCCTTTCAGCTGGTCAAAAAGATCATCTATCCTTGGGAGAGGGTAGCGATTCTTGATCGTCACCTGATTCAACCTCCTGTAGTCGATGCACAGCCTAAGACCTTCATCTTCCTTCTTTGCAAAAAAGACCGGAGCACCCCACGGTGACGCACTTGGACGAACATTACCCCTCTTCATCAGGTCGCCAATCTGTATCCAAAACTCTCGTAGCTCTGAAGGTGCCATCCGGTAAGGAGCCATCGAGATTGGTCGAGAGCCGGGCTGCAGGTCTATCCCGAACTCGATATCACGTCGAGGGGGTAGAGTCGTCACCTCCTCAGGAAAGACGTCCATAAACTCACGGATGACCTCTGGCACTTCCACCATTTCCGCATCTACTGAATCTACCATCAGTTCAGTCAACAAGGAGAGGAGAGGTTCCTCCCTCCTTTTTCCCTTTGGACAGCTCCGCTCGCCGGTGAAGGTAACACGCTGGCCGTCCAAACCAGAGAACACCACCCTTCTTTGGAAACAGTCGATGACGGCGCACACAGAAAATAGCCAGTCGATGCCTAGGATCACATCATACGGCTGAATCTGTAGCAGAAGGAGATCCCCAACCGACTGATGTGGCCCTAACATCAGTCTACATCCCCGACAAACGAACAGCAAGTCGGTCTGACCTCCAACTGGTGTGCTCAACACCAGGGGCACTAGAAGTCTCTCGGCATCTAGACCCAAGGCACGGGCTAGACTGGGTACAACAAAGGAGTGCGAAGCTCCGGTATCGAACAACGCATAAGCAAGAGTGCTAAACACATTGATCGTACCTCGAACAACCTCTGGCCCTGTTGAAACTGTTGCCTCTGCGGCGTGTAACTGTCCACGCCCAGCTCCCCTGCCCCTCGGCTGTCGGCCACCTCCCCGACCACGCCCTGGTCGAGGTCCCTGGGGAGCGCCCTGAGGTCGGCCTCCTCCTCCTATGTCTGCCTGTGGAGGAGCCGGAGCTCGCTGTCCCGGCTGCTGCTGCCGGAAGGGTCTGGCTGGAAACTGCTGCTGCGGCGGATGCTGGGGATGACTGCCACTGCTGTACTGCACCCGATCGGGGAACTGACTCCGGAGATGTCCAGGGCTCCCACAGATAAAGCACCGTGGTCCCGAGCCTGAAGGGAAAGAACGTGGGCCAGGGGATCGAAACTGAAACTGCTGCGGTCTGCTCCCTGTGGGTCGGAACCTGGAGGGTCCCGATGCTGGAGGCCTGGTGCTGACGGCCTTCCCCTTCGATGGTCCCAGCTGGATCCCTTCTCGTGACACTCCACCCAGAACATGAATCCTTTCCACCACTTCGGCCTTCTTCTGGACCTCTAAGTATGTCGGAAGGGTAAAGGGGGTAACAGCATACTGGAGGGAGGGTCGGAGTGCCTCCTCCAAACGACTTGCCCGAGACTCCTCATCGGGAAAGAGGTCCGGAGCAAAACGTAGGAGGTCCTTGAACTTGATTCCAAGTTCCCTCACGGACATGCTCCCCTGCTGGAGGGAGAGTAGCTCCTGCCTCTTCTCTGCCTTCATTGTCGAGGAGAGGAACTCCGCCCGGAACTCCTTCTCAAAATCCGCCCAAGAAACCTCAGACTCTTTCCTATTCCCCAGGTGAAGCATCCACCACTGACGTGCCGCTCCTCGCATCTGGCTAACAGCCAGAGGAACCCAGTACTCGGTCGGGGCCCGAATCAGGCCGAAGGCTATAACTAGCTCCTCTAGCCAGCCTTCCGTCTTCATATCGGAGGTGATGCCCTCATACTTCTCGAGGGCCTGTCGCTGGAAGGCTTGAAGAGTCTTCTGCCACTGGTCGTCCTCTTCCTCTCGATCAGCTCTCTGCCGATTGGCCAAAGTAGTCTCAGGGGCCTCGATCGCCTGTACCACACGTGGTCGCCTTCCAGGTGCCATAGCTGCAAGGTAAACAAGGAATGCCTAAGCCCAAGTAGTGCAGAATATCGTTCTTAAAACTTCTTTAGATTTAATTTATTCTTAATTCCCAAGACATCCCAGAAACACAAGAACACAAGTCATTATGATGCATGTACATTTCCTAGGGTCTCTACCCTGCAATCAGTGTGGCCTCACTTGGTCGTTCGGTAGGTCCAGAGTCCTTGCATCGGATCACGGGGGGCCCTAAAATCCCGTGTCCTAGCCAGTCTTCCCTGGCCTAATTCACGCTCCAAGGTCACCCAACACCATTGTCTTACCATCCCATGCAATCCTCACTGTGCCTAACTCCAGACTCCGTCCTATCTCTCAACCATCACCTCTGATACCATTCTGTCACGAACTGACTTCACTAAAAGGAGGGAAGGGTCAGCAGATTGCCAGGCCCTTCCTTCTTTATGTTGAAGGAGAGATAATGACCCCTGAAACCCGCCTTCAATAGGTCCCGGAGTGGCGACTAGCACCAAGGGTATAGAAAATTCTCGCAAATGGAAGGCATTACCCTTTTTATTTTATAGGATTGAAAGATAAGGAGAAGAAAACCCAACAACACCAAGGTAGAAAGAAAAGTAAGGCCAAAAGTAAACCATTCCCACATGCATGTTTCAAAAGTGAAAGCCACAAGTGCAAAAAGGTGACTACAAGGTAAGTACCAAAAGAAAAAGAGAAACAACTGCAACTGCTCCAAAAGTCCGAGCTAGCAAGGTCCTGCGTGATCCCTGAAGTCCTCCTGGAAACCTGAAAGTAGTTTTATATGCGTAGGGTGAGTATACAAGTACAATCAGTAGGGAAAACCAAGACTCTCGTGCACAAGTGGTGGAACGTACTAAAGTCCCGTGAGAAGAAGAGTAAACCAAACACCTAACAAGGAAAACTATCCATCCCAGGCCTCACCAAGGCTCACTCCCCAAATAACGCAAGTCAAGAAATATATATAATAAGAGCACATAGATGTTTGGGTACCCCGCGCCACTTTCCCACTGGTTATTGAGACATCTTACGCATCGGACCAATCCCGCCATTCTCACCGCAGTCCCACTGCCACACCCGCCCGCACACACCTGGGCCACAACCACACGCAGTCCCACTGCCGAAATCCCGCCCGCACACACCTGGGCCTCAACCGCACGCAGTCCCACTGCTGAATCCCTCCCGCACACACCTGGGCCACAACTGTCACATGTAACCATGCCTGCAAACACCTAGGCCAGAACAACCACCGCCACGCCCGAAGACACCTTGGCTAAAGGATCCACCTCCACGCCCGAAGACACCTGAGCCTCATCCCGAAGACACTTGGGAAACCACCTGCCGCACACACCTGGCCAACCACCACAATGCCCCGCCCGATGGTTCTTGGGCTAATAATGGACTTCAGGCCATCACAGCCTACCCGAAGGTACTTGGGCTATCCGGGAAAGGGAGCAGAAAATGAGCTAATAACCAGCCACTAAGGATAGTGTTGGGAAAAACACCCTTCCCCCATAAATGGGGGTGTTCGGCACTGAGTGCTCAACTTGGGTGGGGCGCGAATAAGAAACACAAATCTACAAGTATAGATATAGGTAACAAACACTCACCCAAAGCTTAGGTTTTCCTAGCCAACCTACAGAACACAACACCACTGCGTCTGAGTCACAGTTCACGACCCTTGCCCACAAAAACCATTTGTCCCATTCTTGTTTCACGTTCAGTTAAAATGTTCAATTTATTTTAAGCACTACTGGGAAACTACCATAATCATAACCAAAGAAAGCGTCAAAAGCATGGATCAACCAAAACACTCACACCTGGTTCTGCCAACAGAGGATCTCTCCCCAATTTGTGATAAAAACTCACAACCACCGAAACCATACCAACAGGGAATCCCATCCCCAAATTCACACAACCACCGAGAGTATAAAAGAACAGGGGATCCCATCCCCTCTCACATTTCCAGCAATTGGCCCGAAAGGAAAACAACCAACTACCACTACCAACACAAGTCAGGGATTTTCAGATTTAAAAGACTTAACACACTCCATGATTTCAAATTCTGTGTGTTCTAGGAGTTATCACAGAAGGGTTGATCCTGGTGCTTTCAACTTATTCAGTCGGGCATACGTGATTAACCAATCTCACAGCAGGAGTTCACAATTTCAGCAACCCATTTAAAACATCACGAGCGGATTCATCAGTGCACATACAACGACCACCAACGGCCTCAATTTTTAGAAAACATGAACCAGCACAACTAAAAAGGATGATCACAAGATAAAGCACAAACAACGATCACAACCCCTTCCCCTTCTTTCTTTAGAACTTCGTTTATTATGTTCATTAAGGTTCGGTTCAACCAATTCCATAGGAACAAAAATAACGCCCACCCCGCATGATACACAAAGGTGAGAGACGAGAGAAATTCCCTACTTGTTGATAGATGATCGACGTTTAGGCCGGGGGCGCAGAACTTTACGGATAACGATGCGGCGGTCCCGATGCACCAGAAGAGCCACGATCGAAGAAGGGGGAAACCACGGCCTAACCCTTAATTTATAAGAGCCGGGGACGGTTGAGGTGAAAACGCGAAACCGCATAAGACGTGGAAGTCGTGGGTTGACCACGCGGCTTGACTCATCATTAAAGGTGCTGGGTGGTTTAAACTGACTCATGAGTCGATTCAGTATCTAATTAAATCTTTTGTGCGCGTTTCGGGTCTTTAAGACATTTTCTTAAATGAGGCAGAATAGGGTTTAAAACCCTATTTGCAAAAAAGGAGCACTACTGGAACAACTTGGCATGGTCGGGTGACGTCGGCCGGTTCCGCCGATCAGTCACACCGATCGGTCTCACCGATCGGTCTCACCGATCGGCACCCCTTAAGGATCCGGATTTTGGAAAAGGAAGGGACCAAGGGGGGTCTGGGTCATCACAAATGTTTTCATAAAACTTATTAAAAAAACTCCCAAGATTACACTATAGCGTATCACCCCTTCCGACTGAAGATCCCCCAAATTGAGTTGAGATCCAGTCACCATTACACTGAAGATCACACCTTTGCTACCTGTGGGAACTTTCCAAGGATGAAGACCATGAAATATTTTTTTTGAATATGACACCAATCTAAAACACTATTGAGTGTATAAAGAGAGATATTACAAGTCACACCTTGTTAGCTTACTGAGGAAGTGGTTTTTTGAATAGGATTCCTGAGCTGCACCACCCTTATTGAAAATGAATCTCATCCTCAACGCAGAATAAAAATAAAAAAACAAAGAAATAATGATATTTAATAAAATATAATGATAAAATTAAAATAAACACAACATTTAAAATAATAAAATGAGGTTGGGCTAGCAAGGGATAACCGAAGGTTTCTGCAAGGGAAATGAACCCAAAACCACTAAAATATTTATTTTTTGAATTGTTTTCTACTGATTATTTCCATGTGAAGGAATAATTAAAGACGACAAGACCTTAATGACCCAAATGGTTACTACTGCAGGCCTAAAAGAGAGTTCACACCATGTGATAGTCAAAATTTCCTAATGGATTCACCATGATCAAGGAGCTAAACCAAGATACCTCCATAAAACAAAATCTCCATTTCAACCATTCAACATTGTCACCTTGCACACATAAAACCAAATCCATATTAGAAAAAACATGCCTAATTTCTTGAATTCCCAATTTTTCAATCAAGAATGTTGGGAAACACTCAATTTCTCATGGGTGGCGTGCTGTATTGAAACATTAATTCTCTAAATTTTGTCAAATTGGTATAAGTGTGATCGTGGGAGAATTTAAAATATGGAAAGATACCTTTAATTGAATCCATATCCACTATCCACTACAACACATGGATCCCAAAAAATTATTAATAGATTACCTTTGTTCTAAATGTGAGGAAGAATCTACTGATTTGAAGCAAATAAGTATTTTTACTCTCGCCAAGGAAAAACATTCAGAAACAACCAATTTCAATTTATGTTCCCTGTAATATCATTTCTTTATTTTAATTAAAACATTGTTTTCATAAAACTGTGCTATGTGTTTATTCCCTTCCACCTCTATCTTCATGTTTTCTTCATATCTATGACATAAATGTGATCCCTTAAACTCTATCACTATAGATAAATAACTCATGGGCTAGGAACCTAGGGGAGATTACGTAGGAACTATATACTTTAATTTCTTCTGATTTCCATCCTCAATGAGATAATACATTTGAGATAAGATGATCAGTGATATTCATATAATCTTTTTTATGATCTATTTTATCCTCAAATATATCAAATCGTTTCTCCCTACCTTCTCTCGTTGTACGGTGCATATGATTGGAGAAATGTTGAGTAAGGAAAAAACAACATACAATGGAGCTGATTGTTGAGACAGTGAATGTCTCGATTGAGTGTGTTCATTAACTCTCCACTATAGAGAAGGTGGAACTAGATACATAATCGGATATTTGTTTTATGTGTGTTCTGAACCAAAAAATTTATATAGAATAGAAATTTAATAAAGATATTAATGTGATTATCAGAGGATAAGTTAAGAGGATAATAAAGAACCTATGATATCAAACATATATCCAATATCCTTTCACCCTAAATTATATTGTATTATTCTTAACTTATTTTAAACTCATAAATAAAATACCAAACAAACAAAAAACATCATTTTTAGATGTTTAAAAAATTAAGAAAACAAAAGAAATATTAATAATTGATTATAATAGTGAAGAACTAACCCACACATGCTCTATGGGAAACAACCTTGGACATCCCTATAGTTAATTCCAAGATTTTAATAAAATAAAAATTCTATTTGACCATGGATTTCTCCAACTAAGTACCCATAATATCACCATTTCCAGTGACAAGGGTCAAGTATTCACTATTTTAACACAAATATAATTAGTGTTTATCAATTTTTTATTTTTTGTATTCTTTCTGTTTTTCTTAAACTTGGATATGTACTAAAGTGTGTCAGTTATATAATGTATAAAAAATATTTTACCCAATTCACATTCCCACAGAAATCCCTGGAGATAAACTCTTATTGGTAATAACAATATGAACCTTTTGTAAACACCAATGGGTGGGATGATGGTGGCTACTATATAAACAAGCCCAACTACCATAAAAAACACATTCCCTACACTATAAAACAAAATAAGAGATTACACAAGAGGTAATTTAGATCTAATCCTTTATGTTGATGTATTTTCATGTGAAATAGATCCAAAATTGAAGGAATAAATGGAAATAGTGAATTAATTGAGTATATTGTATGTTTCAATAACCAATGACCTCCAAGGAATTATAGAATAAGGGAACCAATAAGATGTTGAATATTTAAAGCCCATCGTATTTTACAAAGAATATATTATATAGGAGGAAGGGGATTTTTTAGAAGAAAATGATCTTCCACTACACACCCTTGAGCACATATTTCTAGAGATGGTTTACCGTGCAATGAAACACAAAGTTGAAATTATTGAGGGAGCCTCTTTTTTAGACTTTTCATTATATGATATTATTGAAAACCAATTACATAATGATTCTCCTTCTTTTTAATGTGAAGAATCAAAATTATGGCTATATACATGAGATAATGGATATGAAATTGATGATATCTATTTTAAAGAAAAGATGTAATTCCAATCACTTTGTCCCCTATCCACATAAGAAAATTTTAAAGATTCATTGCACCTTGATAATGGGATACTTTTTGAGAAAATAGAGGAAGATACCAATAATATGGATTTATTTAATATTTTTTTTTGAAAAATTAATTATCTTTTAATCTCCCTAACTTTAATTATACAAATTTAGCCCAACTGATGCCTACCTTGGATAATTAAGAAGAAGTATGTGAGGGATACTAGGTTGATGTAAAAATTGAGTAACCATAAGCCACATGAATTTTAAATGATTCTCCAATGGTGTTGCATTAGAATTAAGAGTTTTAACTTGGGTTATATGAGGGATTGAATCCATCCTTAAGCACATTTAATATTTCAAAATCTACTTTACATCTATATCTCCCTAATTTTCATATTCCATTACCACTATCATTTTTTCTTATGTGAGATACAAAAGATGAAGAATATATAGAAGCTCCCTTAGAAGAAAAATTAAAGTTTTAAATAGTATAAGAGGATGACCATATTGATGAAATGGATATGGAAGAGGTTTAAATTGATAATATACTCAAATATGCTCTGGAAGAAGATCCACCGGCGGTTGGAAAACTTGGAACATACTGGAAGATTAAACCTATTTAAAACAAAAGCATACATCCATCCTTGGAAAATGTACCACGAGTCCAAGAAGTGTTTTCTGAAGAAGAAAAAGAAACTCTATGACCTTTGTATAACAAAGAAATCCCCCAAATTCATATTAACTACTATATGGAGGGAGACATAATGAAATATAAATTTCCATAAGCTTCTCACAAGGAAACATAAGTAGATTCTGTAATATATGAAATGAGAAAAATGACTTGAACTCGACTTTGTTTTATTCTTTTTAATTTTAATTACCTATTAACTCTCCCTTTATTTCAAATTATGATATAACAATATCAATAGATATAACACTATAAGTAGAAGAATCCATAGTAGTTGTGGAAGAATTTGAGTAGGCCCCTTATATCCTCATGTCACCCCCACCTTACCAAATACATTACAATACGGAGATGGTGGACATGTAGATCTCTTTTTGTGGGGACCTTCTGAAATAAGTACAACCATCAAGATGTGGAAGAAGATGAATGTCATGGCTCACATCATAGAAAACCCATCCTCTTTCAGATTAGGAATGATAAAAAAATGTCCAATTATGGATAGTCTAAATACATCTCATCTTGGGAGGATAATCCAATACTATTTTCCTTATCATTCATTTTCATTTTATTTTCCATGATTATTAATAAAAAAATTAATGCTTTAAATTCTAAGTTTCTACAAGTTTTACCTAAGTATGACATAAAACTAAGAGGCTAGCTCAAGGCTATCTACAACACACTAGGGGAGAGCTTCACTCAAACCTTCTAGAATAATTAATAAACCATGTTGTTTCTTTACTTATTCATTGTTTTGACACTTCTTTATCTTTAACCTTACATTCTTTAATAAATTCCATGTAAAAATCAATGAGGGTAGAGTCATAGATAAGTGTGAGGGAAAAGGTACAACCTATTTAGAGTAGTTTTTGAATTATTTTTTTTCATAGAATCTATAAAAAGGTCTCTTTTTTATCAATTTTATAGTAAAGATTTAATTAATTGAACAAAAAAAATAAATAAAATGAAAAAATAAAATTTAAAGTAAAACAACCATTAAATTTTAAAAAATGTTTTTTTACTTTTTTGAATATTATACATATTTTTTTGTAGTTATATTTATGATTTATCAACTTTAACCTGTACTTAATTATTTCCCTAACTAGTTTTAAAATGTCATGCTAGATTTGAGTTATTCACTGGTTCTAAAATTATGAGGAATAAATGATTTCTAGTTGAATCAGTCATTATTTTTCATGGAACTTTCATCTTAGAACTTGTAAAGGGAGTGTGAGTGATTTTTTATGGAATCAAAACCATAACCTAATGTCACTAGTATTTTTTTTGGTTCGGGGCACAATGGAAGTGTGCAGTGGTGGGAGATATATTAAAATTTATTTTTATAATCGTGTCCTAAAACCATGAGGGACGATCTTACACTTCAAAGGTATTATTAATTTATGTAATATTTAAAGAAATAAATACCTCAGATTATGAAATTTCTTTGTTGATGATTGTTCATTGTTCGAAAAGACCCTTTCATATTTCATTCATTGCACTGTTAGAATCCAAGGATAGAATCCCTTAAGCAATGATCCACACATGCTCGAATGATCTCAGAGCAACAACAATCAATCATTGTGTGATATCATGGAGAATAAAATGTCTTTCATTATTTTCTCTTGATGACTCATTCCTTGAACTTGAAAAAAATCTATCTTTCACTTCTCATTCTTGAGAGGGAGAGAGAAGGGGGAGGTGAAAAATAATTCTTTTCATGCAACAATTATCTATTCTCATTTTTTGGATTTAATATATAATAGACATAACCCTATATTTATAGAGTTTTGGTTTAGGTTAAAATAATATTTAATTTCATTTTGGCCATTAAATAAAATTTAAAACCATAACAAACTTATGTCCACATAATAATAATATCATTATTTGTGACACACACCAACTTTTGCAATAAAAAACATTATGTAATGGTCTTGTTAATTAATATTTTCATCAGAATCAATCTTAGTCTATTCAAACTACTATAACATTTAATGAATAAATGAATAAATATTTTATTCGTAAATAAATATTTTATTCATAAATAAATATTGTATTCATAAATAAATATTTTATTCATAAATAAATATTTTATTCATAATCTATCGAATAAATATTTATTAAAATATTCAATAAATAAAATTAATTTTTTATTGACAATATAGTGAATATATAATTTACATATATTAATATAAAAAAATATATAAATTATTAATAAATAAATATTTATTTATTTCCATGTGAATATTGGAGATCAATAAAACTAAAATAAAATTTTTCCTTGGTATTGTGAATAATATTTATTTTAACAATTAAATTCAAATAGAAAACCAAAACACTTAGTCTGTGACCCTCTAGTATTCTTTCTCATTTGTTTCAGGCGGGCTTTCCTAAAGTCCATGATTACTACCTAGAAATGAGTCAAGGCACCCTAGAGATAAAACTTAATACCACAAACACACAAAACACATACGAACGCTCATTGTGTAGTATAGTCCCTTTATCTTAATATCTCATCAAGGAGGTTTCACATTCGTGTCACCAAACTAAATGATCAATATTTATTTCATTGACTATCTGTAATAATAATGTAACTACATCATGGTCATGGAATTTAGGGTGACAATTTCATTCCAATCAAAGGGTTGAGATATCAACTTAAATAAATACAGATGGGGCAAATCATTCCTCTACATATCCATTAATGACACGTCACTCATGATGCATTCGATGTATAAAACTTCACCATGATTTGTTATCACCACATTTTATGAAATACATCTAAGTACATGAGTTGTAACATGCATTTATAATAATATTATAATATAAGGGCAATCATAGACACTCATAAATAAAAATATCCAATGACACAAAAAACATGTGGAATTTTCACTGACAAGTCTTCTCTTATAATCTACCATATAAGAGATCACAAAGTGAGAACTTCATGAGAAGAAGCCTCATCTTCTTATGAGTACTCGCACCTGAAAAACTATGTACTATGTGTCCCATCATATTACGTTATCTAATAATGAAACATTATTTAAGAATATCAATATAGAACCTCAAGGTTCTCATTATATTGTGAACTAATATGACATTATTAATGTGATGTATACATTTGGCCATTATTAAATTATACTCATAGAAAAAAATAAAAAAATATAATAAGAAGTTTTATTAATATTCAATACATTAAAAATATGTGTAATAAAATTAAAAATTATTGGTCATAAGAAACCAATTCCCACAAACTCCAACTTTGACTAGATCCAACTGCCCATAACATTCATTCCACTAGACCTCACTTGACAGTCAGGTTTCTTATGAGTGATCATTTTAGTAAAGGGGCCCATCATGTTGTCTTCCATATAAATACCGATCACTTAAAATTTACCTCTATGATAAAAATCCCTCAATTAATGATACTTATGAAGTATGTGCCCCATTTTTTTATGTGGTCTTGTCTCTTTTTTAAGAGCCACCACTACAGTATTATCATAGTAGATTGTGATAAGATCTTTATTATAATGACCCATACTTTACATACATTGTTATTACTTCAAAATTGAAGCACACGTATTACAACATATGACAAAACCATGAAAGGACCGTATAGGTATAGTGTCTTTAGAAACTGGAAAGCATAAACAACTGGTTCATAAAGCGTCTACTTTGCCTCCCATTTATTTCATCATATCTAGAGTCCCTATTTGGAATATCCTACTTAATAACCTTCTTCATGACCTGGGGAAATAAAACATACAAAAGGGTGAGCTCAAATGCTTAGTAAGGGTAAACAAAAGAAATATCAATCACATCATATATATAAGAACATAACTTTTGGAAATCTTAACCTGCAAAAGAGATCATAATTTCATAACATGGGATAAATCATAGTAGTGAAATGTAATCCCAATAATCATAACTTAAAACATGGAAATTTTTTTCATACACAAATAATCATTGAGAATCATTTCTTATATGTCAAGACTCATTTCCAAGACTATCTTAGTGGACAAAGTCCATTTCTGAACCGAGTTCTATCCTCGTTTCAGTCCTGTTTCACTGAACCGGTATAACCTACCGTTCCAGCCATGTCTATCTCATGAGATATAAAATCATTACCCAATGCATTGGAGGGAGATATAGGTCCCACCCATCTCATAATGATACCATTCTTATGTGTGCCACAAAATCATAAACCATACATCATAGCATAACCCATGTAATAAAAACGGGATTCTTAAACATCATGAAATCATAAAAAAATTCATATAAGATAAAGGAAATCATAAAAATAATTCCATCACAACATAATCAAATCAATGTAATAATAGGGATAGAACCATAACCCTTTATTATATTAGATGGAAAATAATTTTGATAAAACACTTGAACTCCATTCTTGAGGAAAATATCCTTTCTACTTCAAAAAAACTTTTCATTTCTTAACGTGTCATGCAATTATAAACTAAAAGAAGTTGATTAAATATAAACTTGAAAACTTGTAAAGGAAGCCTTTTGGAAATAATGTTTTAAAAATCCATTCATGCCGTATAAGTTAAAAAAACATTCTTCACGTACTTTTGTCGGAAAAGTCAAAAAGTACCTCGTACGAAAAATGACAAAAGATTCCTTTCATATAATTTACTAAAAACTCACCGAAATTTAAACAATTGTAGGTGGATAGAAATAACATTACATATTGAGGAAACATGGATGTGGATGATAAAATACACCCCTGTAAATTCCAAAGTATAAACAATCTCTGATAAAAATGAGATTGTGATATTTCCCTTACCTTAGGTTCGATTTGCTTCGTAAGTGTCCGAACCTCCTGTATAATGATTTAAATAATGTTATTGACTTATTACAGAATCATACGTATTTTTATGATATCATATATGGTTATATTCTTAGCTTCTTATTAGTAATATTTCATTACTACTTGTTATTCGGGTGTTTATTACTTTTTGTTCTTATGCGTGTTTTGTCGAATAAATTCTTATTCTTATCTTTAGGTTATAGATACCTCATTTCAAGAATGGTATTAGTATAATATATATCATATTCATTCATTCAATTCATTTATATAATCATTATGAAATGAAGATCATGTAGAACGAATCGCATCACATCGTGGAGACGGTATTCCGTACGTACGCACGAGCGATGATATTGTTCCCATGATCGTGGAATTGTATTGTAGTGTATGTATACTATTTCATAATCAATAACACTTTAAAATAATCATATATATTCATTAATTTCACCCTTATACCCATCCAAGTAAGTTGGTGGTGGAAAATAGATTACACCACAGCGTGGAGACGGTATTCCGTACGTACGCATACGCGGTGATTTCATTTTTTGTAGGATGGATAAGAGGTGAAATAGGGTTGTTTCATATTTATAATAACATATAAGTATATTAGTGATACTGATGTTATTACCTCATAATGAAACAACTAATGAAGAAGAAGTGGAAGAAGAAATAAAGATGAAAGAATCGGTAACGGGCATTACCTCTTCTTTGAGGCGCTTCTTTGAGACCTCGTTTTAGGGAACTAAAATTGGTCTTTGAAGAAGTCCAGGAACTCTAGGATGTCTCTAGGGAAGTCGAGAGGATAACTTGGTAGGGGTTGGCCGAGTTTGAAGGCTCAAATTGGTGTGAGGAGGGGAGGGAGTATGTGCCCTTTTATAAGGGAGGAGAGGGGCACCTTTGGAAATATAAGAAATATTAGTTTATATTAAATCCCAACCCCACTTAAAAACTTACAAAATTACTCATATCCGAATATTAGATGAGATAGGGTTGTAATATCATCAACCAATAAAATTTAGACATTCTAGTAATTTATTTTAAACATTATCAACTTGATTTATCCTTATTTATCAATTTAATTTTATTTGTGGTAATAATATTCTAAATTTTAAACTATTATAAATAATTACATATGTGTTGTGAATTTTCCATAATTTGACACTTTATGAAATTTTAGACCATATGAATTTTAATTTATAAATTTCAAATATTTTTGTTATTTTTAAAAAAATTTATAATATGTTATTTTTATAAAATAACAATAGTGTCAATTTTGACACTATTCATTTATTTGAATTTAAATAAAATATATACAGAAGATATGTTCAATATAGAATATTTAATAGATCCATAAAATATCATATTTATCTATAAAATTATTGTAGAACATTAAATAGTTCATATAATATTTATTTTATTATTTTTAAAACCATTTATTTGATATTTTAATTAATAAAAACTATCAACATCACTATTGTGTCATAATAAATGATAATTATTTAATCCCTAAAAATTCTAAATAAATTCCTATGATGTAGATAATTGTATCAGATTTCTGGAGACTATTCATGTTTTAAGTTTCATGAATTTTATCACTAAATTAACTTCATTATACTTAAAAGATTTAAGAAAGTGACATGTTGTCACATTCCTTGGTTTTAATAATAATTAAATTATTTTCGTGGAAAAAAGTCCATTAAATGAATCTAATCCGACCCTTAGATTATATGGGTAGACTTTTAGTCATCCAATAGGATTTTGGCAGGTGTTAGGGTAATTTTATAATCTTATATTTACCCTTAATTACCCGATTTACCTTTAACTATAGTAAATAAAATTTACCGTAGTTACTATTCATAATGCCCAAAAATAAAAAGTAGGCTATTAACATAATTTAGACCCACTAATTCTGAATATGGAATCCATTTTTAAAAATTCAAAACATATAAGTTTCAGTAATTAATTTAAAATAAATCCCATTGTTAAGAAAACGGGTTTTAGAAGTTAAAACATTGCCAAAGATTGAAATGTTTTTACCTATGAATTCAATGAGAAATTAATGCTAATGACATACATTATATTAAATGGTAAAAATATATTATATTTATACTTTAAAACCATTAAATATTATAATTTATCCATATAAATTATCTCAATGAAAAAAGTTGTTTTTAATTAAAAATTAGCGTATTTTTACTATTCATCAAAATATGAAAGTTATCAGAAAAATATCAAAAATTTATCCAAAGTAAATTTTTATACCCTAATTCAAAATAGGAATTTTATTTTGTCAAATTTAACTTATAAACATGTCAAAAACTATCTTTAATGTGGGTGCGCCATCAAAAGGCGGCAAACTGTATTTTTTGAAAAATACTTCTTTTATAAAAAAAAACTGATTTTGCTTTTATACCTCATTCTAGAAAATGTATAAGTTGAATTAAAATGTTATAAAATTAAAAATTCAGTTAATACTATTCATAACGGCTAGTTTTAATAATATTTTAATA
This sequence comes from Viscum album, assembly GCA_963277665.1. NCBI lineage: Eukaryota > Viridiplantae > Streptophyta > Magnoliopsida > Santalales > Viscaceae > Viscum > Viscum album. Next base: position 1,264,776,957 of record OY728130.1, read on the forward strand.
GCATATCGTTGTTTAGTGAAACTCAGTATTGCGTACGACGCAAGCTATCGAGGAAGGTCGCGGTTGCGTGTAAAGCAATCAAAGTTAGTGTTGTGTGTAGTGAAAGATTCCTTTGATGACTTATATAACATAAAAACAAAATATTTCTCATAAAAGTCTCGGGTGTTACATTCTACCCCCCTTAAAATAAATTTCGCTCTCGAAATTCGTCACTTTGTAACAAACAGATGAGGATACCTCTCCCTCATCATATCCTCAAGCTCCTATGTAGCTTCTTATAGTTGGTGGTTCCTCCATAATACTTTCACCAAACGAGTGGTCTTGTTCCGTAGGACTTTTTCACTACGATCTAGAATCTCTATCGGCTGTTCTTCATAATAAAGATCTTGCTCCTGCGGTACAACTTCTGAGATGAGTACATGTGAAGGATCAGGTGTGTACTTTCTCAGGAGAGATAAATGGAACACATCGTGAACTTGAGAGAGATTCGGTGGAAGTGCCAATTGGTAATCTACCTTTCCAACACGATCCAGTATTTCGAAAGAACTGATATATCTAGGGATCAACTTCCCCTTCTTTCCAAATCTCATGACCCTCTTCCAGGGAGATATTCATAAGAACACTTTATCACCCACTTCAAACTCCAGGTCTTTTCTTCGGTTGTCAGCATAACGTTTTTGTCGACTCTGAGCTGCTCTTATGTGTTGTTGAATCGATCAGACCTTTTCGGCCATCTCATCAAAAAGATCAGGTCCTAATAGCTTTCTTTCCCCAACTTCATCCCAGTAAGTTGGAGTCCTGAATTTCTTTCCATAGAGAGCTTCATAAAAAGCCATCTGAATACTGTAGTGAAAGCTATTATTATAGGAAAATTCCACCAAAGGTAGGTGTTGATCCCAACCACCTTTGAAATCCATAGAGAAATCTCTTAACATATCTTCTAGAGTTTGAATTTTTCTCTCAGACTGACCGTCTGTCTGAGGATGATAAGCAGTGCTGAAACTCAACTCTGTATCCAGAGTATGCTGAAGACTTCTCCAGAACTTTGAGGTAAATCTTGGATCCCGATCAGATATAATAGAAAGTGGTACTCCATGAAATCTTACCACTTCCTTTATATATATCCTGGCAAGCTGATCCAAAGAGAAATCCTCTCTAATAGCAATGAAGTGTGTAGACTTTGTAAGACGATCAACTATGACCCATATAGCATTATTGCCTTTGGATGTTTTAGGAAGTCCTGTGACAAAGTCTATAGTGATGTTTTCCCATTTCCATTCGGGTATGGGTAATGGTTGTAACATCCCCTTAGACTTCTGTCTCTCAGCTTTAACTTGCCGAAAAACCAAGCATCGAGAGACATATTCAGCAACATCTCTTTTCATGCCATCCCACCAGAAGTACTCTTCTAAGTCCCTATACATCTTCGTGATTCCAGTATGAATAGAGAATGAAGAACTAGGAGCCTCATCCAACAGCTCCTTCTTTAATTCTAGGATGGGAGGAACACAAAACCGATTCCTGGACTTTATTATCCCATCACAATCAAGGTTGAATTTAGGAATATTTCTCACCTTCTTCTGTAACTCTACATCTTCTTTCTGTGCCTCTATAATCTTCACATGTATAGATGGTTGAACATTCATTTGAGAAAGATACGATTTACCCCTCCCATTAAAATTCCAAGATCCATCCTTTGTAAATCCATAAATATTGGATCTTTTGTGATCCTCATCATGGATAATCTAGCATGGTCTTGTCGACTTAATGCATCTTCCACCTTGTTTTCTTTCCCAGGGTGGTAATGAATTGAGCAGTCGTAATCCTTAATCATTTCCAACCATCTTCTTTGGTGCAGATTCAGCTCCTTTTGTGTGAAAATATACTTTAAACTTTTATGATCAGTATAAATGTCACACCTTTCTCCATAAAGATAATGCCTCCAAATCTTTAATGCAAAGATTACCGCAGCTAACTCCAAATCATGAGTTGGGTAATTTTTCTCATGGATTTTCAACTATCGTGAGGCATAAGCTATCACCATATAATTTCTCATAAGAACACACCCCAGCCCCTTCTTAGATGCATCACTGTAGATCACAAACCTTTCTCCACTATAAGGCAGTGTGAGCACAGGTGCACTGGATAACCTTCTTTTCAACTCCTTGAAATTATCTTCACATTCCTCCATCCAAACAAACTTAACTCCTTTCCAAGTCAACCTGGTCAGTGGATTAGATAATCGTGAATAATCTTTCACAAAATGTCGATAATATCCAGCCAAACCAAGAAAACTTCAGATCTCAGTTACTGTTGTTGGTCTCGACCATCTTTCGATAACCTCTGTTTTTGCTGGATCCACAGATATCCCATCTTTTGAGATTATGTGACCCAAAAATGCAACTTTTTGAAGCCAAAATTCACACTTGGTAAATTTGGAATAAATTTTCTCCTTTCTCAGGGTCTTCAATATAATTCTCAAGTGATCTTCATGTTCTTACTTGCTCTTTGAATAGACAAGAATATCGTCTATAAAGACTACCAAAAATTTATCAAGATAGTATCTAAATACTCTATTCATCAGATCCATGAAGATAGTAGGGGTATTAGTAAGACCAAATGGAATAACTATAAATTCATAGTGTCCATACCTTGTACGGAAAGTCGTCTTTGGTATATCCTCCCTTTTGACCCATAATTGATGATACCCTGAACGAAGATCAATCTTGGAAAAGTATTGAGCTCCGCGTAGTTGGTCAAATAATTCATCAATGCATGGGAGATGATATTTGTTCTTGATTGTGAGCTTGTTAAGTTCTATGTAATCAATGCAGAGTCTCATTGATCCATCTTTCTTCTTAACAAATAGAACAGGTGCTCCCCAAGGTGATGCACTAGGGCATATGAATCCCTTATCAAGATTCTCTTGGAGTTGCTTCTTCAATTCCTGCAACTCAATTGGGGCCATTCTATAAGGTGTCTTTGAAATAGGCAAAGCACCTGGTACGAGTTCTACTGAAAACTCAACTTCACGATTTGGTGGAAGACCCGACAATTCCTCCAGAAAGACATCATCAAACTCCCGTACAATGGGAATATTCTTAATTGTGAGTTTCTCACCAACCATTTGAGATAAATAACCTTCATTAAGTGGAATCAAGACCCATAAGACGGAAGAAATTTCCACTGGAAGGTTATGTTCATCCTTGCATCGATAGACGATCATAGATTGATCTGGAATATGAAATGTGACTTCCCTTCTTTGGAAATTGATATGAGCTCCATATAAATAAAGCCAATCCATGCCAAGAATCACATCAAATTCCACTATAGGAAGGATCACAAGATTTGCAGGAAGCAATTTCCCACAAACTTCAATCAGGGAAGAATTATAAACTTATGATGCGACTGTTGTGCCATTAGGGGTTGTCATAGCTAACTCAACATCTAACTGTTGAGGTAATACGGTGATACCCTTAGAAAAATCTTAAGAAATAAAAGAGTGGGTGGATCTAGAATCAAATAAAACATTTTCTACTTTAGAGTGGATGGTAAGTGTACCTTTCACCACATCGTTATCGTGCTCCACATCGCTGATAGAAATTGCATGTGACTTTCCCTTGTCTTTAGCCTTAAGATTTTGTTGATGTCGATCATCATAGAAAACCCTTGTATTAGGGAATTTATTGGCATAATTCCCCATCTCCTTGCACTTGAAACATTAAAGTGTAGTAGGTTCTTTCTGTGTGTCCCTTACTTTGTTTGCATCATTAGACATCTTCTTCCCATCATTGCGGCATTCAAATGCCCGATGACCTTCCTTTCCAAATTTGAAACATTTACTTATCCCTTTAAGACAACTCCCTCCATGTTTCTTTCCACACTTTGAGCATAAGGGAAAGCTCTTCTTTGTTTTAGTGTGCTCTTTAGATTTTCCTTTGAATTCCATTTTCCTCTTCTTATCAAACCCATATGACTGATGGGTTACTCCAATCTCCATATCAACTTTGAGATCACATCGAACGATTTCCTCATAGCTATTTAAGTCCCTTATGGCTAAGGCCCTTCAAAGACTTGGTTTTAAGACACTAAAGAATCGATCGATCTTACTCTCAGGTTGGATAATAATACCAGAAGCGTACCTTGAATGTCTTGTAAAATTTTCTTCATAGGTACCTAAAGATTCATCATCCTTTTTCTTCAGTTCAGGAAACTCTTTCTCTATCTTTGTTCGGAGAATACGAGGGATGTACTTATAGAAAAATAAGTTCTTGAACTCGTCCCATTCCATGGACTCAATTTCATCTCTTTGCCTCGTATTCTTAATAAGATTCCACCATTGATCAGCATCTCCTTCCAAATGATACACTACTAGGATGAATTTATCATGTTCATAACATTGAATAACTGAAAATATCTTTTCAGTAGTACTGATCCATTGTTCAGAAACTAATGGATCAGTAGACCCACTGAATGAAGGTCGACGCTGCCTCATGAAGGATTCAACAGAATGTTGCTCCTTCCTTTGCTCGTTTGGAAGTCCAACATGATTCATATCTTAGGAAAGTTGTGTGATCATGGCTACAAGATTTTGCATTCCAGCTCCCATAACGTTTGGTTGCTCAGGGGGACAATCATTGCATTGCCCGTCGCATTCCGCACTAACACGGTTCCTTCTGGTTCCATCCATTGACTAAAATCAAGAAGAATAGTGTGAGAAACACTAATTATAATAGGAAAACCACATAATCAAGAATAAAATTTCACACTTAAGGTCTTATCATAGGTTATTCATGGTCATTTCTAAAACACTAATATTGTGTTCTATGCTTAGAGTTATCCTTAGGGTTCTTACTAAGGCTTTCACATCCTAGTTTCTAATGGTTGACTATAACTTTCCTCTGATACCAACTATAACGACCCATAATTTACATACATTTTTATTACTTCAAAATTGAAGAACACTTATTAAAAAATATGGCAAAAACATGAAAGGACCGTATAAGTATAGTGTCTTTAGAAACTAGAAAGCATAAACAACTGGTTCATAAAGCATCTACTTTGCCTCCCATTTATTTCATCATATCTAGAGTCCCTTTTTGGAATATCCTACTTAATAACCTTCTTCATTACCTAGGGAAATAAAACATACAAATGGGTGAGCTCAAATGCTCAGTAATGGTAAACAAAAGAAATATCAGTCACATCATATACATAAGAACATAACTTTTAGAAATCTTAACCTGCAAAAGAGATCATAATTTCATAACATGGGATAAATCATAGTAGTGAAATGTAATCCCAATAATCATAACTTAAAACATGAAAACATGAGTCATACACACATAATCATTGAGAATCATTTATAATTAGTCAAGAATCATTTCCAAGACTATCTTAGTGGACAAATTCCATTTCTGAACTGAGTTCACACCTCATTTCAGTCCTGTTTCACTGAACCGGTATAACCTGCCGTTCCAGCCATGTCTATATCATGATATATAAAATCTTTACCCAATGTATTAGAGGGAGATATAGGTCACACCCATCTCATAATGATACCATTCTTATGTGTGCCACAAAATCATAAACCATACATCATAGCATAACCCATGTAATAAAAATGGGATTCTTAAACATCATGAAATCATAAAACAATTCATATAAGATAAAAGAATTCATAAAAATAATTCCATCACAACATAATCAAATCAATGTAATAATAGGGATATAAACAGAACCCTTTATTATCTTAGATGGAAAATAATTTTGATAAAACACTTGAACTCCATTCTTGAGGAAAATATCATTTCTACTTCAAAAACACTTTTCCTTTCTTAACGTGTCTTGAAATTCTAAACTAAAAGAATTTGATTAAAAATAAACTTGAAAACATGTAAAGGAATCTTTTTCTAATTAATGTTTTAAAAATCCATTCATTCCATATAAGTTAAAAAAACATTCTTCTCGTACTTTTGTCGGAAAAGTCAAAAAGTACCTCGTACGAAAAACGACAAAAGATTCATTTCATATCTTTTACTAAAAACTCACAGAAATTTACACAATTGTTGATGGATGGAAATAACATTACATATTGAGGAAACATGAATGTGGATGATAAAATACACCCCAGTAAATTCGAAAGTATAAACAATCTCGGATAAAAATGAGATTGTGATATTTCCCTTACCTTAGGTCCGATTTTCTTCGTAAGTGTCAGAACCTCTTGTATAATGATTTAAATAATGTCATTGACTTATTAAAGAATCATACATATTTTTATTATATCATATATGGTTATATTATTAGCTTCTTATTAGTAATATTTCATTACTACTTGTTATTCGGGTGTTTATTACTTTTTGTTCTTATGCGTGTTTTGTCGAATAAATTATTATTCTTCTCTTTAGGTTATAGATACCTCATTTCCAGAATGGTATTAGTGTAATATATATCATATTAATTCATTCAATTCATTTATATAATCATTATGCAATGAAGATCATGTAGAACGAATCACATCACATCGTGGAGACGGTATTCCGTACGTACGCACGAGCGATGATATCGTTCCCATGATCATGGAATTGTATTGTAGTGTATGTATACTATTTCAGAATCAATAACACTTTACAATAATCATATATATTCATTACTTTGACCCTTATACCCATCCAAGTAAGGTTGTGGTGGAAAATAGATTACACTATGGCGTGGAGACGATATTCCATACGTACGCATGCGCGATGATTTCGTTTTCCGTAGGATGGATAAGAGGTGAAATAGGGTTGTTTCATATTTATAATAACATATAAGTATATGAGTGATACTGATGTTATTAACTCATAATGAAACAACTACTGAAGAAAAAGTGGAAGAGGAAATAAAGATGAAAGAATCGGTAACGAGCATTACCTCTTCTTTGAGGCGCTTCTTTGAGACCTCCTTTTAGGGCACTAAAATTGGTCTTTGAAGAAGACCAGGACCTCTAGGATGTCTCTAGGGAAGTGTAGAGGAGAAAGTGGCAGGGTTTGTCCGAGCTTGAATGCTCAAATTGGTGTGAGTAGGAGAGGGAGGAGGTGCCCTTTTATAAGGGAGGAGAGGGGCACCTTTGGAAATATAAGAAATATTAGTTTATATTAAATCCCAACCCCACTTAAAGACATCCAAAATGACTCATATCCAAAGATTAGATGAGATAGGGTTGTAATCTCATCAACCAATAAAATTTAGACATGTTAGTAATTTATTTTAAACATTATAAACTTGATTTATCCTTATTTATCAATTTAATTTTATTTGTGGTAATAATATTCTAAATTTTAAATTATTATAAATAATTACATATGTGTTGTGAATTTTCCATAATTTGACAATTTATGACATTGTAGACCATATAAATTTTAATTTATAAATTTTAAATATTTTTGTTGTTTTTAAAAAATTTTATAATATGTTATTTTTATAAAATAACAATAGTGTCAAATTTGGAACTATTCATTTATTTGAATATAAATAAAATAAATACAGAAGATATGTTCGAACTAAAAGATTTAATAGATCCATAAAATATCATATGTATCTAAAAAATTAGTGGATCACTTTAAATAGTTCATATAATATTTATTTTATTATTTTAAAACCATTTATTTGATATTTTAATTAATAAAATAATTTCAACATCACTATTGTGTCATAATAAATGATAATTATTTAATCTATAAAAATTCTAAATAAATTCCTATGATGTAGATAATTATATTATCTTTCTGGAGACTATTCATGTTCGAAGTTTCATGAAGTTTATCACTAAATTAAAATTATTATACATATAAGATTTAAGAAAGTGACATGTTGTCACATTCCTTGGTTTTAATAATAATAAAATTATTTTCATGGAAAAAAGTCCATTAAATGAATCCAATCAGACCCTTAGGTGATATGGGTCGACTTTTAGTCATCCAATAGGATTTTTTAAGGTGTGATGGTAATTTTATAATCTTATATTTACCCTTAATTACCCGATTTACCTTTAACTATAGTAAATAAAATTTACTGTAGTTACTATTCATAATGCCCAAAAATAAAATGTATCCTATTAACATAATTTGGACCCACTGATTCTGAATATGGAATCCATTTTTCAAAATTCAAAACATATAAGTTTCAATAATTAATTTAAAATTAATCCCGTTGTTAAGAAAATGGGTTTTAGAAGGTAAAACATTCCCAAAGATTGAAATGTTTTTACCTATGAATTCAATGTGAAATTAATGATAATGACATAAATTATATTAAATGGTAAAAATATATTCTATTTATACTTTAAAACCATTCAATATTATAATTTTTCCATATAAATTATCTCAATGAAAAAAGTTGTTTTTAATTAAAAATTAGCGTATTTTTACTATTCATCAAAATATGAAAGTTATCAGAAAAATATCAAAAATTTATCCAAAGTAAATTTTTATACCCTGATTCAAAATAATAATTTTATTTTTTCAAATTGAACTTATAAACATGTCAAAAACTAGCTTTAATGTTGGTGCGCCATCAAAAGGCGGCAAAACTGTATTTTTTGAAAAATAATTCTTTTATCCAAAAAAAACTTATTTTTCTTTTATACCTCATTCTAGAAAATGTATAAGTTGAATTAAAATGTTAGAAAATTAAAAATTCAGTTAATACTATTCATAATGGCTAGTTTTAATAATATTTTAATAGCATATCGTTGTTTAGTGAAACTCGGTATTGCGTACGACGCAAGCTATCGAGGAAGGTCGTCGTTGCATGTAAAGCAAGCCAAGCTAGTGTTGTGTGTAGTGAAAGATTCCTTTGTTGATTTATATAACATAAAAACAAAATATTTCTCATAAAAGTCTCGAGTGTTACATTTATTGTTAGTTACCACATCAATATCTTAGAAATATTTGTGCATCCATACTGCTTCTTTATCCACCTCAAAATCTGTAATATACTTGGAATCTTTTATAGTATCTGCAACCACATCATACTTTGAGCTCTTATAGATCACATCACCTCTATTGAAAGTAAATATGTATCTAGTTTGTGACTTCATGTCATCTTTATCAGTTTGGAAACAAATATCATACCCTTTGATGACTAGTTCCTTATCTCCTCTATAAACTAGGAACATTTACATAGTACATCATAGATACTTAAGGATAGTCTTAACTACCACTCAATAGAAGTCACCCAAATCATCTAGATATCTTACTAACATATTTAATTCATATACAACATCTCACCTAGTACATTACATAACACACATGACTCACCCAATCACTAATGTGTATGGAATCCTTTCCATTGTATTTCTTTCCTCATGTGTCTGAGGACATAATTTCTTAGACATATGAATGCCATGTGACAGTAGCAACAATCCCCTCTTGGATTGTTGCATACTGAATATTTTTAGTACCTTGTTAATGTTTTTACTTTGACCTAGGTAGAGAAAACTCTTAGATCTATCATGATGAATATTGATCCGAAGAATATATTCTTCCTCTCCCAAGTCCGTAATATATAAAAACTTATTCAACCATGACTTAATAGACTGTATGACTGGTATTTCATTTCCAAGTAGTAATATGTTTTCATCATAAACTATTAAGAAAACTATTTCACTCCCACTAAACCATTTATAGACACTTTACTCCCATTCATTCTTTAGGAATCCAAATTCCATTATGGCCTCATCAAAAAGAATTTTCCAAGACCTGAATGCTTGATTTAATCCATAAATGGATCTTTGCGACATTAATACCTCGTTGGAATAATTTGGAGTCACAAACGCTTCGTGTTGTGTCATATAGACATCCTCTTAAAGGTTCTTGTTAATGAAGGATATTTTGAAATCCATTTTACAAATCCCATAACCATGGAAAGCCATAATAGAAAGAAAAATTCTGATGGATTTTAGCATTGCAACTGTATAAAGGGTTTTTTGATAGTAAATGCATTGATGTTGTTTAAACACTTTTGTAACCAATATCTCCTTATATTTACTAACTTATCCTTCCAAGTATAGTTTTTTCTTGAATACCCATTTAAAAACTACATGATTTATTTTTACTAGAGGGTCTACAAAAATACAGACTTAGTTTTGGTACATATAATCTATTTTAGAATTCATGGACTCTTTCCACATGGAAACATTTGTGCCACTTAATGCTTTATTTTAGGTTAGAGGACCATTGTTATCAACTAACAGAGTCACCAACCATAGTGACTAAAAACCATGACGTTCTAGTTCTCTAAACTCTCTATTAATATTACATAGTAATTGTGTCTCTGGAATAATTTCTTATTCCATGCGGCTTTATGGAATTTGTTTATGTGCGAAATCATTTGTATCTTGAGCCTAGACTTCATCAAATTATATCTCTCTCCCACTATCTCTTTTAGAGATAATATCCTCCTCAAAAAATGTGGGACATATTTCAACCAAAAAATTTTTTCTAATGGATTATATAGGTTGTATCAATTTTCTTCTTTGGGATATCCTATAAAGATACATTTTGTGCCTCAGCGTGAAAGCTTGTTTCCTGAAGAGAACTTAAGAACTATTTCGCAACCCCACACATGTATGTAAGAAAACATGAGATTCTTTCCATTCCATTATTGGTATGGTATACCATCTATTTCATTTGGTTGGCACTGAGTTTTTTATGTATGTTGTTGTTTGTAACACATATCCCCAAAAAAATAATGGAATACTTTCTTGACTCATAATTGATGTCACCATGTATAACACGATGTGGTTCCTCCTTTCACTTACACAATTCCATTGAATCATATAAGGATGAGTAAGTTTATATAATATACTGAACTCCCATAAACAATTAATGAAGTTTTGATTAAGATAGTCTTCACCACATCATGATTGGAGTTTATTACTCTTATTACCAAGATAGTTCTCAATATAATAATTGTATTCCTTGAATTTATCAAAATATTCTGACTTATAACTCATTAAGTAGACATTTCCATATCTCCTAAAATCATTAGTAGAAGTTATGAAGTATGAGTACCCAGACCTTGAATCAACAAGAAATGGTCCACACACATCGATATGAACTAATTCAAGAATCTATTTATCCCTTTGACCTTTCCTACTAAATGTAGATTTAGTCACTTTTCCTTGTAAACATACATGAAATAAACTAACTGGTTTTATTTAAAAATAATATAAATATTCATCCTAATGTAATTTAGTCAAAAGATTTTCATTTACATGACCTAACCAGTGATTCCAAATTTGGGTGTGCGGTGTGTCATCTAAAGTAACTTTATTGTCAATTTCAATTACTTGGTTTGTGTAATGTAACACATAAATAATATTATTTAAATTTACCTTACCATAAAAAAGATATATTTATAAAATAAGAAAAATTAATTCCCAAATTTTAAAATAAATCCATCCATATCTAGTCTAGATACATAAATAATATTTTTGTTAACTTAGGGTACATAATAACAAAACTTTAAAACCAAAATCATTATGGTTGTAAATTTGAGGTGTTAGTCCCCAACAGTAACAAAAAAAAAGTTTAAAACTGTTTGCTACTCTTAAATATACCTCCCCTCATTCAATACTTATGAATTTACTTTATTCCTATATTTTAATACATATGTGAGTACAACAAGATATATCTAAGACCCAATTTATAGAAATAGACAAATTTCACTTGATAACAAAATCACGTGAAGCATCCCCTTTCTTATTTGTTTTGGTGCAATTTTTCTTCTAGTGGCCCTTTTTTCCTCTAGAAAAATACATAGAATATTGTTCCCTTTATTTACCCTTAATCTTACTCTTCTTAGAAGGGTGTGAATAAGCTTTGGACTTTGATTTGTTCACATCCCCTTTCTGTTTGATCACAATATGGAATTAAAGGATTTTCACCCTTTGCATCCTTATCTCCATGATTGAGAAGAGTGAGATGATTTGGTAGAGACTTATCAATTTCGTTCTTATTAAAATTCATGAAAAATATAGAAAATATCTGAGGGAGTTATTCTAGAATGATATCGGTGCCCAATTCTTCTAGAAGTTTAAACCCTAGAACCTCTGAGCACTCAATGTATCCAATGAGCTTGATTACATAAGGCCTAGCTGGGGAACCCTTTATAAGATTTTTATGAAAGAGTTCCTTGGAAATATCATATTTTTTCTATCTACATATCTTCTAATAAATACCATAGAGGTGCTCAATCATTCCATACACATCCATTTATTTGTGAAAATTCATTAGTTCTCTAGACATCGATGATAATATCAAACAATGAACCTTGAACGCATCACCCAAATATTTTATTTAGAAAAGGAACTCTTGATCACTCTCCTTTTAGCAAGATGATCATACATTGAGGATAATAGCTTATAATATTTCAGTTCATGGTGTATCACAACCCAAATGTATCTAAACCACTTCTAGAAGTTACGGCCTATTAGGGGGATGTATTTCTCCAATATTGGTCATAGGGATAGTATGGATGATGAACTTTACATTTTTTCTATAATTAAATGGGAATATTATCAGTACATTTTCTTTATTAGAAATTATTTGATAAATAATAAATAAATAATTAATTAAATTTTAATAAATATATCACTATTTTATCAATTCCCAATAGCCCTCATCATTGAACTCGAAATATCTATTTGTTATGACATTACAATGGAAACAATCCCCATTACTTTTCTTAATAATCCATAATTTGGCCATGAAAACCATAAGAATGTAATTTCTATAGGCTGTCTTTCCAACTGAAGGCTTCCATCACCTTGATCTGTTGAGTGGATTCCCCTATCCTAAAATCCAGACTCGGAACTCCTCAACATTGTCATCTAAATTTTTATTAAAATGAATTTGTCCAATAAACTCAATACCAAATTGGTTAATTCAACCCATAAATATCATGAGAAATCCCTAATAAAATTAATTTTCTAGACACTGGCCATGTACTACACTTAGTTCAATGGTTTCATTCTCAATCATGTAATGGAAGTTATAGTTTGACAAAATAATATGTTGAGGTATTTTAATTAATTTATGCCTAAATTTAATCTTGTTTTATCCTTTACATGTCTTGTTAATATTAATTAGATGTTAATTAATAAATTAAATGTATTGTATAAAACATTTTTTGCAAAATTCATTTATTTAATTTACATATTTTCATATTAATTTATTCATTTATCTGAATGCAGTCTTGCATACATAAAATAAACAATATATATACAAATATAAATAAATAAAGTAAATGACCCAATCATGAGATTATCTAAAAGTTGGTTTAATGAGTGGACATTAAATCAACCTATGACCTAGGGAAATGACTCCATTTTATATCCATGGAATGAGTTACATAATTCCACCTATATATCTATGTATCACCAAGTTGGAATCATCATGGATTTTTCTTGAACCACCTCCATACCCTTGGGATGCTCTATTAAATACATGTATTTATTACTCAAACATAGGTGAGGGGAAACAAAGGATTGGTTAATAGGGATTACATAAATATACTTGGACACATAGGTCCAATATAATAATGGAGGGAATGATGAATCATATTCCATCATTTAATTTAATATTAAATAATTTTAAACCCATGTAATAAATTAAACTCATGATTGGTCATTAATGCAATGAATACACCAAAATTAACCGACTAGAATTCATTTCATTATTTGTTATTTATTATTGAAATTAACATTCTTGAATTAATTAATTAATTAATTCCATTTCATCTTAATGAACATCTGATCTTAATTGGAGATACCCATCATTTATGGAATTCATGGAAAATAAATAGCAGATCCAATAATTAAATATTAATTATAGTAAATTAATTGAAAATTTAATATACATTTAAACCATTATTAAATTTTGAAACACACATTAGTGTGCTAATTCAGAAAATAAGGTTTTAATGTTGTAATTTTTAATTTTAATTATTTTTTAATTATACCCTTTAATGGGATACTACATAGAATGTACTATCCAGCTACACACCATGTACCTTAGTTTCCATGTATCCAAGTCACATGCCTCGTTCCTTAGCATGTTAACTCACCCAGACTATATGGTGTGTATGTTCTAGCTAGATTCCTTGTATCTGCTTTCAGTGTTCCAGGTTGGCCCAATAAACATGCGATGTACAATAAATGCATCATGTGTAATTAACCACTCACTATTTCCAGGTAAAATGTACATGTGTACACAACATATACTCCAGATACACATCGTGCAACCCAATTTTACCAGCCAAAGATTTGGCACTTCTCGGTGGAATATCTTTTCCTTTTTCATCTATGATTAAACCTATAATAAAATGATACACTAAACAAATATGATTAATATGTAAAATCATTTTAATTCATTTTCGATTAAAGAATTAATAATAAGAAATAAAAATTCATCAAAGATTTTGTATGGATCAACAATTAAATAAATAATTAAAAATTTAAACATGACTACTCAGATACCACTTATCGGTTCCAGGTGTAGAAAAAGATTAAGGTAGGGGGAGATATATTGAAATGTATTTTAATAATCATTTCTTGAAACCGTGAGGGAGGATCATGTACATAAAATTTATAATTAATTTATTTAATATCTGAAGAAATAAATACCTAGGATTAGGAACAATATTTGTTGATAAATTTTGATCATATGAAAATACACTTTCAGATTTACTTTGTTTCACTGTGAGGATCCAAGGATATAATCCATCAATCAGTGATCCACACATGCTCCAATGATCTTCGAGTAGCATGAATCGGTCACCGGGTGCTAACGTGGAAAATCAAATGTCTTTTGTTGTTCATTCTTGATCGCTCGTTCCTTGGTCTTGAAGAAATATTTATTCCACTTCTCGTTTCTAAGAGGGAGAGAGAAGGAGGAGTCAAAAAAAGGTTTTTTTGCGCAATAATTCTCTATTATCAATTTTTGGATGCAATATAAAATAGACGTAATTGAATATTGATAGAGTTAAGGATTAAGTTAAAATATTATTTACTTTCATGTAGACCATTGAATAACATTTAAAACCATAATTAACCCCATTCCACATAATAATAACACCATCATTATTATTTTGTGGTGTGTTCCAACTTGTGCAGTAACAAATATTATGTAACGATAGTGTAAGATAATATTTGTCACATGACTCGGTCCTGATTCGTTTGAACTCCTCTTGAATTTATTAAACAACTGAATATTTTTTTATTCATAAAAAAATATTATATTTACTATCTAGTGAATACATATTTATTAAAAAAATTAATAAATAAAATAAATATTTTATTGTCAATCTAATGAATAAATAGTTTATATATATTCATGCAATCAAATAAATTATTTATTAAAAACTAAATAATTATTTATTACCCTGTAAATATTATCAATCAATAATAATTGGTTAAAATTATTCATTGGTCTTGAGAATAATATTTATTGAAATAATTAAATTCTAATATAATTTAATTAAGATCAACGGAAACACTTATTTTGTGACTCTCAAGGATTATTTTTCATTGTCATTAGACAGGCTTGCATAAATTCCAAGGTTACTATCTAGTAATGGGTCAAGGCATCCAATAGAAAGAAATTAATTTCACAACAATGATAAACACATATGAATGCTCACACTATAATATAATCCCTTTGTCTCAATGTCTCATCAAGGAGGTTTCACATCCATGTCACCAACCAATATGCTCGATATATATTTCGTTGACTATCAGAGATAAACATGTAATTACACCATTTACATGGAATTTAGGGTGATGGTTCCATTCCAATTAAATGGATGAGATATCAACTTCCATAAATATGGAAGAAAAAAAATCCTTCATTGGATTATCTATTAATGACATGTTACTCATGATGCACCCAATATATCTAACTTCATTATGAACTGTTACCATCATGGTATATGAAATACATCTATGTTCATGAGTTTATCATACATTAATAAAAATATTAAAGTTTAAGGATCATCACACATGCATACAAATAGGAATATCTGATGAAATTAAAAACATGAGGAGTTCTTACTGACAAGTTTGTTCACATAATCTATATTCTTGAAGATTACCATGTGAGAACTTCCTGGGAAGAAACCTCATCTTCTTATGAGTAATAACACCTGATATATTATATATAATTTTTTCCAATTATAGTAAATTATCCAACTATAAAACATAATTAAAAGAATATTATCATAGAACATCAAGGTTATCATCATAGTAGGGAACTGCCATAACCTAACTAATGTGACATGTACTATAGGAAATTATTACAATACAGTCAGGAAAAACAATGACCAATATGTAATTGGATGTTTTATTAATATAAAATAAATCAAATATATATGTAATCAAAGTATAAAAAATTGTTCCTAGGACACCAACTTTGACATTTTGAACTTAATTTTATGTAACGTGACCTTTGTAATAAAGAACACCTTAGAGAGACAAGTCAAATTAAATTGATACAATTCCATTGAACATGAATTAAATTGGAAAATTGGGATCCCATAATGAATCTATGATAAAATGGAACTAGGTGTGTGAGTAGCCCTATATACATATTAATAAGTGGGTTTTTATAGTGCATCAGACATACATTTCTGAAGAAAAATTCAAAAAAAAGAGAGAATAAAGTGCTCATATGTCAAAAATAAAATGATTTAAGTGAGGGGAATATTGAATCCATAAATGATAAAATTGAATTATTTCTAATTCAATTGACTTGTATCTATAAAGAAGAAAATCAAACATTATTTTAAGAAACTTATGAGAGATAGATAAATGGATGTGTTTATGTTAAAACAATGATTCCACATGAGTGTTATTTGATCCACTCATGAACATAGAACTTGATTATATTTAAATGATGCATTAAATTATTTTACATATGAGGAATGATGATTTAAACATTGGATAACGCCATTTTTACTTATTTTCTAGTCGGTAAATTTGTATCTAGGCGATAACTTTTTTTCTTTTTGAATAAATTGAATTTAATGATAAAATTTCCTAGAAGGGAAATAATACATGTGTATGGAGTGATATGTGAGCCTATTTTTTTTTAAAAATCAAATAGTTTTCATTTATAATACCATATTATTAATCCAAATATCAGGTAATTCATTCATTTTGGATACTTTCTGAAATTTTGGAATATATTGGAAATTATATTTAAACTTGGTTTAATTAATATAATTAATTTTGAATTTAATTTGACAATCCATACATTGGAAAGAAATTGATTTTAAAATTTTGAAATAAAATTATTTATAATTCAATATGGAATTAAAATTCTTGTATTATTCATGTTGTTATTTTAAAGTAATGAAGTTACTACATGAAGGATCCACAATCACTTTATTGACTATGCTTTCTAAATAACCATGCTTGAACTGAAAACAAATTGAAACTAAATTGAAAATGTGATAGAAATAATTTCTAGTGATCGTGCATGAAAAAATGATAACCATAGATAACTAAACATAAATAAATAATCCAGAGACTACATGTCCATGATCACTTCCCAAGTGATAGTGCCCTCCCAATTTTTTGTACCTACTACATAACCACATTGCCTCTCATATAAATATACTGATCATCAGGAGAACAACCTAAAAATTACCATGTGTGTTTTGATGACCACCTCTCCAATAAACCATAAACGCCAACCATCATGAACCTATGGAATATTAATTATAGGTTGCGAAGATACCATGAATGGGAAACTCATGAACCGATGCCTCTAAAAATCCCAAGCTTGTTGGAGAGGCCACACCAAATCTTAGATACGATGATTCCCTTTGATGATGCTCACACGAGATCACCAATTTATCTAGGGATGAACTAGGTTTCCATGAGCCACTGAAGATCTACCTTGGAAAAACCAGTCACCACAAAAGTGATGATTGGTGCACCACCCCCACTGAAGACCAAATTTCTAGTGCAGCCCTATTGTGCAAATTTTTTAATGGGGTTTTAATTTTTTCATAAATGGGATAGGGTTGAAGAATTTTTAAAAAGGTGATCTAAAAGAATAAACCACATTCACGCTCCTTCGATTTGTGAATAAAGCATGAATGGGTTTCATGCTTCTACCCCTACCACCAAGGAAGCACGAACCACGTTCACGCATCCTTGGTGTGGCGGAGGAAGCATGAACCTTGTTCATGCTTCCTTCACAGAATGGAAAAGGATATGTGAACATGGTTCACACATCTTACTAAGATTTTATTATAAAAGAGATACCCCCATACGAATATAATTCTTCTCCTATGATATTTTTTGTGATGCTCTGTAGGATTTATTTCTCAATATATATTTGAAATTTTTTTAAAACTGTAAATTTTATATTTAAAATTTTTAGTGTATAAATATTATTTATTTTTTGTTTATGATTTATTTATTTCATATTTATCAATTCATAAATGTATAATATAAATTAGTTTTTTTATGATTTAAGTTATACAGAATGATTAAAAAATTTAACAGAAGGTGTTTATAAAATTAAAACGTTATGTATAAATTGTAATTTATATTTAGAGAAATAATATTGTTTTTTTTAATGTATATATTCTATAGACATAGGTGGTAATTAGATATATATATATATTATTAAAAATATATTAGTTATATTAAGTACTATATTTAAATTTATGAAAATATATATTTAATATTATTTTTATTAATAGTATATAAAAGTTAATTATAAGTAATAATTTTAAACTATATTTATTATAAATAATTTGTCTTCCAAGTAATAAAGTATACAAAAAAAATTACTCATATTTTGAAAAGTTGAAAAATGAAAAAAAATATTATATATACATATTCATTTTTATAAAATTGAAAATAATGCAATTGTATAGTAATTATATTACTTTTAGTTAAATTTAATAAATGTTATTATTAAATATATATATACATACACACATTGGAAAGTTAAAATTTATTAAATTAGTTGTTGATATTTATTATATATTACATCTAGTTAAAGGTAAAGTTATATAATATGTAAAACATAATAAGTATACCAAAAACCATGTTAAGATTATCTTGTGATGACTGATCTTGAGATGATCGACCAATGCATAATTTAAATTTCATATATTTTTTATGTATGTGGTTAAATAATTTTTAAGAATTGAATTTTATTTTCTGTATTGATGAACTGTGAGTCATAACTCAATATGTTTGTAAGGACCATCATTTCTGCCTAAAAAATGTTTTGTATTTCATACACATGGACCCCCTCACTTTCATGTGAGTCACTTTATAATAAAAAGGCATTCTAAAAGAGGAATTTGAAAAGAGGCATTCGACAAGAGGTATTTTTGTTTGAAATGAAATTAGTGGTTGCTAAAATATGAAATAATAAAGACTCTAGGAGTTCACCCCTAGGTTTTGGTCAGTCTATCAGATAATGATAAGCTAATACATATGATAAGTCTCAAGATCAAGTCATGGTTTTTTATTCATAAGTGATTATAATTTATGAAACATTTGATGTGGTGGTATAATAATATATAATGTTTTATTAAATTTTTATTGGTAATAATAACACCATCAATATACTTCAACAATGAGTTTATTTATATCAATCAAGATTTTAGATATAGTTTATCATATATAACAGTGAAAAATATTTGTGATATTCTGATTATAAATATAATTATTTATATATATTATTTATTAAATATAGTAAATAAAGGGACATGATTTAGAATATAATAAATATCTCAAACAAATATATTAGCAATCTAGAATGGTTACTTATCTTAAGATGACCATATAATTCATGATTGAAATTTCATGTTTATTTATTAGTATTCGATTATTTAATTTATAATAATTGGATGATCTTGAGATGACCAACCAATATATGATAGAAAATGCATGTCGTGTTTTTTCAATAATATAATATGTATTAATTTAATTTTGTTTTCCTTATTGACGACCCTTGTTCCATACCTCCTACTATGTATGTAAGGATCTATGTGTCTGATTGAAAAATATTATGTATCTGAAACCCCTAGAACCCCTCACTTGCATGTGAGTATCATTGTAATAAAAGGGTGTTCATCAATAATTGTTGCTGTTTGAAGTAATATTTTTACATTTTATCTGAGAAGAGACTGATGGTAGCTAAAACTTGAGCTAATAAATGTTCAAGGAGCCCCCTTATATTTTGGTTGTCTTATTAAATAATGATAAACCAATCAATGAAAATAGTTTCAAGATCAAATCAATTATTCAATTATATACAATTTAAGTAATTCAAAATTCCTATGTATTATATGATATTTAATTAATTATTTTTTTCAAGGTAATCATGTCTGTGAATATATTACAATGGTGAGGTAATTTATACTGAGCGGGGTTTTAGATATAGTTTTCCAACTCCAAGAGTGGAAAATCCTCATGATTGTCCGACATTGGATGAATTCCATAATTAAAGTCATAGTCAGTTAAAATTAAGGGTTGATCAATCAATTGCATCAATAACATATCGACATATTCAATATCATAATTGTTTGTGGAACATAAAATACACTCTAGTTTATGATGAGGATTGGATGGATTCATCATTGTTATTTGGGAAACAATGTAGTAATGGTATGATGGAATTTTACGTGGTGATTTGAGTTATTGATGTGGTCCAATCTACTACTAAAAACCATTTTTTGCGAGATCTGTTGAAGTAGGTCCTTCACAATAATATTATTCATTTCCTCATCATATGAATTTTGTGATAGAACCAAATTATGAAGAAGATGATCAGAATTTGGAAGGAAATTTAAAGGACATCCCTTTGTGTATTATTGATATAGTGAATTAATTTTTTTCTGAGGATGAAGTATCTTTTTAAGAATCAGGAGATGATGTGGGTGAGGGTGATGTGGGGAATGAACCATCTTAGGTTCCTATGATAGACATGCATTCATGATAGGGTGATGTGGGGGAATGAACCTTATGAGGTTCCTATTATAGACATACATCTACGACATACACCAATTAGTGGTAATAAGCCTTTAGTATGGAGTTCTTTAGTTGAAGAAATGTCAGGTAAACAAAATTTGGATTGGGATTTAATTACATTGGCTTTTGAATTCCCGGGAATTATTCAAATGGATCTGAATCAACTAATAACACCATCTATGTCAGGAAGGAGTTTGAAAGTAAAATTTCCATGAAAAATGTGATAAAAATACCACATAGAGCGACAGTTCAATTCTTTGGTTGATGAATCGAAGAAAAAAATATCTCATTTAATGTGAAAAAATGGACCAAAATGTAAATTATGATTAAGGTAAATATATGATAATTTTTTTCATGTTGGAAGACAACCAAATTAAAATCCCCACACACTTTTTTGCATCCAAGATTGTCACAGGATCACTCTTCACTTGGGGCAGAGTTTATATCAACTATTATTTTAGAGATGATATGAACATGTCAGGCTGTTCCCATTTCCCTTGTTCAGGAATGAATTCAGTAGTTATTAAACTATAATATATCCTATAAAAAATATTGTAATGAAAACACTAGTGTAGAAAACGTTTTTTATGTTAGTTATTTTTTATTTTTTACATCATTTTTTAGATGACGTTATTAAATGTGACGTTAAAAATATTTTTTTACATTGGTTATTTTAAAATTGATTTAAAAAACATAAATTCGAAGCATTTTTCAAGCCAGTTCATAAAAAACCTACGTGAAAAGTTCTCTGGAGGATCGATTTATTACGTTGATTATTCAATAACCAAAATGGTATATAGTTTATTACATTGATTATTACATAACCAATGTAATATATCAAGCCTCCGAAGAATTTTTCATTTCAATTACACAATAACTGACGTGAAAAATGTTATATGACATCAGTTATTATATAAATGACATAAAAATCCATTCTCCAAGAATTTATTATGTCGGTTATGAAATAAGAAACATAAAAACCATCACCCCCAGGAATTTACTACGCCAGTTATAGAATAACCGACCTAAAAACCAGTATTTGAACCTTTTTTCATATCATTTATCCAATAACTGAAGTGAAAAATGATATATGATGTCAGTTATTTAATAAACAATGTAAAAAATCATTCCTTATGAATTTATTATATCGGTTATTAGATAACCGATGTAAAAAACCATTCCCAAAAAATTATTACGTCGTTTATAAAATAACCAATGTAAAAAATAATTTCTTTTAATAGAATCATGAAACCATTACTATGATCTGCCAAAGTAGACCTAAAACAAGCAGAAACAACACCAAAATCATACCAAAACTAGACCTGAATCCTTACCAGAAAAGCATCAAGAATAAACCAAAACAAGAAGAACCAAATAAAAATTAAAAAAATCACATTTATAACATTCAAAACATTAAATGTCATCTAAAAAAACCTAATTCAGACCAAAACAACTACCAAATACACAATTATAATTACAATATTGAAAATTAAATTTTACACTACAAAGAAACTAAAATCCAATCAAACCTATAAAATAATTTGACCATTCCACTTGTAAGTTTTTGAACTCTTGAGAACTATAGGGTTGAAGGTCATCAAATAGATAAAAATTAAAAGGAATGTAGTTAACATGTATAATGAATAAATCAAATGATATATTATTGCAAATTTTATAAGGAAATCTAACCTCATCAAACATAAAAAGTGTTCCAGTTGTAATTATTTCATACATAAATATTAACATATAATATTTAAATTTGATGACGCCTTATTGTTCATGAAAATTCTGTTTAAATGAGTGTAAATTAAAAATATCATTTTTATGTAATACATCAAAAAGTATAAATTATAAATGGATATTTACCTTTACTTTTACATATTTGATCTTGGAACTCTTTCTATTTGTGTTTTTTTGAAAGTAGGACCATCCCCTAATAGAAAATAATATGAATAGGATAAATTTTAAATTTATTATAATATAAATAACTAGAAAGAAATTGGAACATAATTTTCCAACATATTCTTAAAACATCACCACACATCGCTATTGACAGAGCATATCCAATAAAGTGTTTTCTCTCTTTGACAAAAAACACCTAACATCCAATGATCACTGATATAAAAGATAATTTAAGGTTAGTGGTTTTTTATGTTGAAAGATAAATAAAACTTTTCTAGATATATGTTTCATAAATTTCACTAAAAGGCATCATCCAGCACTTCGTGATTATATTCTATTCAAATCTTTCTGTAATATAAAGTGTTCTTTGTTCCTCATCCAATGTATGTGCTTTAGGGGAAATCATATGTTGGTCCATCAATCCATATAAATATGTATACTCATTCTTTTCACACATGTTATAAATATACCTAATACAAAATAGACATAAGTATACATTTTTAATAATTATAATGTTGGGAAAGGTGTTAAGACTTACATTAAAAAAATCTGCACCACATTGATGCTCAACTTATCTCTAGTAACAAGCTCCATGATATAATTTTTCACAATCCCCACATTTTTTACACGTCCACAAACATGAGCATCCATTGGAAACGAATAATGATCCACTAAAAAATTTGAATATATTGATAATATTTCAAGACTACTATAATATGTATCTAATGTCATAGCCATTTATCTTTATTGTTGTATATATGGTATTTCTTTACATTTTAAGTATTCATGTAAATAAATAGAAAAATGTATTATTTTTCAAATGTTAGAACAAATCTAATAAAAAAATAAAATAAAAGATATAACATACATACCTCTATGGTAATGAGTCTTAGAAGTCTGGATGACCAAACTAAAAAGTGGCCAATGCTATATCCAATTGTCATCACCTCATCTATAGGTAATGGTACTTGAGCTGATCTATCTATAATATCTGGTACAATGAACCTATGAATATCTACCTTTAACTATTGATGATGAACTATTTCTCTTACACAATATACCATCCCATATGAAACTATATGATGGTGAGGATCATCAACATACAACTCACAATAAGTAGGAAGCTATGGCGAAGGAGTAGGATAAAAAACGGGGTCTGAAGGATGGGCAGGGGGAGAGAGAGATGCTGGTAGAGGTGGAGGATAAATAATGGGGACTATAGAGGGATGTGGAAGAGTGGGATATACTGTATGAAATTGTCTTTTCATGTCTCTAAACACAGAATTTACTGACACTCTAACCTTTTCCTTCATCATCACATTAATATTATGAACTTTAGCCTCTGAGGATTATATTTTTATTTTGATAAACACCCTCAATGGATGAAGTTGAAGAATGTGGAAAAACGTTTCTTACCAATACACCCATTGGGTATCCTCATACATGACCGGGGTGTTTAGTATTTCCCAATACTGTAGATAAAATATCTTACCTCTCAGTAGTTATAAATACCCTTTATGAGCTATGCTTCTCAAGATAATCTTGTATTAATTAATTGAACATTTCTGTAAGTATTCAAAGTATATAACGAATATAATTAACTTAAATAAATAAAATAAATATCTTACAATACTCTAAACTAAGATTCTCGATTCTTTTGAAAGATATTTCCCCTTTTTTCCCATCCGAGCTCTCTTCAATTTTTCTTGTTTAGATGGAGGGGTGGAGGGGAACCCTCTTTAGAACATGAATACTCAGCTCTATGTTTTTGTGATTTTTCTACCATCATTTGTTCTTCCAATAAAGTATACCCTCCTTGAGATAAATTAGGAGGGTATAAATTTTTATATTTGATCTTCTGATGATATGTCCTTGTTTTTTATAAATTAAGAATAATAAATCATTAAAAAAACATTAATAAGATCATTCATATAAGAAATCTTATAAAATTTTACATTTCCCTTACAAAAAAATGATTTTTTTCTTCTACTTTCAACAAATTATGTCCATGTGTCTTCATATATGAAGGGATATATATGACATGGATTTTTATGATTCATATGACCAAAAATGAAATCATATGTTAGGGTTTATTTGAAATCCATCCATATCTTAGTAGAAATCAATAAACATTTCCTCCTGACCCCTTGAGTGTCAGTAATATCAAATTTCATTAGATAAAGAAGAGGTAAAACATATTATACTATAAACATTTAAATATTAGTCAAACAATAGAAAAATATCTTACCATGATTGTCTCCCAAAATAGATATATTATCTCTTTGTCTACAATTATCCAATAATTATAAAAAATTATTACTTTTCTTTTAACCTGAGTTGATAAAAAACTCTTTAAATATTTTGCATTTAGACCTCTAGGAATATCATTATCATCAAACTCAACAAGTATTCTCTGGTCCTGGCAATGGCCAAGTGATAATTTTTGTAAACCTATGCAGCCACATTTACCAACTCTTGAAGTCTTCCTTTTTGTTGTGGGAGAACATAAGAAATATTTGGGAACATCAAGAGGATCATGTTAATATTCCTACCTAGAGGTATTATCATGATGCTCATCTCCAAAATCATGTGGTTGATCAAATGATTGATATGTCATTATCCTTCAAATCAAAAAATCAAATATCAGTTCAAAAATATACAAATTGAAATATAACAATACTAATGTAAACAAAAAATGAAAAACTAAACTAAGTTACATAATAGTAAACATGGTAAATTGGGTAAGCATGTTAAACGATTGTAAAGATGGTAAACATGGTAAACATGGTAGCGTAATTGTTATTCAAAAAAATCAATAAATATAAAAGTTATGTAAAGGTAAACTATAGTAAACATGGTAAACATGGTAAAGTAATTTTTATTCAACAAAATTAATACATATATAAGGTTAGTAATGGTAAACATGATAAACTAAACTAAACAAAATTAAAATAAACAAACATTTTATACTTATTTGTTTTAATAAGTGTTTTAATGAAGAAAAAAATTACAATATCAAAAAATTTATGAAAATAATAAATGAAAACAAGAAATAAACATATGTGACCAATAATATTAGGAATGTACAAATGGATTGTTTTCCCAAATTTCATCATCATGACCATTCCTTACGGCACAAACCATGTCTTCAACATGCTCATAGTTATTTTATGTTAATCTTTCCATGGAAGTAGGGATAACACATAAATCAACATCTTTTTCAAGTTTATCCTCACCAACATATTGTTTTCCCTTTTAAAACAATAGACCACTGCATATTTGATTAATCAACTACTTAAAAAATATGTATTTCATGTAATTCCATTATAAAATAATCTTTTGTATCTTCCAATCTATTCAAATTAACAACTATCATTCCAAATTCATCATGTATGACACTATTGTTACAGATAAACCATTTACAGTTAAAAACATGATATTTAATTTGAAACTAATCAACCTCCCATATTTCTTCAAAGACTCCATAATATTAACTTGATTCAGAAATTGGGTATTTGTCTTGGGAACTCAAAAAATGCATTGCTTATATAAACACCAACACACCACTATTCTAAACCGCACTTTGGTTGTCATGAGAATTCATATGAAATGTATAGCCATTAATGTCATATTCGGACCATGTTATCACATTCAAACTTGGGCCACTGACTAACCATCTTAATGTCTCTGATAGATCTGATCTATCAATAAATGTATTTTTAAACCATAGAAAAAATCTTTTGTTGTGTTCATTCAAAATCCAAATTTCTTTCTACTTTGTATAACAATGTTTCAACTCATTAATATGCAATATGATATATAGTTAGGCATCAACTTTGTTATTCAAGATGTATAAATGTACCTTCTTCAACTATTCAGCTGACAACAATTTGACTTTCAAGCCACAAATAACCTTTCCCTCATTATTAACTTTTTCATGGAGAGATGGGGGAAAACCTATGTGCTCCACCGTATCCAAGTAGCTCGTAAAAAACTTCACAACCTCCTCATAAATATACTTTTCAATAATAGAGGCTTTAGGTAAATATAGAATCTTAAAATACCCCTTCAATATTTTCATATACCCTTCAAAAGGATACATCAAACGAAGATATACAGGTCCACAAATTATTATTTCTCAAACTAGATGAACCATTAGATACACCATTATATCAAAAAAAGATGGATAAAAATACATTTCCAATTGAAAAAGTATAGAAATTAAATCCTTTTCCAAAATGTTCAAAGCATTCACATCAATCAACTTATTACAAATTGAATTTAATAAATTACACACCTTCATTATAGTCTTTCTAGAATGGATGTGAAATATTCTACGTAATGCGACTAGTAGAAGTTGTTGCATCATGATGTAAAAATCATGTGATTTCATACCTATCAACTTTAAATCCTTCAAAGAGATTTTTTTTTCATTTGAATAATAACCTTGAGGCACTTTTATATCATGAAGACACTGAAAAAACTAATTTTCTCCCTCTTGGATAAGGTATGACAAGCCGGGGGAAGAAATTTTTGTCTTCCATTAGGAGTGGGAGCTAACCACAAACGTATTCCCATTGATAGTAAGTCTAATATTGCATTCAACCCATCTTTAGTATTTCCATTAATATATAAAAATATTCCAATTAAACTATCATAGATATTCTTCTCCATGTGCATGGCATCAATATTATGTTTCACTTCATAATATCTCTAATATGGTAGATCAAAAAATATTGACCTTTTCTTCCAAATATGTCAGTCATTGCCAGATTTATGTGCCTTTCCCAATGTAAAATCAAGATTTTTCACCCTCTCAAAATACACATCAGGTTATAAAGGCTTTGGAGCAATGTAAAATTCTTGTGATCCATTGAATTCTTTTTTTAGTATTCTATAAGAGTGATCCATTTTCAAAAACTTTCGATGAACAATGTATACTATTTTCCTACCATGATGAAATTGACAATATGAAGCCTATTTTTAGCACAATGGACATGCTTTATTCCCCTTAACACTCTATCCAGAAGAATTTTTATACGTTGGGAATTCATTTATAGTGAACATAAGTACTGCATGCAGTTGAAAATATTCCATTTTATAAGAACCGTGTACCATAATACCATCTTCCTATAAAAGATTCAAATCATCAATCAATGGTGACAAGAAAACATCAATATCATTTCTGGGTTGCTTCGGATCATAGATCATTATAAATAACAAGACATATTTGCGCTTTATACAAACTTCAGGAGAGAAGTTTTAAATTACCAGTAAAAAAGGCCATGAAATATGTGTGCTACTTAGGCTTCGATATGGATTCATTCCAACTGTGCACCACCCAAGTATGATATTTCTAATTTAATTTCTGAATGTAGGATACTGCTCATCAATTTTCATCCATTATGGAAAATCAGCTGGATGACATATTTTTCCATCACATATCTGCTCATCAACATTCCATCTTAACCTTTTTGCATCATGTGAATTATAAAATAAGCATTCTAAATGATGAATTATAGGATGATACCAAAATACCTTTGCAAGGATCTTTGTAATCTCTACATCAACTTGTGATTTTTATTTCAACTTATACCTTGATATCCCACGTTTAGGACACTCTAATAGAAATTCATATTTCATCCTATATATCATACAATCATTCAGACATGCATTTATTTTATTGTATGATAATCACATTGGGGAAAATATTTTCTTGGCCTTATAATATGAATCTGGAATATTGTTGGGTTTTGGAATAATTCCTTTCAACAATTGTTGGATCTCTGTAAAACTTCTATCATTTTGTCCATGTTTCGCCATCAGGATAATCAATATTAACACCATAAAAAACGTAAAATATATAAAACCAGGATACAACAATTTTTCAGCATCACCATATAGACATGAAATTGTTGGTTCTATCTCAATTGGTTCTGCTACAATATCACGAAACATTTCTTCAATTCCATCAGAGTTACCATATTGCAAATCATCATCATTAGTAGATCTGGCATTCTATCCAGTTTCACCATGCCATAACTAAGGGATGTAACTCAGATTAAATCCATGACAAATCAGATGATCCTTGATCTCTAAACTTTCCAACTTCTTCATATTCAAGCATTTCAGACATGGATAGAAAAAAATGTCGCTGCTCGAAACATTTTGTTTTGAAAATTTCAAAAAGGAATCAACACATTCCTCATCTTCATTACTCTTTTTATGTTCTATAATCCAACTTTCACTCATTATTACCAATAAGAAATATCAAAATTATATATCTTGTTAAGATAAGAAAAATTTAGATTTATATGAAAAATATCATAATTTTAATTTAAAAAAATTTTAAAATATAAAAAATATATATGCATATTTGGAAAAGATACGCATGGAAATACTTTTAAAAAGAAAATATAGTTAGATATAATAATTTTATATTTATATGAAATATTTACATAATTTGACTGTAAATTTTTTTTGAAAAAAAAACAATTGGGAATATATGTGTTAGTAATCATGGATTGGGAAACATTCAAAGAAAATATTCTACTCGATTTCTATTGATATAGAAACTTTAGTCAGCTCATTGAAAAGTGTCCAATCAAATTATTATATGATGATGTTAAAAAACCCATGAAAAATGTTCAAAGGGTGTGAAAGGAAAGTTTAATTTAGAATGTAAATCCTTTATAAATAATAACATGTTTTCCCAAGAAGATTTTATCTCCAAATAAGTTGAAGTAGAGGAATTTGAAAACTATAAATACTTCCGGTAATAATTTACTACCTCTATCATAAAAAAACCTTTAAGAAATTTATTATGAAATCACTGATTTTGATGGAAGAGATCAATGATTGGAGGGATAATATGAAAATATTTTACGATTACATATCTCTCTCATATGGATCATGACATAACAATATAAATTAATCTTGGATCCTTTCATCATAAGGTACACAAAGAATACATCCTGGTGAAACTAGCTACCAAATTCACCCTTCCATAAACATGAAATATGAAGTATAAATATTAAAATATGTATACATTCACCATCAAGATCCAAATAAATAATAAGTCAAGGGTTAACATCCCTAGTAATCTCTTGAAGAGCTTCCTCAATATGAATCCTTGTATGTAAAATAAGGCAATAAACCTGTAAATCTTCATATACTCATTAATGAGGAATTTAAAATCACCCAATCCATTTATTCGATGATATTATGAACTATTATCCACAGAAAAATAAATTATTGAAGTCTTTTATTTCTCTAAACTCATATTCAATATGTAAATATAAGTAAAAAATAGTCTAGGATAGAATGGGATATCATTATTAGAGAAAAATATACCTATCCTTATCATTTAATGAATACCCACATAAGAAATATTTACAATCATTCACCTTCAATTTATTTTTCTTCAATAACTCCTATAGACAACAAGAGAGGATTACACAACTCAATATGATAACTATATTCACCTCTATATCTTTTGTGTCCGACCAAGTTTATTTTTAAAGAGAATGGTAGAGTATGTTATTTTAGATCCAAACACTTAATAACGATTTTTATCATATAAGGGAAATTAAAATATTAAATATAAAACAAATTTGAATTTGAATATATTACCAAAATTAATAATTAAGAATGATACAATTACTGATGGTAAAAAATGTATTGAATAACTTCCTTGGTTTTAAGGTTACAGGGAAGAACTTGCACGATAATGATTTCATGGTAGCACACACATGGAAGTACACACACACACATGATAGATTACACATGTTAGCAAAAAAATCGTAGAACTTGCATGATATCACTCCCATGGTTTATTTTACCAGAAAATAACTTATCATGGAATAAAAGAACATTATGACACTTATCATGATAGAAAGAACAATGATAGAAAAATAAAATCTCAAAACATAAATTTAGGGCATCATGAAAAATAAAGAATGAAATAGAGGTGTGTGAGGCTTACTTGAGTGATACGAGTCAACCTGATAGATCCAGTGATAATAAAGATGATAAATGATGTTGGAAAAGTGAGGTTAGAGGGAACAAATTCAATTAGTTTTTTCTAGGTTTATTACGGGACAGAGATAAGTCACAGGTCACCCAATCGAAGAAAATAGAATGACTGAATATGGTCCTGATAAATCATTTAAAAGATTTATCACATCAGTTATTGAATAACCGACATGGTAAACTGTATTTTAATGTTTATCATGTTATTTATTAAATAACTAA
This sequence comes from Viscum album, assembly GCA_963277665.1. Lineage (NCBI taxonomy): Eukaryota > Viridiplantae > Streptophyta > Magnoliopsida > Santalales > Viscaceae > Viscum > Viscum album. The sequence goes on from OY728130.1 coordinate 1,264,808,158, forward strand.
CGTGAAAAAATGTTTTTATGTTTATCACATCAATTATTTTATAACCGATGTGATAAATCACCGAGATTTTGATTTATCACATCGGTTATTTTATAACCTTTGTGATAAATCCCTGATATTTTCTTCATCACCTCAGTTATTTTATAACGGACATGATAAAGTTCCCAGATTTGATTTATCACGTCGGTTATAAAATAACTGATGTGATAAATCAATTCTCTACGTTTATCACATCAGTTAAAAATCACCAACTTGACAAACCATTTTTTATAGGTTGGCATGTTAGTTATATGTTCGACCTAAAAAGTGCTGACGTGGTAAACGTTTTCTGCACTAGTGAAAATATAAGGGAATTGTAAAAGTGTATTGTGATTGGGATCAATCTTATGAAATTTTTCCACAACATATGTAATTTTTGTCCCCCAATAATAAAATTATCTATAATTTAGACACTATTTAGTATGTGTCCCTCAACCACGAAGTTGATTGATCAAAGGTGAATTTCAATAGGATATTTTGGGAATTTAGGCCATGCATCACTGCTTTTCCCTATTGTAAGCAGTTCATATAGATTGATGGAAATTTATTTTATTTAAAGTATACGTGTTTTATAATTATTTGTACCAAACAATATAGTAATCGTGTTCCTCAACCACTTACATTTTCTAATTTTGAAAAAGAGAATTTTGAATCATGGAGTTGGTTTTTGGAATGTAAATGTATTCATTTCACAGAAAACCAAGAAGTGTGTCTGATATATGATCACCATCAAGTGATTATAGAATATGTAAACAGTTATTAAGTTTCGTGGAGAGATTCGAATGATTATCCTTGATATTTAATTTTAAATATTACATGTAATGTGAATAATTATTTCAGAGATGAGGAAATAAAGAAGGCGATCCTCAGGTTGGGTATGTTTTTCTAAACATACATTTTTTGAAAGAAAATTTAATATCATTTTTAATACATTATTTTCATATGTTTTTAGCATATAAGAACCAATAAAAAAGGTTTAATAATGTTATTGAAGATATTATATGGGAAAATAAATATCTGGATTAATATATGATGAAAATTTAAAAGGAAAAATTGTCATTAGCATATGATGGTGGAGAGAGATACAACTACATGACCGCTAATACAGTGGAGTGCATAAATGGGGTCCTCAAGGGTGTGCAAAAATTGGCGATCACATGGTTAGTGCAAGATAAAATTTATATATGTGTGCATTACTTTATTGAACAGCCCCAAAAGGCCTCTCAAACAATAAGAAATAGAATAAATTTTACTTAGCATTTTAAAAGTGACATTGGTTAGATACTACATAAGGCTACAAGATGGAGTGTTCTATCCTTTGATCAAAGAAAGATAAGACTTTAGGTAAAAGAGTGCTATGACCAGGCTATATGAACTAGTGGTTGAGTGCTTGTGGTCATGTTGGATAACATATACTCTAATTGGGAAATTTTTTAAGCATTGAGATTTTGTTGCATACTGTGCTTAGGTAAAAATATCATGGGATCCCTATGAAGAACTAGTGTATCAAATTATAACTCTAGTTAACAATTATAATGCATCTTAAATGCCTATTGGTGACTTTCATTCTATACCAATTTTATACTGACCATTCTATTTTTATCCCTAATATTTCTATGTTTTGTATGTTGGTTTTGTTTTCATTTATGTTTTTTTAAATTTATATCAATTTTTTAAATTATTGGCTTGATATTACCATGTTTCCCCCCAGGGGAGAACAAAGTATAATCAAATCAGAAATGATATAGACTGGCCTGGGAAATGGGGAGGGGGATATGCTGCAGAATTTATCATACAAAAGGACATATTCATAAAAGATATCCTCAAGTGGCAGGACATAGCTCTAATTCCTGTCATCCATGATCAACTGTGTATTTTTTCATCAATGTGTAAATTTTGTTTTGTATGCATAAGTTTTAGTAATGAATACTTTTATTTCTGACTTGCTCTATTTCAAACCTGTTTAATCTTTGGTCTGTTTCATTTATGGATTCTATCAGAAAGAGTTTTGTGATACTATAACTATTAAAAAAATAAATTGACAAAGAATATGAATGTATCGTATAGCCACATGTTCTATGTGTGTTCTTTATCACTGAGGATTTATATAAAAAATTAGAATAAATTAAACATCATTAGAGATAAATAAGATAATAAATTCATTAACTAAACCAACATCACCAGCCTCATATATTTTTTTAACTCTTTCTCATCATAATGATGAATTATACATACTAATTTTCTACCTTATTTTTCATGTTGTAGTTTAAAACAAATAAGTTTACAGTTTTATTAAATTCATCATAAAAAAGTAAGGATGATATCATTTGTGCAGATCGTAGGTCCTCTATTACTCACATCCTAGGATACTCATGTTTTACAGTTGGTATTAGAGGTACGTCTAGTGCCTATTTTGAGTTTACATAGATCTCATTATTTCCATCATGTCACACCACCTCTTGATATCGCCCCCATCTTTGTTGTGTTGGGTTATATGGCGCAGCGATGTGTGACTTCACCTTTTTTGACCATCATTTCATTACTGTTATCATAGAGAGATGGAGGCTAGAGTCACATGAGTTCCATTTTATAGGGGTGGAGATGAAAATTACACTACATGATCTGTCCATTATGTTTGGACTCCCAATCAACGGTGAAACTGTGACAGGATAAGTCAGTGAATATTAGTATGAGATTTTTCATATATTAATAGGTATTAAGGTCCAAGATGATGATAGTTATGTAGTTGGTAGTAGATTACACATTCCCTAGTTAAACCATCACTTCAAACATCTAACAGTGGATGCTAACGTGATCACCATGCTATTATTTTCACGTTCTTATATTTTGAGGCAGATCGATGGCATGATTTCAATGATCATTGCACTACATTTTTATATCTGATGTATTTACCTTTCCTAGAGTATTGGGACTAGGCAGGTTGATATATCTGGGGGTCTTCTTTCCTTGCATATACATACAGGGAACTATGCAGTGCATGTCACATTGATAAGATGTATATCACATGATGAATTATTCTTCTATAGATTTTGATATAGGAGCACATCCCTCACTTAGTTCTGCATGCTCATGTGTCACTACCAATAAATATTATAGTAGAGTCTTCACAAGAATGATGGTATATTATTACTTCCTTCTAATTTCTTAATTAATTGTATGACTTTGTATTATGAAATATATCTATAATAATCTTATATACAGCTAGAGGCAAGCACATTGGAATTCAGATACAGCTAGACATGATGTCCACACCAACAGACTTATGCTAGACAACCTTCAGCTAGACGATATAAGTGGTAAATATATATATTGTTAAATATTTATTCTTTTATTTACATTTATTCATTTATTAATTGATTATTAATTTTTTTATTTCACATTACATGGATTCCATATACTTATGATATTATCATGAGTATTCCACATTATTGTATGATGATGCATTCTACCAGATCCTTCATGGTTCCATTGATTCCTTTTCATACTGTTGAGTGGCATCAGAATGAGAGAGTTATGAGGCAGTTTATATTCCTTCAACCTGTTCCTGACCTACCAAGTTAGTTACCTTCACTTAATTCCCTAAAGACTTTAGGGAATAGAGTCTTTTATTGGAGGAGTTATCATGTAAGATATATTTATCTATGAGACACATGACATGAGTCTTGATTATATTGGGTGGGTACAATATGTATGCATTTATTGGATCAACTAGATTGCGCATCCTGGTACTGCAGGTCCCCATTCAGATTTATTACATGACACATATGAGGCTTTCATGAGTTTGTAATCATTATTCCTTCCACTTTTTAATTTTTTTATTAAAATTAATTAATAGAATAATTTTTTTTACAGGATTCTTGTATCACATGTCGTATTTACATCTCTGGTCCAAAAGATGGAGGCACATTTGACCAGAAATATTTTCACAATGATTTGAAAGAGTTGATTACTTATATAGAAGACATTTATCATGGAATTTTCTCTGATACATCACATGATGATGAGGTTTTTGAGACTGATATATATGTACTAGGGGTGAAGACCCTGTTATGGATGCTGATGTTGCATAGGAGGAGGATGTTCTTCATGATCATCCAGATTCTCCTCCAGCTTCTCAGTCATAGCCAGAGGCAGATATAGAAATTGACTGGACTAATCTAGATGCTTTATTAGGCCTTTATTTGATGAAATCCATAGCAAAAAAACCATCTTCTTCATATGCTGGTTAGAGTTCCATCCATCATCCACTATCCTTATAGGCAGGACGGGGTACATGCGGCAAGACTATACATCCACCGCCTATTACATAGGAGGATGTGGATACAACTTCTGATGATGATATATAGGAGTAACATACACCAAAAATGAGATGTGGACAAGCATGGTGTGGACACACCAAATATATTCATAGATGTGGGACATAGGACCATCCTTCCCACATACATAGATTATATTAATATTAGATTGATGATACATGTTGTATGTTTCTTACTGTTAACATTTACATAGTTATTTTTTTCATTAAGTACCTTACTATTATCAAATTATCTATCAAAATCAATAATTTCTATTTTATATTCATATTAATACTTATACTTATTATATATATATATATATATAATAAATAATATTCTTAAATAAATCATTAAATATTAATTATATTAATTATTTTTAATTCGATAAATATTATTACTATTTAATCATTAATTTAAGATGATTATTTATTATATATAATATGGATTATAATACTATGTATTAATATAAGTGGTTACCCACTTAGAAATATTATCTAAATTTCAATAGAACTAATTAACTGGTATTCATGATTGACAGTTATAGCATGATTCCACATCGGTCGACTCTCCTCATCATTGCTGTTGTAGATCCAAAATTAAGCATGATTGAAAAGAACATTCCCACAAAATTCATGGATCATATTCATAGATAAATATTTAATGATATGTATTATTTCCTTCGGATCCTGGAATGAATTGGAGACCTCATCTCTAAGCTTTTTCATGCCTACTTTTGTAGCTTATCTGATTTTTATCATAAATGGATTTAAAATTTTAAGAAGAGTTTTATTCATCCATCAAGGAATATTCTTCTTTTGAAGGATTGAAATATTCAAATTCCCACTGATGATTGTCTATTTATGATAGGTATACAACTTCATTTGATTGTCCTCCTCTATAGGAGGACACCAGATTGGTGTGAGCATATTTTCCTTGATTGTGAATTTAATGAAAAGGTATAAAATTTTATTTTTATCCACTTCTTATATGAACCTATATTGGGTGATGATATTCATACCTTCATGGGAGTTATTTTTAATTTGTCTTTGAGTCAGTAAATTCATGACTATTTCATGGTGAAAGTCGATGTCGTGGGCACTCTCAAATGATGTGCGATTTTTTGGGGGATTAGGTGCAGTAGAGTGACTGACCTAGGTGGTCTCTCCAAGGAGTAATAAATTTAAAAACTTATTAAAGGTATTTTCAAAATAAAATAAAAATAAAGACACCAAATTATAAGGATGAGGGGGGGGGGGTGGAGTTTATAAAATAATAAGAATAAGTTTTATGGAATAAGATTTTATTTTTTTGTTTTTGTTTTTTTGAAATAAAATTTGATTAATAAAACACAACGAAAAGATTTTTTTTAGAAAAAATATTTTAAACAGTGTAACTGATCTAAATCTACCTCTTAACTTACTTATTAATCATTATCATTTATATTAATCTCCACTTAATTATTATCCCTTCATTTTATATCTCTCAAACCCTATTAGAGTTTACTTAACCATAATGATGAAATGAATTGAACCCTAGGATGGCTTCAGAACACGAAATTGTAGATACCTTTTTTGATTGTAATTCCAATACTAGATTATGGTCATCGGTATATTATGGAACATATCCATTCTAGACATGATTATGAATTTATTTTAGGAATTATATTTGAACTCTACAAATTAATCACATGTGGTTTTGTTTTACCTATTAAGTTCATCCTCTCACAATTCACACATTACTTGACCTCTCATGTTTTATGTATGTCATTAAATTTCTTATCTAGTTTCATAAAATTTAATAACTAAATTCATAAATCATACTATATTAATTAAATTATCCCATTGATTCAAAATAATTAAGTGAATAAGGTTATAGTTAGATCTATTACTTAGAATAATTACTCTTCCATGAGTGGTGTAGTCATCTTAGAAACGTTTTTCATTTGCAACGGTCGTTGAATGAGTATAAACAAATAATGTTTCGAATATTGATTTACAGACCAAATAATAATATTAATAGAATAATAAAATTGAAAATTATAGATGAAATTTAAGAGAAACTAAGATTTTATTGAAAGAATAACAACATTACAACAAAGAAGAGGAATAGAAGAGCATTTGGGAAGATATCCTAGATTGGTAGATTGACTCCTCCAATATTGAAATTAAATTGTATGTAACCAAATATATTCTAATAAAAAACTCCAATGCATTTCAAACCCCCTAAAATTGATAAAAATAAAAATTTATAGAGTGGATGGGAGGCTAGGTTATAAGTGGTTTCAAGTGTGAATTGGGAAATTCGGCCAAATATTGTAAGCCAAATTTCACCACCTTCTTGACCACCAAAACGTGTTCATTAGTTTTCATTCCAGATGTATTAGTTGTTAAAAATTGGATTCTCAATCACCTCTAAATATTTGGGCCCAACCCATGTTGATATTGGGTGGTTATGTCATAAATACTAATGTGGTGTCAAATCTAGAAGGTCCAACCCATCTTTGAAATCATGGATCTTTTTCTCCAACAAAATGCATGATTTAGCTTTGTAGTCCTAAATAAAACATGTACAAAATTGAGTGAGGAACACTTTTAAAGAATTTTATGTTCAAGCAATTCAAATTAAAATATTCATGTCGGAATTATTGTAGTGTATTTTTAAGAGTAAAACTAGAATTTTCATGAAATTTTAAAATGAATGATCTAATCCCAAATATTTTATAAAGAAACATATTTAACAAAAATTTAGGACTTTATATAATTTATTATATAGAAAATACTCAGTAAAAGTTTTTTTATCGATTCCCACACACTTATCCTTTTCCAATCTTGGGAAAAGTAACATATCATGTATTCCAAAAAAAATGTGAGAAGATATTCATGTTCATATTCCTCAATCCATAATGGTAATATAGAAAAAGTAAGAATCCCATAAAGAGTAAGTATCAATAAATTTAAATTTCATTCTCTAATAAAATGTGTCAAAACAAAAATCCAGGGATATTAATAACACTAATCAGATCAAAAACATGTCATCGATCTACCATGCCACTAAATCCCCACATGTGTGTGTGTGCCAATAATTTCAAGCTTGTCTATCCACCCTTTATCTAGTATATTCAGGTCAATAATTTTTTTTAATTCTTACTTCATTCAATTCCACTAAACCTAATTAACATCCTTTTCAATAAAATTACAAAACCCACTCATTTAATCATTCCCAAAAGCCAAACCATGAGCTCTCGACCTAAATATCCCCACATGTTGTACATTTATTCACCCACCTATTTATTTATTTGTTTTTCATTTTTTTGAGTTCATAAAACATTTGGATATTATGTGAACATGAATATGTCAATTTGGTATAGTGATGGAGATGATTAGAAGATAAATGAACGTATGGAAAGACCATGTTATAATCTGAAAATAATTACATACCCTAAATATACATTCAATTGGGAAATAGAAACTCACAAGTCATGATTGTGTGAAAATATGTGTGGAGGAATAAATGACACAATTTTCCATGACCAAAAATCACATAGAATGGTTTCAACATCTAATAGTTTTTATTATGAAATAACCAATCATAACATCGATGACTTCAATTTTTATAAAATTCATTCCTTGAGGATTAAATCTTGCTCATTATTATCATGGCACAAATGAATTTTAAAACATGAAATTTCTATATATTCTATATCTAAATGAGCACGTTACATGATATGTTTTTTTTGTTTTTTTTTGAAAATTTTACATAAAACATATTAGAAAACACTAAAAAACACACAAATGAACATCCTAAATATATACCCCCAAAATTTCTTCCTCCCCACTCATAAAATATTTCATTGTCTTTAATGTGAACCTATGAGATGATATCTGAATATGAAATGTAGAATTTTAAATAAGGAAACTAATATAAAAGTGAAAGGGTTAGGAACAACATGATATTCTCCAGTGATTATGGGGTCATGCAGTGTGATGAAATCAACTGCATCAGTAGGAAGTACCTCAATGTATTAATTAAAATGTTTCCTATAGACTATAAATCTCTTTCCAGCATCCTATTGTGTGATCTCCACTATATCATAGAGAAAACATTAGACACAACATTAGGGCCTCACCATTTGGAATGAAACATACCATGAATCAGCTTCAGACTTGAACTGTAGATTAGATCTTTCTCTCCTATATGAAACTTCCTTTCTTTGATCATTTTATCATGATTTGTTTTTGATATTTCCTTTCAGATCCTCGAGTTCTCATATGATGATAATTGAGTCTCCTCAAGCTCTTTAATTTTTAGCTTCCTTTGAATTCTATCTTGGGCCATGTCCATGTTGCATTTCTTTAAATCCCAACAATCCCAATGCTCAACTTGCATAGGGAGATTACAATATTTCACAAAAACAATAAAAAATGGGGACATAGAAATGTGTATCTTGTATGCTTTCCTATAATCCCACAATGCATCAACCATGTGATTTCTCTAATAATTCCAATTTGGCTGCACAAATTTCACCAAAATTTGATTCAATTCATGATTTGAAACCTCAGCCCATCCATTTGTTTGGGGGTGGTATGGTGTTGATATTTTTTGTGTCACCCCATATTTTTGAAGGAGGGAATCCAAATTATGATTGTAGAAGTGTGTACCTTGATCACTAATGATATCCTTTGGTACTTCAAACTTGGAAAAAATCTGCGCCTAAAATAAGTTTACTAAAACATGAAAATCATCAGCCCTAATAGACTTAGCCTCCACCCATTTACTCATACAATCAACAACAACCGAAAAAAACAATTGAACTTGTAAAAGGATCTATAAAATCAATTCCACATACATAAAATGTTTTATAGAATAATATGGATTTTTAGGGCATCTCGTGTCTCCTAGAAATGTTCCCAATGTGTTTGAAACAAGAGAATGACTTAAAAAACACTTGTGAATCATGGGAAAAGATAGGAAAATATAATATGCAGTCTGAGAATTTCCAAGATGTCTATTGGGGTCCTAAGTGTCCACCATAGGTAAGTGTATGAAAGAAATGTAAAGAAGACTCAAACTCATGATCAGGAACACATCTCCTAATAATTTGGTCACAACACATTTTCCATAGGTAGGGATCACCCTACATATAAAATCTAGACACACTCATTAATTTTTGGACTTTATGTTACTTTAATATTTTAGGAATTTCATAGGAAACAATGTAGTTAACCACATCAGCATACCAAGGACATGTACCTAATAGTGTATAAAGATGCTCATTGGGGAAAGTTTTCTGAAGTGGTACTTGGTCCAAGGTTTCATCCTCTAGTGTGTGAGTAATCCTACTCATGTGGTCAATATCTAGGTTTTCTGACCCATTATTATCCTATATCTTAATATCGAATTTTTGAAGGAGCATCCATTAGATGAGTCTGGGATTTGCATCTGGCTTCTTCAAGAGGTACCTCACTACAACATGGTCATAAAAAACAACAACTTTATAGCCTAATAAATATGAACAGAATTCATATTAATAAAATACAATAGAAATAAACATCTTTTCCATGGTTCTGTAGTTTGATTGGGTTGAATCCAATGTCCTCAATGCATAGGCAATCACATGTGAATGTACCTCCACCCTCTGTAATAAGACAACTCCAACCGTGAAGTTGGATATGTCACACATAAGCTCAAAATAAATTTCCCACCGTGGGGGATGTATGATTGGTGGAGTGGTCAGATGCTTCTTTAACTCATAAAAGGAAGTCCTATAAGAGTCATCAAACAAAAATTCATAATCCTTTGAAGTAATCATGACATAGGAAGAGAAATATTACTGAAATTTTTTATTAAGTGACGATAAAATACTACATGCCCTTAGAATGATATAACATCATGCACATATAAAGGAAAAGATAAGGATAAAATAATAACTCCCTTAGATATATCAACCTTTGTCCCATGTTTTGACACTATAGTGCCTAAGATAATTCTATTCTCTAACATGAGATGACACTTTTCAAATTTATGAACCAGATTCATCTCAATATAATGATTCAAAACCTTTCCCAAACTAAAGATACATTCATCAAATGAGGATCCAGATACTGTAAATTCATCCAAAAATACCTCCATTAAGTTCTTAATGAAATCTGAAAAAATAGTCCCCATGCATCTTTGAAAGGTACATAGGGAATTGAAAAGTCCAAATGGCATCCTTCAGTAGGAAAATTTACCGAATAGACATGTCAATGTAGTCTTATTCTAATCGTTTGGAACTATACGAACCTGAAAATATCCATAAAATCTGTCCAAGAAACAATAGTGTGTTTTCCCATCTAGTCTCTCAAGAATTTGATCAATAAATTGGAGGGGGAAATGGTCCGTGCGAGTTGATTGATTTAGTTTCTTATAATCAATACACAGACGCCAACTATTTTTCACCTTCATTGTAACTAACTACACTCTCTCATTTCTAAAAATATTTAACCCATTTCTTTAGAAAGAAACGTAATAGAAATTACCCACTGGGAATCTAAAATGGGATAAATTATACCTTCCTCGAGCAATTTTTCAACTTCTTTTTTAACAACTTCTTGAAGATTTGGATTCAGACTCCTTTCTGGCTACCTAACCAGTTTAGAACCATCCTCCAAAATAATCCTATGCATAAAAATAGAGGGGATGATACCTTATATTTCATCCAATTTCCACCCAATTTATCTAATGTTCTCCTTAAAAAGATTCAAAAAATATTCTTGATGTTCAAAAGGGGTATTGTTAGAAATTATAACAAGTAAACTATCACCACTCAACAAGTATGAGTATTTGATATTTGGTGGAAATGGATTGAGTTAAAATGTTGGGGTGTGATGTATGAGTGGATAAATTGAAGGAACTAAGGTATGTGCATAAGGAACATCAATACCATAATAAACATCATCAAAATCAGAGAATAATGAATCAAAACCATCAACATACTCAACAACCAAGTCATAATCAGAGTGAATGTGATCAAAATAAGAATATGAATCCATTTCAAAATCAAATCTATGAAAGGTTTGGGTATTTTAAATAGACGTGGAAGTACTCTTAGACATAAAAATAGAACCAATACTCATAATATAACTAATCATAGTACAATAAAATTCCATAGGGTTTTATTTGGTAGTTTAAAATGGGAGATAACAAAATAATAATGGTCCTCTAAGGGGTACTTTATAGAGTCTATAAAATTAAATAACACAACATCATCTCTAAACTCCATGGAATGCGTACCCTCATAGACATTTATGATCATATTTTCATTTTTGAGGAAGGGACTACCTAATATAATGGGAGCCTAAGAACTCTCCTAATTATCCTCTATGTTAAGAATGTTTAAATATACTAGGAAGATCATGTCTCTTTACTGAACTAGTACATCCTTAATGAATACTACTGGATATACTATAGATTTATTTTCTAACTGCCCCACTACTCTCGTCATTTCCAACTCAGAAACCTTTAAAGAAGAGAATATAGTGTGAGGCATCACTTTTTATGGTTCATGGTATAGTGCACGTACCCAGATCCTTGCAATTTGTTAGCATTGAAATATTTGGTGTAAAGAGTGCTAACACATTCCTTCAAGACTAACTCTATTATTTCCCTTTATGCCTATTAGATTGGTACAATGTTTTTTTTTTAATTTTTCATACCTTGGAAATTTTTTTAATGGATTATAGTAGAGGGATGTTGATCTAAAAATGCTTAAATGCATCCAAAACTTCTTTTTTCATTACCTCGTCATCCATATTCTTGGATTTTAAAACTCTTTTTGGAAATGGAAGGGGTTTAGGAGGAATATAATCAATATTTTTCTTACATTTTTATTTCGACTTAGGATTCTCATCAGTGGTTTTTGAATGGGACTTCTCTGTAGTTGAGGTGAATGTCAGTGGAATGGTAGGTGCATATGTATCAGTTGCTTGTTTCCTACTTCTCGATGTGATGGTATTAACATTGCCCTTGGGATTTGGTGTAGGCTAGGAAGGAATATTTCTTGAGTTCATACTTACCAGTTTATGGAGGGTGGTGTAAATCTGGCTTATTTTCATCTTTTACTCTATCAACTCTAAACCTCGACTCTTCAGCTCATTCTATTGATTAATAACAATTTCTTTCAAAACATCATCAGTAATAGAATATAAATTTGGTTTTGAAGTCCCTTTTTGTTGTCAATTTGGTGATTGGTATTAAAATCTCATTTTTGGTTGTTGGAAACCCTATTGGTAAGGTAGAGGCTATTGGAAATTTTGTTGAAAAGAGGGCCTTTGTTGTTTTATAGAGCAATACCTCTTGTCTGATTGATCCTTACACCCTTAGTTCTATGGTGGAGAAAATGAATAATACTTCTTATAAGTATGTGGTTGTATTTGCTACTGATATGGTCACCCAGGGAATACGACAATGCAATCCTCCACCTCTTGTAGGTGGGGGAAACCATCAATTGGGTGGTCTGTTTTGGTGTAAATTCTACAAGGACTTGTAGGAGTGGGTTTTGAAGTATCTTGAGCCAAAAAAATATACCTCACTATAGTGGTCAATTATTATAGATTTTTATCAATTAAATGAATTTCAAGATAATATGGACTTACTTGATGTACTCCCCTGAAATGTGGTGTACCTCGATCACCAAATTATTGAGAGTTTTGTGCCATCTTGTCTATCAATGCACGTATGACTACTGTTGTTTTGTCCACCAATGATCCTCTAGCCATGGAATCCACCACTATCCATTTCATAGGTGTGATTCCTTCATAGAATTATTTTATGAGATTTTTATTACTAATTTTGTGATGTGGAAAGTTTGCAGAAAACTTCATGAATCACTCCCAGTACTCTTACATTTACTCCCCTAGTGGTTACATGATCCCCGAGATATCATTTCTAATGGAATTGGTCCTCTATGCTGGAAAAAATATCTGTATGAAAAGAAGTTTCAAATCATTCCAACATGTTAAATCCTCATATTGTAAATAATGCATCAAATCTTTTTTAGGTCCATCAAGTGAGAATGGGAATGATCTTAGTTTTAATTGATCTTAAGAGACATTTATTGGTTTAAGGTTGCAGAAAAACACATTAAATTATTTTAAATGTTTTTTTGGATCCTCACCTAATAATCCATGAAATTTTGGAAATATGTGAATTAATCTAGAATTTAGTTCAATATCCAATTTGAGTTTTGGGTATGCAATACCATTTGGTTGAAAGTTAATGTCGGGTACAAAAAATTCTTGAATGGTTCTATTAAGTTCATTATTATTGTTTTTAGACATTGGTTATTGTTTTATGATGTATTTATAAATATTTCAAATTTGAGTGTTCTTATAGTGGAGGAATTCCCCAGTTGGGTAAATGTTGACACTTCCCATAGATCAAGATTGTCTGATTCAATCCCCAAGGCAACATTCAATCTTGGGGTCTAAATCAAAGAGATCATCGGGATGGTATTGTTCCATAAATCATAGAAATTAATAAGATTATAATATAATATCATGACAATAAGTTTCAATTTAGGGTCTAATAGATAATAAAATAGAGGGGAATAAGAAATAGAAACAAAAAAACAAACAAAAATTGTGAAAGGGGAAAGATGAAGGAACAAAGAATAGAAAACAAAAGGATAAAATAAAAGGAAATAAATCTAATTTTGTGAATAAAATACTTTAATCCTAGGATACGAATCTAATTTTAAATGCTCTTTCATGGGTGTTCTAAAATGATGTGTGCTTTTTTTGGGGCTTAGGTACAACATAGTGGCTGAACAATGTCGTCTCTCAAAGGGGAAAGTAATTTATTAACATATAAAGATATTTTGGAAAAAAATAAAAATTAAGAAAAAAATGTAGAAGGATGGGGTGGGGGATTATGTTTATAAAATAATAATAATAACTTTACTAGATGGACATTGTATTATTTTCTTGTTTTTTTGAAAAGAAATTTGATTAAGAAAACACAACTAGAAGATGTTTTTTTGAAACATATTTTAAAAAGTGTAACTGATTTGAATATAAAATTACAATTACTAATTAATCATTATAATTTTTATTAATATATACTTAATTATGATCCCTTAATTTTCTAACACTCTAACCCTATAGGAGTTAACTTAACCACAATGATTAAATGAATTGATCCATAGACTAGCTTCATAACATGCAATCATAGCACCCTACGTTGATTGTGATTTCAATATGATCTTATGGCCAATGGTAAATTAGGGAACATATCCATTCTATAAATTATAATGAATTTATTTTAGGTAATATATTTGAACTCTACAAATTAATCTCATGTGGTTTTGTTTTACCAATTAAGTTCATGCTCTCACAATTTTCACATTACTCAACCTCTCATGTTTTATGTAAGTAGTTAAATTGATTTCATAGTTTCATAAAATTGAAAAGGCCAATTCATAAACAATAATATGTAAATTATAGTTTCCCATTTACTCAAAATAATTAAGTGAATAATGTTATAGTTAGATCGATTACTAAGAAAAATTACACTTCTATGGGCGGTGTAGTCATCATAGAAATGTTTTTCATTTAAAAAGGTTGTTGAAATGGTATAACCGAGTCATGTTTATAATATTGTTTTATAGATGAAATAGGAAGATTAAGAGTAGAAAAAAATTAAAAATAATAGAATAAAGTGAAGATAAACTAAGAGTTTATTGAAAGAACAATAACATTACAATAAAGAAGAGGAAAATAAGATCATTTTAGAGGAGATCTTAGATTGATAGCTTACCTCCTCCAAATGTGGATTGAAATGGTATAAAAACACTTATAATCTACTAAAAATATAATAATTTTTTGTAAAAACACCTCAAAATGACAAAAATACCTATTTATAGAGTGGAGGGGAGACTAGGTTGTAAGTGGTTTCATGTGTGAATGGGGAAATTTGGCCAAATATTTTAATCCAAATTGCACCACCTTATTGACCGAAAAAATGCATGAATTATCTATCCTTTAAGAAGGATTTGTTGTTATAAATTTGGTACTAGATATCATATACTAATTTGAGCTCAATATAAGCAAGGATGAAGCAGTTATGGCTCTAATACTAAATTGGTTTCCAATCTGGTGGGTCCATCCCATCTTTGATTTCATGGACCTTTTACTCCAAACAAATGCACGATTTAGTTCCATAGTTTTGAATAAAATTTATTTCCTATTGAGTTAGGAACACATATTAAAATGTTTATGTTAAAATATTTTAAATTAAAATATTTATGTATGAATTACTACAGTGTAATTTAAAGGAGAAAACTGGAATTTTCATCAAATTTTCAAATGAATGATCTAATCCCAATTATTTTATAAATGAACATATGTAAAACAATTTGAGAAAGTTATATTATTTATTATCAATAAAATACTCTTTAAAATTGTGTTTTATCACATGGTTATTGTCACGAACCAACCTGGGTCGACCCTAAACTGGTCACCCGAGCCGGCCTGCGACATGGACTCAAGGGCATCTCCCATTACGCCGGAGGTTGCCGACAATCGGCGAGGGTGTAAGGCAAGTCAGGGGAAGACTATACCATCTTATCAAAGTGAATAAAATGTACCAAATACAACAATAGTGGAATAAATTTAAATAATATGAATTCAACGTAAAATAGTTTTCATTTATATGGTTTGAACAAAATTGGTGAACGTCGATTTATGTAGAAGATGCATGCATGACATGATAATGATACAATGGAAGTAGTAAACAATGCAACATACTTACATATCAATGCAACATACTTAAATATCAATGAAAGAAGTCAATAAACAAAAAAATAAAGCCTGAGGAAGATCTCCATAAGCATCTCGAGCCTTAGCTCAGTCATTTTCTCCTAACTCCAATTACAAGAAACAACAATGACAAGATTCAGCAACCAAATAGAATCTACTTGGGTACCCCAGTGCAATGGCAGCCCGAGTAGTGTGTGAGATAAAAAACTCAGTAGGCCGGAACCACTGGGGTCTATCCAACTCTAGACAATGATATATAATTAAAAAGTGTGATGGTATTTCCAAACAATTATAATACAATACAAACAATAAATGCCCATCATGGTTCCAAAAAGGAAACATGATGGAAATCCCTGCCTCGGCCCATAGCCGAAATAAGAACCTACTTAAAACAACACAAGTACATTTGGTTCAAGCAAAAAAACACTTTTTATCATTTTGATCACTTACTCTATTTATTCACTCATCATTTCAAACCAGATTATAAAATCCATTCATTCTTACCTTTCTTTATTCGATGACATTTAACTCAGGTTTTAACCACATCTCTCATTATTTTCATAAATCATTATTATCATTAGTTTGGTGTTGAACGCTATGTCAAGCACCCCAATCCTCATTTGGTGTAGATCGTCATGTTTAACAACCCAAATCACATTTGGTGTACATCGCCTTGTCTAACACCTTGATAATTATTCAGTGTAGATTGTCAAGTATAACACCCTATATCACAAGCTTGGATAACCATTGGTGTAACACCCCAAGATTTTATGAAAAATATTCTTTTAATTTCATTAATGTCTTGTGTTGTATTCTACACCAAGAATACCTTGCACTATACGCAACACCGTATTAGCTTGCAGTATACGCAACACTATTCTTGGATCATGTTACACACAATTTTGATAATAGTCATTCTACGCAACATTGAGTATATATATATATATATATATATATATATTCAATGTATAAATTAAATATGGTTGGATTATGTTATACGAAACAATGAAGGATTCTTGCACAACACGCAACCCTGACTTGGCTTGCATTAAACGCAATCGCAACCTTCCTCGATAGCGTGTGTTGTACGCAATACCGGGTTTTACTAAACAACGATATATTATTATAATATTATTATGAACTAGCCGTTTTGAATATTATTAACTAAATTTTGAATTTTATAACATTATTATTCATATTAAACATTTTCTAGAACACGGTATAAGAACGAAATAAATTTTTCAGGTAAAATAAGTATTTTTCAAAAAATGTAGTTTTGCCACCTTTTGATGGCGCACCCACATTAAATATAGTTTTTGAGATGTTTATAAGTTCAATTTGACAAAATAAAATTCTTATTTAGAATCAAGAAATAAAAATTTACTTTGGATAAATTTTTCATATTATTCTGGTAACTTTCATATTTTGATGAATAGTAAAAACACGCTATATTTTAATTAAAAACAACTTTTTTCATCGCAATAATTTATATGGTTAAATTATAATATTGAATGGTTTTAAAGTATAAATAGAATATATTTTAACCATTTAATATATTGTATGTCATTAGCATTGATTTTACATTAAATTCGTAGGTTAAATCAATTCAATCTTTTGCAATGTTTTAAAGAAAAACCCGGTTTCTTTCGACAAGGAGATTAATTTTGATTTAATTTCTGCAACTTTTGTGTATTGAATTTGGAAAAATGGATTCCATATTTGGAATTAGTGGGTCCAAATTATGTTAATAAGCTACTTTTTATTTTTGTGAATTATGAATAGTAACTACGGTAAATTTTATTTACCATAGTTAAAGGTAAATCGGGTAATTAAGGGTAAATATAATATTATAAAATTACCCTAACACATTCCAAAATTATATTGGATGGATAAATGTAGACCCATATAACATAAGGGTCGTATTAGATTCATTTTTTGGACTTTTGACCATGAAAATAATTTAATTATTATTAAAACCAAAGAAAGTGACAACATGTCACTCTCTTAAATCTTATAAGTATAATAATTTTAATTTAGTGATAAAAATCATAAAACTTCGAACATGAATAGTCTCCAGAAAGCTAATAAAATTATCTAAATTTTTTAGGGATTAAATAATTGTCATTAATGGTGATACATTAATGATACAGAAATTATTTATTAAGTGGGAAATAAGTAATATAGTTTTTATTGAAATAATAATACTCATTAAAAGGCCCAAAAACCGGAAAAAAACTTATTAGTAGTTTATACCTACACCTTAAGCATCCAATTACCTAATATATAACCGTTTGGAGCCTTATAAAAGTGATTATGAAACTTATATTATTTTATTTTAAATGATGCCAAAGTTGTCACCTTCATAATTTAATAAATATAACAATTTAAATATTGTGATTTAAGATGATAAATTCGAGTAAAAGTATTATTGTGAAAGGTAATAGATTTATCTTCATCATAGGATTTTATTTTTAATTTTTATGCAACAAATAAGTATACTAAATAATTATAAAAAAATGTTGTTGTAATTATTTTATTAAGAGATAAACCAAATAAATAGTTTTAAAAATAATAAAATAAATATTATATGAACTATTTAATGTGATCCACTAATTTTATAGATACATATGAACTTTTATAAATCTATTAAAGCTTTTAGTTCGAACATATCTTCTGTATATATTTTATTTAAATTCAAATAAATGAATAGTGTCAAAATTGACACTATTGTTATTTTATAAAAATAACATATTATAAAATTATTTAAAAATCACAAAAATATTTAAAAATTATAAATTTAAATTTATATGGTCTATAATGTTATAAAGTAAACAATTATGGAAAATTCACAACAAATAAGTAATTATTTGTTATAATTTAAAATTTAGAAATTTATTACCACAAATAAACTTAAATAGATTAAATAAGGATAAATTAAAATGATAAGGTTTAAAACAAGATCCAAACATGTCTAAATTTGATTGGTTGATGATATTACAACTCTATCTCATCTAATCTTCGAATATGAGTCATTTTTGGAGGTTTTTATGTGGGGTTAGATTTATTATAAATTAATATGTTTAAGAATTCCAAAGGTGCCCCTCTCCTCCCTTATAAAAGGGCACCTCCTCCCTCTCTTCCACACACCACTTTGAGCCTTCATGCTCGTCCAAACCCATCTCAATTATCTTCTCCACTTCCCCAGAAACATCTTAGAGGTCCTGGTCTTCTTCAAAGACCAATTTTAGTGCCCTAAGAGGAGGTCTCAAAGAGGCGCTTCAAAGAAGAGGTAATTTCCGTTACCGATTCATTCACCTTTATTTCTTCTTCCACTTCTTCTTATTAGGTTGTTTCATTATGAAGTAATAACATAAGTATAACTCATATACTTATCTGTTATTATATGTATGAAACAACCCTATTTCACCATCTATCCATCCTATGGAAAACGAAATCATCGCGCGTGCGTACGTACGGAATACCGTCTCCACGCCGTGGTGTAATCTATTTTCCACCACCTCCTTACATGGATGGGTATAATGGTGTAAATAATAACTATATATGATTATTGTAAATTGATATTGATTCTGTAATAGTATACATACACTCCAATAAAATTCCACGATCATGGGAACGATGTCATCGCTCGTGCGTACGTACGGAATACCGTCTCCACGACGCGATGAGATTTATTCTCAATGATTAACCATTCATAAATGATTATAAATTATATATAATAAGTAATCATGAAATATATGACATAATAATGATACTTTATTTATGTATATATATATATGTATGTCATCCAATTAATTCCATTCAATTCAATGAGGAAACGAAAACAACGTTCATGCGTACGTACGGCCTACCGTCTCCATGAATGATGTATTTCTTTCCATTTATCAATCTTTTATATATATGTATATTCTGAATATATATCATATATAAATCATATTTTCCATTCTGAATGTAAGTAATCATGATCTATGTAATCATATGAATAATTACAAATCAAAACACGGACGACAAATGAAACGATTTTACCCAAAACGCTCTCTAACATGGAATTTACAAAAGAACGGGTAATATAAAGTCATAAGTGAACCATATATGATATCATACCAATTAATATGATTCTGTAATAAGTCAATAACATTATTTAAATCATTATACAGGAGGTTCGGATACGTACGAAGCATATCGGACCTAAGGTAAGGGATAACTTTTCCAATCTCGTTTTTATCCGAGATTGTTTATTCGTAAGTATTTACTGGGGTTATTTCTATCATCTATGTCTATGTTTTATAAAAGTGTTTTCATGTATTTTTAAAGTCATTTTTACCCATTTTTGACTTTTAATACATGGTATGTAAGGAATCATTCTTTTTTTTACGTTATGAGGTACTTTTTTTACTTTTCCGGCAAAAGTACGAGAAGAATGTTTTTTTTAACTTATACAGTACGAACGGATTTTTACGGTTTTATAAAGACTTATTTTCATGAAGCTTCCTACAAAATATTTCTTGACTATTTTCAAAAAAATCCTTTTCTTTTAAAATTGCATGACATTTTGTGAAAAGAAAATGATTTTGAAGAAAAAAGGATATTTTCCTCAAGAATTCATTTCAAGTGGTTTATCAAAACCATTTTCTATCTAAGATGACATTATTTTCATATGTGTATGTTTCCAGTATAATGTCTCTATGATGTACATGGTTTTTATTTTCTTATTATGAAATGATATCCATTTCTTCTATATGGATTATGTGATGATGTGATGATGTTTATGAAACCCATTTTATTTATTGGATTTTTATGAATGATGTATGTTTATTTTGTGGCACAAGTAAGAATGATTTCATTATGAGATGGGTGGGACCTATATATCCCTCCAATGCATTGGGTAAAGATTTTATATCTCATGAGATAGACATGGATGAAACAGTAAGTTAATCTGGTTCAGTGTGACAGGACTGAAATGAGGAGTGAACTCGATTCAGAATGGGACTTTGTCCACTAAGATGGTTTTGGCAGCAATGCCTTGGATACTATGGAAGTCATTACATGTTCTTAATGGATTCCATAGTTACACGTTTTATTCCCATTCTATTTTATCATGGTTTATGTTCCATTATGATCTATGCCTTATGTACTTCCATGTTTTATGTTGTTGCTCAAGATTTTGATGTTTAAACATTATGTTCATGTTTTTAAGTTCAAATGTATATGGTATGTTTTATTTTATCCATGCATACCCTTACTGAGCATTTGAGCTCACCCTTTTTATGTTTTATTTTCCCCCAGGATGAAAAGAATGGTTTTGGGTAAGGAAACAAAAAGTGGAAGATCTTTATGGGAGATGTTGAAGATCTTTCACCACGATTAGAAGATTACGTTCCATGTTTCCAAAGACACTAAACTATTACGGTCCTTGTGTGTCTGTTTTTGTTATGTATTAAGTATTCCGCAAAAGTAATGTAATGTCCATGTATGTCAAGCTTCGGGTCTCTATAGTTGGTATCAGAGGAAAGGTTTAGTCATCCTTTGGAAACTAGGATGAAAAAACGTTAGTGAGATCCCTAGAGATATTTCTAAGGTATGTCTAGGGATGTCCCTAAGTATAAGTATAGGTATAGGATATAGTCCTAGAACTATGGTAACAATCTTAGAATTTATCCTAAGATGTTAGATATTGAGGGTACTCCCCCTTTACTATGTTTTTTCCCTAGCATGATTTTTGCCTCTCACACTCATCTTTTTGGGTTTTAGAAAATGACTGGAAACTGGAAGATTCATGATAATGGAGGATATAATGGACAATGGAATGATATTATTAATGAGAAACCAAATGAAACAGGATTTTGAAGTCCAAACATCGTTATTATGCTTAATCATAAATCTCATAATATGATCAATAATCTCAACTTTGGTAAGTTTCCCAACTCAGATAATAAAAGAAAGATGGAGTTTCATGATGATCATAGAGGAAAGAAAGTTCAATTTCCCTTATGTAAATCATGTGGGAAGAGGCATCGGGGAGATTTTTTCAAAGGAACTGGAAGATCCTTTGGGTGTGGAAAAGAAGGACACAAAGACAGTAAGTGCAAAGGAAAAGGTTCAGTTAACACAATGGATGAGGATAATGGTATTGATACGACATCAACAATGGTTAAATGTTTTAAATGTGGAATGTACGGGCATTATGAAAACCAATGCCCAAAGGGAAAGTCTCATGAAGAGAATCAGTACGGTCATATGGGAAGTATTTATGTTGATGATGATGAAGAGACTACAAATGATATGTGAGATGAAAGAATTGTTGAATCTCGGTCAATGGTTTAAGAAGGTAGTAGGATGATTACATGTCAATCAAGTGTAATGTTGTATAAGTAATCTCATGGTACTATGGAATAAAGAGACATCTAAGGATTGTTACACTATTGTCTTTCCTATGTTTTGAAAGTGTATGATTAATGGTAATAGTAACCATGAAATGTTATTCAGATATTTTTGGAAAGTATATGATATGCGCATAATGAAGGGATAAGAAGAAAATTAAATGTTTGATAGTATTCATGAGATCATGACTGATATAAGGAGAATGTTATATCATGGTTTGAGTATATAGAATTTTTGGATTTTGGTATGTGTAAAGAGTTAACTTTTGACAACATTCATGTTTTCACTAAGATTCAATGGGTATTCATTTTTCAAGAGAATACATGATTAAGGCCTTTGAATGTTTGGAATGTGCCCAACAAGACATATCTTATGATATATGGGGATCAACGATGGAATTAACATGCTTGTTATATGAAATCTCTGGTAATCGTTTTCACTATAATATGAGAGTGGACTGAAGTATTATGGATAAGCCTAAATATTGGAATGGATTATGTTGGACATAAGTTAGTATTGTTTAAGGATAGAAGTTTTTTTCGATATTATTGATGGGATGTTATAGTAATGTAGTTTTAGAAAAAGGAAAATCTGCAGGATGGGCAACAGCCCATCGCGTCGGACAAGGCTATGGGAATCAAACCCACAACCGAAGTGCAACTGGACTTTATTTCCTACCACTGGCCTATAGGAAGTCCCTGGTTAGTAAAACCTGTTTTATTTAATTAAGCGATATGATATATGAAGTATAAGTTCATTTTTGGAACCATATATGATTAATCTAACCATAAGATGGACTTATAACTTTTTCTAACCTTTTGTTTGAAAGAGATGGAATGACCCATCATTCTATCACATGATCTGCTAACACATCACGAATAAAAAATTCAACTTCATTTCTTTAAGGGATGAAGTGGAAATTGTTCAATTCACGAACAACAGTGAGATTGTACCAAAATCATGCATGTATTTCTTTTAATTCATCAACTTTAGGGAAATGATCTTGAAAACCAAAAATGTTGTCCTAGTTCCATTATATTTGATGAATCAGATGGTACCTTAGATCATCACAAATCAATATCTTTGTGATTGTTGGCTTTTTCATAGCCATGTTCTCCACCACTCTCCATCAGAACATGATGGTTAGATTTTTCTTCCATATCCATATTTTCACCTATGTTATCCTATGTGGAAACCCAGTGATGAGTTAATTTGGGTAACCGTTACATTTCATACATTAGTTTTTAAAGTCGTGTTTTGGTATTCCTTTTTACGATGTGGGTTTCTATTAAACAAACTTTTAAGTAGTAAACCATTTATAACCCCGATGAATTTCGATGGAGAAATTCATTTTAAGGGGGGCAGCATGTAACACCCAGAGATTTTATGAAAAATATTCTTTTAATTTCATTAATTTCTTGTGTTGTATGCTACACCAAGATTACCTTGCGCTATACCAAACATCGTATTAGCTTGCAGTATACGCAACACTATTCTTGGATCGTGTTACACATAATTTTGATAATAGTTATTCTACGCAACATTGAGTATATATATATATATATTCAATGTATAAATGAAATATGGTTGGATTCTGTTATATGAAACAACGAAGGATTCTTGCACAACACGCAACCCTGACTTGGCTTGCATTACACGCAATCGCAACCTTCCTCGATAGCGTGTGTTGTACGCAATACAGGGTTTTACTAAACAATGATATATTATTATAATATTATTATGAACTAGAAGTTATGAATAATATTAATTAATTTTGAATTTTATAACATTATTATTCATCTTACACATTTTCTAGAACATGGTATAAGAACAAAATAAATTTTTCGGGTAAAATAAATATTTTTCAAAAAATGCAGTTTTGTCGCCTTTTGATGGCGCACCCACATTAAATCTAGTTTTTGACATGTTTATAAGTTCAATTTGACAAAATAAAATTCTTCTTTGGAATCAAGAAATAAAATTTTTCTTTGGATAAAATTTTCATATTATTCTGGTAACTTTCATATTTTCATAAATAGTAAAAACACACTATATTTTAATTAAAAACAACTTTTTTCATCGCAATAATTTATATGGTTAAATTATAATATTGAATGGTTTTAAAGTATAAATAGATTATATTTTTACCATTTAATATAATGTATGTCATTAGCATTGGTTTTATATTAAATTCGTAGGTTAAATCAACTCAATCTTTTGCAATGTTTTAAAGAAAACCCCGTTTTCTTTCGACAACGAGATTAATTTTGATTTAATTTCTGCAACTTTTTTGTATTGAATTTGGAAAAATGGATTCCATATTTGGAATCAGTGGGTCCAAATTATGTTAATAAGCTACTTTTTTTTGGGAATTATGAATAGTAACTATGGTAAATTTTATTTACCATAGTTAAAGGTAAATCGGGTAATTAAGGGTAAATATAATATTATAAAATTACCCTAACACATGCCAAAACTCTATTGGATGGCTAAAAGTAGACCCATAAAACCTAAGGGTCGGATTAGATTCATTTTTTGGATTTTTGACCATGAAAATAATTTAATTATTATTAAAACCAAAGAAAGTGACAACATGTCACTCTCTTAAATCTTATAAGTATAATAATTTTTATTTAGTGACAAACATCATAAAACTTCGAACATTAATAGTATCCAAAAATCTAATAAAATTATCTACAATTTTTAGGGATTAAATAATTGTCATTAATGGTGATACATTAATGATACAAATATTATTTATTAAGTGGGAAATAAGTAATATAGTTTTTATTGAAATAATAATACCCATTAAAAGGCCCACAAACCGGACCAAAACTTATTGGTAGTGTATAGCTACACCTTAAGAATCCAATGACCTAATATATAGCCGTTTTGAGCCTTATAAAAGTGATTATGACACTTATATTATTTTATTTTAAATGATGTCAAAGTCATCACCTTCATAATTTAATAAATATAACAATTTAAATATTGTGATTTTAAGATGATAAATTCGAGTAAAAGTATTATTGTGAAAGTTAATATATTTATCTTCATCATAGGATTTTATTTTTAATTTTTATGCAACAAATAAGTATATTAAATAATTATACAAAAATGTTGTAGTAATTATTTTATTAAGAGATAAACCAAATAAATGGTTTTAAAAATAATAAAATAAATATTATATGAACTATTTAATGTGATAAACTAATTTTATAGATACATATGACCTTTTATGAATCTATTAAATCTTTTAGTTTTAACATATCTTCTGTATATATTTTATTTAAATTCAAATAAATGAATAGTTTCAAAATTGACACTATTGTTATTTTATAAAAATAACATATTATAAAATTGTTTAAAAATCACAAAAATATTTAAAAATTATAAATTTAAATTTATATGGTCTATACTGTTATAAAGTAAACAATTATGGAAAATTCACAGCAAATAAGTAATTATTTGTTATAATTTAAAATTTAGAATTTTATTACCATAAATAAACTTAAATAGATTAAATAAGGATAAATCAAAATGATAAGGTTTAAAATAAGATCCAAACATGTCTAAATTTGATTGGTTGATGAGATTACAACTCTATCTCATCTAAGATTCGAATATGAGTCATTTTTGGAGGTTTTTAAGTGGGGTTAGATTTATTATAAATTAATATTTTTAAGAATTCCAAAGGTGCCTCTCTCCTCCCTTATAAAAGGGCACCTCCTCCCTCTCTTCCACACACCACTTTGAGCCTTCAATATCGTCCAACCACTACCCAATTATCTTCTCCACTTCCCTAGAAACATCCTATAGTTCCTGGTATTCTTCAAAGACCAAGTGTAGTTCCCTAAGAGGAGGTCTCAAAGAGGCGCTTCAAAGAAGAGGTAATTTACGTTAGCGATTCTTTCACCTTTATTTCTTCTTCCACTTCTTCTTATTAGGTTGTTTTATTATTAAGTAATAACATCAGTATCACTCATATACTGATATGTTATTATAAGTATGAAACAACCCTATTTCTCCATCTATCCATCCTACGAAAAACGAAATCACCGCACGTGCGTACGTACGGAATACCGTCTCCACACCGTGGTGTAATCTATTTTCCACCACCACCTTACTTGGATGGGTATAATGGTGTAAATAATAACTATATATGATTATTTTAATGTGATATTGATTCTTTAATAGTATACATACACTCCAATAAAATTCCACGATCATGGGAACGATATCATCGCTCGTGCGTATGTACGGAATACCGTCTCCACGACGCGATGAGATTCATTCTCAATGATTAACCATTCATAAATGATTATAAATTATATATAATAATTAATCATGAAATATATGACATAATAATGATACTGGATTTATGTATATATATATTTGTATGTCATCCAATTAATTCCATTCAATTCAATGAGGAAACGAAAACAATGTTCATGCGTACGTACGACCTACCGTCTCCATGAACGATGTATTTCTTTCCATTTATAAATCTATTATATATATGTATATTCTGAATATATATCATATATAAATAATGTTTTACATTCTGGATGTAAGTAATCATGATCTAATTAATCATATGAATAATTACAAGTCAAAACACAGACGACAAATGAAACGATTTTACCCAAAACGTTCTTTAACATGGAATTTACAAAAGAACAGGTAATATAAAGTCATAAGTGAACCATATATGATATAATAACAATTAATATGATTTTGTAATAAGTCAAAAACATTATTTAAATCATTATATAGGAGGTTCAGATACGTACGAAGCATATCAGACCTAAGGTAAGGGATAACCTTTCCAATCTTATTTTTATCCGAGATTGTTTATTCGTAAGTATTTTCTGGGGTTATTTCTATCATCAATTTTCATGTTTTATAAAAGTGTTTTCATGTATTTTTAAAGTCATTTTTACCAATTTTTGACTTTTACTACATGGTATGTAAGGAATCTTTCGTTTTTTTACGTTACGAGGTACTTTTTTGACTTTTCCGGCAAAAGTACGAGAAGAGTGTTTTTTTAACTTATACGGCACGAACGGATTTTTATGGTTTTATAAAGCCTTATTTTCATGAAGCTTCCTACAAAATATTTCATGACTATTTTCAACAAAATCATTTTCTTTTAAAATTTCATGACATTTTTTGAAAAGAAAATGATTTTGAAGAGAAAAGGATATTTTCCTCAAGAATTCATTTCAAGTGTTTTATCAAAACCATTTTCTATCTAAGATGACATTATTTTCATATGTGTATGTTTTCAGTATAATTCCTCTATGATGTATATGTTTTCTCTTTTCTTATTATGAAATGATATCCATTTCTTCTATATGGATTATGTGATGATGTAATGATGTTTATTAAACCCATTTTATTTATTGGGTTTTTATGAATGATGTATGTTTATTTTGTGGAACAAGTAAGAATGATTTAATTATGAGATGGGTGGGACCTATATCTCCCTCCAATGAATTGGGTAAAGATTTTATATCTCATGAGATAGACATGGCTGGAACGGTAAGTTAATCTGGTTCAGTGTTACAGGACTGAAACGAGGAGTGAACTCGATTCAGAATGGGACTTTATCCACTAAGATGGTCTTGGAAGCAATGCCTTGGCTACTATGGAAATCCTTACATGTTCTTAATGGATTCCACAGTTACATGTTTTATTCCCATGCTATTTTATCATGGTTTATGTTCCATTATGATATATGCCTTATGTACTTCCATGTTTTATGTCGTTGCTCAAGATTTTGATGTTTAAACATTATTTTCATGTTTTTAAGTTCAAATGTATATGGTATGTTTTATTTTATCCATGCATACCCCTACTGAGCATTTGATCTCACCCTTTTTATGTTTTATTTTCCCCCAGGATCAAAATAAAGGTTTTAGGTAAGGAAACAAAAAGTGGAAGTGCTTTATGGGAGATGTTGAGGATCTTTCACCACGATTAGAAGATTACATTCCAAGTTTCCAAAGATACTAAACTATTACGGTCCTTGTGTGTCTGTTTTTGTTATGTATTAAGTATTCCACAAAAGTAATGTAATGTCCATGTACGTCAAGCTTCGGGTCTCTACAATTGGGGAGGAACTCCATGTCCAACCCAACATTTAAATCGGTCTAGAATGCCATGTCTAGGACCAAGAATCTCAATCATTTATTAACATTTATAAACTAATTAGTCAATCGAAGTAGTTCACATTTCAAAATTAATTCTTCACATTTAATCATCCAAATATGTTCTCAACTTTTCCTAATTAATTCTCATAATTAATTATCTTCAATCATAATTCTAGCACTTTCATTAGAAATAGAAGGTAAAAAAAAGTGTATGGCATTAACATGCCTCAATGATAGGTTATTAATGACATTAAATGGTACATGATAACAAACTTGTTCATGAAAGGCATTCAATTCAATCTATCTTGTTACATTTATAACATAAAGAAGATGGAAAATGGGGTGTTTAGGTGGGCCACACCCAAGGGGGTGGCCAAGAGGCAAAACGAGCACCCAGGATGGGATTCACCATCAACGAAGGCCACAATTGGCATGAGAGAACCACCCAAGAATTTCAATAAGAGATAATGAGGCATCACAGAAAGGTTGCGACAAGTGGCACAAGACGTGGCATGACATAAGCGCCAAAGTAAAGGGAAGAGGGTAAATACCCTACATTAAAAGTTATAATTACATGCTAAGCCGTGAACTTAGGAGGTGTCATGGATCATTTATTATTTTTTTCATGAAGCAACATTATTTGAGGTAACCAGTAAGTTACATGTACAAGAATGTCATTTATCAAGTATAATGTCTAGCATAAAGAGTCATAAGACATTTAAGAAGGCTGGCATAAAATCTACTCCTCCATTTTTATCTTGAAGATAGCTCACCTCCATTAGAGGGATTTTATTAGAAAACATGTCATTACTTTATCAAACAATTAATTTAGTGATATTTAACATTTATTCTAAAACTAATTCAACACTTAACAAAATTAAGAAGCAAAATAATAAAGAAGGAAATCATGAAAAAATATCGCTACATTTTTAGATTGAATGAATTTCACCTTTAAAGAGGTGTTTTATTATAAAACCATTACCTTTATTATGAAACAAACATTTATTACATCTACCACTTTTAATCTACAATTAACATAAGGACTTAACTATATTAAATAAAACAACAATTAATTTAAAGACTTTGCTGCATTAATTAAAATGTAATAAAAATGATGTAAAAAATAAATTCATTCATTCTTTAAATTAAATGGGCAAAAAAAGGGATCCTACCTCAAGTGGAAATAGGCCATCCACTCCGACTCTTAATGCTTTCTAACTACGAGCACCTGCTCCCCCACTAAGTATATGCACTTTCACACATGTGCAAGGACACTTATACCCTATGTACACACCCAAATGGTGGTGGGAATGCGCAAGGTAATCCTTACACACATGCTTATGTGCATACACTGGCCTGCACACACCTATACACACGCAGTGAGTTTCCCTTGAATTGGCAACTCGAAACTGACAAGCAGGGATCAACGCTCTACAAGATAAACATTAGGAACTCTAAACTACCAAAGAACAACATATAAAATGGGAGAAACCAAACACAAAGTCTACAACATTACCCAGATTGGTGGCGACGAACCAAAACACCCAAAAACCACATGATAGAGTTCAACAAACTACAAACAATATGCCATCGACTCATAAAAACCACAAGCCCTAAATTAAACAGGTGAAAACCAAGAAACAACAACAATACCTTACCCCAAAGCAAAGTCGGTGGACCAAAACCACCCAAACCACCTCTCCTGTGACTGAGTTTGACGGAACATGCATCAATAAGTTCCAAAGAAATTCTTTGCATTCCCTAAAACCAAAAGAATGCCAAAAATTTGGGTTACCCCAAAAACCCTAAATTCAGCCAAACCAAACGGGCACCAGAATTGGGAAGAATCGTCAAAGCGAGGATGAATGACACATCTAAAGAAAATACCGTGGCGGATCAAATCCTGAAGGTGAAGAAAACTAGACGAAATCCTTTGTGGAAGGAGGAGGTCAAGCGTCGGGCGGTCACACACTATAGCGGTTCGGCAGGAACCGCTTTTCGCGGCTGCTGCGGGGTCGGCCGAGGGAGGAGGACAGTGAAAGGGGATACCACACTGGTGGTCCGACTACTGCGGGGTCATCCAAGGGAGGAGAGGGAGAGGGTTCTGTTCTAGGTTTGTAGGTGGAGGGGCTCGCGTACCCCTTACGGGAGAAGAAGGGGGGGAGGGGTCTCGCCCCCTCTTTGTTTTCTAAAAAAATACAAAATAAAACATAATATACTATAATTAATAATTTCAATTATATTATTATTATTATTCAATAAAAATACCTCTAATATCATGTTACCCAAAATTAAAAAGGTTTCTTCATTATATTATGAAACTCCAAAAATTAGATTCATTTGACTAGTTAATTAAAATAATGATTCCCCGTAAAATTATGAACCTCCCTAATAAATTTAAAACACTTCGCTGACCAAACGAAACTCCCCATTAATTAAAAAATTAAACAAACATTAAATTATTTCAACACATTAATAATTCACAATTAATTAATGCAAGACAATTAATTAACTTACAAAATAATTAATTAAGTCCTGATGCATTAATAAATTCGCAAAAGATTAAATATATACATTACACATGTTTAATTAAATTCTATTGAATTTTATTTAACTAAATAACAATACAAATTTTAAATATAGATAACCCACGCTTCTTGACTCACACCGACGGACAAACCGTGCGCAACCCGTGCGCCTGCTACTGGATACCCAGGGTGTCCTGCATGGCTAAATCGCACGGTTAAACCTACCGCACACAGTCTGATATCACCTCTTAAAATGGTTCCAATTCTCAGGACCTAATTCTGAAGCTCGGTTTTAAAAATGACCCGTTGATAAAAGAAAAAGTTCAAAAACCTTGGTATTTTACCTAGTTCAAAATACAGGATGTGGAAACCTTCCCACCTTAGAACTTCTCATCCCTGAGAATCCTTCGGGAACAACGTAACCCTCTACCATCCCACACGATTCAGGAAGTCTTGCAGAAAGGGTCACGTCGCATCTCCAAATGTCCAACACATGATCAAACATTGGTTAGGCAATCGACACATAAGCCATGAAAATCTGAGCCAACACTCATTTCCCAATCGAAACACCATGATGACACTTACTTGAGATTGTTTAACCTGCTAGAAAAGAGCACTACCTGATTCTCAAGCCCGATGAAAAGGTTAAGGAAAACATGACCACACTTCCGAACAAGGGTGTCAATTTAAGCTAGGGGTTCAGACTAGGGACAACAACATGCGAGAGGTTCTGCTCCAAAGCGACTCAAGCAGAAATCCAATCTACCCTTATACGAGGGTCTTAAACAGAGGACGTCACTATAGGTTCCATTTCCCAGCCCTTTATATTTAATCACATTTAATCTATAGTCATCAAAATATTTAATTAAAACCTTAAAGTTCCAATTTTTATTTCAAAAAAAAAACTAGGTACTTGATTTTAACCAACACCCCAACTAAAAAACAAGAATTTTTTATAAATCATTATGGTGACCTGTAGGGGTCCCACTATGAAAAATTGGTTTCATTATCATACAACCCAATAGAAATTTTCAAAAATTATAAAAATTAAAGCACTCAAACAGTTCATCACATAAAAACATTCCCCAACCAACTTACTTGGGTCCAATTGCATATTAAATGATAATCATTTTTTATTACAGATCAAAATTAAATATCTTTCACATTTATAAGAATTTTATACAACATCACCATAACATTTAATATGGTTTTCTATTTCCCAACTCAGGAAGTGCCCATACACTTCATGGGTTGAAATTCCAATTACACGGTTTACCATTTTCCCAATCTATAAGGCGCCCATACCCCTTACAACTTGAAAACTGGTTATGTCATAATCGCAACTAATAAATTCTATCAAAGAAATTAATCATTTGTCAAAAAGGTACCATGTATTTACAAGCAGCTAACACATAACAACATGTTTAAACTATTAAAAACATGCTATAACACAGAAGCATGGCACATAAGCATGACATGTTATCACTCAACCATGTTAGATCTACCACTGAAACATGTTATCTAAAAGGTAATGGTAAACAAGTACAATACATGGAATATTAAAGGAAAGAAATACATATCATCAAGTGTACTACTAATGCAACTACATGGCATGATATATATGCATGAAATTTGAATCTATAAGTGCCTATTATGAGGCATGAAATGCTTCATCTTTTCCATAACAGGTTAAGGGTTAATACTATAATGTTCATAATCCATAAGTAATAGAAATTACACCACTCACTCATGGTGAAATCATATCAACTGTAATATCGAAAAGCATGAACAACAATCCCAGCCCCGGTCACATGGTCATTTCTCGTACGCAGGGTGATGAGTCCCAAGCACGACTATTAACCCAAGTGTTG
Organism: Viscum album; assembly: GCA_963277665.1. Lineage (NCBI taxonomy): Eukaryota > Viridiplantae > Streptophyta > Magnoliopsida > Santalales > Viscaceae > Viscum > Viscum album. The sequence continues at coordinate 1,264,841,261 of OY728130.1, forward strand.
AAACATTCCTAGTCTCATGTCTACTAATCCCAAAAATTTCAGGACAAAGAAAAAGGAGGGTCCTCTGATACCATTTTTTCATGAACCAACCTTGGTCGACCCTAAAATGGTCCCCGAGTCGGCCAGCGACATGGCCTCAAGCCCGTCTCCCCTTACACCGGAGGCTGTCGAAAAGCGATGAGGGTGTATGGTAAGTCAGGGGGAGACTATACCCTCTTATCAAAGTCAAGAAAAGGGACAAAATACAAAAAAATCAGAGGTAGTGTAAATAATAAGATAGCAGTTGAAAACATTTTTCATTTATAAGGTTTGAACAAAATTGGTGAATGCCAGTTTATATAGAAGATGCATGCATGACATGGTAATGATACAATGGAATTAGTAAACAATGAAACATACTTACACATAAATGCAAGAAGTAAATCAACAAAATACTCAAGCCCAAGGAAGATCTCCATAAGCATCCTGAGTCTTAGCTTTGTCCTTTGCTCCGAACTCCAAGTACAAGAAACAACAATGAGAAGGTCCTGCAACCAAATAGAATCTAATCATGTACCCCAGTGAAATGGCGGCTTGAGTGGGGTGTGAGATATAAATATCAGTAGGACGGAACCACTAGGGTCTATCCCACTCTAGACAATGAAATATAAATAAATAGTGTGCTGGTATTTCCAAACAATAACGATACAATAAAAACAGTAGACGCCCGTCCAAGTTCCAAAAAGGTCACCTGATGGCAATACATGCCTTGTACCATAGCCGGAATAATAACCTGATTAAAACAACACAATTACATTTGGTTCAAGCATAAAAAAACTTTTTATCATTTTTCTCACTTACTCTATTTATTCACTCATCATTTCAACTCATATTGGAAAATCCATTCATTCTTACCTTTCTTTATTCGATCACATTTCACTCGGGTTTTAGCCACATCTTTCATTCTTTTCATAAATAATTATTATCATTCGTTTGGTGTTGAACGCCATGTCAAGCACCCCGATTCTCATTTGGTGTAGATCATCATGTCTAACACCCTAAATCACATTTGGTGTAGATCTCCATGTCTAACCCCTAGAAAATTATTCGGTGTAGATCACGATGTCTAACACCCTATATCACAATCTTGGATAACCATTGGGAAGGAACACCATTTCCAAATCCATCTTTTAAATTGGTCTAGAACTCCATGTATAGGACCCAAAATCTCATTCATTTATTACCATTTATTAACTAATTATTCAATCGACACAGTTCCCATTTCACAATTAATTCTTCACATTTAATCATCCAAATATGTTCTCAACTTTTCCAAATTAATTCTCATAATTAATTATCTTTAATCAGCATTCTGGCACTTTCATGAGAATTAGAAGGTAAACAAAAGTGCATGGCATCAAAATGACTCAACGATAGGTTATTAATGGAATTAAATTGTAAAAGCTAACAAACTTGTTCAATAAAGGCATTCAATTCAAACTATCACATTAAATTTATAACTTAATGAACATGGAAAAAGGGGTGTTTAGGTGGGGCACACCCAAGTGAGTGGCCAAGAGGCAAAGCGGGCACCCAGGATGGGATTCACCATCATCTAAGGCCACAATGGGCAAGATAAAACCACCCAAGCATTTCAATAAGAGAAAATGAGGCATCAACGAAAGGTTGCGACAAGAGGCACAAGATGTGGCATGACATAAGTGCTGAAGTAAAGGGAAGAGGGAAAACACCCTATACTAAAATTTCTAATTACATGCTAAGCCATGAACTTAGGAGGTTTCATGGCTTATGTATTATTTTTTTCAAGAAGCAACTTCATTTGAGGTAACCAGTAAGGCACATGTACAAGAATGTCATTTATCAAGTATAATGTCAAGCATAAAGAGTCATAAGACATTTAAGCATACAAGCATAAAAATCTACTTCTGCATTTTTATCTTGAAGATTGATCACCTCCATTGGTGGGGTTTTATTAGAAAACATGTCATTACATTATCAAACAATTCATTTAATGATATTTAACATTTATTTTAAAACTCATTCAACAGTAAACAAAATTAAGAAGCTAAGATTTAAGGAAGGAAATCATGAAATGTTATCGCTACATTTTTAGATTGAAGGAAGCACACCTTGAAAGAGGGGTTTTATTATAAAACCATGACCATTATTATAAAACAATAATTTATTACATCTAACAATCATAATATATGATTAATTTAAGGACTTAACTGCATTAAATAAAACAAAAATTAATTTAAATTATTAGCTGCATTAATTAAAATGTAATAAATATGTAGTGAGAAATAAATTAATGAAATCTTTAAATTAAATGGGCAAAAGAAGGGGATCCTACCTCAAGTGGAAATTGGTTGTCCGATCCGACTCTTAATGCTTTCTAACTATGATCAGCTACTCCCCCACTGAGTATATGCACTTTCACACATGTGCAAGGACACCTATCCCCTATGTACACACCTTCACGACCGTGGGAATGCTCAAGGGAATCCTTACACATATTCTTATGTGCATACACTGGCCTCCACTCACCTATGCACATGCGGTGAGTTTCCCTTGAATTGGAAACTCGAAACCAAAAATCTGGGATCAATGCTCTACATGATAAACATTAGGAACTCTAAACAACCAAAGAACAACATATAACATGGGAGAAACCAAACAGAAAGTCTACAACATTACCCTAGTTGGTGGTGATGAACCAAAACACCCCAAAACCACACGAAAGAGTTCAACGCACTACAAACAACATGCCACAGACTCATAAAAACCACAATCCCTAAATTAAACAGGGACAACCCAAGCAACAAAAACAATACCTTACCCTGATTCAATGTTGGCAGACAGGAACCACCTGAACCACCTCTCTGTACACTATGGTTGATGGAACACTCATCAAGGAGTCCCAAGAATTTTTTTCCATTCCCTAAAACCAAAAGAATGCCAAAAATTCAGGTTACCACAAAAACCATAAATCCAGACAAACCAAATGGGCACTAAAATTGGGGAGAATCATCAAAGAGAAGATGTTGTATGCATCTAAAGACCTTATCATGAAGAATCGAATGCTGAAGGTGAAGAAAACTAGATGAAATCATCTATAGAAGAAGGAGATCGTGCGTCAGGTCGTCACGTGCTGTAGCAGTTTGGCCAGAACCGCTTTGCGCGGTAGTTGCAGGGTCGGCTGAGGGAGGAGAAAAGGGAGAGGGGCCGCCACACTGGTGGTCCATATGCTACGAGGTCAGCCAAGGGAGGAGGAGAGGGAGAGGGGGCCTCACTAGGTTTACAGGCGGAGGGGCTTGGGCACCCCTTACAGGAGAAGAAAGGGGGGGGGGGTCTGGCCCCCCTCTTTTGTTTTCTTAAAAAATAATAAATATATAAAATAAAAATAAATAAAACATAATATACTATAATTCATAATTTCAATTATATTATTATTATTATTCAATAAACAAACATTTAATATCATCTTACCCAAAATTAAAAAGGCTTCTTCATTAAACTACAAAACTCCCCATTTAAGATTCATTTGACCAATTAATTAAAATAATGATTCCTTATAAAATTATGAAGCTCCATAATAAATTTAAAACACTTTGTTGATCAATAGAAACTCCCCATTAATTAAACATTTCAAAAAACAATTAATTATTTCAATGCATTAATTAATTCACAATTAATTAATTCAAGGATATTAATTAACTTAAAAAACAATTAATTAAGTCCTAATGCATTAATAAATTCACAAAAATTAAATATATACATTACACATATTTAATTAAATCCTTTTGAATTTTATTTAACTAAATAATAATAAAAATTTTAAATATGGATAAAGTGCATGTCTTGACTCACACCGACTGACAAACCGTACGCAGCCCGTGCGCCTACTACCAGATACCCGGGGTATCCCGCATGGCTGACCCGCATGGTTAAACCTACCGCACGTAGTCCACTATCACTGCTTAAAATGGATCCAATTCTCAGGACCTAATTCTGATGCACAGTTTTAAAACCGACCTGTTGTTAAAAGAAAATGTTCAAAAAACCTTGTTATTTTATCCAGTTCAAAACACGGGATGTGACCGTTATGGTAGCTGTGATATTTTTATATATTTGGAAGGTCTGCAATTAAATCTTCTTTGATGATTAGTTTATGAATGTTTAGTGAAATCATGCATTTATTTGAAAATATGTCCAACTGGACTCTAAAAATATTGTAGGTTCTATGAATACATGTTTTGATGACTTGATTATTTCATATTTTCTTGGAGTTTCATATATTTTAGGGAAACTAATTCAAAACAAATACATTAGATAGATTCCTCCTATTTCTACATTCATTATAGTTAATAATGATGGTACAACATTGGGATCTTTTGACTCATCCATTTATTGTGGTATTTATTGGGATTATATAGGGTTTCACTAAGGGATATTTCTCATGTTTCCTTATCTCTCACTAAAATCCTTAAGGTAAAAACATAGGTTATTATTTTTTTTATGATACATGCATGGGATTAAGTTTGGTCCATGAGTCCTTTTTATCGAGCAGTTCATGTATGATGTTATCACTTCCTTGATCTCAATGAGGTGCGAGCCTCATACCATAGCAGAGTTAGTACTCCCCCACATGATGAGTGTGGGACCTTCACCTATAAAATTCAATAATCCTCCCTGAGATGGGGTGTTAGTTCTCCATACTTTATCGATACGTTAATTTAATTTATATACATTTGTAAATGTAAATTGACATCTATAGTTTTTTAGAATTCTTCCAGCTACATGTTTATGTATATGATATTCTTTGTAACATTTATATTTTAACATTATTCATATAACTATTTATATATTAGGTATTATATTCTCATGTTTATAGGGATTTTATCATTATTTATCATAATTTTTTATGTGTTTCTAATGTATTTTTTACTATAATATGATTTTTTTTTCATTGTATATTTGTTTCTATTCACTTTCAGTATGTTTTGCACTGTTAATATATTGAATCCACTATATATGTGCATCCAGTTAGTATGTTATGTTCACTATTTGTTCACGGTTGGCATGTTGTGTCTGTTGTTAGTATGTTGTGTTCAATATTAATATGTTTTGTTCATTGAATATTGAATCCACTATATATGTGTTTCTATTCAATTGCATTATAATGTATTCACTGTTAGTATTTTCATTGTTAAGGTGTTTTTTCTAATTCATATGTGCTTCCATTCATTGTTAGTATGATGAATCCTCTATATATGTGTTTAAACTATATATATGATTCAATTAAATAATAGTAATTTTTATTCAATATTAAAATATTGAATCAAATATTTTTTTAAACACTAATAATATATGTATGTGATTCATATGACAAAATACACTAAAACCAACAATTTATGATAAGTGCATGCATCTTACCATAATTCACAAATTCAGGTGAAATCCAGAGAATTTCATTTGTATCTAAGGTGGTCTTTATCAGGCATACAATGAAGATTCAAGGATGGATCACACATCAATTCAGGTTTGCATTATTTAAGTTATTCACTCCTACTATTTTTAATTTTTGAAAGGATTGGTCAAGTATATATATGCGTTTGATTTCATTTTCTTTGTTCATATTTTGAACGCCTAAAACCCATTAATGGTATCAGAGATGTCTTCCTTGGAAAGTAAATGTGTTCATTTATTTTTTAAATGACGAACATATTTTATTAATTCAAAAATTCTTTCCCCCTCTATAAATTATGTTTTATGAAAATGTAGAGTGTAAGGTCTGAATTATGTTAAGTAGTTAACATAATGTGCTTCACTTCTTTGGGAAAATAGAGTATTGTGCTTTCATGTACAAATGCATTCCTTTTTAATAGATTTAATTTACATAATCATTAAATAGTTACATGATTTTAATGAACTTTATAGATTAGTACATATGCTACATATTATTCTTTTTTGATTTATTTATATTGAACTCTTGTTTCAAAAAAACATAGTTACCATTATTTTTTGGAAGTAATGCATATTTTGTGTCATTTGTTACATATTTTAGTCGATATTATGTGATTTTTCTAGATTCATTTTCATTTTTTTCCAACAGTTTGATTTAGTAACCCATTTCAAGTTTCCTTTACATGAGGAAAAATTTATACATTATAAAATTTTCCTATGTTTTATTTTCTGCAAGTTTTTTTGCAGCATACAAAGGCAAATGGCCACAGAGTGAAGATTAGTGGTCTCTTAATGAAATGTTGAGGGAAGACTATTCCATATTCAGGATGTTTTTTTGGATTAGGTAATCACTAATTTCATAGTTGGGTTTTTAATTTCATCAATCCATTCCAAGATTCAGTTTTTTTAGTGGAGATTCATGGTATGATATCATAATATCAAAGCTAATTATTTAAATTTGAGTTAGATTATATGATTTTACATCATGAAAATTCTAACCAAATTATGTTTCATCTAACAACCTTTTTAATTTTTGTAATAGGTTCAATTACATTGAGAAATTCACAATTACGATGCACCTAAAACTGGATTCTCTTACTTACAAATGGATATTGCATGATTTTTTTCTCATAATTTATTGAAATACAAAAAACATATTGTTTTCAGTAGTTAAAAAATACTATTTAAATTATGTTTTGTTTTAAATAAATATCCATCTTGGATTTAGAAGTAAAATATTCCATAACCATTGTTGACAATTCTATTGATTCTCTTGTTTGAATTATTCTAAATCCATATCTATATGAGACGATTGGTACTCAGAATTTATATATTTAATTTCACATATTTAGAGTTAGTTTCATAGGTTTATTTTGTATTGAATGTTACTTAATCTAGAAAAATGATTATTTACTTAAATATTGTATTTTTTTACAGTAAGTTTTTTTCTCTTTTCATATTACAAGTGTCTAAACATTAAATAATAGTGTATGTAGTTTAATTTGGAATTAATAAATTATTCAGTGTAAATGAATGGGTTGGGAAATATTTAATTATAAAATAGTAATAATATCATTAAATATGACTAAATATCTATTAAATTTTCATAAATATCAATAAATATTATTGGATATTACTAAATGTTAATAAATATTCATAAATATTAATATTTAGTAATATTTATTATAATTTATAAATATTTGTTTAATTGATATCTATTATTCATGAATATTTAATAAAAAATATTAACATTTATTAACATTTATTTAACATTTATTAATATTTAATAAATATTTATTTATATTAATTAATATTTAATTAATATGTATATTCTTAATAATAGGGTTTCACCCAGAGATAATTAAAAAAAGTATTAAAAATTATGAATATTAATTTTATTTTTACTATTATTTAATTGGTATTTGTTAATATTTATGAATATTTATTAATTTTTACTTAAAATTTATTACTTTCTAATTAATATTTATAAATATTGAAAAATATTTTGTTGATATTTATTAATATTTTTTAGTATTTTATTAATATATTAGATTAATTAATAAATATGTATTAATATTTATTTATATTTATTAAAATATTGATGTTTATTAATTAATATGTATTTATATTTAATTTTTATTTATAAATATTGATGACTTTTTTAATTAAAAATTCTAGAGGAAGCATGAATGTGGTTCACACTTCCTTTGTAAAATTCACAGAGGAATCATGAACCCTCTTCATGGTTTCTGTTGAGGGGAGAAGCATGAATGAGGTTCCCGCTTCTTGAACCCCCTTTTTAAAAATAAAGAGAACCATGTCCCTTTTATAATTTTTTTAAAAAATCAATTAAAAAAACACCCCTATTGTGCCATTGACTGGAGATTGAATTTGAGCTGAAGACACGCCATGGAGAAGGATTCCCAAGATTTGTTGAACCGGTTATCGGGAAGAAGATGAGTCCAATGCTATCTGAATAAGGAGAAAATTGAATCTCTACCATAGCATATCACCACTTCCACATGAATATCCCCCAAATCAAGAAGAGATCCAATCACTACTGCACCAATAATCTTGTGTGTGCCTCCAGTGCGAACTTATCTAGTATAAAGACCATAACCAAGCCTCTTATTGAATATTTTATTGAGCTTCACCACTATTGAGTGTAGAATGGGAGGGATGACAATACATTCCTTCCTAGCTTGTTGAGGATGCCATTTCTAGAGGATGATGCCTGAGCCGAACTGCCCCATTTCAAAACTGAATCCCACCATCTATACAGAAAAAAAGAAAAATAATAAAATAATAAAACAAAAAAAGGTAATGGTAAAACTTAAATAAACACAATATTTAAAAGAATAAAGCCTATAAAATTGTTTACAAATAAATAACAACGATGATTTAGGTCTTTAGTTGAATAACATGTTTCATCATAAAAAATATACAAAAGAAATATATTTTATAAAAATTTCAATAAAACATATCTTTTTAAATCATTAGAGTTATATGGGAACCAAAATTGCCCAAATTTATTATCATTTCAACTCTGATTATCTCAAAAATAAATTATGAAACATAATATCCACATTCAACATGTCCTTATTGATGATGAAGCTATATTTAAGAAATAACACTTTTAAAATAAAATACACAATATATGTAAGATTAATTTTTTTAACTATACTATAAAATTTATCTACCTTTACACTCACATTATTATTATTTTTGGGTTCTTTATTAATATGTGATTTTTTAATCTTTTTCCATGAACTGTTGTGTTTTTATATATAAGATACTAAAACATATTCAACTTGTCTGATTTTATATTAAAGGAATAAAAAAATAGTATAAAACTTACAAATTCAACATGTCTTGAAAACTTTTGTGAAGATCACCCATTAAAGTGAATAATCAACATATCTTTGCATTCACATGTGTAGAATATGCATAACATTCAATTTTCATAAAAATTCAAAAAGTACAACACGAATGGTATTATAATGAATATTAATTCATAATTATATAATTTTTCTTACCCTCCAAGGTATTAAAGGAACCAATAAACAATATCTATGTTTTCCACTTACCCATCTATATATTTCACTCTAACATTCATCCTCGTGTATTTCAAAGCAATTTAAATTAATTCTGGAACCATTAATAAAAAACAAAGTGCTCTCAAATTATAGGTAATGTGTGTGAAAATACCAAATGAGAAAATTAATAAAATAAATCACCATAAATTAAATTTATTTAAATAAATAAAAATTGAAATTGAAATTTATTTACAGAGAAAAATATTTCACCAAAGGTACAAATTTATCATTAATGATAACAATAACCATGATATATTTTTTCAAATATTCTTAATATATATCCCCCCTCACATATTTCAATAGTCATTAGAAACTCATAATAAAACTCTAATATAAAATAATTCATTGTTGATTTTGTAAAAAATCTAGAAATTTAAGAATTGTCTAATAGTAGAATTTCTCAAAACTTTTGTCTCTTTTGAAATGACTCCCTAGATTTTAGATGATAATATATAAGGTAAAAATGAGAAAAAATACAAGGAATTAAAAATTAAAAGTAAATAAAAATTGAAGAAAATAAACATGCCTCGTGTGCCGGATGAAGACAATGAATAGCTGGGGAAATTAAAAAAATGACTCATACACTATCCAATTGTATCCATCTCCTTAGTAGGTAATGAAATTGAAAAAGTTGGATCAATAATATCATGCACAACTACACATACATGATCTGAATTTATAAGCCGATCATGTACATAATCCCCCAAATCATGTAAAATATTATACACTGTAATACATGAATGTGGGTCCCCATTATACAACTCACAGTACACAGTTGTTTTTAAACTAGGAGGTAGAGAAATTGGACACACATGATGTGTAGGTTGGGGAGGCGGAGGATGTTATGGAGTCTGTATCTATTTCACCATTTCTTCAAACATAGTCTGTATAAATGATTTAATTGGATCTTTAATTAGCCGATTCATCTATCGTAACTCAACATTAAAGGAATATATTTCTTTTATATATTCAATCTCCCTCAATGACAAACTTTTATGATGAAAAAAATTATGATACTAACACCCACCTCATATCCTCTTACACGGACCAATTCTTATTGCATTCCTAAAGTAGTAGTCAGAATGACAATCCTCCCCTTAGGGATAATGGTCTACTACATCTATTTTTCATGAATATCATCTTGAAATAATATATGAAAAATTTATATTAGTGTGATGAATTTACAAAACACAAATAATTATGAAAAAAATTATATTCTTACCATATTACCAATGACATATATTTATGGATCAATAATAAATATCCCCTTTTTTATAACCACCCTTTTCCATTTTTCATGGTGAGTGGGGGAGATAGAGGGTTGAACTAAACCTCTTTCAAGATGCTACCATATTCAGATACTAATTTATAAAAATTTTCCAAAATCATTTTCTCATAGAGTAATGGATAATCTCCACCTGATAACATGTGAGGGTCAACATTCTGTGAATGGTTATCTTAGAGAGATCTCCCAGATGCTTATTATATAAGAATATAGAAATAATTTTTTAGGTAAATAATTTTATAAATAGATTTTACAATCAATCATTATCATACCATACATTTATCCTTTAACTGGATAATGACAAATTTTTCTCAGGTCTATGAATATATCAATCCATATTTGAGGCATGGGTTTTCATAATGTTTTATCACAAAAATAAAATGTGAAGTGAACTTTGCTTTAAAATACCTCCATCTAATTGATGTAAAATATAAAAATATATTTTTAATTTCATTCTTATCATGAAACTCAAAATTCATATGTAATTGAATAAATTAAATATTATTCATGAAATATATAATATTTTAATAATTGGAAAAAAATAAAAAGGATTACAAATTATACCATTATGGACTCCCACAATTGATCTTTTTTGTCTTGATGATTTTCCTCCAATCATAATATAAAATACTAACTAAAAAACAGCTCTAAATTTCAATATAACTCTTAAGTTGCTTTGAATTTGTAATACTAGATTGATAATATCATCAAATTTAATTCTCAACCACTTATCCCAATGAGCACATGAATGTTTTGGTAAACATGTAATCCCACATATACCAACTCTGGGTATCATCTTATTTGAAGGAGAATAAGAATCATCCATATGAGGCTCACCAGTAGAGCAACAGATAATTTAAAAAAATTTAATTTCATTAATTAATTTAATTATTATGGATATAAAAAAATAAAACATGTGCACATACCTCAATAAATGTTCTTATACCTTAGTGTACACTATTTAAATAGATTAAATCAAATAAATTCTATATAAAAATATTTTTTTAGAATTAAAATATATTTTGAAGTAAATTAAATTAATTTTTATTAATAAAAATAAAATTATATCAATTAGGTTTACTAATACAATTGAATAAAAATGAATATTTGAAAATGATAAATGAAAATAAATTGTCATAGAAAAATATTGATGTCAACTTTAATTAACTATAAAAATTGTAACTGAAATCGATAAATATTGAAATTGATGGTTTCATGGAGCGTAATTGAAACTGGTGGGTCAGGGATTTGAAAATATTCATCACTGAGATGACGAAACTTTTCTTCTCTAACAATTTGAGCCCCATTATAGTTCAAGGATCTCGCATGAATTATTCAAAGAACTTAAATTAAATAGAATGATTACCTCATTCAAAATGTAAGTGTGTAGGTCTGTATCTCATCATTGGTGACCATTTTTTGAAGGATCCAAATTCGAATCCCTCTAGATAGTCTACACAAACTTCAAGAATCTACACACTTATTTTTTTCTAATCCAAATTGGGCATCGATCTCCAACGAATCCTTCAGCGTCGTGATGATCACCTCAATCCCTTGCAATCGATTCATCAAAGGCATACCCGGATCAATGTTCTATGAGATTCATTCTCTCATTAAAAGGATTTAATAGAAATATTTTCTCATTCTATTGGAACTAATATCAAAACAATGAGATTCTCCTCTTCTTCTTATATAATTGGTTGAGAAAATACTTGGGAAGGGTTCCCTGACCCCCAGAAATAAATCGCCGAATAAATAATCAATCAATAAATAATAATGATAAACTAAAATACATAATAAATGTTATTTATATTTTATCACATAGCAATAAAATAAATTAAATATATTATGTGATAAAAATGAGTCATTTAACTCAACTTGTAACTCCTAATATTAAATGAACCTAGAATATTAAAATAATATTCATTTAAATAAAATTTTCTAGTAATCAATGAATACCTTGTGAATAATTTTAATAAAAAAATCGACCCAATTATTATTTACTATAATAATAATGAATTTATTTATTTATCTGTGAAGGATAAAACTGAACAACTCTCATACCCCGTGGTGGGGTCCACCATGTCCTATATACATATTCAATAGAATATGGATGATTTCTAAATATTCTATTATGTGTGACCCACTAGAACCTCATCTTGATAGTAGTGAATAGTATAGATAGGTCACAAGTGAAGTATAAAAACCCATCAAATCCCCTAAAAAGACATGGAATAGTCATAGCAACGACAACCAACCTATGGACACACTTTGTAATATAAACTATTTATCTTTAGTTATCTCTTAAATCACAATGAAAAATTATGTCATCATCCTATATTGATTTATTATTTATTGATCTAACTGGATGTATTTACCTCTAAATAACTTGGCTAAGTATTTATGAAGGTACTACCATCCTGATCCACCATGCCTAAGATATATTACTTCCTTAACTTTGAAGAGACAAATCTTATCTTGGCAATTCAACCGATGCCATAGCACCAATGACACACCCAACAAAATCTATCTCACTACGATTTCATTATCATTGTTTTTTTCCTTACACAAAAGGACATGATCAAATGGAGCACATTGATAATGATCTCATGTTTGGAGACCAAAACACATGTATGTAGATAGGAACATCCAATGACACCTGAAATATAAAGTGTTATTATTGGTCGGTCTATCATTATAATCTCACCAACCAGAGGTCACCAAGTAAAAAAATCATGAGAAGAAGTCTCTATGCTATTGAGATGCCAATTCCTGATATTCAAACATCAACTATGTCCTATCAATATGATGTATCTAGAATATATGAAACATATTTAATATTAATTTCATGTTATCTCAATGTTCTCATTATATACCAGGATTAGCTACAACCTTTCAATACAAAAATTAATCTATGTACATTACCATTAAATAGTGGATGCATAAATGTATACACTAGTATGTAGGTTTACATCATGTATAAATAAATATATACATGAAATAGTAATTGAAAAGTACTATTTTGTTGGGCCTAGGGAACCCACTATTACAAAACTCCCACTTTTACTAGATATAACTTGGTGGTAACCATTCTTTTTATCTCCCACATTATTAAGATCCTGCTTCAGCTGAGTTATGGATTTCATTGTTGGGTCTTCCAAATCTCCATTGTAGGGAATTTATGCTATGTACGACCTCACCTCCTTGAGTAAAACATCTCAAGAGATGTAAAACCAATGTATATAACCTTCTATCCATTGTAAAAATTTGAAATATTGTCTAATATCTGTAAATAATTATCATCATAATAAAACATTACATACTACGTGTGATTCCAAGAATCGGAAAAAATCGCCGTGTTTAATACACTTCTTCTTATCATCCTCAGAAGCTGCAATTTACTCGATATTTTTATGTATGGATACTACTGTATTTTATGATGTTGACTTTCTCATTAACATATCCTAATTGGGATATTATATCACATTGATATAAGTAATTATAGTTTGTTTCCGCTCAAAACTAGTATCCCTTCCTCTCACACGCCGACCACATATCCTCTGTACTTTCTCTAGTTCTATTGGAATGTTCTAAATGCTTCCCTCATGATTATCTTTGATAAAATTGATATTTTCTTATTAGTGAGTATATGATGTAAATATCATTTCTTTTACATATCATGGAATATGTGATTGATCTATCGTAAAAGAATATGTAATTTTAACTCATCATTTTATTCTCCTCCTATGCCTATGCATGTCTTCTTAGAGAGATACATTCCTTGTGATATTAGTAACAATTATCTCTTGAATTGTTCTAGTTTGTATTATTTAAAACCTTTTTAGTATATGTAAAATTTATTAGGTCTAAGAAACCATTTGATCTACCTCAGTAGATCCTATTCCCAAGAACTTAGGCTTCTACTTTAAGTCAATATCTATAGGGTTACTTTTATCCTGATCTTAATTAATTGTAAGACCAATAACTGTTTTCCATATGTTACAAAACATATTTTACTTGAAATGACCATGGAACTCCCATTAACTTGTTATAGTCACATGGAAAAGATTCATTCTAAATGAATGTTATGAGATCTTGTTGCTTACTTTAATCCTGAATTGGATTTGAGTAACTTGAACCCATTTTAGGTATTCAATGATGTCACCATCCCTTTCTGGATGCGTTGTATAGATACCTTCCAAGATTGGTGGTATTGACATCTAATGATCAATAATATGATCATTGAAATTAGACATGATAAGTAAAATTCTAATGGATTTAGGAATAATGACTTGGTATAACCTATCAAGTCTTATTACTACAATTACTATAAAATCCATGTATCGTCTCACTTGAATACCCACTATAGTATTCCTAATAATAATAATCCCCCTTTATTTTGAAACATGGAATCCATTATTGTATTTTAAATTGTATTTTAAATTTTAGTTAATTTCTATATACTTTCTAATTGTAGGAATCATTATTTTATATTAATAATTTATAACCAGCTGTGGTGAATATAAAACCATAACCATTGTTTTATCTTTCCTACATGGTATGTGTCTCTGGAACATTGTCTTTCAGGCCTCTTTTGGAACTTGTTCCTATGATAATTACTTGTTATTATTTTGCATTGACTAAATGAAAGTCAATCATTCTACCACTATCTCATGTAGAGATGTGCCCCCTTTTATGGAAATATAGATTATTACTTTAATGATTCATTTTCTATCATTGGGTTTTCTATGATAACCTAAGAAACATTTAGGATTATTACTATGGATTCACATTTTTTATTTATGAAAGATTGTTTATATCCTCTACAAACACTTTTCAACTAAACACATGTAATTAGAACATCATGGATTTTAATCATACAATAACTCATATGATATCTATTTTTCATTATAGTTGGCATGTGGTTATGGTATATCACTGTTATTTGAGAAGCACATCTAGAAATATAATAGAAGTTTCTTCCATGCATATATATCTCAATATTGATGCACCTTATACTTACATGATAACTCTGGTGTGTATAAGAAAATGTGTGTTTAGAAATTTATCCAAGCTAATTTTTTTAATCAATGTTTGGATGTAATACTCTTCATTGATCTTCCTTATTAGAATCATAACTTTTATGTGGACAGGGTAACATGTGTTTACGAATTAATCCACTCTACATTATATTGATCGATGAATTATTGGTCGTGATATTCTTCGACATACCATCTCAAAGAAACTCAGATCTCTTGAACATGTATATACCATAATTTACTTTCACATTCCTTAATAAACACATAAGGGAATCTAATGAAGTGTTTTTAACACTACCTTACCCTTTGAATTATTCACGCTCTCTAGCTGAACTAATTCTGAATCTTTATGGAAGACCTTAATTTCTAAAAGTTTTATTTGTACAAAGTGAGTAAGTATATATGTCAATATTACCTAAGGTGTTTAGCTCCACTGAGTAAAAATACCATATTGGGTATATCCTTGACGTATGCTATTAGTTTTGATTGACCAATAATTATCTTTCAACAACTTGGTATATAAGTCTTCCATTTTATATTCATCATGCATTACCTACGATTCAAGTATTACTGAACTACTAGTCGAGTATTAAACACCATAAAAAAAATTCATTACTAAACTAGAATAATGTCTCATAGTGTCCAAAGGACACATGGGATAAATGTTTTAGTTATACTAAATGAAGGTTCTAAATGAATCATTTACTCAACAATTATAAGTAGTGTGCTTCTCACTACCAATATAGTAACCACCCTTCCTCATCTTCTTGGAGATTACACTTTACTTCTTCTAATGTTTCTATACTTGGTTAATTTATTTCAATACACATATGTGGTAAAAATATTGTATTTAATACCCAATATGTATGTTAGAAAAAATACATATTTTTGATGAATAGGCCTGAAGAAGAATCAATTACTTAATTCATTAATTTAGTTAATTTTTATTAAACTTCCATATATTTATTTAATGTTATGCGATGAACATAACCTCTAATTTATTACCTCCCTCTTTGAATGATGTTATAGATGTGCCTTTAGCGTCTCTCTTTCCATTGTCCTTATCTCCTTGTCTTTCAACTTGTTCACCATAAGAACTAAATATTAATATTTATTTAATGTTCTTATTTACTTTGTAAATCTTACCTAAAACATAATGAAGCATTTACTCCATATTATTAGTTTTGTAACCTAGAGTAATTTGTTGAAAAAGTTATAAGAACGAGATGTCTCAAAATATCGCGATTCACCTTTCTTATTTACATATAAGAAGTGTAATTATCACCAATTCATATCTCTCTTTACTTTTTCCTTATAATATTCTCAGAGATGAGACAACATGTGAAACCATCCATGTACCAATGTTGTAACCACAACTCACATCGGACGTGGATGATTACCTTATGAAATAACCATCATATGCAGTATACATGAGTCTCTTGTAAGAATTTTTAACACCCTCACTTCTTAGGGTCTCTTAACAGTTATTGGGGATACTAGAACATTGAATTTTTGATATTGTAGTATTGTGCGCAAGTGCATATACTATCATTGGAAACTTTTACTATATAGGTCATTAACATTTTCCAAAAAATATAACCGCATGTTTTATGGTATAACATTCAATTTATAAAAAAAATTCTAGCAGATTAGTAATTTTATCTTTCTTATCAATTTAGACATTATCGATTATTTAAATCATTAAATGTCTACCACTATTTTATCAAATTCTAGGAACCCTCTGTACTAGAACCAAAATACCCTATTTCTTTGAGTATTCATGGGTCAAGGATCCTTGAACATCCCCTTAGAGTCTAAAAGATATTGCTACGCCATTACATAGAGAGTTCAATGTAGGTGTTTGACTAGCCAACCACATTAACTCATAACTCCTTAATATGTAGAGTGAAGCCCCAGCTTTTAAATTAAAAAAAATGATTTATTCAACTCTTTCCTATGAAGTTTCAACAAGCTATATATTTCTACTCGTTTTCTCCCAACATCAGTTCAGTTAACCCATCATTCTCATAATAACTCTCCAATAGTAGGAGGCACCCTCAACTATAACTAACTGAGCACCCCGAACACCTGGTTGTGTTCAAATTCGAACGATGAAAGGTGTTTTGAGACATAATATTTCTTTAAGTTTTTCTAAAATTTTATCAATGAATGTAATCCATTTATATTAATCTGTTCATTCTATGTTGTTGCACTCACAAATGATCATTAAGGTAAAAAAATTCACTGCTTATTTATACATTTTAATTGTTTATTATTTTATGTGTTTTTTGCTGTCACGAAAATCCATAAAATAATAAACAAATGAATAAAAGAAATAAAATTACCTGACTGGTATTGAGAATATAATATTGGTCGATCCATTTAAATTTAATGGATCAACCATGACCTAGGGGAATCATACTTGAGTCATGAATTGACTCATGATGCAGCTTGTCTCCATTCTGTGTCCACTGCTTGTCTGGATTTCACATGACCTTGGTAGGTTCTGTGTCTTATTCATCATTGGAAAAAGTACATATATACACATGCGCTGGTGAGGGGGACTAGGGTCGCAATATACAATAGATAAATTTTGACGTGTAATACCTTACATATATTGACCGAAAAGAAGAGGATACACAAAACGCCATTTTTAATTGCAGTCATCGCATGAAAATAAATAAATAAATAAATAAATAATCCACACATACATAGGTTGGGTCAATTGCTTAAGTCCATTCAGTGGGTAATAAATAAGTGATAAAAATTAAATTACAATAATTTATGTATGAGTGAATTAAGTAAATTAAATGAATTTTTAAATTCAAATAATTCCATTCCATTCAGTCTGATATTAATATAGTTTAAAGTCCAAAAATTAAATTAACTTAATTAACATAATTTTATACAAAATTAAATAAATTATTTAATTTATTTTAATAAAAAATTAATTTATGAAAATCAGAGTACTAAAATATTATATTTTTTAAACAAAAAATAATTTTAATTATTTTAATTCAATAAAAAAATTAAATTAATTAACATAATCAATTTTGATTATATAAATATCTTTTAGGGCCCCAAAACCCCATGCAGGACCTCTACGAGCCAGGCCAAACCCACACCGGATCATTCCAAGGTAGGGTTTTGTAGGGACCACTCCCAATATGGGGAGTGATTGGCGGAGGGAGTTTTGCAGAGGAAGTCCATCCTATCGGCAACAGATTTCCTTGGACGGCAACAAACCTGGTGCAGGTTACTTTGGTTGGCAGCCGACAACAGCAGGTGGTCAAGGTGGGTAGCAGCCATTGTTGAAGCTGCCAATATGGACAGCAGCCGGCGGGAGAATTTTCAAGGGTTGATGCACCAACCCTTGACGTTGCAGAATCTGGTTTCTTTATAAACATGAGGTGTGTGTAATGGAAGTGGTGTGGTGTATTTTTGTATCCTCTGTGATTAATCGGAGAGAAGGGAATAGAGAAGCGGCCCTGTTTCTCCCGTGGATGTAGGTCATACCACCGAACCACATTAAAAATCTTGTGTTCCTCCGTTTTTTCTCCTGTTCTGTGTGTTTGAGGTACCACGCACCTCCGCTGCGCCCCAACAAGTGGTATCAGAGGTGAGGGGGAGCGAACGGAGGTGAACCGGTGAGGCGACGTCAAATTTTCCGGTGGCCGGAAAATTGAAAGTGATCGGAAAATTTTTCCGAGGCCAGATCCGTGAAGAGGACGACGAGACGAGTCCAACGGCGCAAACGGCGTTAAAAACGGAGTTGAAACGAAGAAGATATGGCCGGTCAAAGTTCGGTCAAACCCGCGGGTGAACAGTAACCCCGTGCCGGAGAAGAAGTCACTGTTCACGCCGCCGGCGACAATTCCGGCAAGAGCTCCGGCATGCCACGTCAGCGCCACGTCAGCGCCCCGTCAGCGTGTGATCTGGAGCGTTGAACGTGTTTTGACCATATCTCGGTCAATTGGTGTCCGATTTCGGCGATCCAGGAGTCGATTCCGACTATTTCGACCGTTCCGGACACATCCGTACGGTTAGCATTTGAAAATTCGCACTCTATCAGGTGGTGATTAAAGGGTGTGACATCGACGGTGGTGATCGCGTTTTGCGACGACGACGATGGCTGGTGGCGGAGCACTACCAAAATTTGACATCGAGAAGTTCGATGGTCGAAACAATTTCGGCTTGTGGCAGAGCACGGTGAAGGATCTTTTGGTGCAGCAGGGCCTGATCAGACCGTTGATCGAAGAAAAGCCCGGGACAACCAGTGCCAATGATTGGGAAGAGCTCGAGATGCGGGTCGTCAGCACAATTCGACTGTGTTTGGCGAATGAGGTAAAGTACTCGGTGTTGGACGAGACATCACCGAAGGATATCTGGAAGAAGTTGGAGCAGCGATATATGGCGAAGTCGCTCACCAACAAGTTGTTCCTGAAGAAGAAACTGTACCAATTGCGCATGGACGAGGGAACGAATTTGTTGGATCATACCAATGAATTCAACAAGATCCTGACGCAGTTATTGGGGCTCGGTTTGAAGGTTGAAGAGGAAGACAAAGCACTTTTGCTTTTGTCATCACTACCAATCTCATTTGATGGGCTTGTGACTGCATTGCTCGTGGGGAAGGATACACTGAAGCTGGACAATGTGATGGCGTCACTTCAAGATTCGGAAGCATTTCGAAGACCCATGACGCATTCAGGTGATCAAATCATGGCGATGCGAGATGATCAGCGTGGGAGGAGCCGACATCGACAGTCAGGAGGTAAAGAATGGCGGCCAAAATCCAGGGGACGTGATCCGAGTGAAATCACGTGTTTCTGGTGCGAGAAGAAGGGTCACTATAAAAGTGATTGCGGAGAGCGCAAACGGTACGTTGCTGGGAAGAAGAAAGTTGAAGAGGAGGATGTGAACATCACAGGATTATATGCAGATGATGAAATCTGCGTGACAACGGGAAGCGTGCACTCAGATGAGCAAGTTGAACGGGGAGAAGTGCAGTGTCATTACTGCAAAAGATACGGGCACATGAAGCGGGAATGTCGTTTTCTGAGAAGGAAGAACGTGCGGGATCAAAATCCAAAGGAAGACGGATGGGTTCTGGATTCGGGGAGCTCGACACACATATGTACGACGAGAGGTACATTTGATACTTTTCAGCAGGTGCAGGACTCGGTGAGACTTGGTGATGGGTCAACATGCGAGGTTCGAGGAGTCGGGACGGTGAAATTGAAGACACCCGATGGAGGAGTTCGTAAACTGGGTGATGTGAAATTCGTTCCGAGGATGAGACGGAACTTGATATCATTGAGTAGGCTCGATGCGAGAGGGTTCAAGATTTCCATAGCAGGTGGAGTTTTGGAAGTCTCACGTGGGGATGCAGTGAAGCTTACTGGGAAGGAGTCTCAAGGGTTGTATCATTTGATGGAGACCGCAGTCAGCCCGAGATCGAGTGAAGATGATGTAAGTGCCGCGTCATCTGGCGTGAAGAAGCGTGTTCGATTTGCTGATGAAGTTTTCAGCACCTGCAAGGAGACTGCAGGTCAAGCTTCTACCCCAAATTGGTCGTGAGGGGGAGATTTGTAGGGACCACTCCCAATATGGGGAGTGATTGGCGGAGGGAGTTTTGCAGAGGAAGTCCATCCTATCGGCAACAGATTTCCTTGGATGGCAACAAACCTGGTGCAGGTTACTTCGGTTGGCAGCCGACAACAGCAGGTGGTCAAGGTGGGTAGCAGCCATTGTTGAAGCTGCCAATATGGATAGCAGCCGGCGAGAGAATTTTCAAGGGTTGATGCACCAACCCTTGACGTTGTAGAATCTGGTTTCTTTATAAACATGAGGTCTGTGTAATGGAAGTGGTGTGGTGTATTTTTGTATCCTCTGTGATTAACCGGAGAGAAGGGAATAGAGAAGCGGCCCTGTTTCTCCTGTGGATGTAGGTCATACCACCGAACCACATTAAAAATCTTGTGTTCCTCCGTTTCTCCTCCTGTTCTGTGTGTTTGAGGTACCACGCACCTCCGCTGCGCCCCAACAGGTTTTCCAGTGAGGTTCACAATTAGTGGTGGAATCATCAAGTACCGATGAAAATGGCTAGCTCGTGCGAGATCTGGTGCTACGAAGGCTGACAGACTGCAACTATTGATGTGATGTAGTGAAGACAATGAGGGGATGGAGCACCCAACATGACTGTGTCCGCACTGGTCTTAGGTGCCCTAGATCTCCCTGGATCTAGAAAAAGGAGTTCGGAAGAGGGAGGTCTCAACCACGATGCTAGCTGGCACTAGGCGAGCCGGTGGTCCGATTGTGTGGCTCATCCAGGGGTCATGTCCGTGATGTTTCAGCCTCTAGGGGACCATTGGTGGTCGTGGCCGTGGGTGGAATCTTAAATCATGGTAGTGGCCAGATGTAGCCGAGCAGCTAGGGCTTTGGTTCAGTTGGACAATAGTGAAGGTGGCCAGTGGGCTCAAGGTGGGATGAGGGTTGCACCATATCTGGAGTGGGGGATGATGGGTAGTGGGCTTCACACAGCACCAGGAGATAAGGTGTATGGGTGTCCGGTGACCTAAAGAGGGGGAGGGGGTCGGTTGTGAGGCTTCCCCAGGAAGGAATGGCTTGACCGGACCCTATATATACATTTTAAAGTCAAGACGACCCCCTTTTCGGCTTTGTTTTAATTTTTTGTTTTCCTTTCAATTGGTCAAGAGTGAGCCGCCCACTTCAAAATCTTAAACGTAAAAAGGATACAATTCCGTGAAAAAAAAACATCCAGCCACCCATGATTTTAAAACTATTGAATATTAAAATAATAATGATTATCATTGGAAAATATCCACAAAATTAGTGGAATAATATTTGGACAAAAAACACTATTCTGGCGATGGAGTCTCGCCATAATTGCTTCGGTTAACCAAAATTGATCTCGAGGATCAAATAGGAGAAAAATTAGCATATATAAACATATATTTTCCTCAAATTTAAATACACATAAACCGAAAATCAATCCGTATTAAAATTTTAGAAGGCCGTTACATGGCCGTCCGAACTCAGATCGACGAGCGGTCTATTCCGATGGGACTGAAATTAAATAATATACTTGACTTAATGAAAATTAATTTTTCCTAATCTCAAAAAATTCATATGCTTCCTCTGATACCAATTAATGGTATAAATGAGCTTAGTGGAATCCGATGGGACAAGTATTTAATAATTTTCATTGACAGGACGACGAAACTTGTAGTCTTTGGAGATCTGATCCGTGGTATCGTTCGAGGATCTTGCATGGACTATCCAAAGAACCAAAAATAAATAGAATGTGTACCTCATTCTGAATTGAAGTGAGCATGACTAAATCTCATCTATGGCGACCATTGATCGAAGGATCCAAATCTGAACCCCTCTACATCATCCACACATGCTTCAAGAATCCATGCACCCGTCATTCATCAAATTTTATGTGATAGCATGGTAATCCAACGAATCCTTAAATGTCGTAATGATCACCTCAATCCATTTCCTTCAATATATCAAAGGCATTCTTGGATCACTTCTCAGAGAGAGACATTCTCTCTATAGAAGACGCGAAGAGAGAGCAACTCTCATTATTTTGGAATGAACATCGCAACAATGAGCTTCTCCTCTTCTGTTTACATAGTGGGTTGATCAAACACCTTGAAACGTTTCCCATACTCCAGAAATAAATTTCCCAATAAATAAGAAATAAATAAATAACTATTATGAACTTAACTAAATCATAACGATTATTTATATTTCCTTACATACAGGTAATATAGATTAAATATATTATGTGAGAAAACCAAGTCATTTAGCTCAAATCATAATTCCTGCTAAAATAAAATGAACCTAGAATATTAAAATAATATTCATTCATATAATATTTTTCCTATATTCACTAAATTCATTTTTAATGCATTTAATACATAAAATCAACCAAACTTTTATTTACTATAATAATAATTTATTTATTTATTTATCAGTGATCGATAAAACTGAACAACTCTCGAACCCTATGGTGGGGCCCATCATGTCCCATATACCTATTCACCAGAATAGGGAAGATTCATGAATACACTATTTAATGAGACCCTCTAGGACCATAACTCAATAGCAGTGAATATTATTAACACACTAGGAGCGGAGTCTAGCAACCCATCAAAGCCCCCAAAGAGACAAGGAATAGTCATTGAAATAACAACCAACATATGAACTCCCACGGTGTAGAATAACATCTTTTCAATTAGATATATCATAAACAAGGACACACACTTGTATAATCATTCTATATTGATTTATTATTTATTAATTTTACTAGGAAGATTTACCTATGACTACCTTGACCATGTATTTATCATGGTTCTACCATTTTGATCAACCAGGACCAAGATATATTATTACCTAAACTCGTAAGCCACAAATCGTATCATGACCATTCTACGAATTCCATACCACCAATGACACCCCAAACACTAGCTTCCTCACCACAATTTCATTATCACAAATTTTCCATACATAAAATTAAGAATCGAGTGAGACACATTGATAATGATCTCAAGTTAGAAGACCAATACACATGCCCGTAGATAGGAACATCCAATGACATCAGAAACATGTGGTGTTTCTATTGATGGGTCTGTCCTCATGATATCACCAAGTGGGAACTTCGTAAGAATAAGTCTCAATGATTATGATCCCCCATAACTAGATAGTAAAACACCAAATGTGTCCAGTATGATATATCTAGACGTTAATACATATATTTAATATCAATGTTATAGTATCCTAAGGTTCTTATTATAGCTTGTGATTTTATACAACCTTTTGATATGATAAGTAATCTATGGACATTACTATTAAATAATGGATGTAGAAATGTCTACACTATAAGGGTGAGTATACATCATGTATAACTAACTATATACATGAAATAGTAATAAAAAATTACTATTTATTTGTGTCTAGGGAACCCACTATTACAACAGAACTTAATATAAAAAAACACTGAAATGATTAACATTTATAAAATTTAAATATCCTAGTTAAAAAATATGATCATTATTGTTGACCTCTCATAGTTTTAATAATCACAAATCATGCTTAATTCTTTTTATAATCAGTTTACTATGTTATGCTATCATTTAGAATTATAAGATAGACTGGAAGAATACTCTAAGTATGAGTCACTGTTAGTCGGACCCACCGCTAAGGACAACTCACTATTCCTGAGTCACCACTCCAAAGAGTCACCATTATAAGATAGATTAGAAGAATGTTATAAGTATGACTCACCGTTCTTGATTCACCATTCCTGACTCACCATTCTTAAATAACCATTCCTTACTCACAACTCTTGACTCACCGCTATGTCTGAGTCACCGCTCCGGAGTGTCACCACTCCAATGAATTAACACTCTAGAGAGTCACTACCGGCTATGAGTCACCATTGAATCAACATACCACTAGAGAGACCTCCAGAGAGTCACCACTCAAAATAATTAATACTACCTTTCCTTTTTCATTTTAAATTAAATATTTTTAACCATCATATTTTTGAAATTTAATGTTACTGATTAAATTAATTACCTTTTCTAGAAAACAATAAAATTGATGTCAGACTACAGTATGAGGTACAAGATATCAGAACATGATCGAGAACATGATATATGTCGGCTGAAGAGTATAATGAAAAATATCAATAAAAAATATAAGTGTGACGCCTGGTGAAAAAAAAAACAATCACAACTCAACAAGTGTGTTGAACTAAAAAAGATTTGTTTTCATGTGTGCAAGATTCTACTTCAAACACTCGAATTACACATAAAGAAGAAGATTTTGTTGTACACTTGGATCACTCATACTGTAACTCCCCGGCCTTAGTTACCCAGAGTCGGTGCATTATTATGTATCATTGGCATGATCACAAAAGATCAAGTCTCGAATGACCGATTAGTTTTGTAGACATGGAATCACTAGATACATTCATAAATGTTAAATTACATCATGAAGTGAAAAAATACAATAATATAGTCTACATGGTCCACACTCATATCCCCTTCATACTTCCCTGCAGGTCAGTCATAAAATATTTCTTCACATCCTAAGAAAATTAAAACATAGTAAGGGGTGAGCTCAGATGCTCAGTAAGGATAACAATATAGCAGAAACTTTAATAAATAAGCATAAACATTTAATGCAATGTATAACTAAAAAAATCTTTTTAAACTTGAACTTCAACATAATATGGAAAAAATAAAATGAAATAATTCCATTTACTTATTTACATGGATATTCTACTAGTCGAATAATCACATGCAATATCAATAACCACTTTCATAATGATGGAATGCATAATTCAAGACTATCAACCACATAGTCAAGGCTTTGTGCCAAGACTACTAATAAGTTTTTTTCAAGGCCTTGTGCCAAGACACTAGTTTGTCTAATGAGACCTACCGATGCATTGAGGAGCTATAGCAGGCTTCACCCGTCACTTATTAAGTCCAATGAATTCCTCATGTGAACATGTTTAAACATAAAATAAACATTCGTATTAAAACTAGCATATAAAATGCCAATACTTTCTCCATAAACCATGAATGGTATAAAAATATCACATCCACAATCAAACATATCACGAAATCTTCAATACAATATGGAAGTTTTTTATCATAATAAATCAACTTCAAATAAACTAAAAATCCATCAAAGGATGTTGACATAGATGAAATCAAAACTATTTGAGAGATATATCTCTTTTTTTGAAATCATTTAAAAGTCACATAATTATAAGAAATTTAATTTGAAAATATATTTCTTAGCCAGTAAGGGAAGATTTGATGATTTTATAATGATGTAAAATAGCTGCACCTACCGTATAAGTTAAAAAAAGACATTCTTACCATAATTTTTTTATCAAAAAGGTTAAAAAGGACCTTGTTTGGAAAACAACGGATAGATTTATTTATAAAAACAGTATAAAAAATTAAAAAGGGTATAAATGATTTTAATCTATAGTCTTTAAAATATTAATAATGATTTGAAATACATTTTTAAGAAACATGGATGTGGATGATAAAGAGGTCCAAGTAGATAATTACGTATAAACAACCTCGGATAATAAAGAGATTGTAAAATAAACCCTTACCTTATACTTTTCCTTGGTTGAGGGTAGTTTAACCTCATGTATAATGGTGAAATAATTTTTATTAAATTATACAAGAATCATATATATAAATATGATATCATATATGATCTTTTAATATTTCTTTGTTAATAATATTTTAGTATTATCATCGTTTTGGGTGTTAATTGATTCGTTTTCCTTTATATGATTTTTTACATAAGCCGTGTTTTTTAGGGATAGGTTGTATCTTATTAATATAGAGAATGATATAAAATCCTTAAACATTACTTTTAATCATAAAATGAGAATTATTCATTAATTTATATGATGGGGAAATGAATCTCATCACGTTTGTGGAGACAGTAATCCATACGTACGTACGAACACTACTTCCATTTCATTTTTCATTTTAAAAGGAATCAAAACCAAATGATACATAGATATATTATTATTAAATTATAATATAATATCTTATATATGTTACTTAATTTCATTAACACCATCCTTTATAAATTCCATGTATGGTATGAATGAGTCATATCACTTTGAGGGGGAGGTAGTCCACACTTCCTCAAATGAAATTATCATATATATATATATACAACCTGAAATGAATAATGTTATGATATAAAATGGAATTAAAAAATCTTATATATAAAATAAATATCATAAATATCAAATTTAATTACAGTTCCATAATAATGGCCACCAAGATAGGTGGTAGGAGATAATTGAACAATCATCGTTTCGTGAGGCGTTTGGTTGCCATCCACAGAAACATTATGTTCTTCACCAATTAGATGGAGGTGTGTGTAAGTGTAGTTATAATACTTACCATAACAATATCCTAGTATATTTAGGATAATGTTTTTGTTACAAATGAAAATAATAAGAAGAGTTTAGGGGTTAGATAGGTAAAATAAAAGAAAATAAGCTAAGAGAAATCGTTACCTTTAATTTGGGTAACTCACTTTGGTTCGAACCAAAAAGGACTCTTGAAGTGCCTTATTACTAAGTTAATACTTATCGGAGGAGGAGAGGGATATAGTTACCTTAATTGGGAAGAGTTTTAAAGAGCTAAAAGGCTTGAGAGGTGTGAGGAATTGGTTAGAAGTGCTGTCCTTTTATAAGGGGGAGGAGGGGATCTTTAGGAAAATCATAAAGTATTATTTTATAATAAAATCATATTAAGTTTATAATGGCCCAAAAGTGGATTATTCAATGTCTAAGGTTGGGATAGGTCGAAAAAAACTCAACCAATAGGTTTTAGACAGGTTTTGGTCACTTTATTAACTTTATCGTTTTGTTTTAACTCTTAGTTAACTAGTTTGACACTCACCATGTCACTTTGTATTTTTATATTAAATAGTAAATAAACTTACTATATACTTCCAAGAGACCCCCAAGTGGTCTATTAATGATACAACTAAAATTATATAAGTCCTTTGCCCAATACATATATTTTTACAAATAGAATATGAATTAATAATATAATATTTGTTTTAAAAACTCTTTTTTATCAATTTTGACACTATTTAATAAATGATTTTAGTTAAAGTCTTATCAAAATTATTAATTAGAACCAAATTCATTTAAGAAATAATATAATGTCTTATTAACCAATAAAATTCATGGATGTCATTGAAACTTTCAAATTATATTTCTTTTAACATTTATAATACCAATTATTTGATTCTTGCATTAATAAGGAAAATACTGCATCATTATTGTGTCATTAATAAATTTAATTATTCAATGTCTAAATATTATAAATAAAATACCATTATGTAGGAAATATTTTTATATTTCGAATTAATATTTATAGTCAAATATCCAACATATATAACCCTAGGTAATAATTGTTTTTCTAAAGGATATATGCTTATGTCATTTTTGTATTTACTTTAACTTAATTAATATAAAGTGTCATTATCACTTACAAGTGGCTCCATAGGGTCCCAAAACCGACCCAAAGATGCCTATGGTCGGACATGTATAAAAAAATAGGGTTAGGACACGTTTTAGGCTAATTATTATTATTATAATATTATGTTTTACCCTTATTTACCAGATTTATCCTTTAACCATGGTAAATATTTTATTTACCAAAGTAATTATTCAAAATGTCTAAAAATAAAAGTTAAAAATTTAAACAATTTGGAACTATTGATTCTAAATATGGAATCTATTTTTCTAAATTCAAAACACATAAGTGGAATGAATTAATTTAAAATTAATTCCCCTTGTCGAAACAAAAAGCGTGTTTTTAACAGATAATAACTATCAAAAGATAGACACTTTCTTATGTCCAGTTTAAATATGAAATTATGTCCAATGACCAAAATTTGATTAAATGAAAAATTTATAGTCTAATTATTCTTTAAAATCACTCAAATGAATAATTTATCACTATTAATTATTTCGATTAAAAAAGTTGTTTTTAATTAAAATTTAGTAATTTTAACTATTCATAAAAATATGAAAGTTATCAAACAAGTACAAAAATTTCACCCTAAGCTATTTTTGATATTCAGAATCCAAAAATGAATTCTATTTTACCAAATTCAAAACATAAAAGTTTAATTTTTTAATTTAAAATTAATTCCCGCTATTAAAAACAAAAGGTGAATTTTTAATAATTATCAAAAGTTTGACACTTGTTTATGTCTAATTTCAAAGTGAAATTACTTACAATGACCATAATTGGATTAAATGGTAAAAATATAATCTATTTATAATTCCATACCATTAAAATGTAAAATTTAACAATATAAATTATTTTGAATAAAAAAGTTGTTTTCAGTTAAAATATATTATTTTTCACTATTCACCCAAATATGAAACTTATCAGAAAAACCCCAAAACTTTATTGAAACTAAATTATTATGTCCCGATTCTAAAGAAGAAGTTTATTTTTTCAAATTGAATATATAAAAGTTTCAATCAATGGATTTAAAAAGGCTTCTCCATTAAAAGGCGGTAAAATTGCATTTTTTGAAAAATACTTCTTTTATCTGAAAAAATGTATTTGTTATTATATGATGTCTAAGAAACTCATAATATGGTTTCTAAAATTATAAGGATTATATAAAGTTCAAAATTAAGTTAATACTATTCATAAACTCTTTTGAAAGGCTTGTTTGGTTAGTCATGTTGTGCTAGAACTCGGTGTTGCGTGTAGCGCAAGTTATTGAATTACTTTGAAGAAATAACGTACTATGAAATCTTGGGGTGTTACACATGCACTACAAGACAAAATCATCCATGATACTATGATTCATAAAAACTTTTTGAAAAACGACTCATGCTTCATTTCAATCTTCATTCAACGAATCACAAAGATGAAACACATATAACACTGAGAAAAATTATCCCTTTTACTATTTTATCTACTCTGTTTGTGTACTTTATTTACATTATGAGCAATGTGTAATTATTTCGGTTTTATAGAAACACACTAACTATTGTGAATAATTAGAAAATAATTATATATCTTCCCAACTTATCTTTTTAATCCATATACTCTGATGGATAATAATTGAAGAGGTCCCTATGTGGCCTGTCACTCATTGCACTCCTACAAAAACTATGGAAGAGGTCTTTCTGACCTGAACAACACTATATGTACTATTGTATACCTTGATCCAGGGTGTGGTTCAAATTTATGTTTATATAAACTTCTTGGTGGTAGGTGATCACCAAGTGAATAGGAATAAGTCTTATCATGAGACATAACCTCTTTTTATTATTTCTAATGTTCTTTAAAAGTTATGTTTTTAATGATTTATCATTTTAAAACTAAAATTTTTTCTTTTACTTTGATATTTAATCTTAGAAAACATTTCTATTATATTTTTATTTAGAAAATTTATTTCAAAATATAAAATAGTATTTCTTATTATTTCAACTGATAACTAATCACTCTTTGATAAATATTTTAAAAGATCAAGAACTTAATAAATCTTATACTTTGGATAATTGGGATATCATTTAT
Organism: Viscum album; assembly: GCA_963277665.1. Taxonomy (NCBI): domain Eukaryota; kingdom Viridiplantae; phylum Streptophyta; class Magnoliopsida; order Santalales; family Viscaceae; genus Viscum; species Viscum album. Next base: position 1,264,871,793 of record OY728130.1, read on the forward strand.
TCTAATTTGTGGATTTTTTTAAATCCATTTTAAATAGAAATTTTAATTTAGGAACTCAATTCACATACCTCTTGATTCTCTTACTCCGACCAACATTTGATATCAAAGTAGTTAAAAGATTTTAAAATCCTTTTTAACTGTGATTATAGTTGTACGTTAAGGACATTAAAAGTTATTTTAATTATTAATTTTCTGTTATTTATATTTATTGGGTAATCTTATAATATGGAAAATAGAGAGGAAGTAGATTCTATTAATAAGCCTCAATATTTTAATGGGACTTATTATTCCCAATGTAAAATAAAAATGAACATTTATATTGAAAGTATGGGTTTTGAAATTTGGTCTTCCACAACAAATGAGTACGAAATTACTACTGCTACTAGAAATAATTGGGATGATGAAACTATGGATTCTTATAATAATAATTGAATATCCATGAATTAATTATACTATGCATTAGGATATGAAGAGTTTAATTGAATTTCTACATGTAAAACTGACTAAGAGATATGAGATACTTTAGCTATCTCACATAAAGGAACTAAAAATGATAATGAAATGAGGGTTATCACTTAAAATATTAAATTTGACAGTTTTAAGATAAATCTTGATGAACCTATCTATGAAATGTATCTTTGGTTCAATGAGATCGTGAATATAATGAGCTCATTGGGAAAGCCAACCACCATAAAAGATCTGATCATGAAACTCTTGAGATGTCTTCTAGAAAGATGTAGAGGTACATTATAATAAATTAGGGAATCTTGTGAAATCAATGTAATGCATGTGAAGGAGATGATAGGAAAATTGATGATATATTAGGAATAACTAAAGGTTAATCTAGAAGAATATGATGAACCTAAAATAAAATTTGTTTCTTTCAAAACCATTGCATCTAATCAAAATGAAATGGAGAAAGTTCTAGTTCAAGCTGAAAGTTCAAGTGACAAAGACTTATCATCTGACACTGATGGGGAAATGGATCATCTAGTAAGAGGATTCCAGAAATTTTATAGAAAGAAAAAACTCTTTAGGAAATATAACTTAAAATAAAAATATGACAATTATGGGAAGTGAAAAAAGGATTCGAATAATGATGATCATTCAAATAACATCATATTTTACGATTGAAAGAGAAAAGGACATGTGAGGACTGAATGTACAAAAATTAAGTACAATAAGAAGTATGAGAACAATGTTAAAAAGTATAGGAAATATAAGGAAGCCACTAGGAGTTCTTGTTATGGATCCTCCAATGAATCTAATTCATTTGATGATGAAAAAGTTGATAAATCCAACATGTTCTTTGTGATAAAATTTATCTGAGTTTACTTTTTTATCTTCTGAACAAAACGCTCATTACTCTGGATATAAATATGAAAATGATGTTGATGATAAAATGAATAAATAAGAATTTTTTTATTATTAAAAAATGAATTATGATAATTTTCATGAGCTAAAGGAAAAATGAAAAACACTTAAAAAATAGCATGGTCTTACTATTTATGTTAAATATGATGTTTTTGTAGAAAATGAGAAAAATAACAAATTTCTTAAGGAAAATACTAAACTTAAGATATCTAATGAACAATTAAAAAAACATTAATGACGGGAAAAATATTTTAACACAAATTCTTGGTGAAAAAATTTCTCCAAAATAAACTACTACTTTAGGCTACTAACCTGGTCAGAGGAGAATAATTAAAATCACATCTATTCACAAATATAGAAAATAATATGCTAGCTGAACTTCTGAAATTTTTCAATTGCTTCTAGTTCTAAAAACATTTTTATAATATATTTTAGTAGAAGACACAATAGATTTTATTTCTCTTTTAATTTACAAATTTCTTACAGGAAAACAATTAAGAAAGTGTGGGTTCCTATTTCTTTGATTACTAATATTCTGGGACCCACGAAAATATGGGTACCAAAATCATTTCTTATCAAATCCATTTTGTAGGAAATATACATGAAAAGTTACTATAAGAACATGTGGTACTTTGATAGTGGGTGTTTAAGGAATATGATAGGAGACTACTCAATCATCAATAATATAATAAAGTTTGATGCTGGAAATGTCACCTTTGGTGACAATGCCAAAGGAAAGATCATTGGTCTTGGCCAAATTGGATACATCAATTCAATTTCAATTTCTAAAGTACTTTTTTGATGGTTTTGTAATTGACTGGACCTCTCTAGTCCACTAAATTGTGAAAATGCGGTGTTAGAGGTGTTTTGGAAGGTTAAAGTGACTTGAGGGTGCGTTTGGGTGGACTTTTAAGGAAGACCAAGGGGCAGTATCTTTCACAAGGGTTGCACACGGTTTGTCTAAACCATGCAAGGATGGTGTTAGAGGTAGTGGATAATGCATGGTTAGCACACAGTTTGGCTAACCGTGCGAACTAACCATGTGAGGAGTGTTTGGAGAGGGAGTAGCTAACACACTGTTAGCACACGGTTTGTCAAACCATGCGGACTAACCATGCATGAACTTAATCTTAGATCCTAAAATTGTGGATCTAACTCTTTTTGCCTATAAATGGTTCGTTTAATCTCTTAAGTGGCCATAACTCAGGATTACCCTTCCTTGAAGGTAGTAGAACCTCTCCCAAGAATTTTGGAGGCGATCTGAAGGCTTTACTTGGTGAATCGAAGCCATTTTCTTGAGGTATGTGATTGTTCTTGTTTGGTTTCTTAGATCTACATAGATCTACTTCTCCTATTCCATCAGTTTATTAGATCTATGACCGTAATGGGTATATCTAAGTGTGTGGATGCCAAATATGTTGAGCTTTGGTATTGATATTTCTAGGGGGAGATATCTAAGGTGGTTTTTTGGAGAATCAACCCAGATTTCTTGTGCGTTCTTCGTTGTTTGGGTTTTCGTCAAAAACATTGAGGTAGGGGATTCGTTACTTCACTTTATTTTAGGTGCAATTTTATTGATAACATGTTTAATCCCCCTGGATGTCAAATGGAATTTACATAATAAATATTTTAATCGGATAAAGAAATTGATATTGATTTTGCGTTATTGCCTCATGTTTTGCTAGATAGTGTGATATCTATGATTGCTTTGATTTGTTGTTCATTCTTGATGGAAATTGGTAAAGAATGTAAATTGGGATTAATTGATAATTGTTTTTCTAAGGATAAAGATGCAAGAAAATGAATCTGATTCTTGTTGCAATTTGATGTTAATCAAGTTGGCGTAGTAAGCATGTTTAATAATTTGTGATAGCTTACTGGTTAGGTTCCCGATTTTGGAACCAATGGATTATAAATCTGTTAATTCAAGATGGTTTAAAGATTTGTTTGTTTGATAATTCATTGAAGGGTTTTGAGTTACCCTATTTATTTTTAAAGGTTCAAGAGCACAATTTATGTGATGGTTTCTTTTCTTCTATTTGGGCTGTGATGTGATCCTGGATGGTTGTTTTGATATGTGGGGGCATAGAGGCCTTTTTGTTGTGGCAGCAGATGACGCCTAGGGTGGCGAGATGCATCGGTTTCTACATGTGGGTGTCGAGGAGGACATTGGGGTTGATGGAATGGGATGGATGTGATTGTTGGTTTCTTGCTGGTTCTTTGGTTGTTTATTTGGATTACTTTTTCCCATTGCTCAAGGCAGTTGGTCATCCTTACCCTTCTCTCGAAAGGGGCGAAGACCCATGGGTTATGCCATGTGCTTTCTGTGTCTAGCTTCTCAAGGGAGGATGTGTATATACTCTTGCTATAGCTGTCAATGACTTGACAGGTAGTACATCTAATCACCGTGTTGATCCCCCTTGTGTTTAGTAGCATAGAATTCTTTTCTAGAATTCCCGGGAATATGAGAAAGTAATTTGGTAATGAATAATTGAACAAATGGTGTTAACCCATGGGGTTGGAGTTTCTGAAACATAATGATGAGGTTGAAAACTTTTGAAGGAAATAGTTGACTTTGGGTGTGTTGCTAATGAAATTTAATGTGGAATGGTTCATGGTAAGTTAATGTTTAAAGAATTAATTAACGTACAGTGGAATCGATAAAAAGGGAATGAAGTAATCTTATAAATCTCTTTAAATGGTTGTGTACTTATAGGATACTTAATCTTAGAAGTGGAAGCCCAGAGTCTAAGAGATGTTAGCTGCAGTTGTGTCTAAGACTAGTTTATGCCCATAGAGTGGTTGTGAGATATAGTATATTTTGTAGTTTTTGTGTTTCTATATGCTACTCCACCCTATCAGTAAGGGAAACTGACACCCCAGGGACTCTGAGCGTGGGGGGGGGGGTGTTTTCCCCAACATTCCAGTATGATGATTAATGGATGACTACCCCCTTTTGTAACGCCCCGACCCCAGTTACCCAGAGTCGGTGAATTATTAAATAACATTGGCATAATCACAAAGGATCATGTCTCGAAAGACTGATTAGTTTAGTAGCCCTGGAAGTACTAGATACATTCATATGGTTTACATTACATCATAGGGTAAAAAAAATACAACAACATCTTGTCTTCATATCCCCTCATACTATCCCTGCAGGTCATTCATAAATTACTTCTTCACATCCTGGAAAAAATAAAACATTGAAAGGGGTGAGCTCAGATGCTCAGTAAGAATAACAATATAGCAGAAGTTTTCAAAGATAAGATAAACACTTAAGGCAATGTATAACTACCACCAAAAGCCTTTTAAACTTGAAATTCAGAATAATATGGCAAAGATAAAATGAAATAATGCCATTTACATAATCACATGGATATTCTACTAGTCGAATAATCACATGCAATATCAATAAACACATTCATAATGATGGAATTCATAATTCCAGACTATCATAACCAAGTAGCCAAGGCCTCACGCCGAGACTACAAATAAGATGTTGTCAAGGCCTCATGCCAAGACACTAGTTTGTCTCATGAGACCTAACAATGCATCGAGGAGCTATAGAGGGCTCCACCCATCACTTACTAAGTCCAATTAATTCATCATATGAAAAGTTTGAAATATAACATAAACATTCGTATTAAAACTAGCATAAGAAATGTCAATACTTGATCCACAAACCATGAATGGTACAAAAATAGCACATCCACAGTCAAACATAACTCATTCGATACAATATGGAAGATTGTATTGTATCAGATCAATATAAATCAAGAATAATGAAGGATATTGATATCGATGAAAATAATCATCAAAACTATTAGAGAGAAATATCCCCCTTTTTCTTGAAATAATTTAAAAGTCACACTATTTGTCAAGAATCCATTTAAAAATAGATTTTTGAATCAAAGTGTCACATACCACTTTGAAACTTTTAAAAGGGATTTTGATTTGAAAACATTAATGTCCATATAAATAAATCCATAAAACCATTTTTAAAACATGGACATTAATGAGAATGATTTAGAATAATAAATCTTTAAAACATTTTCAAATGATATTTTAGTTAGAGTTTCTAACCAAAAGAGAGACACTTGAATACCTATAATTGGGGTAATAAAAACATTGTAATATCATGAGAATAAAGGGATTCATGATATACTATGTCAAGGTACATTATATACACCTTATAAAAGTGATTTGGTGTATAACAACAAAGAAGTCTCAATGGAATGTAAATTGAGATGAATTATCTTATAAAGACCATATCCTTTGGTTAATGATAAATCAATGACATAATTATTTGTGAAAAATATAAATACACTCAATATGATTGGATATTTAGTGTAAATCAATCATATGACATTCACACATATTCTTGTAAAAACAATACCAATGAATTGGATATTTAACTCAACAAATGTAGATTGAGTTAAAATTAATCTTATCAAGTTCAAATCGATGACTTGAGAATTTATCAATGGAGTGATTATGTGTATAAAAAGTTTATCCATAGAAATGGGAGTGTAAATTATGAAATAGTCAAATTAATAGTGATTCCACACATAATCTTGGAGTAAAATAATCAATGAAGTATGCCTAAAGCCGAATGAGTGCAAATTGAAATTTCAAATTCCCTTATCAATTAGGTAACTTACGAAACGTACACCCATGAAAGAAGGATCATAAAATGATGATGTAAATACCCATAAATTAATGTATATAACACAATGAATACAATCATGGGCAATACACATACACCACATGCAATAAATAAGTGGTGAACAATGGAATTATCACGAAATTAAGAGTGAGATAATAAACCCATTACATTGTACTTTTTCCTTGTTCGATGGTAGGTTAACCTTCTGTATAATGGTTAAATAAATGTCATTGAATTATTCAAGAATTATATACATTAATATTATATCATATATGATCTTTTAACATTGATTTGTTAATAATATCTTAGTATTATCATCGTTTTGGCTGTTAAGAGATTCATTTTCCTTTATATTCTTTGTTATGTGAGCCATATTTGTTATGGATGAGGTATATATTATTCATGTACAGAATTATATCATGTCTATAAACATTATTTTTAATCATAAAATTAAATTTAGTCTTGAATGGATATGATGGAGAATGAATAGCATCGCATTCGTGGAGACAGTAGTCCGTACGTATGCCCAAGCGACAATATCATTCTTTTGATATTAAAATAATATATAATTGGATGGTATATCATATACACAGAATAATTATCATGTTATATTTATTATTTACATGAATTACACATCATTATTTTACCCTTCCAAATAATAATTTATTGAATAACAATTACACCATGACGCCGAGACAGTAAGCCGTACGTACGCACGTATGGTGTCATGTCATTCAAAGGATGGATAGAATACTGACTATGGTTGTACCATATTTATAATAAAATCACAGTATATATATGATACTGGAATTATTATTTTATAATGGGAAAAACAATTAAAGAAGAAGTTGAAGAAGAAAGGAACTTGAAAGAGGGTGGTGAAAACATTACCTCTTCTTCGGGTTCTTCCATTTGATTTGATCAAAAGGGATCCTTAGGTTGGATTTATGATCAAACTAAGGCATCTAGGTTGAATTGAGGGAAGTTTATAGATTATTTGGACAGGGAATGGACGAACCAAAAGGCTTTTAAAGTGTAATGAATTGGTTATAAGTGGTGTCCTTTTACAAGGGGGAGGAGGGGCACCTTAGGAAAAGCTAGAAATATTATTTTATAATAAATTAATATTCGGTTTATAATGGCTCCAAAATGGATTATTTAAAGTTTAAGTGGGGATAAGTTTAAAACCACTCAACCAATAAGTTTTAGACAGGTTTGGGTCACTAAATTAACCTTATCTTTTAGTTTTAACTCTTAGTTTATTAGTTTAACATTTACCATGTCACTTTGTATTTTTATATTATATTGTTAATAAACTTACTATATACATCCAACAGACCCCCAAGTAGTCCATTAATGATACAACTATCATTATATAATTCTCTTGGATGAACCTTATATTTTTAGTAATTTAATATCAATTAATAATATAATATTTTTTTTAAAAACTCTTTTATGTCAATTTTGACACTATTCAATAATTGATTTTTGTTAAAGTATTAAAAATATTATTAATTAGAACCAAATTAATTTAATCAATCCTATAATTTCATATTAAGCAATAAAATTCGTTGATGTCATCAAAACTTTCAAATTATATTAATTTTAAAATTTATAATACCAATTATTTGATTCTTTCATTAATAAGGAAAATACTACATCATTATTGTGTCATAAATAATATTAATTATTAAATATCTAAAAATTATAAATAAAATACCATTATGTAGGAAATATTTTTAGATTTCTAATTAATATTTATAGTTGAAAATCCAACATATATAACCCTATGTAAAAATCGTTTTTCTAAAAGATATATGCTTATGTCATTTTTTATTTATTTTAACTTAATTAATATAAAGTGTCATTATCACTTACAAGTTGATCCATAGGGTCCCAAAATCGACCCAAATATGCCAATATTCATACATGTATCAAAAAATAGTGTTAGGACACGTTTTATGGTAATTTATTATTATTATAATTTTATTGTTTTACCCTTATTTACCGAATTTACGATTTATCCATGGTAAATAAAATATTTACCGAAGTAATTATTCAAAATGTCTAAAAATAAAAGTTACCTATTTACAAAACTTGGAAATCCTGATTCCAAATATGGATTCCATTTTTCCAAATTCAAAACACAGAAGTGGAAGAAATTAATTTAAAATTAATTCTCACTGTCAAAACAAAAGGCGTGTTTTTAAGATATAATAACTATCAAAAGATTGATACTTTTTTATGTCCGGTTTAATTGTGAAATTATGTCCAATGACTAACATTGTATTAAATGGTAAAAATATATTCTAAATATACTTTAAAACCACTCAAATTCATAATTTATCACTATTAATTATTTTTATTAAAAAAGTTGTTTTTAATTAAAATTCAATAATTTTCACTATTCATGAAAATATAAAAGTTATCCGAAAAGTTCCAAAATTTCACCCTAGGATAAATTAGATATTATGAATCCAAAAATGAAGTCCATTTTGAGAGATAAAATCTATAAAATTTTAAAAAGTAGGTATTACTATTTATAATGGATAGTTTGATTGGCTGTGGTGTGTTAGAATCTCAAAGTTGCGTACAATGCAAGCCATTGCATTATTAAAAGGGAAACGTACCGTGGAAGCTTGGGGTGTTACATTCTCCCCTCATTAAATAAATTGTGTCCTCTCAATTTTTAAAATTGGGCTTGAGAATATAATGGAAAGTCCCACATCAGAAAAAGTGTCAATAAAACTATCACATTAAAAGAAAGAAAGAGAAGTATAAAGGTCATCCAAGATAACCCATACTAGGATTCCATGTAGGAAAACATGGATATGGATGATGAACTAAGTGTCAAGTTTTGAGGGGAGAGGGATAGAAAACATGATCAGGAGAAAGTTAACAATAAGAAAACCAAAAACTTGTGTTGGGACAAATAGTCATTAGTCTCTCAGTAGGAAAAGTAAACAAACAACATTTTTTGTTTTAAGTTACATTACATAAGGATGAGGAATTCATTTATGAAATTGAATAATAACATAAATATATATATACTTAATTTTTAAGTAGAGTTTCATTCTTTAATAAATTTCCACTACTAACTAATTTTTTTTTTGAAAAATGAGTATTCAAGAAGACATGGTCACACAGCTTCTATAGAATAACATGATCCACTTAGGATAAAATATATATATTTTCCTTGTCTTTAGAGATTAATCAAAACCCAAACAGTTACTATAAGATCTGATGATCCCCTAAATGGATATTCCATTAGAGAAAAAAAACTCTAATCTTAATTTCTAAAATTAAACCAACAAAACCCCAGAGGTAAATAAATACCATTTAATAATAAATTGTCCTTAAAATACTTCAATATAATCCAAACTAATATTGAAACCCAAAACATAGAAGAATTTGGTTATGTATTCTTCCACGTTAAATTGTATCTCCAAATGACATCAACTAATCTTAAAGTCACATACTTAAAAGTGATTAACCTAATTGCATATTCTCTATTACATGTTAATCATTTCCATAAATAACCCAAATTACTATAAATCCAAAATAAAAAAATAGTTAAAAATTCACCACTACTCCTCAAATGAAATCCCATAGAATTCTATTTCCCTTGGGCATATAGTGTTCCCAACAAAGCAAACATCTTCCAAAATAACATTTACCACTTAATCACCAAATAATTTTCTTATACTAAGGATATTTATTTAATAAGACATAAGATCCCAAATAACTTATTATTGATCAACAAAATCATTTAAATAAAAATAATAGTCACTCTAACCAGGGACTTTATGTAGTCCAGTGGTAGGCGATAAATCCCAATCACACTTTGGTTGTGGGTTTAATTCCCATAGCTTTGTCCGATGCAACGGGTTGTCACACGGTCTGCATGTTTTCCTTTTTCAAAAACTATATTTTATAACATTAACAAAATGAGATAAATTATTCAAAATAACAATAACATAATTTAACCACAAATGTTATCTCATACCTTGCATTTTCATCCCAAAATATAATAACTTGTAATTGCCTCAAACCCAATGATCATATAAGACCAAATGGTTATTTATAACTATATCTGCAACAGAAAAGATAATTCATCCTCAAATATCATTTTCACATGGTAAATTGCAGGTTTACACATAAAAGAGAAAATTCTTCCAAATTAATCCCATCAATAAAGAGCACTAACACTTTTAAACATTTCACCATCTATTTATTTCCACATAGATTCTTCATCTTATGTTCCTCGGGTTCCCACGTTGCCTCTTCCATCTTATTATTTATCCATAGAACTTTTACTAGATGAGTCATTCAGTTTCTCAACACTTGATCTTTGGTATGAAGAATTCTGATAGGCTCTTAACAATAAGATAGATCATGTTCCAGTTCTAATTCTTCATAGTTGAGTACATGCGTTGGGGTAGACATGTATTTTGTCACTAGTGATATGTGGAACACATCATTAACTCTGGAGAGACTAGGTAGAATTGCCTTTTGGTAGAATGTGTTCATGTGTCACAATGGTACCTCAAGAATTTTTTAAAATCATCTACTTCCTTCACCCAAAAACTCCTCATCCATCTTGTATTATATCGATGGAAGCATCGAAGAATCATAAAAAATAGGTATTTCTTATATATAATTTTCAGACATCGTCTTTAACATGTTTCTTTTAGAAAAATTCTTACCGATTCATCTTCAAATATTTCAAAATAAGGTTTTGGTAAATCAGTTTCCATATATCCCAAAAGACATAAATATATAATTTGATACATATAGGCTACTCTAAGGTCTCCCTCTTCTAAAACATCTAGAAAATCATTTAGTGCATCGTAATTTTGAGGTAAAGTGATGAATTTGAAAATACCCTAATGGTACTTCCCACGCTTAGTGTGGTAAGAAAGTTGAGAGCATAATATTTTCCCATAGCCGGTACTTGATCCTTGAAAGAATCGTGCAATGCTAGAGGTATTGGATGTCTCATAACGTTGTTTTCATGTAACTTGGACATTTGAAAATGTTTCAACATCATCTGCGCATGACTTCTGGATAATAATTGTAAGTTGTTATTTAGGAAGAGAGAGAAGAGTTGTTCGTGATCTTTCTCCCTCCATGTTTTAACTAAGAAAAAGAAAATACAATTAGGGTTTTTGAATACTTATCTAATAAGAATGTAAAAAAATAGAAATAATAGGATAATCATATAATTGAACAATATATCCTAGTTTGGGGTACCTTATGTTAAAATCTAGGTTATCCACTATCTATTTCCCGACATATATTCTTAGGGGCATTTTTTCCCTTAATAATGGTTCATACTAATCTTGTGAATTTTCCAAAGCATATCCCCTGGGAGTTTTGTAATCAAGAGTGCATCAAGGACCGTTGTCGTGCACTAGTTCCTGTTCGATTCTAGCTCAAAGCGGTGTTTTCAGGTTTTACCCCTAGGTACATCTATGCCAGAGCCGCCTCTACCTGCTCATATCTAGACATGGATGTATTGCTCGGAAAACTCAAAAAATATCTAGAATACCAAAATTCTAGTATGTTATTCTATACTAATCCTCAAAGTCCATCTTAGATCTATGTTCTCTAATCAGAGTTTATCTAAATCTAGCTTTCAAGGATTGTACTAAACTTCCTCCGATACCAACTGTAACGCCCCGACCCCAGTTACCAAGAGTCGGTGCACTATTACATAACATTGGAATAATAAAAAAGGATCAAGTCTCGAAAGACTGATTAGTTTAGTAGCCTTGGAAGTACTATATACATTCATAAGGTTTACATTACATCATAAGGTAAAAAAAACTACAACAACATCTTGTCTTAATATCCCCTCACACTATCCCTGCAGGTCATTCATAAATTACTTCTTCACATCCTGGGAAAAATAAAACATTGAAAGGGGTGAGCTTAGATTCTCAGTAAGGATAACAATATATCAGAAGCTTTCATAGATAAGCATAAACACCAAAGGCAATGTATAACTAAAACCAAAAGACTTTTAAACTTTAAATTCAGCATAATATGGTAAAGATAAAATGAAATAATGCCATTTACTTAATCACATGGATATTCAACTAGTCGAATAATTACATGCAATATCAATAACCACTTTCATAATGATGGAATGCATAGTGCCAGACTATCATAACCAAGTAGCCAAGGCCTCGTGCTGAGACTACAAATAATATTTTGTCAAGGCCTCATGCCAAGACACTAGTTTGTCTCATGAGACCTACCAATGCATCGAGGAGCTATAGAGGGCTCCACCCATCACTTACTATGTCCAATACATTCCTCATATGAAAAGTTTGAAATATAACATAAACAATTGTATTAAAACTAGCATACGAAATGTCAATACTTGATCCACAAACCATGAATGGTATAAAAATAGCACATACATAGTCAAACATAACTCATTAGATACAATATGGAAGATTGTATTATATCAGATCAACCTCAATCAAGAATAATTAAGGATATTGACATATATGAAAATAATCATCAAAACTATTTGAGAGAAATATCCCCCTTTTTCTTGAAATAATTAAAAAGTCACACTATCTGTCAAGAAGCCATTTAAAAATATATTTTTGAATCAATGTGACCCATACCACTTTGAAACTTTTAAAAGGGATTTTGATTTGAAAACTTTAATCTCCATATAAATAAATCCATAAAACCATTTTTAAAACATGGACATTAATGAGAAAGATTTAGAATAATAAATCTTTAAAACATTTTAAAATGATATTTTAGTAAGAGTTACTAACCAAATGAGAGACACTTGAATACAAATAATTGGGGTAATAAATACATTGTAATGTCATGATAATAAAGGGATCCATGATATACTATGTCAAAGTACATTATATACACCTTATAAAAGTGATTTGGTGTATAACAACAAAAAAGGCTCAATGGAATGAAAATTGAGATGAATTCTCTTAAAGAACATATCCTTAGGATAAGGATAAATCAACGACATAATTATGTGTGACAAATATAAATACACACAATATGATTGGATATTTATTTTAAATCAATCAGATGACATTCACACATATTCTTGTAAAAAAACACCAATGAATTGGATATTTAACTCAACAAATAGAGATTGAGATAAAATTACTCTTATGAAGTTCAAATAGATGACTTGAGAATTTATCAGTGGAGTGATTATGTGTATAAAAGTTATATCCACAGAAATGGGAGTGGAAATTATTACATAATCAAATGAATAGTGATTCCACACATAATCATGGAGTAAAATAATCAATGAAGTATGCCTAAAGCTGAATGAGTGCAAATTGAAATTTCAAATTCCCTTATCGATTTGGTAACTTACGAAACATACACCCATGAAAGAAGGATCATACAATGAGGATGTAAATACCCATAAATTAAATTATATTACACAATTAATACAATCATGGGCAGTACACATACACCACAAGCAATAAATAAGCGGTGAACAATGGAATTCTCACGAAATTAAGAGTGAGATAAGAAACCCCTTACATTGTACTTTTTCCTTGGTTGAGGGTAGTTTAACCTCCATTATAATGGTGAAATAATTTTCATTTAATTATTCATGAATTATATACATTAATATTATATAATATATTATCTTTTAACATTTATTTGTAAATAATATCTTAGTATTATCATCGTTTCGGGTGTTAACGGATTCATTTTCCTTTATATTGTTTGTTATGTGAGCCATATTTGTTATGGATGGGGTGTATATTATTCATGTCCAGAATTATATCATGTCTCTAAAAATAATTTTTAATCATCAAATTAAATTTAGTCTTGAATGGATACGATGGAGAATGAATCTCATTGCGTTCCTGGAGACGGTAGTCCGTACGTACGCACGAGCGACAATTTCATTCTTTTGATATTAAAATAATATATAATTGGATGTTATATCATATATAAAGAATCATTATCATGTTATATTTATTATTTACATGAATTACACATCATTATTATACCCATCCAAATAATAATTTATTGAATAACAATTACACCACGACGTGGAGACGGTAAGCCGTACGTACGCACGTATGGTGACATGTCATTCAAAGGATGGATAGGATACTGAATATGGTTGTACCATATTTTTAATAACATCAAATTATATATAAGATACAGGATTTATTATTTTATAATGGGTAAAACAAAGAAATAAGAAGTTGAAGAAGAAAGGAACTTGAAAGATGGTGGTGAAAACATTACCTCTTCTTCGGGTTCTTCCTTTTGATTTGATCAAAAGGGATCCTTAGGATGGCTTTATGATCAAACTAACGCCTCTAGGTTGAATTTAGGGAAGTTGAGAGAGTATTTGGGTAGGTTTTGGCCGAACCAAAAGGCTTTGAAATTGTGAATAATTGGTTAGAAGTGGTGTCCTTTTATAAGGGGGAGGAGGGGCACCTTAGGAAAACCTAGAAATATTATTTTATAATAAATTCATATTTGATTTATAATGGCTGAAAAGTGTATTATTTATAGTTTAAGGTGGATATAGGTCTAAAAACACTCAAAAAATAGGTTTTAGATAGGTTTGGGTCACTAAATTAACCTTAACTTTTAGTTTTAACTCTTAATTAATTAGTTTAACATTTACCATGTCACTTTGTATTTTTATATTATATAGTTAATAAACTTACTATATACATACAAGAGACCCCAAAGTGGTCCATTAATGATAAAAATATTATAATATAAGTCTCCTGGCTGAACCTTAGATTTTTAGGAATTTAATATCAATTAATAATATAATATTTTTTTTAAAAACTCTTTTATGTCAATTTTGACACTATTCAATAATTGATTTTTGTTAAAGTCTTAAAAACATTATTAATTCGAAACAAATTCATTTAAGAAATATTATAATGTCATATCAAGTAATAAAATTCATTTATGTCATCAAAACTTTCAAATTATTTTAATTTTAACATTTATAATACCAATTATTTGATTCTTTCATTAATAAGGAAAATACTGCATCATTATTGTGTCATAAATAATATTAATTATTAAAAGTCTAAAAATTATAAATAAAAAACCATTATGTATTTAAATTTTTTAGCTTTATAATTAATATTTATAGTCGAAAATCCAACATATATAACCCTATGTAAAAATTGTTTTGCTAAAGGATATTTTCTTTTGTCATTTTTGTATTTATTTTTACTTAATTAATATAAAGTGTCATTATCACTTACAAGTGGATCCATAGGGTCCCACAATCGACCCAATGATAACCATGGTCGGACATGTATCAAACAATAGGTTTAGGATACATTTTAGGGTAATTTAGTATTATTATAATATTATTTTTTTACCCTTATTTACCGGATTTACCCTTTAACCATGGTAAATAAAATATTTACCGAAGTAATTATTCAAAATGTCTAAAAATAAAAGTTACCTAATTACACAATTTTTAAATCCTAATTCCAAATATGGAATCCATTTTTCCAAATTCAAAACCCAGAAGGGGCAGAAATAAATTTAAAATTAATTCCCGCTGTAAAAAAAAGCATGTTTTTAAGATATAATAACTATCAAAATATTGATACTTGTTTACGTACGGTTTAATTGTGAAATTACGTCCAATGAAAAAAATTGTATTAAATGGTAAAAATATAATCTATATATACTTTAAAACCACTCAAATTAATAATTTATCATTATTAATTATTTTGATTAAAAAAGTTGTTTTTAATTAAAATTCAGTAAATTTCACTATTCATCAAAATATAAAAGTTATCTGAAAAGTACCAAAATTTCACCCTAGGCTAAATTCGATATTTTGAATCCAAAAATGAAGTCCATTTTGAGAGATAAAATTTATAAAATTTTTAAAAGTAGGTATTACTATTCATAACGGCTAGTTTGATTGGTTGTGGTGTGTTAGAATCTCGAAGTGGTGTACAATGCAAGCCATTACATTATTTAAAGAGAAACGTACCGTGGAAGCTTGGGGTGTCACACCTTTGGCCCCACTCTCTTCTCTTGGTATATACTTGTGCCATTAGGCACAAAAGTTTGTTTCCCCTCTTATATGTGTGTATAGGGCTGTAATGGCTTGTGGTTATTCACACACATATATTCTGGATATAGTATCCTATGGACTACTATAGGTGTAATATGTATAGGCTGGGATGGCTTGAGGATCCTTACTCGGTGTATGGGCTGTAATGCCTTGAGGTATAATACCCTACGTATGATACACATTATGCAAGCTGTGGTGGCTCCCAAAAACTACCTGGTTACTTTTGGTTGTGAGGATGGTGTGGTGCTTCGCCCAGGTGTTTTTGGGAAAGCCTTTGTGGTGCACAAGGTGTAGATTGTGGTTGTAACACCCCAAGCTTCCACGGTAGGCTTCTCATTGAATAATACAGTAGAGTGTGTTGTACGCAACTACGAGTTCTAAGTCACAACAACCAATCAAACTAGCCATTATCAATAGTAATACCCACTTTTTGAAGTTACATAAATTTCATATTTTAAAATAAACTTTATTTTTTGATTCGGAATATCGAAATTAGCTTAGGGTGAAATTTTGGTATTTTTCTAAAAACATTAAATTTTTGATGAATAGTGAAAAACATTGAGTTATATCTTAAAACCAAATTTTTATTTAAATAGTTATTTATTTTATTTAAATTTATTTTAGATCAGAATAGATACATAATACCTATATTAATTTAATGTAGTTCATTGGAGTCAGTTTATAATAATTTTAGATATATAAAAATTTATTGAACTTTTCACCGTCTTATACCCATCTCCTAGGAGAATTTGAAAATTTACATAAAACTAAATTTTACCGCTTATGTGAGTGGAATTTCAAAAATCCAAGAGACACGGTTAATATCAAGGAGTAAAATGTGGTTCAATAAGATAAAAATAATTTTTAGTGAATAGTTACTTTTTACTTTTATTTACCACAGTTAAAAATAAATAGGGTAATTAAGGGTGAAAATGATATTATTATTACCCTAACACATGTCCTAATACTATTGGCTATGTATAATTCGACAAGAAAAACCTTTTGAATAAAATATGATCCTCTTTGGTGCACTTGGATTAGATTAGGACATTTATTATTATTTAATCCAAAGAAGAGTTAAGAGAGATAAAATCAACGTAAAATAATGAAAACATTTTTAATATAGGGTTATATATAATATAAATTAGATTATAAATATTCATTAGAAAGATAAAAATATTTCCTAAATAATGGTATTTTATTTATAATTTTTATACATTAAATAATTTAATTTATTTATGACACAATGGGAATGCAGTAATTAGCTAATTAATGAAATATTAAAACAATTGATATTATAAATATTCAAATAAATTTAATTTGAAACTTTTTATGAATTAAATTAATTTTTTAGGTTAATATGGAATATTAGGACTGGTTATATGAATTTTGTTCGAAGTAATAATGCTTTTATGAATTTATCAAAAACAAAATACCCAATAGTTTCAAAATTGACATAAACGAGTTTTTAAAACAAATATTATATTATTAATTGATATTCTATTCCTAAAAATATAAGGTTCCAACAAAGGACTTATATACTAATAGGTGTATCATTAATGGACCAATTGGGGGTCTCTTGGAAGTATATATGATGTTTTTTAACTATATAATATAAAAATAAAAAGAGACATGGTAAATGTCAAACTAATTAACTAAGAGTTAAAACTAAAAGATAAGGTCAATAAAGTGACCCAAACCTGTCTAAAACCTATTGGTTGAGTTGTCTATGACCCATCCCCACCTTTTTCTCGAATGAAATCAGTTTGGAGCCAATAGAAACCGAATATGAATTTATTATGAAATAATATTTCTAGCTTTTCCAAAGGTTCCCCTCACCCCTGTTATAAAAGGGCACTCCCCCTTCTTTCTAATTCATACCTTCAAAGCCATTTGGCTCGGACATCCCCTACCCAAATATCCTCTAAAATTCTATAACATCATCCTAGAGTCCTTCCTTTGGTCATAAATCCATCTTAAGGAGCCCTTTTGATCAAATCAAAAGGATGAACTCGAAGTAGAGGTAATGATTTCACCACCCTCTTTCTAGTTCCTTTCTTCGTCCACTTCTTCTTTCTTTGTTATTTCCATTATAAAATAATAAATCATGTATCTTCTATATACTGTGATGTTATTATAAATATGGTACAACCAAATTCAGTATTCTATCCATCCTTTGAAAGACATGTCACCATACATGCATACGTACGGCCTACCGTCTCCACGTCGTGGTGTAATTGTTATCCAATATATTATTATTTGGATGGGTATAATAATGATTTGTAATTCATTTAAATAATAAATATAACATGATAATTATTATTCATATATTATATACCATCTAATTATATATTATTTTAATATCAAAAGAATGATATTGTCGCTCGTGCGTACATAGGGATTACCGTCTCCACGAACGCGATGAGATTCATTCCCCATCATATCCATTCAAGACTAAATTTAATTTTATGATTAAAAATAATGTTTAGAGACATGATATATATCTGGATATAAATAATATACATCCCATCCATAACAAATATGGCCTACATAACGAAGAATATAAAGGAAAATGAATCCGTTAACACCCGAAACAATGATTATACTAAGATATTATCAACAAATAAATGTTAAAAGATCATATACGATATCATATTATTGTATATGATTTTTGTATAATTCAATAAAAATTATTTCACCATTATACAGGAGGTTAACCTTCCCTTGACAAAGGAATAAGTACAAAGTAAGGGGTTTCTAATCTCACTTTTAATTTCGTGATATTTTCATTATTCGCCACTTATATATTGCATGTGGTGTGTGTACTGCCCATGATTGTATTAATTGTGTGATATATTCTAATTTGTGGATATTTACATAATCATGTTATGATCCTTATTTCATGGGTGTATGTTTCGTAAGTTACCAAATCGATAACTGAATTTGTAATTTCAATTTCCACTCATTCGACTTTACGCATACTTCATTGATTATTTTACTCTAATATTATGTGTGGAATAACTATTCATTATATTATGTCATCATTTACACTCCCATTTCTATGGATATACTTTTGATTCACATAATCACTCAGTTGATAAATTTTCAAGTCATCAATATGAACATGATAATAGTACTTTTAACTCAATCTCCATTTGTTGAGTTAAATATTCAATTCATTATTGTTGTTTTTACATGAATATGTGTGAATGTACTATGATTTATTTACCCTAAATATCCAATCATATTGAGTGTATTTATATTTTTCACACATAATTATGTCGTTGTTTTACACTTAACCTAAGGATACAGTCTTTATAAGAGATTTCATCTCAATTTACATTCCATCGAGACTTTTTTGTTGTTATACACCAATTCACTTTTATATGGTGTATATAATGTACTTTGACATAGTATATCATGAATCCCTTAGTTCTCATGATATTACAATGTTTTTAATACCTCAATTATTTGTAATCAAGTGTCTCTATTTTGGTTAGGAACTCTAACTAAAATATCTTTTTAAATGTTTTAAAGATTTATTATTCTAAATCTTTCTCATTAATGTCCATGTTTTTAAAAGGTTTTATGGATTTATTTATATGGACATTAATGTTTTCAAATAAAAATTCCTTTTAAAAGTTTCAAAGTGGTATGGGACACTTTGATTAAAAAATCTATTTTAAATGGCTTCTTGACAAATAGTGTGACTTTTAAATGTTTTCAAGAAAAAGGGGGATATTTATCTCAATAGTTTGATGATTATTTTAATCTATGTAAACATCCTTTAAAATTCTCTATTGAGGTTAATATGATACAATAAAATCTCTTATATTGTATCGAATGAGTTTTGTTTGACTGTGGATGTGCTATTTTTATACCATTCATTGCTTGTGGTTAAAAGTATTGATATTTCCTATGCCAGTTTTAATACGAGTTTTTATGTTATGTTTCAAACTTTTCATATGAGGAATGAATTGGACTTAGTAAGTGATGGGTGGAGCCCGCTATAGCTCCTCGATGCATCGGTAGGTCTCATGAGATAAACTAGTGTCTTGGCACAAGGCCTTGACAAAATCTTATTTGTATTCTTGGAACAAGGCTTTGACTATGTGGTTATGATAGTCTGGCATTAGGAATTCCATCATTATAAAAGTGGTTATTGATATTGCATTTGATTATTCGACTGGTAGAATATCCATGTGAATAAGTAAATGGAATTATTTCATTTTCTTTTTTCCATATTATACTGAAGTTCAAGTTTAACAAGCTTTTGTTTTAGTTATACATTGGCATAAATGTTTATGGTTATTTATGAATGTTTCCTATATATTGTTATCCTTACTGGGAATTTGAGCTCACCACTTTATATGTTTTATTTTTCCCAGGATGTGAAGAAGTATTTAATGAATGACCTATAGCGATAGTATAAGGGGATACGAGTGTAGAGACAAGATGTTGTTGTAGTTTTCACTTTATGATGTAATGTAAACTTTATGAATTTATCTAGTTATTCCTAGGCTACTAAAATAATCGGTCTTTCGAGATTTTATCTTTTGTGATCATGCCAATGTTATGTAATAATGCAACAAACCTGGGTAACTGGGGTCGGGGCGTTACAGTTGGTATTAGAGGAAGTTTAGTACAAACCTTGGAAACTATATTTAGATAAACTCTTATTAGATCACATATACCTAAGGTAGACTTTGAGAATTAGTATAGAATAACTTCCTATAATTTTGGTATTGTAGATATTTTGTGAGTTTTCCGAGCAATACATCCATGTTTGGATACGAGCAGGTAGAGGCAGCTTTGGCACAGATGTACCTAGGGGTAAAACCTGAAAACACTACTTTGAGCTAGACTCGAATGAGAACTGGTGCATGACAACGAGCCTTGCTGCACTCTTGGTTACGACACTCCCGAGGGACATGTTTAGGATAATTTACATTTTCTTTACAAACTGATTTGAAGTATTTTAATATATGATTTGAATAAATTACCTTGGTTAATCTAAAGGTGTTTAAAATAAAGAATATGGTGTCATGATATTCTCTAAATGATATTAGTACTACTGTTACCCACACAATGATTTCTGGTTTTAGTCAATGGATGGATTCCAAGGAAGTCATATTAACTTTGATAATGATGTACAAGGTGGGAACGGTGGTGTAAATGAGAAAAAAATGGGATGTTGATAGGCGTCAAAGATATCATGCTCATTCCAAATAGGTTTTCCAAAAATATGATCAATAACATATATATTAGCCAACTACCAGACTCAACAAAGAAGAGAAAGGTGATGAATGATAAGAGCTCTAGCAGTGGAGACTATAGAGGAAATAATCCTCAAATTCCATCATACATAAAATGTGGAAGGAGACACACATGAATGTGTCTCAATGGAACAAAGAAATGCTTTACGTGTGGGAAAGAAGGACATAAAGTGAAAAATTGCTTAGGAAAAATAAAGAGTACTATAGAAGAAAATAAAATTAGTCCCAAGAAACCATTTATAGTCCTTTTTGTAAATATAGGGGACTGGGCCATTACCCGAGTGAATGAGATATTCTATAGGATATTTTCTTGGTCAAATAACAAGCTATGTGGAAATAAATGGTTGGAGAAATGTTTAATAGAATTAGTGCTCCTTGTTTATAGTATTACTTTGGAATAATTTTCTATTGTATTTGTAACCCTGCAGTTTTCCATGTGAGAATGATATTTAAGAAAAAGATATCTTTTCTCTTGTGGATATAGTAATAAATAACCATTTGGTTTTAAATGTTCATTGGGTTTGAGGAAATTACAAGTTATTATATTTTGGGATGAAAATTCAACCTATGAGATAACATTTGTGGTTAAATTATGTTATTGATATTTTGAGGAATTTATCTCATTTTGGTAATGTTTTAAAATATAGTTTTTGAAATAGGACAACACATAGACCGTGTGACAACCCATCACGTCGGACAAAGATATGGGAATCGAACCCACAACCAAAGTGCGATTGGGATTTATTGCCTACCACTGGAATATGTGAAGTCCATTATTAGTGTGACTAATTATTTTTATATAAATTATTTTATTGATCAAAAATATGTTTATTTGTGATCTTATGTCTTATTAAATGAATACCCTTAGTATTAGAAAATGATTTGGTGATTAAATGATAAATTTTATTTTGGATGATGTTCGTTTTATTGGGAACACTATATGCCCAAGGAAAATAGAATACAATAGGATTTCATATGAGGAGTAATGGTGGATTTTTATCTATGTTTTTATTGTGGATTTATAGTGATTTGGGTTATTTATGGAAATGATTAACCTATAATAGAGAATATGTGATTAGGTTAATTACTTTTAAGTATGCGACTTTAATAGTGGTTGATGTCATTTGGAGATACAATTTAACATGGAAGAATACATAACTAGATTCTTCTAATTTTTGGGATTCAATATTAGTTTGGATTATATTGATGGATTTTAAGGACAATTTTTTATTGAATTCAATTTATTTAACTTTGGGGTATTGTTGGATTAATTTTATAAATTAAGATTAGTGTTTCTTTCTCTAATGGAATATCCTTTTGGGGGATCATCAGATCTTATACTAACCGTTTTGGTTTTGATTAAACTCTAAAGACAAGGTAAATATATAGTTTATCTGTCATGGATCATGTGATTCTATAAGAAGTTTATTCTAGCTCTTCCAGTGTGACCAATTCTTCTTGAATACTCATCTTTTAAAAATGAGATAGTAGTATAAATTTATTAACAAATGAAACTTTACTTAAAAAGTAATTATATCTCTTTATGTTCTTCTTCAATCTTAGAAATTAATTCCTCATCTTTATGTAATGTAACTTAAAACAAAAAAATGTTGTTCATTTAGTTTTCCTACTAGGAAACTAATGAATGTTTGTACCATCACATGTTTTTGGTTTTCTTATTGTTAACTTTCTCCTGATCATGTTTTCTAACCCACTCCATCAGAAATTGACACTTAGTTTATCATCCATATCCAATTTTTTCTACATGGAATCCTAGTATAGGTTATCTTGGGTGACCTTTGTACTTCTCTTTCTTTCTTTTAAAGTGATAGTTTTATTGAATCTTTTTCTGATGTGGGACATTCCATTATATTCCCAATCCCAGTTTTAAAAATTGTGAGGATGCAATTTATTTAAG
This sequence comes from Viscum album, assembly GCA_963277665.1. Lineage (NCBI taxonomy): Eukaryota > Viridiplantae > Streptophyta > Magnoliopsida > Santalales > Viscaceae > Viscum > Viscum album. The sequence continues at coordinate 1,264,895,120 of OY728130.1, forward strand.
TAGGGGAGAATGTAACACCCCAAGCTTCCACGATACGCTTCTCTTTGAATAATACAGTTGCGTGTGTCATACACAACTTCGAGTTCTAACACACCACAACCAATCAAAAATGCCATTATTAATAGTAATAATAACCTTTTGAAATTATATTAATTTTATCATTTAAAATGGAATTTATTTTACGATTAGGAATATTGAAATTATCCTAGGGAGAAACTTTGGTATTTTTATAAAAACTTTCAAATTTTGATGAATAGTGAAAAACACTAAGTTATAGTTTAAAACTGAATTTTTATTTAAATATTTATTTATTTTATTTAAATTTATTTTAGGTCATAATAGATACATAATACCTATATAAGTTAAATTTAATTCATTGGAGTCAGTTTATAATAATTTTAGATATATAAAAATTTTATTGAACTTTTCACCGTCTTTTACACATCTCCTAGGAGAATTTAAAAATTCAAATAAAATTTATTTTTACCGCTTCTATGAGGGGAATGTCAAAAATCTGAGAGACATGGTAAATATCAAGGAGTAAAATGTGGTTCAATAAGATAAAATTAATTTTTGGTGAATAGTAATGTTTTACTTTTATTTGCCACGGTTAAAAGTCAATATGGTAATTAAGGGTAAAAATGATATTATTATTACCCTAACACATGTCCTAATTCTATTGCATAAGTATAATTCGACCAAAAACAACCTTAGGAATAAAATATTAACCTCTTTGGTCCACATGGATTAGATTAGGACATTTATTATTATTTAATCCAAATAAGAGTTAAAAGAGATAAAATCAAAATTAAATAACTAATTTTTTTTAATATAAGGTTATAAATAATATAAATTTGTTTATAAATATTAATTATAAATATAAAAATATTTCATACATAATGGTATTTTATTTATAATTTTTAGACATTAAATAATTTAATTTATTTGTGACACAATGATGATGCAGTAAATACATAATTAAAAAAATATTAAAATAATTGATAATATAAATATCCAAATAAATTTAATTTGAATCTTTTTATGAATTAAACTAATTTTATAGGTTAATATGATATATTAGGATTGGTTATATGAATATTTTTGAAGTAATATTTTTTTTATGAATTTATCAAAAACAAAATATCCAATAGTTTCAAAATTGACATAAAAGAGTTTTTAAACCAATTATTTTATTATTAATTGATATTATATTATTAAAAAACTAATTTTCTACCAAAGGACTTATAAAATGATAGTTTTATCATTAATGGACCACTTGGGGGTTGCTTGGAAGTATATAGTGTGTTTATTAACTATATAATTGAAAAATACAAAGAGACGGGGTAAATGTAAAATTAATTAACTAAGAGTTAAAACTAAAAGATAAGGTTAATAAAGTGACACAAACCTGTATAAAACCTATTGGTTGAGTTGTTTTTGACCCATACCCACCTTATCCTCTAAATAAATCAGTTTGGAGCCATTAGAAACCGAATATGAATTTATTATAAAATAATATTTCTAGCTTTTCCAAAGGTCCCCTCACCCCTCTTATAAAAGGGAACTCCCCCTTATCTCTAATTCATAACTTAAAAGACACTTTTCTTAGCCAAAACCTAGAAAAATATCCTCTCAACCTTCCCCACTTAATCCTAGAGTCCCTCTTTTGTTCATAAATTCATCTTATGTAGCCCTTTTGATCAAATCAAAAGGAAGAACCCGAAGAAGAGGTAATGATTTCACCACCCTCTTTCAAGTTCCTTTCTTCTTCCACTTCTTATTTCATTGTTATTAACATTCTAAAATAATTAATACAGTATCTTATATATTCATTTATGTTATTATAAAAATGGTACAACCATATTCAGTATTCTATCAATCCTTTGAAAAACATGTCACTATACATGCGTATGTATGGCCTACCGTCTCCACATCGTGGTGTAATTGTTATTCAATATATTATTATTTGGATGGGTATAATAATGATGTTTAATTCATTTAAATAAAAAATATAACAGTATAATTATTCTTTATATATTATATAACATCCAATTATATATTATTTAATTATTAAAAGAATGATATTGTTGCTCGTGCGTACGTACGGATTACCGTCTCCACGAACACGATGAGATTCATGCCTCATCATATCCATTCAAGAATAAATTTCATTTGATGATTAAAAATAATTTATAGATACATGATATCATTCTAGATAAAAATAAGATACATCCCATCCATAACAAATATGGCACACAGAACAATGAATATAAAAGAAAATGAATCCCTTAACACCTGAAACGACGATAATACTAAGATATTATCAACAAATCAATGTTAAAAGATCATATATGATATAATATTAATGTATAATATTATTGTATAATTAAATAAAAATTATTTCACCATTATACAGGAGGTTAACCTACCCTCTACCAATGAAAAGGTACAAAGTAAGGGGTTTCTTATCTCACTTTTAATTTCATGAGATTTCCATTGTTCGCCACTTATTTATTGCATGTGGTTTGTGTAGTACCCATGATTGTATTAATTGTATAATATATTTTAATTTATGGATATTTACATCATCATTTTATGATCCTTCTTTCATGGGTGTATGTTTCTTAAGTTACCAAATCGATAAGGGAATTTGAAATTTCAATTTCCACCCATTCGGCTTTACGCATACTTCATTGATTATTTTACTCCTAGATTATGTGTGGAATCACTGTTTATTTACTTATGTCATAATTTCCACTACCCTTTCTGTGGATATAATTTTGATACACATAATCACTCCATTGATAAATTCTCAAGTCATCGATATGAACTTGATAAGAGTAATTTTAAATCAATCTACATTTGTTGAGTTAGATATCCAATTCATTGGTGTTGTTTTTACACGAATATATTTTACTGTACTCTGAATGATTTACCCTGAATATCCAATCATGTTGAGTGTATTTATATTTTTCACACATTATTATGTCGTTGTTTTTTCCTTAACCTAAGGATACATTCTTTATAAGAGATTTCTTCTCAATTTACATTCCATCGAGACTACTTTGTTATTATACAACAATTCACTTTTATATGGTTGATATAATGTACTTTTACATAGTATATCATGAATTCCTTTATTATCATGATATTATAATGTTTTCATTACGTCAATTATTTGTAATCAAGTGTCTCTCTTTTGGATAGGAACTCTAACTAAAATAACATATTAAATGTTTGAAAGATATATTATTCTAAATATTTCTCATTAATGTCCATGTTTTAAAAATGATTTTAAGGATTTATTTATATGGACATTAAAGTTTTCAAATCAAAATTCATTTTAAAAGTTTCAAAGTGGTATGGGACACTTTGATTCAAAAGTCTATTTAAATGGATTCTTGATAAATAGTGTGACTTTTAAATGTTTTCAAGAAAAGGGGGATATTTCTCTCAATAGTTTGATGATTATTTTTATCTATATCAATATCCTTCATTATTATCGATTGAAGTTAATTTGATATAATAAAATCTTCCATATCATATCTAATTAGTTATGTTTGACTGTGTATGTGCTATTTTTATACCATTCATGGCTTGTGGTTAAAAGTATTGACATTTCATATGCTAGTTTTAATATGAGTGTTTATGTTATGTTTCAAACTTTTCATATGAGGAATTCATTGGAATTTATAAGTGATTGGTGGAGCCCGCTATAGCTCCTCGATGCATCGGTAGGTCTCATGAGACAAACTAGTGTCATGGCACAAGGCCTTGACAAAATCATACTTTTAGTCATGGCACAAGGCCTTGACTATGTGGTTATGAGAGTCTGGAATTATGAATTACATCATTATGAATGTGGTTATTGATATTGCATGTGATTATTTGACTAGTAGAATATACATATGAATAATTAAATGGCATTATTTCATTTTATTTTTAGCATATTATACTGAAGTTTAAGTTTAAAAGGCTTTTGTTTTAGTTATAGATTTCCTTAAATGTTTATGCTTATTTATGAAAGTTTCCGCTATATTGTTATCCTTACTGGGAATTTGAGATCACACCTTCATATGTTTTATTTTTCCTAGGATGTGAAGAATTATTTTATGAATGACCTTCAGTGATAGTATAAGGGGATATGAGTGTGGAGACATGATGTTGTTGTAGTTTTCACTTTATGATATAATATAATCTTTATGAATGTATCTAGTTATTCCAAGTCTACTAAACTAATTAGTCTTTTGAGACTTCATCTTTTGTGATAATGCCAATGTTATGTAATAATGCACCAACTCTGGGTAACTAGGGTCAGGGTGTTACAGTGGTGCTTCGCCTAGGTGTTTGCGAGCAATACTTTTTGGAGAGAGACGCTTAGGACATGCGACATTGGGGAAAAGTGGGAAACCAGTGTGGAAGTAGTAGCGGGGTACCCTTGATATTCTTTATTATATGATATATTCTTTTATGAGTTACTTGGTGAGTGTAGCCATGGTAAGGATGGGAACACAGAATACCTGTTAGGTAATGAGTTAGTTCCACTTATTATTCACTGTGATTTAGCTTGCTTTATTTATTTTTGCACGAGAGGCATCAGGGAGGATCCTATTGAGTATAATGTTATACTAACCCTCTTTATATATAATTTTTTTTTCAGGTTACTTGGAGAAGGCTGTAGATCAAGCTGGTTTCTACTAGATTGGGGTTGTAGGAGAAGTTCAGGATTGTGGTTGCAGGTATTTTACTTTCTTTTAGGTACTTGCAGTTTTTCCCCATTTTGGTTGTAGTAATTTTGCATGGCATTCCATTTGTGCACTTGGGTTTCTTTTATATTTCTATTTCTGAGTTGGAGTTGATTGGTGTCTATCTTATCTCTCTCTTCCGTACGTGTTCTCTTAGAGGGTAATGCCTCCCATTTGTGTGTTACTATACCCTCCATGCTAGTCGCCAACCTGGGGCCTACTGAAGGTAGGACTCGGGGGTCATTATCTCCCTTATCACATTGCTAGCCCAGGAGGGGTACACAATGTGGGTATGGGGTCATGACAGGTTTAAAGTATAATGTTCTTAGAATTTCACAATAATGTGATGAATGTTTTAATGTCAAATATGAAAATAATTCTTGTAATGTTATTAACTATAAAAATGATTTTATTTTTACTAAATTTAGAAATGAAAATGTTAATGTAGTTAATCTAGATTATTTACTTTCAAAAAATATTTCATGCATAATTACATTTCATATAGAATCTTGAATTTGACATAGAAGACTAGGCCATTTAAAAATTTACTCATTTAGGAAAAATACTAGAAATGGATTAGTCAAGGATCTACCAAAAATTGAGTTTCTAACCAATAAATTCTATAATCCTTGATAAAATGGAAAGCAAAAAAATATATCCTTTAATCCAATGAAATAAGTTTCAACTTCTCAACCTCTTGAGTTGGTTCAAAATAACTTGTTTGGAACATCCAGAGTTTCATTTTTAATTGGAAAAAACAATGTTTATGTAATTGTATATGAATTTTCTAGGTATACTTGGGTTTTATTTTTAGCTCAAAAAATAAATCTAGTTCCTATTTTACAATCTATTTTAGATTGGTAGAAAATATATGTTGACTTACAATTAAGAAATTAATAAGTGTCCATGGTCGTGAGTTTGAAAATAAATATTGCAAATCATTTTTCACACAAATTGTCTATAGTCACAACTTCTTTTCTCCTATGAAACATCAGTAAAATTGAGTTTTAGAAAGGAAAAATATAATCCTTCAAGATATTACTAGGACTATGCTCAATGAATATGATTTACCTAACGATTTTTGGGAAAAGGCTATAAATACTACTTTATATGTAATCAATATAGTATTAATCAGATCTATCCAAAAGAAAATCCCTTATGAACTGTGGAATAATAGGAATCCTAAGGTTAATTACTTTTTAGTTTTTATCTTCAAAGTATTTATTCTTAATACTGAGGATAATATTAACAAATTTTCCTCTGAAAGCAATAAAGGAATATTTCCAGTATATTCATTTTTTATCAAATACTATAGAGTCATTAATAGGAGAACCAAATGTGTGTAAGAATTTTTACATGTAATGTTTGATGAAACAGATCCACATGAGCCCCAAATATCTCCATAAAATCTTTAGGGCGATTTATCAAATCTAGACTTAAATTCCAAAACTTCTGATTCTAAAAACAAACAAGTAGAAAATCATCCAGTTCTATAAAATTTCAATACTCTAAACCTATAGAACCCAAATATATTGAAGAACCAGAGGAAACCAGTATATCTTTTTCAAGAGGTATTAGAACTCTTAAAAACCAAACTCTAGATGTTGCAGTTGGAGACTTAGACAAAGGTACCCAAACTAGAGCTTCTATATGAAATTAGGATGATCATCTTCCTTTTTTTCACAGCATGACCCTAATAATATCAACGGGGAAATAAGTGATGAATTCTGGGTAATGTCTATGCAAGAAGAGCTAAATCATATTGAATGAAATAATGTATGTAAACATATTAATATACCCAAGGACACCTTGACTATATTCCTTGAATGGGTGTTTAGAAACAAGGTTGATGACGATGGAACTATAGTTAAGAATAAGTTTAGATTAGTTGCACAAGGTTATAGTTAAGAAGAAGGCATAGACTATAATTAAACCTTTTCACCTATCACCTGACTAGAAGTAATTAGAATCTTGTTATCTTTTATTGCTCATATAAATTTCAAAATTTACCAAATGGATATCAAAATTATATTCTTAAATGGTTATATATTTAAGGATGTTTTTGTTGACCCCCCAGTTTTCTTATTCTCATTTTCTAAATCACACTTTCATATTAACTAAATCTTTATATGGTTTAAATAAGCTCCTAGAGCATGGTATGACAGGCTCAAGTCTTTTCTTTTTTCAAAAGTTTTTCAAAAAAATATAGTTGAACCTACCCTATTTATCAAAATAACATCAAAAGATATTTTAGTTGTTCAAATATATATAGATGATAATTTTTTTGGATATTCTAAAAACATCTTATGTTATTATATTTCAAAAATAATGAAATGTGAATTTGAAATGAGCTTAACAGGTGAAGTGAAATTCTTTCTTGGATTTAAAATTTTTCAAAACAAGGAAGGAATTATTTTAATTTAAAGTAAATATACTAAAGATCTCCTAAAACTTTTTGGTATGGATAAAATTGAATGAATGATACTCCCATTAGTACCAACTGTAATATGGATCATGATGAGGCTCGGAAACTAGTGGATCAAACCAATTAAAGAGGTATGATTGGAAGTTTTTTATTTTTAACTACTAGTTGACCTGACATTATGTTCAGTGAGTTTATGTGTTATTGTTTTCAAGAAAACCCAAAAGAGACACACTTACATGATGTTAAAATAATTTTTAAATACCTCAAATATAATACCAATTTTGGGATATTCTATCCCAAATGACAAGCATTTGATTTAGTTAGTTATTATGAAGCTAATTTTGGTGGATGGAATTTAGATAGAAAAAGAACCTATGAAACATGTCATTTTTTTGGTAAGTAACTAGTATCATGGTGTAGTAAGAAGAAAAATTTTGTTGAATTATCTACTATTAAACCTAAATACATAGCTGTTGGTAGTTTGTGTGGTCAAATTTTGTGGATGAAAATTAATTACTTGATTATGGATATCAATTATGACATATCCCTATAAATTTTGACAACAGAAGTGCTATTAACATTTAAAAAAATCTATTATCTCATTCTAAAACAAAACATATTTATTTAAGATAACACTATTTGAGATATCATTATCAAAAAGTTGATATATATCTGGAATAAATAAGTAGATAATATCAGTGTGATAATATTTTTACTAAGACTTTAAATTCTTATAGAATGATTTAAATCAAACATGAGTTAGGGATGATTAATTTTAGTTATGTGAAACTTGGTTGATGACACACCGTTGAGTGTCTCACCATTATTTTTTCCATTGAAACATTTATCTGAATAATCTTCTAATTATTATTATTATTATTTTATTTATTTTATATATTTCAAATGTTTGATTTTAGAATCCCTAAATGACAAAATTCGAACTTGTCTAATTTTATCAGGCCTGTCGACCTTTTAACCCAATTCTTAAACCTCCTTCCACACCACTACACCTTCCCTCCATTAACTTTGAACTCTAACCATATGTTAATAATGTATAGAATGAAGTGTGAATTGGAATTGAATCTTGAAAAAATGTAACCATCAAACAAGAAAAGTGTTTCCAGCAGAAACATTAAGGAAGCATTGAATCTCAAACTCATAAACAATGTTCTTGTACAAAAAAAAGATATCTATATATAATAGATTGTCTCAATTAAGTATATTTTCCTATGATTATTACAGGATAAAGGTTGGATGGAATGGTTTTAGAATAATATGATACCCTAGTATCCAAAGTTAGTATCTTAGTTATATCAATATATTGAGTTTTATTTGACTGAAGGAGATGATTTCATGATAAGAACTAGAAAAAATGGACACAGATGTGTCTTCATCTCAAGTATATTGGAAACAAGTTTAAGAGTACCTCATGAGGGTATCATTAATGATCATCATGGAGGTTTTCCTTATACCAATGAAATTTTATAATTTAAAGAGGCTCTAATAGATCTTACGTGAAATGGAACTCCTAGAAGACCTATTATTTCTGAGTTAGATGGTGAAACTAGGTTGCTATTTAAATTTATACAACTTATTATTTTCTCAAGAAAAGGAGACATTTACACTTTTAAGTATCCAGATTTTTATTTTTTGTATCTTATTAAGAATGTATATAAAATCAATATGTACATATACCTCATTCTTCATATGTGTGATATGATTAAATCCACTTAAATTCCCACTTAACTATTTTATTCAATGTTTATTTATGCTATGATAAAATCCAAAGGATTAGTGGGATAAAATGAGGAGTCTATTACAGAATGTGGTAGTTTTTTCATTACTAAGGTTATATTAAAGAGTGTAAAAATAAGATGGAATCCATGGAAGAAATAATGGGCTAAGGTCATTGAAAATACTTACTAAAAGTTTAACCCTGTTGACCATTCCAGAAGACCAAAAGACATTAATGATCCTACTTTGGAACAAGATGAAGTCATGGAATTAAAAGATAATGATTTAGAGGTTTCTTCACATAGAGATAAAGAGAATAATCTATCTAATGGTAAAGGGAGTGATCTTGATATTCCCAAATATCATGAAGAACCTCCACATGAATCTCCCAGACCCTTGCAGGCACCCCCTCTAGTGAAAATCTACTCAAGGATGATGAAGATGATGAGATTGAGGAAGAAAGAATTGAATATGAAATTGTTTTTGAAACTCTAGAGACACTAGTAGAGAAATATGATGATGAATGTGAAAAAAAAGTGATAAAGATAGAGAATAATTTGATTATGATGGTGAATAAGATGATGATAAAAATGGGAAGGAAAAGGAAAATGATGAAGATAAATAATAAGAATAATCTAATAAAAATGAGGGAAATAAAGAAGATAAATAAAGAGATGATAATAGCTCAGATCATTTAGATCATGATGGAGATGATAGAATGGTTGATTCACTACCTTACAGAGCTAATGTTGAACTGGTTAAAGGATAAAAGAAATATGTGGTTGAAACTAACGAACCTTAAAAGATTACTAACATAGTGGATGATGATTAGGATATTCAACTAATAAATTAGTTTAAGATCAAAAGGGAGAATCTTTTGAGAGGGAGGAAAACCACATTTTTTCAAGATTTGATGTACCCGACACTTTTGATACAATTTCATTGAATGAATGATATAAATGCCCTATATATTTTGGTTTTGGTTTAATTTACCCAGTTTCCAAATACCATCTTGGATCATTAATTAAGGGAATGGACTTATCAAAAGAGTTTTAGCTCAATCCAGTATATGTTATGGTATCTACGCCTGCCACTGCTCATATAAATTCAAATCATGTTGGTTAGGATGACATAAAATCTTTTGGAGAGAAATTGTTATCTATATTTGGAGATATTTTGAGATCACATCCTGCACCTAAAAAATTTTTTATTGACTATGATGCTTCACTACTTATGGATAAAATCATTGGGAAAATTCAACCTTAAATGATTCATGAAATTCAGGAAGTAAGAATAGAGAATAAGTGGATAAGTGATGATTTTGAGTCTCTCAAATCCTTGGTAAAAGGAATTACATATGAGTATAAAGCATATCTAGATAGTAATGTGAAATGTCTTGGAGATACAACTTTTCAGTATTCTCTAGATGCTACACCTCCTCCACCACCTCTACTGTTTGATATTGAGCAGTTGAGATTAGTTATGAGTAATGAGTTAAAAGGTGCATCAAACCCTATTATACCTCTTTCTTATGATTTGAATATTGAGTTTCTTAGATCGAATTTTAGTGAGGAATTCCAGACTATGATGGATGGTTCTTATCAAGAGAGCTTGAGAAAAATTAGTAATAACAATGATCATGTACAATCCATGGTCATGCTTTATTCTAAAGAGTCCACTACTTCTCAAGAAGAGATCACCAAGAAGGTAAGTTTCTACTTTAAAGAATTTACCCCAAGTATAAATTGACTAGTCATTTTTAGTATTTGGATGAAAATCTAGGTATTCCACCTATCATACAAAACTTTTGAGAGAATATTAGGGAACTTATAAAATTCACTCCTTCTCTTCAATCCTTTATGGAAAATAAGGATGAATTAAATAAAACTATGAAAAAGGGAGGATCGATTATTATAGATTTTATCAATCTCTTTAAACCCTATCTACATGTTCATACCACTGTCGTTATAGCTCAAGATGCCTTTCCAATTCCTTCAAATTCTACTGGACTCACTAATGTACTTGTGTACCCTTATCGTCATCTACTATATTGTTTTTTCACTGTCACCAATACTTTGGAACATTTACCTCCTAGACTAAAACCTTTTCCCATGACTCCTACTAAGGTAATAAGACATTTGAGACTACATATTTATAATTAATTTCCTTCCTCCACTACCTCATATTCTTCTATAGTGTCAATATCTATCCCCAGGAATTCAATATCTTCTCCCAACACTTCTCCAAAAGTGAAAGAACCTCTGGATCCTACCATTGAGAAGCCATGAACTATGACTTTTTTTTGATTGGGATGTAACTAGAACGTTTTTTATCAATATCTATATTTATTTATGCCTCGATCCTTATGTTGTTTATCTTTTTTACCTTTTTGATAATCCCAAAAGGGGGAAAATAATTATGGAATTTTCATTTTATTATTTATTTTCTTCTCTGATATTTGTTATTTCTCTGATACCATAATTATTTATGCAATTTAAGTTATGATATATACTCTAACACACTTTGAATGTTTATTTTTTATCTTATTTTATTCCATACTATATATTAATTGGTTAAGATTAATTCCATAATTTGTGATCATCAAAAAGGGGGAGAATTTTGACCTATCATATTTTTAATAATCACCAATCAGGCTTAATTATGTTTCTATTGAGTTTACTATGTTATGTTAGCATTTTTCATTATAAGAAATACTAAAAGAATACTTTAAGTATGATTCATCATTAGAAAAACCCACAGCTAAGGATGAATCACCATTCCTGAGTCACCACTCCAAAGAGTCATCATTACTAGACAGATTGGAAGAATGTTCTATGTATGAATCACTATTCATGACTCACCATTCCTGACTCATTGTTCTTAACTCACTATTCCTGGCTTACAGTTCCTGACTCACCACTCCTAACTCACTTCTATGTCTGATTCACCACTCTAGAGATTCACTAATCCAATGAATGACTCATCCAGAGAGTCACTGCTAGTAATGAGTCACTATTGAATCAACCTATCGTCAGAGAGTCACCGCTCAAAATACTCACCGCTAACTTTTCCGTGTCATTTTAAATTCAGTAATTGTAATGGTATTTTTCTGAAATTTAATGCTATTGATTAAATTAATGACCTTTTCTAGAAAACATTAAAATCAATGTCAGATTGTAGTATGAGGTACGAGGTACCAAAAAACGATTAAGAACATGTTATATGTCAGCTGGAGAGTATAAATAAAAATATCAATAAAAAAGACGAGTGTGATGCTTGGTGAAAAAAAAGAATCACGAATCAACAAGTATGAAAAACAAAAAAAAGTTGTTTGCATGTGTGTAAACTTCTACTTCAAACATTCAGAGAACTTACAAAGAAGAATATTTTTCTGTAAACTTGGATCAGTCATACACCTCAAGATAGAATCTTCTACGATACTCTTTTTTACAACAACTTTAAGAAAAATGAATTGATCGTTACTTCAAACTACCTTCAAGGAATCACTAATCTATAAAGAATGTCACAAAAATAAACACAATCCCTTATACTCTTTTGTCTTCTCTATTTACGTATATTATTTACATTACAACCAGTGTGTTATTATCTTTATTTTAATGACACACACACTAAATCTTGTGCGTAACTAGATGATACATTGATATCTTTTCATGACCCTCCTTATTTAAGATGAGGGAAGAGATAGAATGATTTTGAGACCTTCATTCCTCAAGATTTAGGAGAGATAATGACCCCTTGAGTACCGCCTCTAAGAGGCCTTGAAGTGGTTACCAACACCAAGGGTATAGAAATATCAAAAAAATGGAAGGCATTGCCCTTTTTATAATAAAAATGATTGTGAGATAAGATGTATCAACCTCAAACTTCCCCAAGACACATATATATAAAGAAACCAAAATCCATACCACATGCATGTTTAAATTAACACAGCCAAAAATAGAAGAAAAATAAAAAATAAGTACCAAAATAAAACTAAGCAGCGACACAGAAACCGTACCCAACGTTTGAGATCGTAAGGTCCAGAAAATTTGGGGTAGTCTCCCTAGAAACCTGAAAACAATTTTATATGTATACAGTGAGAATAAAAGTATACTGAGTAGGGAAAATCCAATGTCACCCATGCACAATTTGGAGAAGCGTACTAATTCCCCTGTGATAAAACAACAAAAATTGAAAAGCACCTAACAAGGTATACTATCCACCCTAACCTCACTAAGTCATGTTCACCAAATAACACAAGTTAAATAAATTAAATTAATAAGCACATCAATATTTGGGTACCCCACACCACTTCTTACTGGTTAACTACTCATCCTTAATGGTGAGCATCATGATGCTACCATGCTCTTCAACAAGCCCTACTTTCACAACCTACCCACACTACCTGTGCTACATACTAGATCACATATCGTTCGCAAACACCTGGGCTCCAAAACCACAAACGCATTCTGAAGACACCTCAGAATCACCACATAACTCATCCCAAAGACACTTGAGAAGCACACATCGCCCACATATACATGGGTCTCACAAACACACCAATAAATTTCCAAAGATTCTAGGGATACCAATGCCTATGAGAGGGAGAAGGGATGAGCCAATAACCATCCATCCATCCTCCCACTAGGATGTTCGCAAAGGAAACACTCCTCCATAACAATGGGGGTGTGGTGCATATAGAAATTACAAAGAACTACATGTATATATATATTGGTACCAAACACTCAGCCCATCCTATGGTTTTCAAAATAACAACCAGCCCACACCAAAACTACCCTTACTAATAACCCTACATGCATGTACTACCACAAATGACGGTCACTTCAGTAAGTTGATAAATGAACATCGCTTAACTATAATTCAAAACTAAAAACATACCCACAACCAATTCATTTAACTAGTTGTCACTCTACACTATCAATTTTATTATTTACTCCATCCCCACCTGAGCAACTACCAAACACTGCAAACATTATAAGGAAAAGAAACCATACAAACCAATGCCAAAGACAAATATAGAAATAAGGACCAAGGTAAAAGAACCTATTCTAACATGTATTCATAAACTAATGGTATCTAGAAACTCTGGGAGAAATCCCCAAGCAAGGTAACAACATCCTTCTTCAAATTCATCCCTCTTAATCCATCCTTGAGAGCCCCGCTGCATGAAAAAAACCACATTTAGAAAAAAAATATAAATCAACCAACATACAGTTCCACTCCACACTCCCCTTTCCTAGACACCCATTTAACCACTTCCACAATAATTATTTAATGTCATACCAACTTATTCTTCCTATCATCTAGTAAAACCCCCAACACACCTCATTACTACCACAACCATCACACCCATAAACATGAACATAACGTAACCCATCCCTATAGCCCTGCCGCCCAACCACTGCTCAAATACAGTCCCACTGCATAAAAAGTTCATTCATTCCACAATAAATCAATATCTCAGCTTGAGAGACAATTATGACTTCCATACCACCCCATAATCACAACCACACTCCCAGCCAAAACACCATAAGAACAACACTGGCACAATCCGAATAGAACAATACACAACACATAACCACACCAACAAGGTAAGGTTTATTCATATTTAGTAGGACTCATTCTTTAATTCCACTTGATTAAATAGGGGTGATCATAGAATAAGTTTGATCCTGAGGCATCTGTATAATTTAATTGAATATACGTGATTGACCAGATTCCAATTCTTAGAGCAGTGATTCACAAATCATATAGGTGTGCAAATAGAGACCACCAATGACCATGTTTTTTAGAATAATACAACCCATATAATTCACAACAAGGATCAAGAATAAAATATAAAATAATGTGATCGTCATCATCATAATTCCAAACCCTCATTTATTAATTCTTATTATCTTCCTTAAATCTAGGTCCAACCATATTCACAAAGGTATATGAGCATGCCCACCACACAAGATACACAATTAAAAGAGAAACTAAGGAAATCCTTACCTGGAACAAAAGACTATCAATAATCCATCCTTGAACCAAAATAGGGGGGGTCTCGTGAGTAGTAGGGAAGACTCCAGGAAAAAAAGGAACACACTAATACATCAGAAGAGAATAAATCCTTGGGAAATAAATGTTCTCAACATACCAAGAGAAAGTAGAAAGGTTTTAAGGAGGATATGATTTTGACTTTAGAAAAACCAAATTCTAAATCTACTGGGAAACTCTTTTAAAGGCCATTAAAGTTGAATCACAATGAAGACCACGTAGTTTGAGATTCAAAGAAAACTTCAGGGTTTTAGAAGATAAATACCATTTGAAATGGTACAAAAACTCAATAAATACGACATTTAACTCATTTAATGTAAAAGGAAACATTAAAGGGATGAAATTTGAAGAACTTAGAAAAATTGGAAATGACTCACCGATGGGTGAGTCACTGAAATGAGTCACGGATGCCTGAATCAATAACAAAATATCCATTGATTCTAATCCGCTAATGTGACTCACTGACTAAACTCACCAACACCACTCATCGACACCACTCACCAATGTTGGACTCACCTACGCCTCAACCTACAGATGCCTCGAACAACTGATTCCTCAACCTATCGACGTCTTGAGTCACCGATGCCCTAATTCACCAATTCCTTGAGTCACCGACACCCTTAGTCACTAATCCCTAAGTCACAAACATCAAGCTACCAATGAAAGTTACAGACACAATCTACCGATGCGACTCACCGATGGATAATTGGAAATTTTGAAAACTCTTGAAAGAAGCCCCAAAATCCTCTGAGAACACCCCAAAAATTTCACTTTGAAAATGTAATGGACCATGGAGTTTCAAGCCATTACATCAGATACCTCTCAAACTATTCTCACCCTCGAGAACTCAAAAATAAACCTAGAAAAAAGAGGGGTCTGAACAACAACCCTGTAAGATACCTCTCAAGGATAAACCACCTTTTATTGTTCAAAATATGGAGCGATAACTCAATATCCAAGGACACCACCTCCCACATTTGATAACTCAAACATCCCAGAAATACCCACACAAACACCAACTTTCTGGACACTTGAATTAAAGAATTTATTCCTCCATGTCAAGATAGTATCCAATCTGGGGGGCACTTACTCACCCACATGGATTTAATCACATATGAATTAATGTGTCCCAATTAAGAATAAGGTATCCCCCATTTTCACATGTTAGGAATTTATAACATGAAACCGAAAAAGAAAAAAACTCATCTCATAGAAAACAAGGATCAAGAAGCACTACATCACAAAGAAAAACACACAAGAAAAACTCAAAACAACTCCGGGTACTAGGTAAACATATGCATCTACCACTCCGATGTACTCTCTTCCTAGCCACCATGCCTCCACAACACCCAAACCAAGGGAAAGGTCCGTCCATACTGAAAACTTCTCCCAACGATCATAGATCTCTACTAGATGCTCCATGAATTTTGCATCATCCCCCATATCCAACTCTCCCCAATCAATTATATGAGGGTCATCATGAAGATATCGATGAATCTAGGAGACATGAAATACATTGTGGGTCCTTCTCAACTATGGAGGTAATGACAAATATAATTCCACATTTCCAACTCGTCCCAAAACATTGAAGGGTCCAATGAACTTAGGAGAATGATTACTCCCTCTACTGAACCTCCACTTCCCACACCGAGGGGTAACCTTCAAGAACCCATGGTCCCCAACCTCAAACTCAAAGGGAATTCTCCTGCGATCAACATAAGATTTCTTCCCATACTGTGCTGCCTTCATCCCCTCATGGACAAGATGCACATTCTCCTTTATACTTTTCACCAAATCCATACCATGAAAAACTGCCTCCTCGACTTCCTTCTAGTGAAAGGGTGAATGGAACAACCATCCGTATAGAACTTCAAATAGAGTGATACCAATGGAAGAGTGATAGGTATTATTTTAAGAAAACACTACCAAGGGAAAATATCACACCCAAGACTCACCAAATTCTAAGATGTATGCTATCAAAATGTCCTCCAATTTCTAGATGGTCTTCTCTGCCCACCCATCCGTCTGATGGTGGAAATCAGTTCTGATGCGTAACTGGGTGCCAAAAGCATTCTGTAATCCCCTCGAGACTCATAATGTAAAACATGTATCCTAATACGAGATGATGGATCTGTGAACTCCTCAAATCCATACCACCTCATCTACATACCTCTGTGCTATGAAATCTACTACGTTCAACTCCTTGATCGCTAAGAAGTGAGCTAGTTTCATCAACTGATACATTATTAAATTTTTTTATCATTTCCTCCCTAATACCTAGGTAATCCTATGAAAAAATAAATTGAGATTTCATACCAATTCCACTTTTGTATATCTAATGGCTATAAAAAACTAATAGGAAGACAGTGTGTAGCCTTCACTTGATAGTACACCAAGCACTTGTTGCAAACTCCTCCACTAATCACATCATCACAGGCCTCCAAAACTATTCCCTCAAGCTATGGTACATCTTGGAAATACTTGGGTGTACTGCTAGGGGTGAGCTATGAAACTCATGAAGAACTCCCTTATGCATCAGGACAATAACAAACATCTTCCCATGGAATAAAATCCGATTATGACCATCCTCCAAACATCCCTCTAGAGCATCACCCCGGCCAAAGCAATCACACATTACCTCTTCCTTTGAGTCTCCCCAATGAGAAAACTCCACCTCCTACCTTAGATATGAATGCACCATCATATGAAATAGTTAGCCTCTACTTCCTTCCATTCCTGTATCTATGTCCAAGGTACCAAAATCGTCCATTGCTCTCCAAGTTTCTACAGACTCTCATACTACCTCATTCTCTGAATTCATGCTCAATTCATAAGCCACAAAATTCGCCTTTAATGAGGTGTAGGGGATCTCAAAATCAAAATCATAGAGAAACTCCATCTACCTCTGTTGCTGGAAGTTCAGATATCACTGAGAAATGATGTACCAAAAGCTCTTATGATCCATGAAGACCAAAAAACGCTCCTCAATAAGGTAATTCCTCCAAAAATTTAGTATGAACACGACCAGTAATCACTTTAGATAAAGGGCGTCATAGTTAAGTTCATGAATATGTAACTGACCATACCCATAACACACCACTCCCCATTTCTACATTAACACACACTCTAATCCCAAAAGGGAAGTATCAAAAACACCTCGAACATCACCCCTTACTCTGGAAACCTTATCACTAGGGCACTGAACAACCTCCCCCTTAGATATCCAAACACTTCCTAGGACTTCTCAGTCCACACGAAAGTTTAACCTTTTCTCTTCAGAGAAGCCAACGAAGCTGCTACTCAAGAGAAATCAGGAATGAATCTCCATTAGTAGCCTTCTGGACTGAGAGAACTAAGAAACTCTGCCACATTCTTGGGTGACACAGAAGAAACAACCTCCTTGATGTTCAATGGGTCCACTACTACACCCTGTTGAGACACCACATTCCCATGACATTAGAACCCCCATTTCCAAAACGTGAAGTAGGACAACATTCTGTAGATCCAGTGATGTCGAAGGACCTATAGGATAGTCATGAGATGCTCGGTATGTTCCTCCTCTAAATTTGAGTAGATGAAGATGCCATAGATGAATACAATGATGAACCGATCTAAGATATCATGAAAGACAGAGTTCATAAGCCCCATGAACACGACAGATGCATTCATAACACCGAATTACACAACCGCGAATTCAAAGTGACCATACCTGAACCTGCAAGTAGTCTTCAAGATATCATCCTCCTTCAACCTCAGTTGGTGATATCTAGAATGTAGATCGATCTTAGAGAACCAAATTGCTCCACTCATATGGTTGAAGATATCTTATATCCTTGTAAGAGGGTAACTGTTCTTGATATTACCTGATTCAACCTCCAGTAGTCTATACACACCTAGAGACCACCACATTTCTTCTTCACAAACAAAATTGGAGAACCCCACAATAACACCCTGGGCTAGAAAAATCCCTTCCTCATCATCACGTCAATCTAGATCCACAACTCCCATTACTCTGTAGGTGACATATGAAAAGGAGACATTGAAATTGAACTGGCATCGGGTTGCATGTCTATCTTGAACTCAAAATCATGTCAAGGGGTAGGGTCAGAACCTTTCTGAGAAAAACAACCATGAACTACCCAACAACTATGGGAGCCCCAACCATCTCTGTATTCACTAATTTTACTAACAAATCAGCTAACAAGGAATGAAAAGGCTACACACACTGACTGCCCATCAAACAACTCCGGTTTCCACAAAAGCTACACATTGACAACCCACATTTAAAAAACAACTCCTATCCAAAATCATTAGATGAAAAAACACACAGAGTACAACCATTTTATGCTAATGATAACACTATATGGATTCATCTATAGCATAAAGAGATCCCCACTATACTGATGTGGCACCAACATCAATCTACGTCCCTGAAAAACAACAAACAAGTTGGTTTGACCTCTGACTGGTGTACTCAACACCAAGGTCACATAAAGTCTCTATATGTCTAGTCCCAAAGAATGAGAAATACTAGGTGAACCAATGGATTTCAAAGCTACTAAATAAAAAAAGTTTAAACAAGATTTCTGATCAAATTGATTTCCCCTCGAACGATCTATGGACCAACAGAAACTGCTTCTTCTGTGGTGTGAAACTGACCACGACCATCTCCTTTTCCCCTATGATGTCGACCACCTCCAGAAACATGCCCGGGTTGAGGTCCCTATAGAACAACCTGAGTACATCCTTCTCCTACCCTATCTCCCCTCAGAGGAGCAGGAGACTACTGTCCCTACTGCGAAAATGTAATGGCCGGAAATTGCTACCGTGATGGACCTTGGACCTACCCACCTCCATTGTACTAGGCTCAAACTCGGAACTAACACTGAATGTTATCATGGATTCCAAAAGTGAAACACATAGGTCCCAATCCTATGGTAAAAGGACAAGGAACCAAAGGTCAGAACTAAAATTGCTGGGGTTAGCTCCCCACCGGCGGAAACCTAGAAGGACTTGACACCGGAGAACTATTACTAAGAGCCTTCCCATTTGAAGAAATCTGTTGGCTCCCCTCACAATGTATAACTAATTGAGAGTTCATCCATTACACCACCTCATCCATCTTATAAACTTATATGTATGTCAGTAGAGTGGAGGGAGTAACCACATACTGGAGGGAAGGAAAGAGTGCCTCCTCTTAGCATTTCTCCCAAGAATACTCATCCAGAAACAAATCTGGAACAAAGATAAGGAGATCCTTGAACTTGTTCCAAAACTCCCTCATCAATATACTCACATATTGGAGATATATTATCTCTTGTCTCTTCTCAGACTTCATCATGGAAGAATGGAATTCCACTCGTAACTCCTTATTAAAGTCATCCCACAAAACATCGGTCTCCTTCCTGTCCCTGAGGTAATGTTTCCACCACTAACATGATGCTCCCCTTATCTAGAATTATAACAGGGGAACCCAATACTCCCTTGGAGCCTGTATCAATCTAAAAGTGATCACCAAATCCACATGCCAACTCTCCATCTCTATTCCTGAGACAATTCCCTCTCATTTTTCCATTGTCTATCGGTGGAAAGCATGAATCATCTTCTACCAATGGTTGTCCGCCACCTCTAAATCAACCCTCTGTCGATCATCCATATTGGCCTGATGAGCCTCTACTACCTGATCCACTCGTATATGATGACTGGGTGCCGTAGATGAAAGGTAAAAAAGAAATACCTAAGACAAAGTAATATGGAATTAATTTAGGATTTTTTCTAACTCAATTTTTATTTTAATTTCCTGAGAAGAACAAAAAATCTAGAACACTAGTCATCATTATGTATGTAACTTTCCTAGGGTCTCTACCCCAAAATTAGTGTATCCTCACTTGGTCATTTTGTAAGCTCAGATTCCTTGCATTCGATCATGGGGGACCTAAAATCTCGTGTCCTATCCAGTCTTCCCTAGATTATGTCATGTACCAAGATCACCAGGCACCGTTGCCCTACCAACCCATTCTATCATTACTATGCCTTACTAAAACTCCTTATTATATCTTAACCATCTGCTCTGATACCATTTTGTCATGTCCCAACTTATTCAAGTTGAGGGAAGGGTTATAAAGATGTGGATACCTTCCTTTCTCAATATGAAGGATAGATAATGAACCCCTAAGTCCCACATCCAATAGGCCTTGGGGTGGAGACCAGCACCAAGGGTATAGAAATATTACAAAAAATTAGAGGCATTACCCTATTTATAGTAACCAAGATTGGGATATAAGATGTATAAGCCTCAAAAAAACCCAAGAAACATATATATAAAGAAACTAAAATCCATCCCATATGCATGATTAAAGTAAAACTTCCAAAAATACAAGAAAAATCTGATGTATGTACCAAAATAAAACTAACCAGTGACACATCAACAGTCCACAACATCTGAGCTAGTAAGGTCCAACACAATGCATGTAATCACCAAAAACCTGAAGACAATTTTATATATTTTGGGCGAATATACATGTATACTCAGTAGGTAAAAACCAAAGTCACTCATTCACAAGTGGGAGAAGTATACTAACGTACCTGTGATAAAACAATAGAAACTCAAAAGCACCTAACAAGTAATACTATCCAAACCATCCTCGCCAAGGTACACTCACTAAATAACACAAGTAAAGTAAAGTAATAAGCACATCGATATTTAGGTACCCACACCACTTTCCATTGGTTAACTGATCATCACTAACGATGAACATCCTGATGCTTCCATGCTCTTCCACAAGCCCCACTGTCACAACTTGTTCGCACACACCTAGGCCACATGCGAAATCACATATCTCCTGCAAACACCCGGGCCACAAAACCACAACCTCATCCTAAAGACACCTAGGAATCAACACACAACTCATTCTGAAGACACCTGGGAAGCACACCTCACATGAAGAAACCTGGGCCTCACAACCACACCACATCCTACCAAAAGAGTCTAGGGATAACAATGCCTAGAAGAGGGAGCAGAGAAGAGCCATTAACAATCCATACATCCTAACACCATAATTTTAGGAATGGACACCCTCCCCTATTATAATGGGAGTTCTCGACATGTAGTGCTCAACATGATTGGGGTTCATATAGAAATCACAATGATTTAAATGTATACATATAGGTACCAAACACTCATCCCAACCTATAGTTTAAAAAAACCATCCCTCACCAAAACTACCCTTTCTGCCAACCCTACATGCACATACCACCACGATTGATGGTCACATATGTAAGTCGATAAATGAAATCCGCTTCACTATAAGTCCCAACTCAAAACATACCCCATCCAATTAATTTAAATATCAATTTTTTATTTACTCCATCCCTAACTGAACAACTAAGAAACAGTAATTTTTTTTAAGGAGAAGAAACAAAATAGACCACTTCCAAAACCAAACAAAGAAAGAAGGACCAATGTAAAATAACCCATTATAACACACATTCATAAACTAATGGTCTCTAAAAACTCTGGGAGAAATACCCATACAAGGTAACACCATCCTTCTTCAAAATCATCCCTATTAAAAAGTCCTCAGTAGCCCCGCAACACAAAAAACACCACATTCAAAAAAAAAACAAATAGAAATCATCCAACTTTTAGTTCCATTACACACCCCCTTTCCTTGAAACCCGTTCAACCACTTCCACCATAATTCATAAAATTCATACCTCCCCATCCATCCTCTCAACTAGTAAACCCCCCCCAACAAACAACATTACTACAACACCCATCAAACCCATTTATCTGAGAATGACATAACCCAGTCTTACAACCCTACTGCACAACCACTTCCTAGATGTAGTCCCACTATGTAACAAGTTCATCCATTCTACAATCAATTAATCTATCATCCAAAGATACCATTACACCACCCATACAATGCCATACTCAGAACTACTCTCCCAAACACAACACTGCACGATCAATACATGTACAAGATGAATAGAACCACACACAACACACAACCACACCAACAAGGCAAGGTTTATTCAGATTTAACAACACTCATTCTTTAATGCCAATTGATAAAATAAAGGTGATCACAGAATAATTTTGATCCTGGGGAATCCATATAATTATCAGAATATACATTGTTGACAATATTCCAATTATTACAACATTGATTCACAAATCATACAGGTGCACAAATAGAGACCACCAATGGCTATGATTTTTAGAAGAATACAACTCATATAATTCACAACATGGATCAAGGATAAAATATAAAACAAAGTTACCAAAATCATCATGATCCCAACCCCATATTTATTACTTATTATAATATTCCTTAAATCTGGGTACAACCATATTCATAAGGGTACATGATCATTCCCACCCCGCATGATACACAATTAAACGAGAAATGAAGGAAATACCTACATACAAAAGATGTTAAAAAATCACTCCTTGCACAGAAATATGAGGGGGGGGGGGTCATGTGCATAGTAGGGAAGACTCTAGGGGAAAATGTAACACACTCATACAACATAGGCGCATGACTGCTCATGGAAGAAAGTTTCTCAGTGCACCAAGTGAAATTGGAAGGTTTCAGAGGCAGAGAGGATTTAAGCTTTACAAATCCCAGATCCTAAATCTATGGGGAAAATTTTTTAACCATTAAATTTTAATCACGATCAATACCTTTTTGGTTTGAGAGTGAAAGAAAGATTTATATTTTTAGAAGATAAATACCATTTAAATGGTCCAAAAACTCATTAAATACATCATTTCACTCATTTAATGTCAAAAGAAATGTCAAAGGGGTAAAACTTGAAGAACTAGGAAAAACTTGAAATGAATTACTGATGGGTGAGTCACCGACACAAGTCACTAATGCCTGACCCATTAACTAAAGATCCACCGACGCCAATGCACCGACGCAACTCACTGACGCCACTCACCGATGTCCATCCTACCAACGCCTCAACCTACCGAGGCCCTGAGTCACCAATACCCTGAGTCACTGATGCCCCGAGTCACTGATGACCTGATTCACCAATGTTGAGCTACAGATGCGATCTTCCCACACAAGCTACCGACACGAGCTACCAACACAACTCATTGATAAAAAACTAAAAATTTGGAAAACTCTTGAAATGATTTATCAATGCCTCCCATAACACCCCAAACACTGGACTTTGAAATATTAATGGACCACAAAGGTATGATCCATTACATATCTCCAAAACATATCTTTTTTAAACCTTATAATCCCATAGATAATAGTGGAAGAGGTCCTTTCATGGACTGTATCTCTTTGCACTCCCATGAAAACTGTGGAAGAGGTCTTTGTGACATAGACAAAAATGTATGTGATGTTGTATACCTTGATGTAGGGTGTGGAGAAAATTTATTTTTTTATAAAATTCATGGTGACAGGTGATCACTATGTGAAGAGGAATAAGTCTTAGCTTGAGACTGAAAGTATTTTATTATTTCTTCAGTTCCTTTAATGTTCTGTTTTCACTATTCTAGCATTTTAAAAATGAAAACATTTCATTCAATTTTATATTTAATCTTAGATATATTTTATATTAAAATTTTATTTTGTAAATTTATTAAAATGTTAAAATAGTATTTCTTAATATTTCAACTGAGAACTAATCACTCTTTGAGAAATCAATTAAAAGATCAAATTTTTTATAAATCTGATACTTTTGTTAACTGTGATATATTTTATTCTACTTTGGTGATTTTTTTACATCCATTTTAAATATAAATTTTAAATTATGAACTCAATTCACCCCCCTCTTGAGTCTCCTGACCTGACCAACAATTAGGTATGTAACATTCAAAAAATATTATTAATATCCTCCTTCTTCAAGAAAAAAATGTGTAAGTTAAACTGATGAGTATAAACATCTATTTGAAAAATGTTATAAATGATCAACATATATATATTTAAATATCTAATTAAAATGTTTTTACATGTTTATGTTTCATAAAAAAATTATGATATCAAATTCATTAACTAAAAAAATGCGTAACCGAATCTAATGAATATAAAATTTAATATAAAAATGAAAAAATGATCAATATCTATATAATTTAATTTCCAAGATATAGTTTTTACTTTTATATGTTTAAAAAATTATATTTATCAAAATAATTTTGAGAGTAAAAAAGTGTTTTACCATAACCATTCTATGTGATAATTTCACATTTCATGCACTACATCTACATCATAGTCATTACTATCCTCATGGTAATCTTGTAAAATATGAAAAAATGTCACATAATAACTAAAAATCATCAATATTCTCATAACCATAATGAATTTTACCCATAAAAAATATAGGACCACTAATCATTAAATGCGTCAGCAATATAAAATACATTTTTTTGCATGAGTCTCCATGATAAAAGATTCATATTTACACCCAAAACTCTTCAAACCAACAATTATAAATTCATACTATATTATTCAGATATAAAATGAAAATGAGGGTTGGATTTTCTTTTATAAAAATTAATTCATTGAGTATGTTGGTAATTAAAAACAAAACAACAACAAATAATAGATTTTATACGTAAAATAAGTATATTATTAACTAATGATATAATGATGGTGGAATTCAAATGATGAATGAACTCAAGAGATTAAATTGGGATTAAGATGAGCATGATCCCATGATTATCAATTAAAATTAATAATTATATAAATATTAATCATATAAAAATTATTTGATTATGTGATTTGATATGAAAATGAAATGAGTAAATAAATAAAATACTTATGGAAAGATATTTTATAACAGATTTCAAAAATAGCTTAGTGTGAACCCCAATGTCTCCTCACCCTCTCGAGTTCTGAGGTTTATGTTATTAATAATTGATTTATTTTTATAGATATCAAGAAACAATGACCCATTTATTTTTAGTGTAAGTAGCAAGAAACCAATATCCATAACATTTCCAGTTATCATCACCCATCCTTCATTTTGTGGTTGTCAGATCCCTTTATAGCAGTGGTGGTGAGAAGAGAGATATTTTCTAGGTGAACTTATAATAAAAATAATATCCCTTGTCTCCAAATAAAGATATTGATTTTTTTGGGGGGGATATGTAACGGTTTAAGAGAGCCTAAGATATTTTTAATTGAAATTGTATCTTAAAATAGGATATTGATATTAATAGTGATGATCACTTTGATTCATCATTAGCACACTCCAATCGTAGTTCATTCCACTATTTTAGACCAAGCCTCCAAGTTCCTATATTTATATCCACAATGGAAATAGTAACATTATGGAATCTATAGGATTCATGAAGAGACATTAAACAAAGTCTAAATACTATGTGTCCACCAGAATAAATAATTTTGACTTGTGGACTCTGCTCGATTGGCTAGCCGAATGATCCAAATGGCTATCTGGTGAGACTCCTATTGGCTCACTAGATCTTCCTTCTTACATTGGCTGTCTAGTGACATTACACTAGCTATAAAATGGTATTTTCTACATGAGTGGTTATTTCCTTCAGAAAAGGCTGTCCAATGTCTGTCTACCAGTTGCCTACTGGACCTGTTGTATGATTACAACCTCTATCCACTTGGCATCGACTGGCTGATGCCCTGGACATGGTATCTAGTGTTTTATATATCCTTGAAACTCCACTTTTCTCTATATAATCATCCATCAAAGTATTTAATTGGTCTTGGTATCTTCCTTATATTATTTCAACATCCATTAAATAACTCCAACAAGATCTTCAATGATCCTTCATATTCCATCAAGACTTCAATATGATTAATCATGTTCAAGATTATACCTTCACTTGTGTCATCATGTTCAAAAAAAGGTATAGCTTCATAGAAACTAAAATCAAATCAAATTAAATGATTAAATACATAATTGAGTGATTGTGATCATGAAATCATTATGAGATATATAGTGGTACAACAATATCCCCCTTTTGATTACCACATACATTTAATTTTAAAAGACATATCAAGTGAAATTAACATAACATAACTAATCCATAAATATATCTAATTTATTTAGAAAATAAATGTTTTAACCCCCAAACAAGATATATATAAACTTTATCTTCTAATTTCTAAAATATATTCATCAATGTTTCCCACTTTGATACTTGAAAAATATCTCCCCCATTTTGGTTATCAAAAATAAAATGTGAAAATGGAATTTTCTTTCAAATAAATAAAGGTGATATATATTTAAAAGAAGAAACACTATAGTCATGCAATTATAACTATAAATCATCTAAAAAATTATTTTCAAAAAATTGGAGAAAAATATAATTTCATTTAAGGATATTTAAGATAGCTTCCAAAAGAATTATAATAATTCAATGAAAAAGATATGATTTAAAATCATGATTTAAAAGAATATTAAAATTATATATGACAAATAAATAGACTATTATTTTGAAATAAATCCCAATATTGAATTCAAAAGAGTTTTAAATCAAAATAGAACATGGGAAATTCAATAGACTTGAAAGCATGAAATTTTTGTACACAAATTATCCCCTTAAAAAATATAAAAAATATATGATAAGAGATAGAGGTGAGATTTTGAAATAATGATGAAGAGAGAAAATAGAATTTAAAACATAAACTAACATGTACCCCATAATTTGAATGATGATTTTTCAATATATATTATGAAGAGATCTGTTAGGATCTCCTTTGGAAAATTAAATAAACACCAACAAACATTACTAAGAATGACTGATACTCATAAAAAAATTAATAGATGAATAATATAAAGAGGTGGTATTAAATATAATTCACCCATGAAGTCAAGATTTAATAATAAAGAAAATATTAAAAAATGTCCACTCCCCTTACATAAAATAGTTATATAAAAGGAAAATAATAAAATATAACATTTTTCAAGTTTGATGGACCACCATATTAAAGACTTATATTTGATTTTCATTAGGAATCCACTATATGATATTTTGAGAAGGTATTGTTTAATATCCCAATATATTTAAAAAAAATTCCTTTTAGTAAAAAAATGTAGATATCAAAAAGTTAACTAATGGAGAATAAAGAACCCAAAACTTGTTTAGTATAAGATGTTAAATTTAAATATTGGAATAAAGATAAGTTGATTTTTTTCACCCATATCATTAATTTTTATGATAACACTCATAAATAATATTCCCAAATTTATGATATTAATTTCAAAATTTGTTTGGGGAACATCCCTTTACAAATGTGATTCTTTTGAGAAAATTTATTTTATTTTGAAAATCCAATTATAGAATTACTTTTAAAAAAATTTGATCCTAAAATAATATACAGATATTGATCACCAAGGGTGAGTTAAGCCAGATTATTTTTATTCTATTTTATTTTAGATTCTTAATTCTCAATGTTTGGTTGTTTTTATAATTTTTTAAAATATATATATATATATATTATTTAGAAAGGAGATAATTCTCATTAAAATGTTATTATTTTCATTTAGAAATTATTTTTAATTATTCATAGGTTATTTATATTTATAAATAATTTAATTGAAGTAATTTATAAAATCGTCAAATTTCAGATGACTAAGAGAGAAATAGGAAGAGAAAGAATAATAATATTTTGAATAATTAGAGTTATAAGATGTAGGATAATTAGAAACATCATTTACCTTGAGATGATTCATGAGGAATTTAACACTTGAGTATGTCAAGGAAGTGGAGTCAAGGGATTCATCACCAGTACACCATGTTGAATCCTTAAGAGGTATATTACCTAGTATCTTTCTTTTCATATTATTTTTTTACATGAGGAACTATAACCTGATATTATCCTTTTTTATATTAATAGCATTTAACTTCTAGTTTTGTATTATGAATTTCCTTCTTAGAAATATCAAATGATTTATTTTTTCCTTTTTAGTTTTTCTAATTTCTTAGTCATGCATTAAATATTAGTATCATAATCAAATGATTCATCATCTTAAATAGCTTTGAATGAAATTTTTATTTTTTATTCTTTGGATTCCTCAGATTCATGAGATTATTTTTCATATTTACACTTCATGGTTAACTCATAAGTCATGAGATATGTGATAATCTCCTAGAACATCATTTTCATTATGTATTTTTATTCATGGATTTTGACCACCACCAGTTCCCAAGAACTCAGAAATCCCTACAACATTTTATTTAGTAGAGTTTTTATATAATGAATGTCACCAATATATTTCCTTCCATTATAAATGTAAATAAAAATGTAAACATATAAGTAATATATTTTTTATGAAAAAACTATTGATTAAAAAATATTATTGAATCATGAAAATCCTAGTATCTTTAACCTTATTTGTTCCTTCACGAGTTACTTCAAACAATTTACATTTTTTATGATCATTTTTATAAATATAAATGAGATTAAACACATTATTATATAAATGAAAATTTAACACATTAATAGCTTTGTTATTAAGATAAAAAGCGGTTATGTTATTTGGATTATAATTATCCTCCAATTATTTAGAATGTGTAAATCCATTCATAAATTTTTTCCCAATAAGATATCATATACAACCAAGAATGGTGGGCATTGGAGTTTTCTAATAAATATAGTATGAACTTATAATAAAAGCTACATCAAGCATAAAGTTTTATTTGGGACCACCATGGATTTTTTCAAAATATTCCATTTAAAAATATAGAATATTGAAATCGATTACGATATTGAAAACTAAAAATAATTTTTGAAAACAAAGATATTATAGAAAAACAAAAATATTCACTATAATACCAAATGTCATGCCAGAGATAAAATCGAAAGTGTGTGTGTGTGTGTGGGGGGGTTAATTTAATTAAAAGAAAGAGTACGATGGAAATTTAAAAATAAAACAACAAAAAATATATAGAGCATATATGCAACTGAAATATAATATTAAGTAATGATAAAGTGATGATGGAATTTAAATGATCAATGAACTCAATAATTATAATGAGATTATCATTATTATGATTGCATGATCATAAATTATAGTTAATAAGAATATCAAAATTAAGCATATCAAAATTGTATAATTATATGATTTTATATGAAAGTGAAATGATAAAAATACATAAAAGATAGAGAGATAGAGTGATTTCATAATGGAGTTGGGAAGTAGTTCTATGTGAATCCCTCTGTCTCATCCCCCTAGGTTGATAGTTTTATGTTATTAAAACTCCCATAATTTTGATAGAGATCGAGAAACCAAGACCCTTTTATTTTTATTATAAGAAATAAGAATCCAAGATCTCTAAATTCTCTAGTTGCGATCACATGTCCCTCACTTTGTGGTGGTTATCACCTTTTATAGAAGTTGTGGTTAAAAGTGATATATTTTCTTGGTCAAAATTTGATTTAAACATACTTTTTTATCTCCTAATAATGACAAGAAAACATCAGAAGAATTATAGAGAGGTAATTGTAGAAGAAATCCCAGGATTTTGAGAACTGAAATTGGATCTTGAAAGAGTGATTTTAGATTGGTGGAGATGATCACTATGATTAATCTATTACACACTCCAAATCGCTGTTTATTCCACCATTATAGACTATGACTCCAAGATCTTCTATTTATAGTGTACATAGGAGATATGAACATTCTATAATCCATAATATAAATTATGAATTACCAAACACTAGTTAATCAAATTGGGGTCCACCAAAATAATGAATTTTGACTTGATGACTTGGCTCCACTAGATGGCCAGATGATCCCATTGGTTAGATGGTGAGAGTCCTATAGCCTCACAAGATCTGTCTTTTACCACTAGTTGGCCGAGTACATTCCAATGTCCAGTCGATGTGATTTTTCTATTGGGGTAATTTTTTCTATCACCACCATTTTTTTAGATCCTATATACTAGCTGGCATAAGGACATCCTGTAGGATCACTACCTCTTTCTAACTAGAATCGTTTGGTCGGTGCACTAAATTGGGAAACTATTATGACAAACCATTTATTTAATAAACCATAACTAATGATTTATTATATAAATTTACTCATAATAAAATCGTATAAGATTATAAATCTAAGTTTACATGAGAAATTAGGTATATATTGTAACATCCCAAATCTCACACTCTTGGATTCGGTTCTAAAAACAAAATCTTTACATTTTTTTCTTTGATATAAATGAACGTTCTCAATTTTAAAACATATAAAACAAACCAAATAAATGAAATATTGGATCAATTTCATACTTAAGGATCATTAAGGTTTGTATTTTCATATAATTAGGATAAAATCTTACATATATTAGAAAAAATAATCAACTGGTTAATAAAAATCTATATCATTCCCCCAAATTTCTTCACGTTTAACTCCATTTGTAGAAATAACCTACACAAAACCTTTATTCATAACCTTTGGAAAGGAAAATTATGAAAAGGGTGAGATTAAATGCTCATTAAGGGTAATCATGAAGGATATCAATAATCACATAAGCATAACATGAGTATAAGCATGTTAGAATACAATCTAATCATTTGAAATCTACACCATACATATCATAGATTCATAATCTTAAGTCATTGAATAAATATTGATAGTTCATAAGACATGAATCATAAAATAATCAAAGTACATAAGCCATGATAGAATAATATTGAAATAAAACATGGAATAGTGGCATATAAAAGAACTTGTAACTTTGTGAACATGTTTAAATACAAACTGGTTCACTCAATAAGTTTAGGATATCAAATAAGCCCCTCTTATAAACATATAAACTTGAAACTATGTCCATAAAAATGAATTATTGGTACACATATAAACTTGTAGACATAAAACTATGTTCACACATAAAATTATGGACATGAAAGCCTAGTCCATGCATAAACTTATGGACCTGAATTCCAAGACCACACATAAAATTGTGAACTTGTAATGAGGTTCATGAATAATATATTTAACTCATGAGTTTTCCATATTTACCCATTGAATTTTTGAGAGATATATGTCCCAAACATTACATGGTAAAGACCAGACATATGTGTGCCACAAAATCATACAAAATACATTATATCAAAACACTTAAAACGAAATGAATTTCATTAATGTATAACCCATGAAAAAGGGAATGAGTTTCATCAACATATTTTCATCATACAAATAATAAACCTAGAAAAAGAATAAGGATGATACGTTTAGATAATATATCCTGTAAAACATAAGTATCATAAAATTATGTCATCTTAGATGGAAAAATAATTTTGAAGGATCTCTTGGAATAATTCTTGAGGTAAATAACTTTTCATTTTAAAATCACATCTCTTTTGAAAAACAATGCACTTATAAATGAAAATATTTTCCTTGAATATATACTTGTAGAATTCTAAAGGATGATTAAAATCATTAGCATCATGATGGTGGGGAAATCCATTCAAGCCGTATAAGTTAAAAAATATTCCTTTTATATTTTTTAACAGAAAAGTAACAAATTTGTATATGAAAAAATGATTCCATTAACATCATTTAATAAAAAGTAAAAAATGGTTAAATATTATTTTAAAAAATAGTAGAAGTATTTTTTTATTTTTTTTAATATATGGACATGGAATAGAAATATTCCATAATGAATACTTAAACATAAATATTCCCAAATATTAGTGAGATTGTGAAATAAAATCCTTATCGTTTTGGTATCATTTGAATTATAATCCCCATGAAAGAAATAAAATTATAAGGATATGTAAATCTCTTAATTTTCAGTATAAGTCTCATAAAATAAATTCAAGGAAAGTATATACACCACAAAAAATTAATAATTAGTGTGTAAGATATGCGTACCATAAAAATAAAAGTGAGACAAAATCCATTACTTCAACTATCACCTTTACTAGTTCCAATTAAAAAATCCTATATAATAAATATGGATTTATTAGAAATTTATTCCATAACCATATATTTATCATATGATTTATTATTTATTTATAACATCTTATCACCCATTTATTAATAATTTGTTATTAAAATCACTACATTGGGTGATAACTACTTCTTTTTTGAAGTTTGTTTCCATTCGACAGTCTTAGACCTTTTAATTTGATCAAGGTAACATCATTTAAAGAATTTAAATAATTATATAAAAATTATATATATTAATTATTTATATATTTATATTAATTCATGAAAATTATAGATATCAAAATTAATTACACCATTCATGGAGATGTTAGGCCGAACATACACATGAATATTGTATCCATTTTTTGAATGATGGAATAAAATAATGATAAATAATAATTAAAATTTATAGAATAATTATTATATCATATATATATTCATAAAATTAATCCTCAATACTATACATGTGAAATATAAATGAAAATAGAATCACATCACATGATGTAGATGACCGTCCAAAAAAACACACGAGCGACATTATCATTTCCCAAAATGTTATATAGTAAGAATGTAGACATGAAATCATAAATTCAGATGTATATATTTTTTATATTTACTATATATAAGCATTAAAATGATCATAATAACCTTAAATAAAATATGGTGATGAAAAATGAATTGTATTGCTACATAGAGATGGTAAGTCGTGCGTAAGAACGAGCGACACATTTACTTCTTATTTGATGGGAAAGAGGGTGTATAATGGTATTTTAATAATAATAACAACATTAAAATATATTTGGGATACTGAATTTGTTATTTTATTATGAATATAATATATTTAGAGGAGGTTGAGAAGAGTACAAAAAGATTGTGATCAGTAAGAGTGATTACCTCTTCTTCGAAACTACCCCTTTAGATCTACCCTAAAGAGCACAATGGATTGTATTTTGGGAATAACATCACATATAGAATGTTTATAGGAATGTTTATAAGGTAATATTTCAGAGTATTTTTGAGATAGGAGTTTCAAGGTGGTGTAAATAAGTGAGTGAGGAGGGACCCTTATATAATTCAGGTGAGGGGCACCAGATGAGTTTCTCAAAATATGAAAATATAATAAGACCATTCTGGACATAAATGATTTAAACTAGCTTATAAATGAACAAGGGATGAAAATTTAGACACTATATTATGACATTTGTTCTTATATAATTTTTTATGTTATTTAAATAATGTAATAAAATATTAATCCTATAAAATGTCATTATTTCCAATATTGATACTATTCAATAATTTGACTATAAAAAATCAAGAAAAAAAGTAAAACTCAACAGAACTATTTTATTATATCCTAAAATTTTTAGGTTCATCTAGAGAATTCATGGATCACATTAAATATCAAAAATTATGTTACTTTTAATATTTTTAACTTCAATTATTTGATTATTCCATTAATGAAATAATTACTGCATTTGTGTTGTGTACAAATATATGTTAATTATTTATTCAATAAATGTTAAAAATAAATTACCATGATTAATAAAAATATTTTATATTTCAAAATAATATTTATTGTTGAACATATACCCTATATAAAGAAATATTTTAAATATTATACATATTAAAAACATGATGTGATATGTTGGACTTTTCATTAAATAAATATTATAAAGGTCATAATCATATATAAGTGGGACGAAAATGTCATGAATTAGAACATTTTTTGATTATTTATGATTTATAATTATAAAATAATATTTAGGTAAGTGTATGTGTCATTTAATAGTTCTTATAGTTTTATTTTTATCATTTAATTACCTGATTTACCCTTTATTATGGTAATAAAAAAATTTCTATTTTTACTATTCATATTTTCAAAAAAATAATAAGAAACAAACTTTTAAATAATTATTTAAAATATATAATCCTTTTTTGAAAAGCAAAAACACCTAATTTTTAGAATTTAATTTTAAATTAAACATGACAAAATGCAAAGAAAACCCGTTTTTTTGGAAAAATGCATTTTTATGATTAATGATGTACTAATTTGAAAATAATGTATAATATTTATTAAAATGAATTTAATTAAAAAATATATATTTATATAGTAGTTATATTAATTTTAGATCAAATTCAAATCATAATGATACTTTATATTAAAATAAAATGATAGTTTTATAAAAAACAATATTTTTTCTACTTATTGAAAAATAAATATTTTCAGAAAAATTCCAAAATTTCACCTAAATATATAACACCCCAAGATATATGGTTTTTAATATTCTTAAAAAATTAAATTCATTCGATATCTTATGTTTCACACAAGAACGAGCTTAAACGAATAGTAATATACTATTAAATAGTAAATTGACATTTGGAATTGTAATACGACAATTAAGAATCGTAATATGAACATAAGAATAGTGAACTCATCTATGAAAGTGTAAATAAAATTTAATCATCTTATAAATGGATATATGATATAATTATATCATATATTTAGTAAAAAAATGTTTTAAAAATGACAAATTAATTATTGGTATTTTTTTAAACCTAAATGATTATTTACAAATTTATAATTAATATAATATTTTAAGAGAATAAATATTTTAACTAAATATATTCATTAATTAATATTTTTTATTATGTATATACAATAATTTAATGACACATTAATTAATTTTTCAAAGTGTCATAAAATCAATTATAATTTTTGAATCAGTATTTTTTGAATACAAAATGTTTTTATTTAAAAAAAAGTTTTCTCAGATTTATAAAAATATTTTTGAAAAATGGAGTCCATTTTTTAATTCTACACATCTAAAAATATTTATGTTGTGTTTTTTGTATTTCTCTGAAATTGTTGAATTTTTGGTGAACAGTGAAATATGATAATTTAATGTATAAGTAAATAAATGAATTATTAAGTCATGGATTTTGTATGGATCATATAATTGCCAATAGATTAGAACTCACATTCTCTATTTAATTAATTTCAACATTGGAATCAAAACTATTCATAGTTTTGAGCCAAAATAATAAACTAAAGAACAAAATAATCAAAAAACACGTCTCTCCTCCGCTACAAATACCCCTCCTCACCACCCCTTATCCTTACACCTTCCAAGCCTTGAAGATTAACCAATTTCTACAAAATAATATTAAAAATTCTCTCCCCCACATCCTGGATCCTTTTTTCTCAATAAAATACCTTACCCAAGTTCCAAAAGGAGGTTCTCAAGGAGAAGAATTCAAGAGGAGAACCCCTTAATCCTTCTCTATTAATTTTTTTCAATTTCTTTTTCCCTTATTTTTACCTCACATACTATATAAAAATATGAATGATAAATATATTATTATATATATATATTTAAATTTTATTATTATAATGGAAAATACATCATCAAAACCTTTCTCCGCTCTCTTTTATTCAAAAAATGAAAATATCATGTGTGATGTGTCAATTTACCACCATCGTGGATGATGCATTTTTATTTTCTAAAACATCCTTTAAGGATTGTAATAAAAAAATTACAATGGTTGAAAAATAATTTATACTATATATTACAAATTATTAAGTGTTTTGGAACCAATATATATACATCATATTAATCATATTAATCAATAAATTAAAACTAGTTCGTGATGATCAAAAAACATGAAAAACATCTAAACGATTATTATTAACGTTTTATCTAATGAATCATACACATATCTAAAAAAATAATTATATATAATAACATAAAATATTCTATATGTTCATTAATAACTTAAATTTTCAATTTTGGATAATTTTTCCCATTTTACATGATCTTTTATACGTGTATACAAGTGAACCACTCATGAAAATCACAAAAACACACTTTCGAATGACAAAATTGAACCTTATAACACATAAAAAAGTCCATAAATGAACTTAATAAAATAATAATACATAGAATACATGTTTAATAGGTTATAAATTAAATTATTAATTAATATAATTTCATTATACAAGATAGTAATTACATGTGAAAAACTCTTTCAGACTTTAGGTAAGGGATTATCCTTGGACATCTATTTTTTTCATCGGGTAACTCTTTCTCCCTATTTACCCCAATATAATTCTTAACTATTCTTATGTAATACTCTTATATTTTTTTTATGTTACAAAAAGTTTCCTAGATTAATTCTTATTTATTTTATGGGAAAATACTTTTTTATAAGGTTCTATTTTCAATTCATCCCGATAATAAAGCCCAGTTAATGGGAATATCCTAATTTCTTACCCATTTTCATGTAGCATCCATAATCTATTTTAAGAAATAAATAGATTTCTAAAATCACACATTTTAGAATAAAAAATTATTTTGGTTCATTTTTGGTTTTATAAAAACAATTATGCCTTTTTATGATTTAATATATATTTAGTATTCTCCCTTAAACCACACTAAATATGTTCATTTATAAAGTTTCTTAATCACCCCTTGACATTTTTTCACTCCATTTGGACTTCATTTATCTTTATCTATGACTATTTTACATTATTAATGTCCAATTATGTTTAAAATACATTATGTCATGGACACTATTATGATATTCCCTTTGGTTATGACTTATTCTCCACTTATTCCTTGTGTGTGGTGTACATATACTTCCCTATAATTTTTTTATCATCATTAATTGAATATTTAATTATATATTCATAATTATTGTATGATGGATGTTATTATCACCTTTTTCATATACCATTTTTACATATGGTGTTTTATTTTAATGTTATTTTAACTGGGGAAATGTTGAAGAATCCACATCCTCTACTCAATACTAATATTTTGAAAAGTCGTCAACTAAAGATATTTATGAAGAATTATTTAAAATTGTAGTGATTGGTGGATTCTAATTATTGATAGGACCTTAATACATTAATAGGTCTCATGAGACAAAATAGTTAGTGAAAAGCATTCTTGATTATTTCCAAGGAGAATGAGATGGGTTTTTACCCATAGGCTTAAACTATCTTGAACGTATAATGGTTCTTCTGCTAGATACCTGATAGCCAATAAATAATCATTTTCTTCATTTTATATTTAGTTATTACATTCCATGATGTTTTCAGTATGAAAAAAACTATGGATGCATTTTCATTCTCAGTGTATTGAAGTCATGTGTTTTTCATATTATTTACCTTTCCATAATGTCTATTCCTTACTAAACTTATTTTGGTTATTAATGTTTCATATAACCCTTACTGAGTGTTTGAGCTCACCATTTTATTTGTTTTCCTTCCCCAGGTTGTGAAGATGAGATCTTTGAATAAGTGACATAATGAAGTTTATTTTCTTTTATTATTTTCTATGCTTAATTACCGATGTATTAAGGGAACCATGTATGTATCGAGTTCTTAAATACTATGGATTTAATTGATCCATGGTGATGTTATCTCTTATATCTATTACACTATAATAAAACGACCATAGAATCTGTGTTACTAGGGTTAGGGTTTTTACAGTTGGTATGAGAGAATGTTTAGTATAACCCTTGGGAACAAGATGTTAAAAAACATAAGAATTATAATAACTCCTTGTAGTGAATTTTTGGCTCAACAACCATGATGATTATGAGCTAACTTAGTGCGTGATATTATTTAGTGTTGGAGCCTAATGGAATAAATGGAATTAATACCCATGGAAAATGTAGGGATTTCCCCACAATGAAAGTCATCATAGTTAGTGTTACAACTGAGTATATCTTGACCATATTAGGACAGATTACTCCTGTTATAACTAATAACCACACTACACCTATGTTGTATTATTTCATACAGAAGAAGAGCCCATATTTTAGTGGGACTACTAATCCTGTGGTTGCTGATAAGTGGATCACGCACCTTGAAAATATATTACTAGCTTTAAGAAGCAATGAAAATTAAAAGGTAGTACATTGAATATATTGTCTCAAAATATATTCTAGTCAATTGTGGTCATTTATCCAAAATAGTAAGGAGGAAGATGAAATTTAAGACATCGAATGGAGAAATTTTAATGAAACATTATTGGAAAAATATTTCCCTCATTGGAAACTAGATTAAATGAAGTGAAAATTACTTATCTTAATGAAGAGGGAAGAAGTGACTATTGCATAATATGAGGCTACCTTCACAAGATTGGCCAAACATACTTTAGATTACATACGTGATTCAGAATACCAGATAGATCATTTCATTTAAGGTATTAAAACAAGTATATAAAGGGAAATGGCTTTTGAAACATTTTCATCTATTGATGAAATTGTATTAAGATTCATAAAGAAGGAGGATAAGTTTTCTAGATATTATATTATAAGGACTGAGCCTTAAACATTACATAATATTGAATTAAATGAATAATTCACATTGCGGATATTTTCAAGTTTTGTGTTTTAGAGAATTAGGACATAACTATTACACCTCAAAAGATTAAAAAGTAGACACTTCTACAAAGTTTCCATCTTTTCATAAAATGAAAACTTTTGAAAAAAAGAGTCACATATAGTTCTATGTTTAAGACAACATGACTTTTCCTTGATCACATCCTTGACCCTATTCATTTTTAGGTCCTGTGAAAACACTTCAAAGATAACACATAACATAAGCATAAAAAAAGATAACATTAACAGATTGCAATAAAAAAATATAATTTAAAGATATTGAAATAATTAATCCATTCTCAAAATCATTTTCAATACCAAAATACGTAAAAAGAGTATATGGTTTTAATTTTTCCTTTTAAAATAATTACGGCTTATTAAGGAAGCCAAAGATCAAATAATACTCAGGGTGGCGGAATGGTCATTTTCATTGCTTATGTTAAAAAAACATTCCTTTTTGTTGTTTAGTAAAATTCTTAATATTAAAATATTCCCTTTGAATTAAATGAAAATTCAATGGGTTTTATACACAATATAAAATAGTGTCATGTATAAAACTAAATATGCCTCAATGAAAGGAGATTGAGACGAAGTCCCTTACCTCGTGTCTGATATGAATCAATCATTCTTTAATCTCATGAATAATAAACAAAAGTAAATTTATAATCTCTTAAGAACCTTTTTCAAGTTTATAATTCCCTTTATATCACTTATTACAATGTTATAAACATTATGTAATCATTTAAAATAATAACATTTATTTTGTCGATATTTGGTACTTGAGTCAAAAAATGAACACCTTATATTTACAAGTTACCCATGTGATGAATAGTACATTATATCTAGAATGAAATTCATTATTTAGATATCATATATATCATATATTTCCAGTATATATATAATCTTATAATTGTACATATCATTTGGCGGTAAGAAATGAAATTCACCATTCATGGAGACGGTAAGCCGTACGTACGCAGGAACACTACTTTCATTTCTATTTCTTATTTTAATGGAATTAAAAAATAATGATACAAACGTATATTATAATTACAGAATAATTTCATATATAATATAATATAAAATATCATTAACTCTATCCTTTATATGTCCCACATGTGGCATTAATGAGTCATATCACTTTGAGGGGGCGATAGTCCGCACTTCCTCTAATGAGAGATATCGCTTTTACCCATAATGGAAACCATAAACGCATGATATAAATGAAAATTACAGAAGAATAAAGAAAAAATAAACATAATATATATCATATATAAATACAGTGCCATCATACTGGCCACCATGAGAGGTGGTAGGAGATAATCATACAATCATTGTTTCGTGAGGCCTTAGTTTTCCATCCACAGAAACATTATGTTATTGCTCCATTAGATGGAGGTGTGTCTAAGTGTAGTTTAAATAATTCTCATAAAAAATACAACTGTATTTAGGATACTGGTGTTGTTATAAAATAAAAGAATAAAAAGATTTTAGGGGTTGGAGAAGTAATATAAAAGAAAATAATTTAAGAGAATGTGTTACCTTTAATTTGGGTAACTTCCTTTGGTTTGAACCAAAAGTACTTCTTAAAGTGCCTTATGCCTAATGTAAGGATTATAGGAGGAGTATAGGGATGTAGGTAGCTTAATTGGGTAGAGGTTGGATGAGACTGATGGATTGAGAGGTGTGAGGAATTGGTTAGAAGTGGTCTCCTTTTATAAGGGTGAGGAAGGGCTCTTTAAGAAAGTGTGAAAATATTATTTTATTATATAATGATATTCGGTTTATAGAAGACCAAAAATAATTATAGTCAACGATAAGATGACTCATAGTCTAAATAAAATAATAAAATAGGAATTGGACAGGTTTTGGATAATATTTTTATCATTATAATCTTATTTATTTAAATCATTTATTAATGAGTTAAATACTGCATCATTATTGTGTCATAAATAAATAAATTTATTAGATTTCTAAAAATTATAAAAATAATATAATGTAGTAAATCATTTTATCTTTCTAAATAATATTTATAGTCGAAAAAGGACTTATATATCACCATATAAAAATTAATTTACTAAAAGAATTTTGATTATGTCATTTTTGCCTTTACGTTAAATTAATTAATCAAAATTGTAATTATCTTTCATAAGTAGCTCCATGGGGTCCCAAAATAGACCCAAAGATGCCCATGTTCAGCCATTACTCATAAAATAAGGTTAGGATATGTGGTAAGGTATGTTTTAATTATTACCATATTCTTTTTACCTTGAATTACCCTATTTACATTTAACAGCGGTAAATAAAAATCAAAAGTTACTATTCACCAAAAAATATTTTCATCTTATTGAACCAAATTTTACTTACTAAGAAAAAACATGTATGTAGGATTTTAAAAATTCAATTAACATAAGTGGTAAAATATCTTTTAAATGAAAAATCCAGTTTTTTAACTACTACTAAGTGGTTTCACTATACATCAAAAATTGATGTTTTTTAGAAAAATACCAAAAATTCAGCCTAAGCTATATTTGATATTCCGAATTCAAAAATGATGTTTATTTTGATAAATTAAAAACATAAAAGTGTCATTAATTAATTTTAAAATTAATTCCCATTTTTAAAACAAATAGCGTGTTTTTAAGAAATAATAACTATCAAAAGATTGACATTTGTTTATATCCAATTTCAATGTGAAATTAATTCCAATGACCAAAATTGGATTAGATGGAAAAAATATATTCTAATAAAAATTTAAATCCAATTAAAAAGATAATCTATCCATATAAATAAATTATATTAAAAGTCACTTTTGAAATAAAATACAATATTTTCACTACTCATTAAAAAATGAACATTATCAGAAAAATCCCAAAAATTTACACAATGTAAGTTTTAATGTCCCCATTATAAAGAAGGATTATATTTGGTCAATAAGAATGTATTAAAGTAACCAAAACTATATTTAAATATCGTTCTCCATTAAAAGGTGTTAAATGGACCTTTTAATGTAAATGATGCTTAAAAAAATGATTCATTCACATTTTAAGCCTCTTTTTTATTGGATAAATGTAAATAAATTTAACAAACATGTATAATCATATTTTAGTTAGTTTTTTTCATTCCCTCCAATAAAAATTCTAGGAGTTAACTACCATTTAAAATAATAATATTATATTATTAGTGTGCAACGTAATATTTCATAGAAACTCGTTGTTGCATATGGGGTACACTATCAAACATAGAAACCCCTTTAAAGTAAAATTAATATTTAATTCAAAAATACTAATAAATATGAAAATAACTTATTCTTCATTTACCTGGGATGTTACATCCTTACCCCCTTTTGGAAAATGCATCCTCACAATTTTTATTCATTTATCAAAATAAGTGGGGGTATTTACCCCTCATAGGATTTTCAGATTCCCACGATGCCTCTTAAACCATATAATTTTTCCAAAAAAAATTTACCTTGTTAATTACCTTATTCTACAACACTTTCTCTCTGTGGTTAATAATCTGGACAGGTTGTTCTTCATAAGAGTGATTATTTTCCAACTGAAATACCTTTGGGTTCGAAACATGAGATAGATCTGGAATATAAATTCTCAACATCGAAAAATGAAAAACATTTTGTACCTGGGAAAAACATGGAGGTAAATCCACTCTATACGCAACTGATCCAACTTTCTCCAAGATTTTATAAGGTCCAATGAACCTCGAAATCAACTTTACCTTCTTACCAAAACGAATCACACTTTTTTCATGGAGAAGCTTTGAGAAAGACATGACCACCTACCTTAAAATAAAGATCCTTCCTCCGGTTATCTGCATAACTTTTTTGTCTGCTCTGAGCTGTTCTCATGTGCTCTTGAATCAACTGAACTTTCTAGGCCATCTCTTCTACCAATTCTGGTCCCATAAGCTCCCTTTCACCTACTTCATCCCATAAATCTAGAGTTAGACAATTCTTTCAATATAATTCCACAAATGGAGCCATCTGTATACTGGAATGAAAACTGTTATTATTTAAAAATTTAACCAAAGAAAGTTTTTGGTCCGAACTTCCCTGATAATCCAGTGAACAAGCACATAGCATATCCTCCAAGGTTTGAATTGTTCATTCTGAATACCCATCTGATTGAGGATGAAATGTAGTACTAAAATTTAATTCATCACCCAACGACTTCTGAAGGCCTTTCCAAAAGTTTTAAGTAAACCTGGGATCCCAATCAGATACAATGGAGAGTAGAAATCCATGAAACCTGAATATGTCTTTAACATACAATCATGAAAGTTGATCTAGAGACAATGTATCTAGAATAGGAAGAAAATGAGAAGATTTAGTCAATCGATCAACTATAACCTAGATTGCATTATTTCCTTGATATGTCTTTGGTAATCCCACAATGAATTCCATGGATATATTTTCCCATTTCCACTCTGGCACCGGTAGAGGCAGAAGCATCCCTTTTGGTAAATGCCACTCTATTTTAACCTACTGTCAATTCAAACTCTTCACAGTAAAATCAGCAATATCTCTTTTCATTCCATCCCACCAGTAATACTCCCAAAGATCTCTGTACATCTTATTACTACCAGGATGAACTGAAAACGAGGAACTATGAGCTTCACATAACTACCCATTCTTCAACTATGAATCACAATGCACACATAATCTCTTCCCCAACCTCAAAACACAATCACTATCAACGTTAAAATCAGGCAACATACCCTTCTGAGCCAACTCTACCTTTTTCGGCAACTCACTGTCTTCTTTTTACACTTGCTTTATTCTGTCTGAAAGAGATGATTTCACTAATGCCAGAAACAAAACTAAAGAGTTTTCTTCACCAAAAATTTCTATGCCAATGTTAATCAAATCAAAAACCAAAGGATCTTGTTCCAAACGTAAAATGGTTAATGAAGCATTACGTTTTCGACTCAAATCATCAACCAAATTATTTTCTTTTCCCAGATGGCAATGGACCGTGCAATCATAATCCTTGATTAATTCTAGACATCTCCTATTTCTCATGTTCAATTATTTTTGAGTGAATATATACTTTAATCTTTTGTGGTCAGTATATATTTTACATTTTACTCCATACAAATGATGCCTCCAAATTTTTAAAGGAAAAGCAATAGCAGCTAATTCCAAATCATGTGTAGAGTAATTTAAATCATGATGTTTCAACTAATGTGAAACATAAGAAATTACCTGCTCATTCTGCATTAGGACACAACCCATTACTTTCAACAAAGCATCATTGTAGATAACAAACTCACCATTTCTAGATGGAAGTGCCAAAATTGGAGCATTCACCAATATCTTTTTCAATTCCTGAAAACAATCATCACAATCTTTTGTCCAGATGAACTTAACACATTTTCGAGTTAACTGAGTCCTTGGACTAGATAACCATGAAAACGTTTCAAAAAAACACCGGTAATAACCTGCCAAACAAAGAAAACTACGAATCTCAGTTATATTTTTGGGTCTTGGCCATTCTTCAACAACTTTTGTTTTAGCAGGATCAACAGTTATGACATTTTTTGAAACAAT
This sequence comes from Viscum album, assembly GCA_963277665.1. Classification (NCBI taxonomy): domain Eukaryota; kingdom Viridiplantae; phylum Streptophyta; class Magnoliopsida; order Santalales; family Viscaceae; genus Viscum; species Viscum album. The sequence goes on from OY728130.1 coordinate 1,264,939,914, forward strand.
GTGACCAAGGAATGAAATTTTTTGTAACCAAAAATCTCACTTTAAAAATTTACCATAAAGTTTCTTTTCTTTTAAGGTTTGCAAGATGACCCTTAAATGACTTTTATTCTCTTATTTTATTTTATAATAAACCAAAATTTCATCAATGAACACAACCAAAAACTTATCCAAGAACTCATGGAAAATTATATTCATAATATCCATGAATATAGCAGGTGCATTGGTTAAACCAAAAGGCATAAATGAAAATTCATAATGGCCACCTCTAGTACAAAATGCGGTCATAGGAATGTCTTCATCCTTTACTTTCAACTGATGGTACCCCGATCTCAAATCAATCTTCAAAAAATACTGAGCTCCCTGGAGCTGATCAAACAAATCATCGATATGAGGCAAAAGATACTTATTCTTAACAACAATGTTATTCAATTATTTATAATCAATAAAAAGTCTCATTGAACCATCTTTCTTTTTAACAAACAAAATAGTAGCACCCCATGGTGATGTTCTAGGTCGAATGAATTCTTTATCTAATAACTCATGCAATTGCTTCTTTAGCTCTAAATGTTCAACTTCAGCCTTTCTTCATGGGGGTTTGAAATTGGCTTAGCATCAGGAACTAAGTCAACTATAAATTTAAATTCCCAATTAGGTATAATACTAGGCAACTCATCAAGAATAACATCAAGGTACTCATTTAGCATTGGCACATAATTAATCTGAATAGTTCATTTATTTTCAACAATATGTGCAATGTAATATTCATTTCCATCTTTTACTAGTTTCTCAGCTTCCTAATATGGTATCCAAAGAAAGGGTTCATTCGTGTACACAAACTGAAAATCATTCTGAAAAGAAACCTCTTTAGCTCTTTAGTCAATATTATAATGATAAATAGAAAGCCAATACAAACCCAAAATAACATCAAACACTTCTAGAGGCCAAACAATAAGGTTTTCAGGTAGATTATTTCCACACACAAGGATATAAATGTTATTATGTTTTCTTTTTTTATCAAAATTTCCTCCAAGTGTTTTTACCTTAAGTTCTGTATTCTTATCTTGAGGTGAAATTCCCAATTTAATAGGAAACTTCTCAGAAATTAAAGAGTGTGTAGACCCTGAATCAAACAACACCTTGACGTAATCTGAACAAAAAAACAGTGTACCTGATACTACTTCATTTGATGGAACAAAATCCACTGAAGTATTTGCAAAGGATATCACCACCCCTTTCTGCTTGTAGTATGGATACTTTACTTCAGTTGAGTTCTTTTTTGGACACTCATTTGCATAATGACCCATTTAATTTCACATAATACATTTTAATGACTGTAAATCAGATTTTTTCTTACCATTACCCTGATTTTGTTCAGTGAAATTACGAGCCTTATGTCCCATTTTACCACATCAGTATCCCTTAAAATAATTTAAATGACATTACCGAGCATGATTTTTACCACAATTTTCACAAACTGTAAAGTTAATTTTTTTACCATCAGACTTTTTGAAGAGTTCTTCCCTTTCACTTGTCACCTCAACACCTTATTCTGTTGTTTTTCAAAGAATATCTGATCATCGAAAAACTCCATTTCCAACTTCTCTACACAACGAAAAAAATTTTCATAACTTTTTAACTCATGATAAGATAAATCCCTTCGATACTTTGGATTTAATCATAAGAAAAAATGGTTGATTTTACTATCAAGATCTCATATGAAATTTGGAGCATACCTTGCCAACCGAGTGAATTTTTCGTCATAAGGAGCCACTAAGTCATCCTCCATCATCAATTCCAGGAATTGTTTTTTCATCTTAAGAATATCCAACATAGGAAAATATTTCTCAAGAAATAGACCTTTGAACTCATCCCACTCAAGAGAATAAATCTCTTCACTATCCCAGATATTTTTCACCATTTACTACCACTGATCAACTTCACCTTCAAAAAGGTAAACAACGAGACTAACCTTTTGATGTTCTGAACAACCCATGAAATTGAAAATCTTTTCCAGTTCTTTAATCCACCTTTCTACTAGAACTGGATCAGATGATCCTCTGAATGACGGTGGATATTGCCTAATGAAATTCTCCACTACAAACATGTTCCTCTATGGTTGATCTGGCTGATCTCGTACATGGATACCAACACCATTTATAGCCTGAGTCAACTATTCCATCACTGCAACAAACTGTTCAGTTCCAATTTTGAACATCTCTGGTTGCTGATTTGGAAGGTTTTCTTCCTCCTGATGTCGTCCCAACATAGTTGTCCTATTTCCTCTGTGGAAAACCATTCTGAACATAGAAATATCTTAGGTGTAGCAACATGGCAATATGTAAATGCTATATGATTTCAATATTAACATAAATTAAATTATGGATATTTATTTAACAATACCCTAACTCCTAAAGTTATCTAAACTGACCTTTGATACAAACTATAAGGACCAGACCTTAATCATTTCATAATATTGAATTAAATGAATAATTCACATTGAGGATATTTTTAGGTTTAGAGTTTTAAAGAATTACGACATAACTGTTACATCTCAAAAGATTACAAAGTAGACACTTCTACACAGTTTTCATTTTTTTCATAAAATAAAAACTCATTAAAAAAAGAGTCATGTATAGTTCCATGTTTTAGATAGCATGACTTTTACTTCATCCTATCCTTGACCCTATTCATCTTTAGGTCTTGTGAAAACATTTCAAAACTTGGGATGAACATAAAAATCTCAGTAAGGGTTATAAAACAAAGAATGAAAACATTTGTTCATAAATACATACAAAACATGAACTCTTTTAATTACCTCAAGAAATCATAATATTTTATTAATAAAAAATAGAAATCATAAATCATAAAGGTAACTTGTGGCATCCATATCATACTGACATTGTAGCTATCACAACTACAAAGGGGGTTACTTTGGAATACCCATCACGGTATATTACTTAAATCTCTTAGGAGAAACATTCACGTTTACCACCATCACATTTCCCAATGCATTGGAGAGCTATATCAGGCTCACCCTCCATAGGTTAATCACGGAACCACCTGTATACATAAATAATTCCCAAAAGCCATAACATGATCATAACACATAACATAAGCATAAAGGAAATATAACATTTCCACATTGCAATAACAAAATCTCATTTCAAGATATTGAAATAATAAATCCATTATAAAAATAATTTTCAATACCAAAATATGTAAAAAGTGTATATGGTATTTATTTTTCGTTTTAAAAACATTACGGCTTGTTAACGAAGCCAAAGATCAAATAATACTCACGGCGGTGGAAAGGTTGTTGTCACCGCTTACGTTAAAAAAACATTCCTTTTTTTCATTTAGTAAAATGCTTCGTATAAAAAGATTCCCTTTAAATGAAATGAAAGGTAAAAAGGGTTTATACACCGTATAAAATAATTTTTTGTATAAAACTAAATATGCCTCAATGAAAGGAGATTAAGACAAAGTCCCTTACCTCATGTCCGCATTGACTCGATCTTTATTTAATGTCTTGAATAATGAACTAAAGTTAATTTATACTTTCATAAGAACCTTTTTAGACATTATATTTCCTTTTATATCACTTATTACAATGTTATAAACATTATTTAATCATTTAAGTTAATAACATTCATTTTGTTGATATTTGGTACTTGAGTCAAAAATGAACACCTTATATTTACATGTTGTCCATGTGATCAATAGTACACTATATCCAGAATGACATTAATTATTTAGATATCATATATATCATATATATCCAGTATATATATATATACTTATATCAGTACATATCATTTGGAGGTTAGAAATTAAATGCACCGTTCATGGAGACGGTAAGCCGTACGTATGCATGAACGCTACTTTCATTTCTATTACTTATTTTAATGGAACTGAAACATAATGATAAATAGGTATATTATAATTTCAGTATAATTTCATATATAATATCATATATAATATCATTAACTCCATCCTTTATACGTCTCACATATGGCATTAATGAGTCATATCACTTTGAGGGGGCGGTAGTCCACACTTCCTCTAATGAGATTACCACGTTTACCTACAATGGAAACCATAAAGTCATGCTATAAATAGAATTTATAGAAGAATAAGGAAAACATAAACATAATATATATTATATATAAATAAAGTTCCATTATAATGGCCTCTATGAGAGGCGGTAGGAGATAATCGAACAATCATCATTTCGTGAGGCGTTAGTTTTCCATCCACAGAAACATTATGTTCCTCATACATTAGATGGAGGTGTGTGTAAGTGTAGTTTGAATCATTCTCATAACAACATACTAGTATATTTAGGATACTATTTTTGTTACAAAATAAAGTAATAAAAAGAGTTTAGGGGTTGGAGAAGTAAAATAAAAGAAAACGATTTGAGAGAAATCATTACCATTAATTTGGGTAACTTCCTTTGGTTTGAACCAAAAGGACTTCTTGAAGTGCCTTCTACCTAAGGTAAGGACTCTATGGGGAGGAGAAAGATGTTGGGAGCTTAATTTTATAGAGGTTGGGAAATACAAATGGATTGATAGGTGTGAGGAATTTGATAGAAGTGGTCTCCTTTTATAAGGGGGAGGGGCTCTTTAGGAAAGTGTGAAAATATTATTTTATTATATAATGATATTCGGTTTCTAAAAGTCCAAAAATTATTATAGTCTAAGATAAGATGAATCATGGTCAAAATAAAATCATTCAGTAGGAATTGGACTAGTTTTGGATAATATTTTAATCATTATAATCTTATTTCTTTAAATCATTTATTAATGTGGTAAATAATACATCATTATTGTGTCATAAATAATTTAATTTATTCGATGTCTAAAAATTATAAAAAAATTATATCATGTAGTAAATATCTTTATTTTTCTAAATAATATTTATAGTCGAAAAAATGACTTATATAACACCATATAAAAATTAATTTACTAAAATTCTTTTGTTTATGTCATTTTTTCCTTTACATTAAATTAATTAATCCAAAGTGTCGTTATCTTTCATAAGTGGCTCCATGGAGTCCCAAAATAGACCCAAATATGCCCATGGTCGGGAATTAATCATCAAATATGGTTAGGACAATTGTGAAGGTAATTTTTAATTATTACAATATTCTTTTTACCTTGAATTAACATATTTACCTTTAACCACAGAAAATAAAAGTCAAATGTTACTAGTCATATTTTTTTTTCATCTTATTGAATAAAACATTAAATACTAATAACAACCACGTATTTCATATTTTTGAAATTCAATTCATAGATGCGGTAAAATTTCATTTGAATGAAAATGTCAGTTTTTTAACTACTACTAAGTGGTTTTACTATTCATCAAAAATTGATGTTTTTCAGAAAAATACCAAAACATCTGCCTAAACTATATTTGATATTCAGAAATAAAAAATTATCATTATTTTTCCAAATTCAAAACATAAAAGATTCATTTATTAATTTTAAAATTAATTTATGTTGTTAAACAAATAACGTGTTTTAAGAAACAATAACTATCAAAATATTGACACTTGTTTATGTCAATTTCAAAGTGAAATTAATTATAATGACCATAAGTTGTATTAAATGGTCAAAATATATACTAATTAAACTTTAAAAACAATTAAAAAGATAATATAACCATATAAATAAAATATATTAAACGACACTTTTGAAATAAAATACAATATTTTCACTATTCATTAAAAAATGAATTTTATCGAAAAAACACCAAAAAATTTACACAAAGTAAATTATAATATCCCCATTATAAAGAAGGATTTTATTTAGTCAATTATAATGTATTAAAGTGACCAAATCTATATTTAAAGAGGGTTCACTATTAAAAGGCTATAAATTGACCTTTTAATGTAAATTATGGTTACAAAATAGATTCATTCACATTTTAAGCTTCTTTTTTATTGGATAAATGTAAATACATTTAAAAAACATGTATAATAATATTTTAGTTAGTTTTGTTAATTCCCTCCAATACAACACCTAGGAGTTAACTACCATTTAAAATAATAATATTATATTATTTGTGTGCAACGTAAGATTTCAATGAAACCTTTTGTTGCATATCGGGTACGCTATCGAACATAGAAACCCCTTTAAAGTAAAATTATTATTTAAGTCACGGATATTAATAAGTATGAAAATCTCTTATTCTTAATTTACCTGGTATGCTACATATATGATCAAGGGAAATAAATATAGGAATAGACCTTCTAATAACCATGGAAAATTTGAAGTATCAACAAAGAAAAATGAAATGAAGTAATTTTCATTACACAGAAATTGTAGAAATAATCATCCTGGTAAATGCTTAAAAGGCATGGGAGCTTCCTCTAAGTGTGGAGAAAAGGGTCACAGAGCTGATTATTGGTATGGGGAGAAGAAAATAATTGATGTTCAATGATTAAATTGTAATTAAATGGGGAATTATCCAAATGAACATCCCAAGTGTGCGTTAGGAGAATCTACCAGAAAAGAGGCCAAGGGGATATGAACAAGATTATGCGACCACCACAACTGGTGTAGAGGGACCCAATGATGTGGTAGATTGTACATTAATCATATCTTAAAATTTAGAAAATGTTTATTTTGATTTTGGATCAGCACACTATTTCATTTATCCCCAGTTTAAAAAATAGAGATTTCCAATTTGATTTAATAAGGGAGTTTTCAGTCAAATCCCATAAGGGAAGCCTCATTACAATTTAAATGTGTTGGGAAGTTCCCATTATAGAATATAAACATGATTTATTGGAATACATTATCATCATACCTATGGTTGATTTTTATATAATCTTTGGTATTGACTAGATTTCATAATATGATGCAATAATATAATCCAAGAATAAGAAAATTATGATTTGTGAGGAAAATGTAGAATTCATTTTCTTTAGAGTAGAAACATCATCATTTTATTCTTATCTAGATTCACCCATAGTATTTCTACTAAATAAAATTACAAGGGAGAATAAAAAAAATTCTTGATATGGGGAAATCCATCTTCAAATTTAGAATGTACCAATTGTGTAGAAATACATTGATGTATTTACTACTGAATTACCTTGGAACCTCTAAGTGCATAAATTCGAAACTACCATTGATCTAATCCATGATTCAAGACCAATGTCAAAGAATACATATAGAATTAAAACTATAGAATTAGTGAATATGAATAAAAAAACTATAAGATTTTAGTAATAAGGGATTTATTCAACTATTGTTCCTCCATGGGGAGCCCAAGTAATCTTTGTTATGAATAATGAAAAATCCTTGCGGCTATGCATTTAATGTAGAAAAAACAATGAAATTACAATAAAGAACAAGTACCCTCTACCTCAAATTAATGATTTATTTGGTCAAATTCATAGAGCTCAATATTTTTTGAGGATTGAAATTAATTTTGGATATCATCAATTTCATGTAACTAAAGAAGATATTTAAATGACATAATTTCTAACTAGATATGTAAATTAAAATTTTACAGTAATTCCATTTGGACTGACTAATGTAACCTCTATTTTCCGAGATCTAATAAATAGAGTATTGAAGGAATATCTGGATAATTTTCTTGTGGTATTTATTGATGACATCTTGGTGTACTCCAAAATCTATGGGGACTATGAGAATCACTTTTGGACTATTTTGAATACACTTCAATGAAAGAGTTAAATGGGAAGTTTGTCAATTTTTAATTCTATCACTAAAACGTTTATATTCTTGGGAATATTATTTTTAAGGATGGAATATCAATTTCTTATTTAATGAAAAAGGAAATACAAGAATGACCAATGCTAATGAACATAACCGAGGTATAAAAATTTATTGTTTTTTATGGTTAGTATTGGTATTTACTCCATAATTTTTCTGGATTTTATAACATGTTAACCAACACCACACGTAAAGGGGTTAATTTCATAGAGACTAGTGATGCATTGAAGAATGGTCTGGGCTATGTCCTTTTGAAAGATGATAATGTTATTTCATATTCAACATGGCAGTTGAAGACACAAGAAAAAATCTATCCAAATCATGATCTTGAGTTAGTGGGAATGATCTTTGCTCATATGCTATGGAGACACTATATCTGTGGGGAATAATGTGATATATATATGAACCCCAAGAGTTTGAAATAATCTTTTACATATAAATAACTCAATAAGAGAAAAATGATATGTATTAAGTTAAAAAAGTATTATGATTTCTCAATACAGTACCTCCTAGGAAAATAAAATAAGGTGGAAGATGCATTAAGCAAGATAGATCATGGATATCTAAACCAAATGAGGATTTAGAAATATCTAATATTCTTTGATTTAGTAAATATGGATATGGTAATGGTTATGTAAAGGGAAACATCACTCCTTTTTCAAATGATTGTTAAATTATCTTCATTAAATAAGATAAAAAGTTCTAAATCCGATGAGGAGAATATTCAACAAAAAATTAAATCTGTTAAGGATGGAGGATTGGGAGACTTCAGGTATGATGAGGAGTTATGAAATTTGAAAATAGGTTATGTATTACATCAATACCAAAGCTAAAAATTGAACTATTTAGTGACTCCTATAGACAAAATTACTCAACACACCCTGGTAGTACAAAGATGTATAGAGATCTTAAAGAACTTTTTTGGAGGGATAATATAAAGTAGGAAATTAATGACTATGTTTCAAGGTGTATAGTTTTTCAAAATGTTATGGCTAAGAGAAAACATCCTAGAGGAGTCAAGGAACCTCTATATGTTCCTGTTTATAAGTGATATGAAATTACAATGGAATTTTTCATTGGACTATCAAGGAATCCTAGAAAGAATGATGAAATATGGGTTATTATTGATCGTCCTACTAAATCAGAAAAATTTCTTGAAATAAAATAATATTTAACTCTTGAGAGCCTAGAAAGAATATATATCAATGAAGTTGTTATAGTTTATGGTGGAACTCTATAAATTGTATCTGATTGATATCCTTATTTTACATCAATATTTTGGATGAGTCTTCAGAAGACTCTGGATTCTGAGATTCATTTGGGTACTCTTTATCACCCTCAAACTGACGGATAGTCTAAAAGGACTATTCAAACACTAGAAGAAATGTTGATATCATTATTATATGTATTTCAAGGTACGTGGGATCATAATTTACCTCTGGTAAAATTTTCATACAATAATAGTTTCGATCTGGTATTCAAATGGGGCCATATGAAGCATTATATGGCAAGATATGTCATACTAAAACATATTGGGATAATGTTGGTGAGAGGAAACTTATAGGCCCAAAACATACTGAAGATACAACGACACATGTAAAGACTATTAAGGATTATATATAAGTAGGAAAAATATTTATACTGACAACTAGAGAAAGGATTTCTAATTTCAAGTGGTGGATCATGCCTTTCTAAAAGTATCTCTTTGGAAGGGTGTCACAAGATTTATTTGGAAATATAAATTAATACTTAGGTTCAATTGACCTTTTGAAATTATAGAAAGAATTGGAGTTGTAGGTTACCAATTAAAAATTCCACATAGTCTCTCCAAAGTTCTTGATGTTTTCCACATATCATTGTTAAAGAAATACATGCCATAACCAACACATGTACTCAACTATGATGCAATATAACTAGAAGATAATTTGTATTACTTTGAAGATCCTATATAAAATTTTGAAAAATAGAGAATGTATTGAGAAATCAGATTACTCAACTAATAAAAGTTATTTTTGAGAAACCATAAGATGAAAGAAGCAATGTGGGAACCTGTGGATGCGATGAAGAAGAACCACCATCATCTATTTAGATGGAAATATTAATGAAAATTTAAAGGAAAAATATATGAAGGACGGAAGAATATAACACCATAATATTTTGTTGTCAGTATCTTCTTAAACAAATTCAATTTATTCAACATCTTATATTGTACACAACATAAATCTTAAACAAATAGTAATATATTATTAAATAGTAACTTGAATGTTAGAATACTAATGTGACCATTAAAAATAGTAATGTAACCATTAGAAAATTAAACTCACCTATGAAATTATAAATAAACATTAGGCATCTTATAAGTGGAAATATGATATAATTATATCTTATATTATGTAAACAAATTTTTTAAAAAGGATAATTCAATTGTTGTTATTTTTTTGAAACATAAATGTTTATTGAAAATTATATAATTAATATAATAATGTAAAAGATTTTTTTTCAGAAAATAAAATCATAAATTATTATTTTGTTGACTTATGAATAAAAACTAATTTTATGAGACCTTAATTAATTTTTCAAGGTGTCATAAAATCAGTAATAATTTAAAAATCATTATTTTTTGATATAATGATGATTTTAATTAAAAATTAATTTTCTCACATTTTAAAAATTAATTTCAAAAATTAGAGTCCATTTTTGAATTATAATAGTCTAAAAATGGTTATGGTGAATTTTTGGGATTTTTCTGAAATAGTTGATTTTTTGGGGAATAGTGAAATATGATAATTTACGGTATAAGTAAATAAATGAATTATTGAGTCATGGATGATGTATATATAAGGTAATAAACCATTAGTTAGATCTCATATGATCTAGTTACTATATTTAGTCTTTTTAATCATCACTATGCATAGTCTAGACACAAACTAATAAATTAATGAATAAAATAATCACAAAACACCTCTCTTCTCCACTATAAATACCACCCTCACCACCCCTTCTCTTCACACCATCCACGACTTTAAGATTGACCAATTTCTTCCCAATCCTCTTCCCAAGTATATTCTACACATCTAGGATCCTTTTTTCTCAATAAAATACAATACCCATGTTTCTTAAGGAGGTTCTCAAGGAGAAGAATTCAAGAGGTAAAACCCCTAATCCTTCTCTTTAAATATCTTTAAATTTCATTTATTTTCTTATACTTCCATAAAATACTCTATAAAAAATGCATAAAAAATCTAATTTATTATATATATTGAAAAATTATTATTTTAATTGAAAATCCATCATCAAACCCCTTATCCTCTCCCTATTATTCTAAAAATGAACTTGATGTGTCTATTTACTGTAATCATGGATGATGTATTTTAATTTTATAATTCCACCTTAAATGATATTAATAAAACCATTTTAATGGTTATAAATGAATGTAAAATTTATATTAAAACTTATTTTGTGTTTTTGGAAATAGTATTTATAAATATTAAAAATTAATAAAACAAAACTAGTTCGCAATGATCGAAAAACACCAAAATAATCTTAACGGTTATCATTAATGTTTTATCTAATGAATCATCCCAATATTTGAAAAAATTATATATAATACCATATATTATTTTTTATGTTAATTAATAATGTATAATTTCAATTATGGATACTTATTCCCATTTACATGATCTTTCGTAAATTTGTACAAGTGGACCAATCATGAAAAAATGGAAACGAACACTCCCGAACAACAAAATTGAATACAATAACTCATCAAAAGGTAATAAATTGACTTAATAAAATTATAATAAATTCACTAAATTTTTAATAGTTTCTCATTTAAAATATTAATAAATCTAATTTCATTATACATTACATTATGTACAAGTGCAGAACACTTTCAAACATAAGGTATGTGATTCTCCCCGAACATCAATTTTTTTCCATTAGGTTACTCTTTATATCTTTTTATGCCAATTTAACTATTATTTATTATTATTTAATCCTCCTAAATTCTATTTTTATGTTCCAAAAATATGTACCTTGCTAAATTCTTCTTCCATTTATGGGGGAATACATGTTTTTAAGGTTCTCTTTTCAATTCCTCTTGATAAGCAAGCCTGATTAAAGGGAACATCCGAATTTCCTACCCATTTTCAAGTACCATCCACAATCTATTAAAAAAAATATTTTTATAAACTCAATAATATTATCATGATTTTTTTTCTAATATGGTTTTATACACAAAATTATACTTTTTTTTGTTTTAAAGTCTCTTTAGTATTCTCCATTAAATCGCACTAAAGAGGCTTGTTTCTAAAGTTTCATAAACACTCATTTTACATGTTTTCACTCAAGTTGGACATCATTTGTCATGATATATGACTATTTTACATTATTAATTTTCAATTATGATTTAAATACACTCTTCCTTGGACACCATTATGATATTCAATTTGGTTATGCCTCATTCACCACTTATTCCTTGTGTGTGGTGTATGTATACTTCCCTATAATTTATTATCATCATTAATTGAATATTTTATCAAATATATATATTTTATAAATCATTGATATTATTATCTCCATATACATGTACCATTTATATATGTGGTGTTTTCATTGAATGTTTTTTTAATTGGAGAAATATTTATGAATCCGAATCCTCTGATCAATACGCATTTTTTTATATGTCATGAATTGACTCTATATTTGAAGAATAATTTGTAATTTTAGTAAAGGGTGGGTCCCCATTACAGATATCCCCTTGATACATCGATATGTCTCAATAGGCAAAAAAATTATCAATAAACCCTTCATGTTTAGTTCCAAGTAGAATCAGATGTGTTTTTACCCACAGATTTAATCTATCTTGAAAATATAATGGTTCATGTTCCAAATACATGAAATATAATAAATAATAATTTTCTTCATTCAATGTTCAGTTATTACATTCCCTGATATTTTCACTATGAAAAAAATCTATGGACACAATTTTATTCTCTGTGTATGGATGGAATGTGTTTTTTAAATTGTTTACCTTGCCATAATGCCTATACCTCATTAAAATTTATACACTTGTTATTGTTTATATAACCCTTACTGAGAATTTGTGCTCACCCTTTTATTTGTTTTATTTCCCCAATTTATGAAGATAAAATTTTCAAATAAGTGATAAGAATCATTTTATTTTATTTTGTTATGTTCTATGCTTAATTATTGATGTAATAAGGGAACCATGCATGTATATAGTTCTGTATGACTACAAAACCGATCGATCCTTAGTGATGTGATCTCTTGTATGTATGCCATTGTAATAAAATGACCACCGACTCTAGGTTACTGAGTTCGGATTTGTTAAAAAATTTAATTTTTTTATATTGATTTTAAAAAAGAAATTCATTTTATCAAATATATTTCATAAATGATAAGAAAAATTATTCAAATTTTTTTTTCAAAAAAGTATGAAAATTAATTTTTAAATAAAACATATTTTTAACGAATAAAAATTAATTTAATAAAAAAATTGAATGGTTATTTACTAATAAATTTTCAATATATTTATGTTTAGTTGTAAATATATAAATATTTCATAAATTAGTTGATAATATTCACACCTGCAAAATTAACACATCGTTTATAACTGTCATAGTAAACAATTATATTTAACATTGTGTTGTAGTTCATTTAAAATAATTTTTTCACATAACAAAATCTAGTGATGAAATAAAATTATTTAAATAGAATAATTTCTAAAAATCGAAGGGTGTTACATTATCCCCCAATTAAAAATTGTGTCCCCCTAATTTGAACATGTTCTCAAAAATCAAATTCTTTTCATTTAAAAATCCATTTGTGGAAACCACATAAAAAAATGTTAATAAAACTTTATCTTGAAAATAAGGAAAGGAAAGTGTGAAGGTCCTCTAGGAATACACATAATAGGTTTCCAAATAGAATAATAATAGATGTAAGTGGATATATGAACATGGACGAAAATTAATGTTTATAGATGATTTATCTATATCAATTGAATGATGTTGAGAAAGTTAACAATCCCAAAACCCTAAAACATAGATGCGAAAATACCATCAATTCATTATAATTGAACGTTATAGGAAAATATTTTTTCCTTTGGATCATTTTCCTAGAGTTGACGAATTAAATTACCATCTAGACTAATAAAATAAAGAAATATACTTACTTGACAAGTTGAATTTAATCCATTAATCAATTTCCAACATAATATCATATTTTTTTTCCAAATAATGAATATTCAGGAGCTTTTTTTCATAAACAATTCATTATAATCAACATTCATATATCAAAAAACACAAAACATGATAACAATATATTCCACTCATCTTTAAACATTTACCAAAACTAAAATGGTTATTAAAAGATAAAATAATGCTCTATAAAGATTAAACCATTATATGAAAAAAATTAACCTCCCAAATTTAATAATAATACCCAAATTTCAACTTAGAGAATTCAATAAATAACTATAATTAAAATTCTTCAAAATATTTCATATTAATATTGAAACCCAAATATTATAAGGATTTAATCACATCATCTTCCAAAATATATATAGTATTTATCTCCCAAAATGCACACACCCTAAATATATAATATCTATGATACACTAATCATTATTATAAATAACCCAAATCTCTATAAATCTACTATAAAATAATATATTCCTCCAAAATAAAATCCAACATTTATTCCTCAAATAAATGTGCAAAATATTTTATTTATCTTAATTATATAGGGTTTCTAAAATAATGAACGTCTTATGAAATTACTTAACACCAAATCAATTTATAATCACATGGTTGTCTATATGATAACATATATGTTCCAAAAATATTCCTAATCTTTACCTAAACATTGACCAAACATATCTATTGGTCTCCCACTCCCACTTAAGATTTATACATCAAATTATTTGACTAAAAATAAAAGGAAATACTAACTGAGACTTCATGTAGACTAGTGGTAGGTGATGCATCATTGTCACACTTATATTGTGGGTTTAATCCCCATGAACTTGCCAGAAATTATGGGTTTTCAACCTTCCTATAGGTTGTTGTTTTTTTCTTTCTAACATTATCATAATATAAAACTTATAGAATTCCAAAATAATGATAAACAACCTCAAAAATAAACTTAATATATTCAACGTTGAATAAATGTTTTAACCTCCAAACTTATCTCATACCTTTTATTTTTCAATACAAAATATAATGACCAATAATTAACTCAAAATCAATAATTTTATAAACCCTAAGGGTTTTCTATACGTTTAAAATTATGTAAAAAATAATAATTCTAACACAAATAGTGTTGTTCACATGGTAAAATTAAGTGTTAGATATATTTCAAAAATAAATATCTCCTAAAGTATCATTAGTCACCTTAAAAATTTTGTAACTTAAAAACTCAAAAGCAGTGTTTATAAATTTGAAATTATTATCAAACTCAAAATTATATACCCATGATAGTATCAATAAATATTAATATAACCTCTCATAAAAAACACATAATCTTAAAATTTTTCTAAACCAACTCCGATACCAAATACAATATCCCAGAACATGTGCTCTTGGATTCGGTGTTAAAAACATAATATTTATATTTTTATCTTTGATAAAAATAAATGTGACCTAATTTCAACCATCCAAAACATAGTAAATAAAGAAAATATTGGATCACTTTCACACTAAATTATCTTTTTAGGTTCATATTTTTAGATAAATATGATGAACTCTTACATATGTTGGGAAAAACTAAACAACAGGTTTATAAAATTCTATATCATCCCCAAAATTTCTTTATATCTAGAACCATTTGTAGATGTAACCTACAAAAAACCTTTCTTAATAACCTAGGGAATGAAAATAATAAGAAAAGGGTGATGTTATATTATTAGTAAGGGTAAACAAGAGAGATATCAATAATCACATAAGTATAACATGAGCATAAGGGTGTCAGAACATGACCAAAACATTTGAAATATAAACCCTACATATCATAGATTAATAATATTGATTAATGTCATATGTATTGAAATTTAATAAGGTTTGAATCCTAAAATAATCAAAGAACATAATCCATGAGATAATAACATTTACATAAAACATGAAATTGTGGCATACATATAAACTTGTAGCATTGTGAACATGAATACATAGAAATAGATTCACTTTTTATGTTAAGGATCTGAAATTCAGACCCTGTATAAACTTATGGACATGAAACAAGGTCCACACATCATGAATGTCAAGTCCAGACACAATATTATGGATATGAAATATATAGTCGCACATAAAAATATGGACATTAAATCCAGGTCAATGCACAAACTTATGGACATGAAATCTTGGATCACACATATAATTGTGAACATATAATCATGCTCATACATAACATATATACCTCATGAATTTTACATATTTATCCCCTGAATTGGATAGAGATATATGTCCAATATATCACACAATAAATACCATACATATGGGTGCCAAAAGATAAAAAACACCCATCATATCATAAGGCATGAAAGAAATGAATTTCACCAAAGTATAACCCTTGAAAAAGGGAATGGGTTTCATCAACATATTTTCATGATAAAAAGATTCCATATTTAAAAAAAATAATTATCACATCACTGGATCATGTATCAATTAAAACATATATATCATCAAATGATTCCATCTTATATGTAAACATTATTTTTGAAGATCAATTTGAATAATTATTGAGGTAAATAAAATTTTCATTTTAAAATCATTAACATTTTTTAAGAATATACACACTTATAAATGAATGAATTTTATTTGAAAATAAAATTTTAAAAATATAAATTAATAATTAAATAATTAATGAATTATGATTGTAACATCCCAAGTAAGTAATGAATAATAGATATTTTTATCTATGTCTATTAATGATTAAGATAGTGTTTTAGAGGCTTAAAATGAAAATAAATACAATCTTATGCATGGAATACACTAATATTCTTAAAAGATTGTTTTACTGACTTTTGATGGAAAAACCTTTTTAAATCTATCTTTTTAAAATTTTATAAGCTATTTTTGTCAAAATAAACTTATTATTTATTATTGGGACATCAAAATTTACTTTGTGTGAATTTTCGGTATTTTTCCGATAAAGTTCATTTTTTAATGAATAGTGAAAATGTTGTATTTTAATTCAAAAACTCTTTTTAATCTAATTTATTTATATGATTAAATTGTCTTTTGAATTGGTTTTGAAGTGAAATTAGAATATATATTTACCATTTTATCCAATGGTGGTCATTGGAATCAATTTCACTTTGAAATTGGACTTAAACTAGTGTCAATCTTTTGATACTTATTGTTTCATAAAAACACGCTATTTGTCATGACATCGGGAATTAGTTATTAAATTAATTAATGCAACTTACATGTTTTGAATTTTGTAAAATAGACATCATTTTTGAATTCGGAATATCAAATATAGCTTAGGGTGAAGTTTTGGTATCTTTCTGAAAAACTTCAATTTTTGATGAATAGTTAAACCACTAAGTGGTAGTTAAAGAAACTGGTTTTTCATTTAAATGAAACTTTGCCACTTCTATGATTTGATTTTAAAAAATCCGACATACATGGTTGTAATTAAGAAGAAAAATGTGGTTCAATAAGATTAAAATAATTTTTTGGTGAATAGTAACTTTTAAGTTCTTAATCGCGATTAGTGGTAATTAGTGTAGTTTAAGGTAAAAATAATGTTTTAATAATATGAGATGAGCTTGAAACATGTCCTACCCTAATTGGATGTGTCATGGACGACCAAGAAAATCCATGGGTCAACTTGGGGACCCCATGGAGCAACTTTGGTTGGGAAATGACATAAATAACGTTTTATTTAATGTTAAAGTAAAAATGACACAAACAAGAAATGTTTTACTGAAACAATTTTTACATGGGGTTATACAAGTAATATTTTTGATTATAAATAGTCATTAAAAAGATAAAAATATTTCCTACATCATATTAGTTTTTTTTATAATTTTTAGACTTTAAATAAATTAAATTATTTATGACATCATGATGATGCAGCGATTACCTCATTAATAAAGGATTTAAATAAAATGAAATGATAATGTAAAATCTATGAACTACACATGTCCAAAACCTATTTTATGGGTTGATTTAGAACCCTTATCACCTTACCCTAGAATTATATCAATGTGGGACCTTTTGAATCCTAAACTCATTTTAAAATAATGTAACATTTCTTTACTTTCCAAGAGTGCCCCTCCTCTCCTCTTATAAAAGGCCCCCACCTCTACCTCCTTACCCACACTCCCAAAGCCTTTGGATCGGCCAAAACCTGCCCATTTTGACTCTACACATCCCTATTTTACTCCTTGAAGCCTCCCTTTGGGCAGAAGTCTTCCCAAGGAAGCCTTTGAGCTCAAACCAAAGGGAGTTACCCGATTTTAAGGTAATGTCTTCACTTGAGTCCTTTTGATTTATTTTGCTTCTCCAACCCCCTAAACTTTTTTTATTAATTTCTTTTGAAACAACTCCAGTATCTTAAATATACTAGGATGTTGTTATAAGAAGGATTTGAGCTACACTTACAAACACCTACATCTAATGGTTAAAGGACATACTGTTTCCGTGGATGGTGAATTTATGCCTCCCAAAACGATGATTGTTCAACATTCTTTTAACACCTTCAAAGGTGGACATTAAGATGTCACTATATTTATATATGATATATAATATTTTTATGTTTTCCTTAAGCTTATGTATTTTTCATTTTGGGCATACCTTTATGGTTTCCATTATGGGTAAACGTGATATCTTCATTTAAGGAAGTGCAGACTACCGCCCCCTCAAAGTGATTTGATTCGTTAAGTACCATATGTGGGACGTATAAAGGATGGAACTATGATATTATATATGATATTATAATGGAATTATAATATACCTTTATATCATTATGATTCCATTCTATAAAATATGAAATAGAAATGAAAGTAGCGTTCATGCGTGCGTACGACTTACCGTCTCCCTAAACGGTGCATTTCATTTCTTACCTCTAAATGATTATGTAATATTATAAATGCATGAATGTACTGGATATATATGACATATATGATATCTAAATCATGAATACCATTCTGGATATAATGGATACATGAACAACTTGTAATTATAAAGGTTTTATTTTTGACTCAAGTACCAATGATCGTTAAAACGACCGTTATTAACTTGAATAATTACATAGTGTTCATGACATGGAAATAAGTGATATAAAATGAATAATGAACTTGAAAAAGGTTCTTAAACAATTAGAAATTAACTCAAGTTTATTATTCAGGAGATTAAAGAACGATCGAGTCAAGTCGGACCCGAGGTATGGGACTTCGTCTCAATCTCCTTTCATTGAGGCATATTTTGTTTTATACACAACCTTCTTTTATACGGTGTATAAAACCTTTTGACTTTTACGGTTATCCAAAAGGAATATTTTTTATACGAAGCTTTTTACTAAACGAAAAAAGGGAATGTTTTTGTCATACGTATGCAGCGACAACGACTTCTCTGCCGCTGTGACTATTATTTGAGTTTCGGCTTCCTCTACAAGCCATAAATTTTTTTAAAAAAGAAAAATAAATACCATGTTTTACTTTTCTTTTATTTTTATATTGAAAATTGTTTTCATAATGTTTTTATATAAATGTGTTGTATTGATATATTATGATTGAAAGGTGGAAATGTTATGTTTCCTTTATGCATGTTTTATGTGATACAATTATGTTGAGGTTCTTGGGCATTATTATGAAGACGGGTGGTTCCGTGATAGACTAAGGGCGGGTGAGCCCGATATAGTTCTCCAATGCATTAGGTAACGCGAAGGAGTGAAACGTTAAGGTTTCTACGAAGAGATTTAGGGAATATACTGTGATGGGTATTCCAAACGTAACCAGGAGGGTTACTCCCTACGTAAGAAAGTTATGAATGACTCAAGTTACCTTTATGTATTATGATTTCTATGATTTATTCATGATTTGATGAGGTATGTTAAAGTGCTTATGTTTTATGGGAAAAGTATGATTTCATTCTTATGTATATATGTACCAATGTTTCCTTTAGATATTTTTATATCCCTTACTAAGCTTTTTATGCTCATCCCAAGTTTTTTTGAAATGTTTTTCATAGGTCAAGGGAAAGGTACATGATATGATGATAGTGTCATGGAAGTTTCAAGAAAGAATCCATAATTTATTTTAAATATGTTTCTATTGATGGGAAAGAAGAATACTATCTTTATGTAACCACATTGTTTATATGTGGAATGTAATGAATGTTTTATGATCTAATTCTCTAAAACTCTAAACCCGAAAAGATCCTCAATGTGTAATCTTGTAATAACTCAAGATTAAGTAAGGTTTAAGGCTAGGGCCTTATAATGATAGTGGGAAAAACTCTAATGCAATATAAGTTAAAAAACATTTGTTTTGTATTTGTTTTTCAAAAATTCACAATAAACCTTTTTAGAAAAACAAATATTGCATTAATACCAATTTGTAAAATGTAAAAAATGGGTAAAAATGATTTTAAGAAGTAAAAATATATTTTAAAACATTTTTTAAAAAATGGAAATTTATTTATAACATCTTATTAATCGTGTATTAATAATTTTTTATTAA
Source organism: Viscum album (assembly GCA_963277665.1). Taxonomy (NCBI): domain Eukaryota; kingdom Viridiplantae; phylum Streptophyta; class Magnoliopsida; order Santalales; family Viscaceae; genus Viscum; species Viscum album. The sequence continues at coordinate 1,264,960,377 of OY728130.1, forward strand.
AATCACTCTTTTGGGAGATAAATGCCTCATTTTCCAAGCATGATTTGGTTTAACGGTTTCTATCCTTATACTTTGATCAAGGATCGATCATTTCCAGAATTTAAATTATGGTATAAAAATTATATATATTAATTATATACATATTTATATTAATTAATGAGAAGTAAATAGAGAAATATTAATTACACTGTTCAAGGAGATGGTAGGCCATACGTACGCATGAACATTGTATCTATTTTTTTTGAATTATGAGATGAAAGAAAAGTAAATAATAATTAAACATTCCATAATAATTATTATATGAAATATTTTAAATATATTCATAATATTTGTCCATATTACCATCCGTTTGAAATATAAATGAAACGTAAATCACATCATATCATGTAGATAATAGTTCATACATACACACGAGTGACATTATCATTTCAAAAAAAGTTAGATGGTAAGAAGGTAGAAATGATAATTTAAATATAGTAGTATAATTATTTCATAAGTATCATATATAAAAATTAAACCCATCATAGTACCCATACAAAAAATTTGGTGTTGAAATATGAAATCTATCACTATGTGGAGACGGTAATCCATATGTAAGAATGAATAATACTTTCACTTTTTATTTAGTGGGAAAGAGGGTGTATGATAGTGTTTTAATAATATTAATAAAATTAAAGAATAATAGTGATATTGGATTTATTATTTTATTATCAATGCCATATATTTATAGGATGTAAATTAGAGTAAGAAAAGAAATTGATCTGTTAGAGATATTAATTATTCTTATTTGAAACAACTCCTTTAGATCTCTTCTAAAGGGATCTAGGGATGGTAATTTTTGATGAAAATAAAATATTGAATGTATAAAGGGGTGTTTAGAAGCGAATTGGTCAGTGTAAGTTCAATATAGAAGGCTCACTTTTGTGTAAATATGTGAGGGAAGAGGGGACCTTTTAGAATTGAGGTGAGGGGAACCTGTGGAATTTCATAAAATATTAAACTCTAATAAGATTATTCCAGAGAAAAATGATTTTATATGGCCCATAAACGAATATGGTATGATATTTTAGACTAGATATTATCACATTTGTTCTTATTTAAAATTTTTATCATTTTTAAATAAATAAATAAAATATCAATCATATAAAATATCATTATTGTTAATTTTGATACTATTCATTACTTTGACATTAAAAACTTCAATATGACAAGTAAAATTAGAACCAACTATTTTATTATTTCCTATTAAATTTTAATCTATATAATTCATGTATCACCTTAAATATCTCAAATTATGTTAATTTTAATATTTTTAACATCAATTATTTGATTATTCCATTAATGATATAATTACTACATCATCGCTGTGTAAGAATATAAGTTAATTATTATTCACTAAAAAATTATAAATAAATAACCATAATGAATATAAATATTTAATCTTTAAAAATAATATTTTTAGTTGAAAATTTCTTTTAGATAACCCCATAATGAAAATATTAATCATTTTAAAATCAAGAGTGCGACATGTTTGACTTTTCATTAAATAAAATGATTTTTAGGTCATAATCTTATCTACATGGCACAAAAATGTCATAAATTAAAAATTGGGATTATTATCATTGATATATAATTATAAAATAATATTTAATTAAGTTATTTCCATTTAATTAATCTTATCATTTTATTTTGAACCTTTAATTAAACGATTTTCCTTTTACTGTGGTAAAATGTTTACTATGTTTACTATTCATATTGTCAAAAAATATAAGGAATATATTTAGTAAATTTTTACCTACTAATAAAAAATATGGAATCCATTTATATAAATTTAAAACACATATATTTCAGAATTTAATTTAAAATTAAACCTAAAGAATGCAACAAAAAATTGTTTTTTGAAAAAAAAATGTATTTTTATGGCTAGAAATATTCTTATATAATAATCATGTATAATTATGATTAAAATGAATTTAATTATATTATATATAATTAAATTATAATTATGTTAATTTGAGATAAAATTCAAATAATAAAGATACATTATATGAATAGAAAATGACAATTTTATAAAAATCAGTGATTTTCACTATTACTGTAAAATCAAACGTTTTAGAAGAATTGAAAAAATTTCAACCCAGTATATTTTAAAAAAGTTTATTTAAAAAATAGATTAATTTTATCAAATCTGTTTCCTAAAATCTCTAAAAAAATTAATTTCAATATTTTCTCACAAAAAATTATTAAAAATTCAATTTTGAAGAAAACACAGTTTGAATAAAAAAATGAATTTACCAAAAAAATAATAAATTATTTACTAATAATTTATCAACATATTTATATTTAATAGGAAATTTATATATATTTCCGAAATTATTTAATCATATTAATACGCACTAAATTAATAACTAGTTTATAACTGTCACATTATAAAATAACATTTTAACAGTGTATCAAAGTTTGTTTAAACTAATTATTGCATTTAAAAAATTACAACAAAAAAATAAAATTATTTAAATAGAATCTTTATAAAATATTGTTGTATTACAAATATAATACAAAATTTCTATATAAATAAAACAACATTATTTAAAACATCCTTAAAATGGTCTTAAATTTCCATCATTCTTTTAAAACTGCACGAGATAACCTAGGGATATAAATAAGTAATACGTGAGGTAAAATAACAATATGGGAATTAAGGTAAAATAATAATAAGGGAATTAATAAAGAATAACATTTAGTAAATAAGTATATTTTATCCAAGGGGCATATAAAAGTAACATAAGTGGGGTGAGAATCATAATCTTGACCAATGAGGCATTATATAAGATAATCACATAAATGAAACATAAGAATGTTGAAACAACATAAAAAATTACTTGATAAACATAATTCAAGGATAACTACCAAGAAAACATATCATAGTGTGCTTAGGACAACCTATTATTCCCTATATATGGAATCTTATGAGATACAAACATTACCCAATGCATTTGACGAGAATATAATTCTAATCTGACTCGTCACATTCATATCATGTACATGAATAAGTGTGACACATAGATCATTCATAATAAGGATTAATTTCATAAATTTTAACCCAAATATTATATATTTCTGGTTATATAAATGTAAATACCCAATCACTAAAGGATAAGTACAAATAGGTGAATACCCTTGAGTGTAAATGGGGATGGGTATTCACTACACAAATGTTTGGCATGGAAAATCACATGATAATTTTGGCCACATACCGAGTGTACATAAAGGCTTGTAGAAGGGGTAAATGAGAGATAAAGGGGTCTTTCATTACTTAGGAATCATAATTATAGTTATAGTGATGTGTAAAAACATATCCCATCTTGAAAAATTGAAATAAAAATGCATGACATAAAGAATTTGGTTGAATTAATTGGAGGAGAGTATCCCTTACCTTAAGATTGAGATTCTTAAGAGATTAGGGTAAACTTTTTAGGGATCTATAGAGGAATTTTCATAGTAAATTTAATATCTATGAGTTATTTGTTAAGAATAATTGGAGGTCAGGTAGGTTTATATCTCAAAGGAGAGGAAAATTCATTATTAATTAACAACCTTATGTTTTGGATTATATATGATAAAGTAATCAAAAAAACAATCCTCACCATGGTTTTTCACAATGGTTTCTACCTAATAGAATTAGTTTTTAATATTTTATAAGGATAAAACCAACATAATTAAAATAATTCCATTGGTTTTGTGTAAGTGAGTCATGTTTATAAAGAATTGATTATAAAACCTTAAAATATAATATAGGGTTTGCAGGATTCAGTAATGCCTTATAAAATTATTCAAACAACATAAAAGAAAAAATATTTTAAAGGGAAACATATGTATAAAATATTTATAGTTTTTATTACATCACTTTTGAGATTTTATGATGTCATAATACACACAGTATATTTATATCAAATTTAACTTGATACCAAAAAATTTAATATATCAAAATAATAAAAGAAATTAATCAGTGGATAATTTCAATGTTTTGAATTCAAAAAATATTATTTAATTTATCCAAATAAATTTTAATTTTTTTTAATTTACACTTAAAATAAAAATCCTCATTTATTGAAAATTATTGGATTTTTTAACAATAACACTTTTCTTACCCTAAAAAAATTTCATTTGACTTCATAGAATTATATTTTAATTTATATTAAATAAAAAACATCTAATTATAATATTTCATTAAAATATCATTCATGCAAAAAATTATTGATTTCATTAAAAATAATGTGTTGATTGAAACTTGAAATTTATGAGAAATATAATTTTTGTTTCATCATATCAAAAAATAATTTTTATCAAACTCATTATATAATCATTTAAAAAGTAATAATAAACCAAGATAATTATAATCATTATTTTAATAAAAAATAAATGTAAAAATTCATAAATTTAGTGTCTAGATACATAACCCCTTATTATACCAGCGTATTTCCTAAGGGTAAGGTGCATGGGGGTGATATTTTCTTAGGGTGGTTTAGTGAACGTGGTTTGGGTCATGATCTTGACGAGATTTAACTTCTCCCATAAATTATTTCTCTCATCCTTTATTTGTTGAATCTTATCTTGGGTTTGGTCAAGGACAAAGGCTAGTGATTCTATCTCCCCCAGAAGGTTTTATAGATGGGATTAATAGGGTATGATCCTACTTGTCAAGGACATTACATCATTTTTTCATATAAAATGAACATTATCATGGCCCCTAATATAATAATCTTAATGTACATAATAAAACAACTATATTATCATTTTGTATGATTCTTAAGACTCATTTAAATTTGATAGACTATAGAACAATCCAAAATAACCAAGTTAGAGTATTTTTTTATATAAATTTATTTATTAATAAGTCATTTACACATTTTAAAAATTTAATTCTGTTTATAAAATTTTGGGTCGTTATAACTTGTATAGTAGGTATCCTTGAAAATTCACTCTGGTACATAATAACTACTTTAAAAATCTTCAATTTTTCGTGGTATATTCCTTAAATGCTTTTAACAACCATTTAAATATATCACACATTTTTTACAACTCTAAAATATGTTTTTGATTCAAAATGGGGTTGTTACCTATGGTACTCAAAAAATATATTTCTTTAGTGAGGACCATTACTCAAATATTTTGAATGATGTTTCTATAATACTGATTTTTATATAAAATGTATATCCCTTAATATCAAAATAAGATCATGTGATTACATTAAAACTTAGTTCCCCTACTAAACATTATTTTTATAATGAAAATTAATAAGTGTTGAATTTATCATTAATCCATGAAGAAAATTTATTTTTATGGTAATTCATCCACCCATTTTCATTTTATTTTGGATATCATAACATAAATATAATAATATGTGATGATATATATGGTTTACCTCTCTTATGATGTTAAAAATGTACAAATATACATTCATCGCTTCATCACATGGAATTAACAACACCTTTAAGAAACATATCCCATTAAATTTACTATCAACTATAAAATATCAATATATAGGGAGAATAATTTTCCCTATTTCATATAATTAATTAATACAGAACTCAATCACCTCTTCTGATGTGCAATATTGAAAAACATGGATGTATGGACGATACATATTTTTTCACATAGTCCTTCAAAATTTTCAAATATTTTTCAAAAGGATATATCTAATGTAAATAAACATTCCCATATATACTTTTAACTCACACAAAATGACTTATTTTATAAACCATTATATTAAAAAACAATGGTTGAAAATAAATTTCTAGTTGATAAATTATGATGATAGATTCATTATCAAAATAATCTAGAAAATTTTCATATATATCTTTTCATCAAATGGAATTCAAAAAGTAACACAATCTGGTGATATATTTTATAATTGGTATTGATAATATACTGCATAGTGAAACTCATTGAATTGGTTTCATCAACACATGGTGATCATGAGATTTCATACCTAGTAACTTCAAACCCTTCAATGAATCCATTTATTGACATTTGAAGAAAACCCACTAAGGAAATTAATACCATCCAGTCATTAAAAAATATGTATTTTCTCACTATTTTTTAATGAGTGACAAGATAAAAGAAAATATGTTTTATTTCCTTTCATTTAAGAGCTAAATATAAATGTATTTTCATGGGTATTAAGTGCAATCATGCATTTAATTCATCTTTTTTTTTCTGTCTTATTATTCAAAAAAAATTCCAAGGAAACCATCTCATAGGTCTTTCTCAATATACATGACATTAATGTTATGTTTTTACTCAAAAAATACCCATTAAGGTATCTTGAATAAGATGAATCATTTCTTCCTAGTGCTTGTTTGATGGATAAAACAATCTTTCTTTTCCAAATAAGAAATATATTTATTTAACCTTATTATAATATTCTTAAACATAGAATGGTTGTGAGGAAAATGAAAATCATGAAAATCATGAAAATCATTTTTATTCTTTGATAAATAAAATCTATTTATAATAATATTTATTGTCATATATACAATTTGTTTCTACTATCTTTTAATTGGTTATATGAATTAGTTTCTTCATAAACTGATCAATATTTATGAACTATAACATTGTATCTAGATATGGTTCTATATGTTGGAATTTTATTTATAGTGAACATTAGAAAAGAAGAAAAAATCTTTATTATGTGCATAAAAATTTATAACACCAACTTCCCAAAGGAATTTATATTCATCCATCATTGTTGATAGACAAACAACAATATAATTTCCAGGATATTTTTTTCTAGAAATAACAAATATCAAAAAAACCTATTTTTTTTCATATATATCTGTGGGGAAAAGTTTTACACTTCCAACATAACATTTCATAAACTATGATGGATACTAATTCTTTGATATGGATTTATTCAATCAATGCATAGTTCCATTCAGATATTTCTAACTTAATTTCCAATGTTATGAAAATTTTTATCAAATATTTTTCATTATGGTGAATAGATAGGGTGATATATATTTTAATTAGTGATTCATTCATCTGTATTCAATCATAGCCTATTTGAATCATTTGAACTTTTAAATAGATGCTTCAAACATGTAATTATTGTAAGATATTAGAATGATTTAGATATTTTTTAGTATCTATTCTTGATGATAAATCACTATTGGATTTCTCACCTAGTTTATATCATGATGTCCCATATTTATTAAATTCTGATTAAATTTCTAATTCTTTATTATATACACACAATAAATTTGGAAATCATATATTTTATTATTCACAAATACCATTAACCATAATATTCATTTTCATTATAATTGGAATCTGGAATCTTGTTTCCTTCTAAAAGAAACTATTTTCTTATAACATCCCTCCTTGTCCCCATTGGCTTGAGAAGGTGGGTGGAAATTACTTTGACTTAAGAGACATCCCCAAGATTCCAAAGGTAATAAATGACGAAGGGTTTCAATAAATTTTGGGGATGCTTTACCCATTTAGAATAAAACAACTAATCCAATAAAAAAAACTATTTGATGCATCATAAAAAGAACAAAAACTCAACCAATTATTTTATATCAAAACACACCAAATTTCAATGAAAAATAAAATAAACTAGCATCAAAGTGAACAACTGAAGATAGCCAATAAAACTCCAAGATTACCACATGAATCCATGATTTACAAGCTCCATGCTCTAACGTTACTCAAAGGACCTGGTATCACAAAGTAGTACTAATGATGTGTGATAATTTTCCTTTTCCCATGTACCAGTAGATTACATCTACAAAATCAAAAAAGTGAAAACGTAGGGGTGAGTACTAAAATTAATTAGGTTTTCCCCAATGACTCCCCTACCCATGAAACTAGTATAGAAAGTTTAGCAACATTTATATAAAAAATTTATTAATAAAATTCCCAAAACGATTTATAATAAAATATAAACAACTTATAAAAATAGTTAATAACTAAATATAAAAAAGTACCCCATCACCCAATTTTCAAGAAAAAATCTATTTTTTAGGAAAAAACCAACCATTTCTTTGAATACATTTCTAAATATCCATTTTGGAATAAATATTCCATTCCACCTATCCAGACATAAAAACATCCATGTAACCTAGACCTCCCTATACTCATGAGAACTGAGTCATCCTTTTACTAAGCCATCATCTAGTGAACCATTTTTATGGGGGAGCACCCTAACCCTCATCTATCCCACTAATGATGGGGAAGACTCCTTACCCTTATCCACCCCGAATGCACAAGAACACACACAATAATTACGTCAAAAACCAATGCCAAATACAAGTGTTTCATTATTTTAAATAAACCATTATTTTATTGAAAACCAATAAAAAAAATTATTCAAATAAACCAATGCAAATTCATTTCAATAAAATAAACACTTTAATTAATGATATCTAGATCCCAAGTCAATTTTAGTGAGCCACTAAGCTCCCCTTATTTGATCAAATGGATCATTAATGCGTGGAAGCTGATATCTATTCATTATCACAAATTGGGTTAAGATTATGATAATCGACACAAAGACTTTGAGTTCCATCTACATTCTTCACGAACAAGATTATTGCTGGCCATGGAGATGTTCTCAGTAAAACGAATCATTTGCTTTCTATATCTCCAAAATTCACTTTCAAATCCCTTAATTCTTTTGTTTCTATCCAATATTATGGAAGGGAAATATGATTGGTACCTATAATGAGATCCATTATAAAATTCACTATCCTTATAGGTGGTAACCCTGAGAATTTCTTAGAAAAAACATTATGAAATTGATCCACAACTACTGGAAAATAGTTACCCTCAATCTATTCCATCGATTCTGAAGTTAATGTCGCCAACTGATAAGAGATCATTCCCACTGTGGGTGCCAAAAAATCTAATGCACCTGTCTTTACAACCCTTTCTCCTCTAAAGAGATTCTTGATTCTATCCTCAGTCATGAAACTAACTATTATTCTATAACAGTCGATATGAGCATTGAAAGTTGTCAACCAATCCATACCTAGGATTACTTTATAGACATCAATCTCCAACACTGAAAAGTCCCATTTCAATTCATCTTAATCAATAGTTTTAGAACATGATCTACAAATAATGGCTTGACTTTCTCTTTTACAAATAGGAGTTTGAAGTTTTATAATAGAAGGAATCATCTCATGTTTTATACTTATAAAATCAATAACATGAGAATATATGAAGGAATGCAATGCACCAGTATCGAGTGACAATTATATAAGGGTATAATTCAATAGAATTGTGCCTCACACCATAGATGTTCCAACCTGATCATCTATAATCATCAGCTCAACTCCATATAATTTCATTATCACTACACCTTGTCCTTTGGTTCCTTTTTGATATTTCTATTATTGAGGGGTCAAGGTATCCTGAGAATTACCATGGATAGCTCTTCTCAACTAATGAGATTGATTTTTCTTCCCTTTCTCTATCAAAGCATATGATGCCTACGTCATCTAAGATGTGTCTCGAGCACCTGAACATGGAGCACTATAATAATATCATTTAAGATGTCCCATATTGTTGTAATTAGGGAATGCTCTTGGTGGTTTTGTACACTCTCGCTTCATGTTGTCAAAGGAACCACATTGGAAACATCACAATTGGATCTTTGTTCATAGAGAATGGCTTATTGATCCAGTTGTTTGATTCCAATTCCTACTCCCACCTTGAAAGTGGGTGTCCCTCATCCAATTTCTCCTAACATTAGTGTTCCAAACATTTCCCATAGGTTTTGGGTACTTATTCCTCCCATATCTTATGAGATATCCCATTAAACCATGATATCTCTATTCACGATCTCTATATAGATTATAATACAAGGAACACTAATCCTCAAGAGAAGTTCTTGTCTATGGCCTGATTCAAATATGTGTTCCTTAAATGATGCACTAGTAGAAAATTGAAGGGAAAAGTGGACTAAATTCATGAATTTGGACACATACTCGAGGGAAGATATATTTTCCTAATTTAGGATGAAGAGGTATGTTATTATTTTAATCTTGAATGTATGCATATATAATTGTTTGTTGAAAAATTCCTCAAAATACTCCCATCTAAGGCCTTTATCCACTTTCTTCTGTACCCCAAGATCCCACCATTGGCATGCAATATCCTCTAGCATATACATCGCTAGTTTTACTTTTAGATCTACGAGTGTGACAATGAAATCAAACACAATATTCATTCTATTCATCCACAGATCTTCTATTTCCAGTTCAGAATCACCCCAAAATATTGGTGGATTCTGTTTCTGGAACTGGATGGAATGATACTCTTGTCTTGGCACATCCCTCTATTTTCTTGTGTCTATACCTTGAAACACTTAGATGATACTCTAAACCAGTTGTGGGTTTACCTATTTCTTAGGTGAAACAAAATTTTCTGCATCTTTTTCCAGTTGATTTCTACAATGCATACTAGGTGCCATTTTCTGTACATACAACACACACCATAATTATTACTCTCTAGCAACTGAAGTCTTAACATCTCAAAGTCTATAAATTAAACTATCACAACATGGATTTCCAAATTTACTTTTTTTAGGTTCATCAATTTTTGAAAATGTTCAACTTTATTTTTAAAATCAAACCATTTTAAAAATACCACAACCATTCTCTTTGTAAAAATATTTCTTTTCAAAACAGATTCAAAATTTTCAAAAATCAACAATTTTTCAATAAATCATAAAACATTAATCGAAATGATGTATGTTCTCCTAGTGAGAATTAATTCCTCAAATTAGTGTCATGTTATTATCATTGGATAAAACCATGACAATGAGATTTTAGATCTATAAGTGTCTCTAAAACACTTCTTCACCCAACTCCATGTTAACTAGAAGTTCTGCATAAAAATGGTAGCTATGTCTTTTTATGCTCCACATTTCAAGTCCTAAAAATAATAACCCTTTATATGATCATAAATCAATAAATATACAAGAATGAATTCAACTCCAAAACCAATAAAATTGATGAGTACTTATTCTATAAGGAAAATAACAATATGATACCATTTATGTCTAACATGCTTTTGGACTGAACAAAACTGATACAATTTGTAACACCCCTTCTTCTCCCCATTGGCTTGAGAAGGTGTGAGGATGATACTTGCCCATAAGCAACATCCTCAAGATTCCAAAGGCTGGAAACAAATTCTGAAGGGTTTTAATACATATAATGGTTGATATAATCTTTAATAATAAAAAACTAATCTAATAATCCAAAACAAACAAACCCCTATATGGTTCATGATAAAAATAATGACAACTCAACCAATACATTTATATCAAAATCCCCCAAAGTTAACTATAGTGACAGAAAAACTAACATCAAATTAAACATTGGAAGATAAACAATAAAAATTCAATACATCCGCAAGACTCCATGATCTAAAAGATCTATGATTCGACAACAAAAAACTTCCCAAGTGTCATGAAGTAGTGCTAAATACTTTTGATACATTACCTTTCCCATGTCCCAGTTGATGGATTCTGAAAAATAACCACAGTTACAAAGCATGGGTGAGTCCTAAAACTCATTAGGTTTTCCCTAATGACTTCCCTACTCACACCACTAAAATAGAAAGGCTAGCTACATTTATATAAAACAATACATATGAAACAATTCCCAAAATAGATTGTAACAAAATATAAACAAATTATTAAAGTAGTCCATAATTAAATATAAGAATGTTCCATGTCACCCAATTTTCTAAAAAACTATTTTTCATGAAAAAAAACCATCCAAATAATTTAAGCCATTTCTAAATATCCATTTTTGAATAACCATTCCATTCCACCTATCCACACATCTCAACATGTAAGTTACCTGGACCTCCCTATACTCGTGAGTGGTTAACCATCCTTTCCTTAAGTCATCACCTAGTGAACCATTTTGATGGCAGAGAGACCTAAAACAATTCCTTCCCACTAATGATGGGGGAGACTATTTACCCTTATCTATATAGAATTCACATGAACACACCCAACCATTATTCAAAAAAAAACCAATGCCAAAACAACCATTTTATTCTTTTCCCTAAAACCATTATTTTATTGATAACCTTTCAAAAACATATTCAAATCAATCATTCCAAATTCATTTTAATAAAACTATCCCTTTTATTGGAAACATTTTGATTAATCCATTTACCACAATTCCTGAAAAATCTTCATTTTGAAACCAACATTTTAAAACCAACCAAAGAACTTTTGTAAGAACACCCAATTCCCATGTTTCCTGAAACTTTCCTTCAAGAGGGTTTTAAATAATCATTACACATCCAATTAAAAATTAATTTCTCAAAAAATAATAATTTTAAATCAATATAATTAGTTATAGAAAGAGGAGTCGAGAGTGAGGCCACCTACTTTGAGAGTTTTGGAAAAAATGATAAACAAATGACGAATGCCAATGATACCAGGTTAAATCTTCACAAACCCACCTTATATCTCTTCAATTATCACAAACAAGGAAAAATATAAACTTATTTCGAATTAAAAACCTTATATATAACCTTAGTATGCATAAATATAGGAAACTGAGAATAGTTAAAAAGTGTATTTAATAAAAATGTCAAGAACGATGAAGAAAGAACACTTACCATGATAAATTGGCTTATAGTCACCAAGTGAAGCCTTCATATCACCTTCAGATCAATGGGAGAACCTTCCTTGACATTTTTGGAAGTAAAATAACAATTTAGAGCTTTATAGGATAGAAAATGAGACACTTAAATGAAAAAACATATTGGATCCACTTTTTAAGGAGTTGGTTTTTACCCATGCAAGGTTTAGTCTCACAGTTAGAAAACCCATGCGCTAACCATGTGTGAGACACTGAATTAAAAATGACTCTTCATAGAGTCTTCTTACAGTGTTTCCGAAAACCAGTTCTGACCATGTTGAAGACACTACCTCAAACTGCCCAAACCATTTTAAAGCACACAGTTTGTCCTAGTTTGTAGCACGATTTGGGTAAACCGTGCGATGCCTGTGCACCTTCCCTTTAGATCCAGAAACACATTTAAATTTCTATAAACTCTTCTAATCAATACCAATACAATTTATATACATAAAATCATAAAGAAAGGGTTACTTAATAGAAATTTGTGAGTGCTATATTCCTATGTTTATGAAATTTAGTGAATTTTTTTTCACTCTAACCATTTACTACTTTCAAGATAACTAATATTAGTACCACTAATAAAAATGTAAATTCAATGCAACTTAGAAAAAACTGTTTCTCATAATCTCCATACAATCATCCAAAACTTTTTTTTTCAGTGGTTTTAATTACTAATTCATCTTCTAATTAATCAAGATGATCCAATATCTCATATTGAACTTCTTTATCAATATTAGATATTGATTTTTTTATTTCACCATTTGAGATCCAATGTCTATAACTAAGAATAAAACCATAGAAAATCAGATGTGCTTTGATATATCTATAAATAAATTTTATCATATTCAAATACATCATTCATGGAATGAAAATCAAACGTATGTTTTTAAGATTTTTTTTTAAAATTATAAGAAATCATCAACCCCTTTTTCACATTCAACATTATATTTTCATAAATTTATCTAATTATTATCCATAAATTACCTAAATTAAAATATAATAGATGAATATATTGAAACATATAAACATTTAAAAATATATAGAAACTGATAAATTTAAAACATATATATCTAAATTATATATAAATATATAAAAAACATATATTCAAATTAAAAAAATCAATTAACCACCTATTCTCAAAAATTAAATAAAAAATAATAATAATTAAAAACTAAAATTTAATAAAATAAATAAATAAATAATTAAAATATAATAAATCAACTTAACATTTATTAAAGAAAATATAATTAAAACAATTTATTCATAAACATATAGTCCAAACAGTCAATTATAAAATATAAACATTAATACTATAAATAAATGAACACAATATAATAAATCAATATACAATTTATAATAATAAAAAATAAATGAATATAATTTAGAAATAAAAAAACATTAAAAAATATTACAAATGAAGAAAATAAAAACTTAAATAAAAAATGTGAATGAAAATATTATATATATGATAAATAGAGATAAAACTATAATAAAAAAAATTTGGATTACATTTAATTGAGAGAATGGCCAATAATAAATAAAATTTTCAAATTTAAATCACAAATATATAATAAACATTTAAGAAATGAAAATAAAAATGTAATCATAAAAAATGTAGATATTAAGAGTATATATGTTATTAATAAAGAAAAAATATCACTAAATAACCCTCAGTTATTATAATAACGAGTGTGAAAACCATGATGTTAAATATAATTTTTCTACTACTGGGAGATTAATTACAAGAGGAGGGATCTTTCCAGTTGCCAGTGGATTAGTTATCATTGGTTGATTAAGCATTAGTTTCTTTTATTCTTTCAATGTTGACGACAACTCCACTTTTATAGTGCGCAATGGAGGCCTAGTTAAGAGACATCAATTTTATGGTCTTTGTTGATGTAGTCCAATAATTCCATATTTTAATAGTTACAAATAATATTTTTGTTGTTTCTAATCATATCAATATTTTAATAAAGATACATATTTTTCTAGAAAATACTAATACTTTCCTAAGTATTAAATTGACCAGAAATCTTAGTAAGATAGAATATTGTGCTTGAGTTTAAAGGCTGAAAAATTTTACAATGTATTGGATCAACCATATGACTAGTGCACTGGCCATGGAAAACATCTCGAAGGACTCAAGTTATTGTAAGACAAACTGAGTGACCACATGATAAGGGGATCGACTGAATGCCTAATAGATCAACCATAACTGATTTACCAAAAAATTCTTGGATTGAACACAAAGTAAGTTTGATCGACCAAATGAGTAAACCTATGCTAAAAAATCCAAATAGAAGATACCACAAATCAATAAAAATATCATAGAGTATTTTATCAACCTAACTACATTATTGGAGCTTCCATGATATTCCAATCAACCACAAGTTGAAGGAAATATACCCTATGAGAATGTTTTAATTTTGGAAAAGTAATTAATATATCACCTAACTTTTTGAGGTGACTATGGGAAGATATAAAATATTGTAAAAGTATATGATCAATAATAATTTGAAGATATCAACTACAAGTTCAAGGGATTAACTATAATATTAAGTGACTTACTATATATCTTTTTCAAGATATCAAATCATAATTTTGGGAAAGTGTTGAATCCACCATAGAAGATAACAAGGAACTCTTTAAAAATACTCTATCTAAAGTTATTATTTTATTATTAGATATAACATTCCAACTAATTTTTTTATATAGATTTAAATACTAGTCAAAATCAATTATTGATCTTAGTTTTCATGCTGCATACAAGGATCTTTAAATATTATTTTTCAAAGGGTCTTTATGGATAATGTATCCCATTAAAGGACATCCAAAGATAGATAATAGAACATGGGATAAGAAATAAAGAGTATACACATACATGTTACAATAATATTTTTAAGAACACACACCATTCCTTTCACATATTAATTATATTGCAAGATCTAAAAACATCCTTCGTCTCACATCTCACTACTGAATCAAAAGATGAAATTATTGAAGAGGAGAATGATATAGGAAACAAAAAACTCATACTCTATATCATAATATTTTCCCTTTTATTGATCAATTGTTTTTAAAATTTTGATCCATGATAGTTTTACACTATATATCTTTTTAGTACATTAAATTATACTATATTATATAGTAAAAGACACTCTATAACATTCTTTATTATTATCCACACACCCATGAAGAACTATGTAAGAGGCTATGTATCCAAAACTATTTTCAAATAGTTGTTAGTAAAACACAATCCAAGACTTGGATAATTTTATTTGATTAATAAAATAATTTCTAGTGGGTTATTTGCAAGTAGAGAAGAATAGATTTCATCTTGAGACTAAACCTATTATTTTATTACGTAGTTTGATTTCCTATTTTTTCTCTATTTTTAAAAATAACCTGTTTATGTTTAAAAATATATATGGAAAATCACTATATTGATAGCCATATTTTATAAGTGTTTTAAATACTATGTTTTATACAAGTAAATATATTCAAGAAGTTAAAAGAGTTTTGTACTTAATTGAACATAGTTGTGATCAAACATCAAAGAAGATTTGTGAAGGATTAAATTATATACTTTTACTATTTTAGTTAAGTGAGATATATTTTATAATATTTGGGATTTATGTTTTTAAATACTTTTAAAAAAATTAATTAAAAACTAAATTCACCCTCACCCTATTGAGTTTTCTTCTCCGAACAACATTTTTATAACAAATGTTTTTTTAATTGTGACCAAATTTTACCAAAAATAACAACTTTTCCATTATTTATAATTTAATATATTTATTTATAATAATAGTTTTGATGGTATTTCTACAAACATGACTTCTTATTTTGATGGAACCAATTATGCTCTATGGAATGCTTTGATGAAAATACATATTTAAAGCATGGGATTTAATTTTTAGACTCTAAAAGAGGATAAATATGAAAAAATAATAATGGTTAGAGAATATTTAAAAGATTCCACTAAGTCCTCTTCTTATGACGATTTTAAATTTATGAATGTATTATACTGTGAATTAGGGTAATATGAGTTCAATAGAATTTATACTTATTCTATTGATTTGGGAATTTGTGGTACACATTATGTTTCTCATGAATGAACTTAACATATAAAATTTATGCACCGGAATTACTATACTATTGAATACACTGATTTTAAAATGAAACATGATGAATCAATATCTAACACGTATCTCAGGTCAATGAAATTGTTAACTAAATTCATTCACTTGGGAAAAAATTGAAGATAATGATCAAGTGATGAGACTCCTGTGATTGTTAATACAATGAAGGAGAGGAACCTCTATATATATTAAAGAATCATGTGATATATGTAAACTTCTAGTGAATGGTTTTATTGGAAAGATAATGACGTATGAGAATGAACTGAATGTGAATAAAGAAGAAGATGATTCTAAAATAAAATAAATTTATTTCAAGAATATTTACTTAAATATGAAGGATAATATCAAAAAATATAACCCATGTTGGTATGAATCACCTTAAAACATTGATGAAGAGATGAATAATTTAGCTATGAGATTTAATAAGTTCTATAGTAAGAATAAATTCATCAAGAAGTCAAACTATAGAGGAAATATTGAAAAAAGATGAAACTATAAAAGGAGAATCAATCAGGTGAATTGAACTTATATGAATGAAAAAGTAAAGGGAATATCAAAGTTGAATGTCCAAAATTGATGTATAAGAAGAGATACGAGGATAAATAAAAAAGGACATATAAATCTATGAAACATTACTTGAGTGCATTTGATGATAGTTCTAGTGATTTTTACTTGAGAAGAGAAGACATAGAGGATAAAGACAAGATGTGTTTTATAAAAAACACATGTAAGGTACTAAATACTATCTATGCACCTTCGATTCATATTTCTAATATTTTTGAATATGAAAATAATGATGAAAATATCAGTAGTGATGATTTATTTGAATACTATAATATACTGAAAGAAACTTTCAATGAAGGAATAGATAAGTATAAAATTATAAAGAAATAAAATTCTTTTCCTATTTATGTAAACTCTAAACATTATATAGAAAAGATAAGAATAATAAATTATTCAAAGGAAAAAACAAACTTAAAATGTAAAATGAGAAACTCAAAATGAATATTGAAAGGATTAAAAATGGTATAGATAAATTGACCATGATTCTTGTTAAAAATACCACACCTAATTATACAACTAGGATTTGTTACCAGATTAGTCAAATAATAATTTATAAGAATAAATTTATCCCCATATTAATATCTTTAAATTCTATAAATAGTTTATATTATTGGGTATAAAATAAATATTTCATTTTTAAATTCTTAATTATTTTTATAGAAATCCAAATAAACAAATTTGGATTCCAAAATATTATATTACTAATAATTATGGACTCTAGAAAGTGTGCGTACCAAAATAATTTATTATCTAAATGTTTGTAGGAAACCTACATGAAGAGTACCGGTAACCATTTATGGTATCATGATAATGGATATTCCATACACATGACTGGATACTACTCAAGATTTAAAATACTTATAATGATGTATGCTATACAATTCAGTTTTAGTGACAATTCCAAAGGAAAAATAATTTAACTTGGTCAAATCCATAAATCTAACACTATTTTAATTTATAAAGTCTTATTTATTGATCGTTTATAGTATAATTTTCTTATCATCTCATAGTTATGTGATTATTCTTTCCATGTGATGTTTGAAAATAATTCTTTGAAAATTTGTGATTTTAAACATCTTTTAGTTGTTTATGTTTAACGTAATGATAATGTTTATGTAATTGACTTAGATTATTTATTTTCTCAAAATATATATTTCATTAGTTCCTTTTACAAAGAATAATGGAAATGGAATAAGAGGATATCCCACTAAATCCTTCTTTCCATTATAATATAAATAGGAATGGTTTAGTTAAGGACATTCATTATCTATAATTCCTAAAAAAAATCTATAACCCATGTCAAAAAGTGAAACAATATAAGTTTTCTTTCAAACCAAAGGTAGATATTACAACTTATCAACAACTAGAAATGGTTGAAATGGACTTTTTTTAACACTATTGTATTTCTATCTTAAATGAAATTTATTATTCATAAGTTTATGTAGATGATAATTCTTGACACACCTATGTATTCTTTTTAGCTCACAATAGTAATGATTTTTATAATTCTTAAAAAATTTAAAAAATATATAAAAATATTAATTGAATTATTATTAAGACTATAAGGATTAATAATTGACATGAGTTTGAGAATCATGACTTCTATTAATTTTTCTCATACCATGGTTATAATCACAACTTTTATACTCCTAGGACTCCTAAGGAGAATGGTGTTATAGATTAAAGGAATATAACACTTCATGAAATTTCTAAGACTATGATTAATGAGTAAGACCTACCAATTTATTTTTGGGAATAATTTTTCAATAAATAATGATTCATTATCAATATAGTTCTTATTATAACAATATTGATGAATAATCTATATGAGTTACATAATTGAAGAATACTAAAGATCAATTAATTTATAGTTTTTGGATACATGATATTCTAAACATAAAGTAGAATTTATATATTTTTTCATATAAATGTGATGAATAAATTTTCCTCGATTATTCAACCAATAATAAATGATATCGAGTGTTTAACAAAGTAAACAAAAATTATGGAAGAATATGTACATGTAAAATGTAATGAAATTGATCCACATGATCCTAAGAATTATTTGAAAAAACATTTAAGATGATATTTCAAATTTTAATATCAATACCTCAACCAAAACAAGTGATGGTTCACTAAAAAATGTTACAGAAAAATCACTCAGTTATAAGAATGTTTTTAAACTAGAAGATAAATGTGATAATTAATTACCAAGTACTTATTTCCCTGGATTCATTAGGATTGATAAGGACCATACACTATAAGTTATAGTTTAAGATCAAGATAGAGGTACATAGACCATAGATTCCCATAGAAACTAGTTTGAACATCAAGCCTTCTTATCATATCTTGAACATAAAAATATCATTAAAGTAATAGATGATAAATTCTGGGTAATGAAAATTCAAGAATATTTGAATTTTTTTGAATCAAAAAAATACTTGAAACTAGTGGAAAGACCTATATAATTCTTTAACATTAGCACTAAATGGGTGTTTATG